>NC_069419.1:50706109-50738609 GCF_026875155.1 Cherax quadricarinatus | reverse complement strand
CAATCACTGGGCGTTACTTGAACAAATCACTGGGCGCTACTTGGAACAATCACTGGGTGGTACTTGGAACAATTACTGGGCGGTGCTTGGAACAATCATTGGGTGCTACTTGGAACAATCACTGGGTGCTACCTGGAACAGTCACTGGGTGATACTTGAAACAATCACTGGGTGCTACCTGGAACAATCACTTGGTGCTACTTGGAACAATTACTGAGTGCTACTAGGGACAATCACTGGGTGCTTCTTAGAACAATCACTTGGTGCTAGTTAGAACAATCACTGGGTGCTTCTTGGAATAATTACTGGACGCTACTTTTGACAATCACTGGTCAGTACCTGGAACAATTACTGGGCCCTACTTGGAAGAATCACTAAGCGCTACTTGGAAAATCACTGGGTGCTACCTGGAACAGACTCTGGGTTCTGCTAGGGACAATCACTGGGGGCTACTCTGAACAGTCATTGGACGCTACTTAGAACAATCACGGGGCACTTACTGGAACAATCACTGGGCGCTACGTGGAACAAACACTGCTGGCACTAAAATTCCGAAGCTGACCAGAAGAGACATTCATCATTTATCACACGGAATCCAGAATTTCCAAGTTTATTTGTGTTAGTATATTAGCACATACTTAGAAGGTATCATCCTCTCCCTTACATGTATCAATATATGTATCAGGTATTAACAGTTTAAGTCAGGGAACGGCTGGGGCTTGAACCCATGGTAAGTGAGTCCTACAACTCGCAGGCAAGTGCGCTAACCTGATCCCTGATTTGTTTACGATTTCGCGAGTCATTGCCGGTTTAAGTTGTTCACTGGAAGCTAAGCTGACATTTGTTTGGGAAACAATGACACACTTTTTAAAATTAAAATTAGAGCGTTGGCGACTATACACTTCAATAAATTTAATATCAATCATCTTCTAAGTAAGATGCATCAGTGTAGAATGTTCGGAGGCGATCAGAAGAGGATTTCTCAAGTTATCTTATGGAAGCGAAATCCTGGAATAGGCTATATAATACTGAATTGATCACCTGCAAGTGCCAATATTAACATGTATCCTGCTCAAGTTACAGTACACCAGCTTTGAAAATTTGAAACCGATCGGATGAGGTATTCTCAAGTTATAAACAAAAATTTAGGAGAAATAAAAAAAATTCTGCAGTAACTTAGATACCCCTTCGAGGATAATTAAAATATATTACAGTAAATTTGCTATTAAGAATTGCGAATTACTTCAAAGTTTAATGAAGTTATTTTCAAACATGTATCTAACAGTAACTTAATTGAGTTTGCTGATGCGTCTACATCAGCAAAATGTGTTAACAAAAGAACTCTATTCTTTTATTTAAGTGGATAATTCTTGAAGAAGGTTACCTAGTGGGTATGTCTAGTGCTTGTGCTCCGGTGTGAGCTACAACATGCTGCTGCAGCACGAGAACATGCATAATGTTTGTCTGAAGATAACACCAACCTGGATGACTGATGAACCTTGTAAGTACCACCCCACCCGTTACCCCTTCACTTAGTATCTTATGTCTGGCAGCGTAAGATACTAGATATACTGCAGCCAATGCACTTCTCCCTACACGTCTATAAACGTCATACTGCAGGCAATGCACCTCTTCCTACACTTCGATGAATACGATATTGCAAGCAATGCACTCAAGCCCCTCTAATTAGCATCATACGGCAGGCAACGCATTCTTACTCGCCCCCAAAACATCATACAACAGGCAACGCACTCCTACGTCAGGCAGTACGTCCCTTGTCTTGGGTACGAGCTGCTCTGACTGACGTATCTGCCTGGGTGTGTCTTACCATCTCTCCCGTCTTTTGCATGAAAGACAAAAGAACCAGCAACAACAGAATTCCTTAAACTACCAGAAAAACCTATGTTGTTTGTTTCGTAAGGTGAAGTCTAGGATCTTTCCTTAATTCATGGTATAACTTAACAAATCTTTGATGACAGATGCGCTGTATAGCCCTTGTGGCTTAGCGCTTCTTTTTGATTATAATAATAATAATGATGACAGATGTGTTGCAGAGGTCTGAGCGTCGCTCAGACCTCTGCAACGCAATTGTCCTCAAAGATTTGTTGAGTTATACCATGAATTAAGGAAAGATCCTAGACTTCACCTTACGATAGAGACAAAGCAAATGCAATAGTAATTATGGACAAGGTAGATTATAGTGGAAAAATGGACATGTTATTAGAAGACGGGGGTACTTAGTGCCTCTTAAAACTAGTTTTACTGGAGAAAAGCAGTGTTCTCTTAATACTTGTAAAAATAACACCCTGGAGTTTTAGTAACAAAACATACATGACAATATCCTATAATTAAGATCTCTCTGACTCCATACATATCAAGGGATGCTCTTCGATGCGGTCAGGACCCTGAACCTCTTTGTCCCTTAAGTCGAATCTGATTACATCCAGTGCCTGGAGACGCTGTCCCTAAACGTAGTTTCTTCAGTTAAACAGTGAAGCAATGTGAATTGCTGAACTCTAGAGTTCAGTGACACACCACGAGAGACGCTAGACGCCGCCGCTGTGTTAATGATAGCTATTAACATAGCGTAGGCTATCTCTGTTCTACCGAGGTCATGGATCGTGGCGAGGATCTAAGCCAAGCCAGGTCATGTTAACGTGTCTATATCCCCATCGGGACGTCTGCATCATATCGGCCCATCGGTGTGACTTCTATCCATGAGTGTGACCTTGCCACGGATGAGAAAAACATCTTTGTCTAGAACCGCTGGGATTTCCCGAACGGGTTTTCCTTTGTGGATGGTGAGTGCAGCATGCACAACGTTCATGCATCTAAGCATAACTGTTAATGCAGCTGTGTCCTGCTTATACACTACAGATTTCTACAATCGTTGTCATTCACTAAAGTCTCCAACAGACTTCATGTTAAGAATTCTTACAAATGTTTTACCAGGTAAGTGGTGTTGTCCTGCCTCTACTCACCTCAGAGGCCGGACCGACCAGCGTCCATATACAGGTGTATACGTTTTTGGTTAATGTGAAGCAGCTTGTTTATAGCATGAGAGCCAAATTAGTCATCTATGAGCTAGATCTTGCATTTTGTAAGTAGTCTTGATTTCTCGAAGGTTTTGTTGTAAGAAAATTATCCAAACTTGAGTCAGTCGGGTAATGAACAACAGTTAGAAATATTTTCTTAAAACAGGGTAAAGCAACTGGTGGCTGCCCGTCTTGTGGTGTAAGAACAGTATACTGGCTATCACGTAGGCTAAGTGATGGAATTTTTAAACTTCGACCTTTTACGTAACAGTAAAACCATGTATATATCTCCACTTGTAAAGACGTTGCTGAAAATTTACCTACACCGGCTTGGTCGAAGTTCGAGATGAGTACACTTGCATGATCCTCTAACTTGCCTAGAATATGAAGATAAGTCTCAAACCATTCATGAAAGTGAAGCAAATTAGTCAGTGCGAACTTGTGTCATGCATGTTCGATAGCTTCTCATAATGAGATGCGGATTAATGTTGTGAGTCTTGGATGCCATGTTTGGAAAGATTCAACACATGATTCATTATAGCTATTGCTGACTACAGTCAAGCTGAACCCCTGGGATTATCACTTCCTTGCTGAATAGTGCCTCTTCTGTTTATTCTCACTGAAACTCCGGCAATGTTACTCTCTCTCTCTCTCTCTCTCTCTCTCTTCTCCCTCTCTCCTTCTCTCCCTCTCCTCATCTCTCTCTCTCTCTCGTCTCTCTCTCTCCTCTTCTCTCTCTCTCTCTCTCTCTCTCTCTCTCTCCATCTCGATCTATCATCAACATCCAGTGTTTCTGAATAGCAAATGTGACCTGCCATTACTTGCCTTAGGCAGATATAGCCGCTAGTAGGTGATTGATGTGCCTCAGGGTAGGGGGAAGCCCCTGTCTTGTGTACTTTTAATTGCCTGTCTCATATTTAGAGTACAGTAATTTGTGTAGGCATTAGATTCGAAGATGATGTGAAGTAGGTCGTTAAAGTAAGAACCATTGATCACGAACACCAACAATTACGAGGCTTCCACACACTGTTTCATGGAAAGCTGCACCAGTAGCTTCAACTTGATGGATGTCGCTCATGAGGCGTACAGGAGCCAATGATCAGTTCCTCAGAATGGAAAGGCCTTAACGGGAGAAGTGTTACAGAACGGCATTCTCTGCTTAACAATTCGCAAACAGACGAAATTATTTTCAAACATTATCTCTCAGTCCACAGCAGAGTTCGAACCCGCAAACTCGGCAGTACTGTATCCACACAGCCAAACTGGAGTCTGGCTGTGTGAATAAAGTACTGAGAAATAATATTATATATATTATGTTATCTTTAACCTGCTATATCAAATAAGAGCATTGTCTTTCACATAAATTTACTCACGTAATCATAAATAATAACAACAATAGTAATCATAAAATACGAGACTGCATGTAAGAATGAACTTACAGTATCCAGCAGGAGCAAGTGCAGTAGGAATCATAATCATACTGGTGGTATGTAAGAGTGACAAACGAGCAAGTGCAGTAGGAATCATAATCATACTGGTGGTATGTAAGAGTGACAAACGAGCAAGTACAGTAGGAATCATAATCATACTGGTGGTATGTAAGAGTGACAAACGAGCAAGTACAGTAGGAATCATAATCATACTGTGGGTACGAAACAGTTGCCAATGAGCAAGGTGGTCACCAGTGCTCTGTCACCTACATGAAGCACAACTGGAGACTGCCACGACACACACAGCATTGGCAGTGGCAATGAATTCTTCCTGTATAAGGAATGAACCGATAGTTCGAGATTTATGGGGACCGAGTGCTATAATGTAACAACCGAGGAGAGGAGCATGTTGGGATCCGCGATAACCTTGTGAGTAACGGGAGACAGGAGTAGCAGTGGCAGGAGAGACGACACAGAGTATGTAATAACAGAGGGCATGAAGAGAAAGAGGATGGAAAAAGACAGACGAAGAATATAATGATAGAAAAAGGGTGAAAATATTCACTAAGAGCAGAACTGTGTTTACATTTAGTAAAACTGCATAACTGATTCTGGTATGGCACATGCGTTCAGTGTGGTCACATTACCTGGTGATCTTGTGATGTGATAACATTACCTTGTGGTTATGTGATGTGGTGATCACATTGTGTAAGTTATGTGATGTCATCAGTTTATCTAGTGTTCATGTAACTCGGTAACAATTTGTTATATACCCAGAGAGAGGCAGCTTGCCAGTTAATAACATAATTACTGTTCTGAACATGCTAGGAAATTGCTAGATTGTCTTGTACACATCCGTGTTGCACACATTCGTCTTGCACACATTCGTCTTGCACACATTCGTCTTGTACACATTCGTCTTGTATACATCCGTCTTGCACACGCCTATTCTATGTATTAGTAAGCTGTTTTGTGCATATCTAAAAACCTTTTTATGTTTAGGGACTCTAGTGATTAAATTTATACCAGTTAGTCTCATGCATGATTGATTATTGTCATCGCTAGACTTATATATACTCGGAACATCAAGGATTTTTCGGATTTTCAAAACCTCTGGTAATGCAACTGTTCATTTTATTAGGATATTGAGCTGCAGTTAGGCAGTCATTACATTTTTCAGGTTCTTGAATTTATAATATCAGCAGTAAAATATAAGAACTTCCAATGCCTCGCTTTCGTTTCTGTTGTTAGTTTTTCAGTAACTGGAACTGACTCTTCCCTGAACTTCTGTTCATAAAATATTTGCCAGACATTTGCTAAATTAATATACAGGATTACTTGTGCACTTCAGTAAATTGTTGGGTCTACCCGACACTTCACTGAAGTGTCGGGTAGACCCTTCAGTCTAGCCTGTGTTAACTCAAGCACATATTATATCTACTGATTGTTATTAAATTTGTTAATTGTTTTTCATTAGTTCTCTTAAAATAATCAATGTAAATTAGGCATTGCATATTACATTGTATAATTATAACTTTTTTAGGCTGTTATCTATAGCCATAATTATATTTTAATTATTTTAATTGACTTCTGTAAATGATACTAGGGGAACAGAGGTCGTGATCAGAGGGGAGCAAAGAGGTCGTGATCAGAGTTTTGATTCAGAAAGGTAATATTTGAATTTATCTCGATGTTACTGCGTTAATCATCTGCTAGCTGAGTTTCATTATTATTTAGTTTGTAATCAGATAGTGTTAAGTAGTCGTAAGTGGTCAATTAATTGGGCTCTAACCCAACTGACTGTACGACGGTCATTAAAACTATATGAACTCTGTTTATTGCCAGTCAAGAATATACACTGAAACATACACCTCCCTGTATATATATTCTGTGTTCTTATATATATAATATATTATATATATATATATATATATATATATATATATATATATATATATATATATATATTATATATATATAATATATATATATATATTATATATGTCGTGCCGAATATGTAAAACTGGTCAATTAGCAAGAACTCATTTAAAATTAAGTCCTTTCTAAAAAATTCTCTTTTACGTTTAAAGATATATTTTTTTCATTAATATTGATGTAAAAATTTATAATTTTGCACCAAAAGGAACTTAGAAAACTTACCTAACCTTATTATAACAAGCGCAATTTATTTTAGCCTAACCCAACTAAATATATTTTAGATTTCTTTACAATAATTTAATACTAAACAAACACAGTGAAATAATATTTTTTTCGTTAGGTTTAGAATGATTTTGACGAAATTATTGCATACACAAATTTTCACTTGTCCTATATGGCAAGATGAACGTTGCTATTTAAGCCAAGATCGCAAGTTCTGCCTATTCGGCACGACATATATATATATATATAATATATATATATATATATATATTATATATATATATATATATATATATATATATATATATATATATATATATATATATATATATAAACACGCTGTTTATTTAATTTGTTTTAGGGAAGATTCATTTCTGTGGCATATATATTAACAATTAACTTGTTTAATAGGTTTAAATATAACTTTAATTTTATTAACACATTCTTAAAGTACTTCCAGATAACATTAATTACTTATGACTTAATTATTCCAGCGTTCTGAACAGCGCTATTTTCTCGATCTAAGTGTTGCTATCTGAAGAGATTAAGTGCACATAAAGCAATCCCTAGACAAGACTTTTCTTGTAATCTAGTCAGAATTATTGCTTACAAAGAAAAGTGTAAATAATCAGATGAATGTGTACAGTAATGAAAAACAGAAAATTCTTGATAGGGTCCCAGTGGTTATAAATATACCCAGGAAGGGTAAACCGGTGTGTTTCACTGCTCTAACTCGATGTATTCCAGGTTGGTAAGGATCCGTAGAAGGTATCCCCGTATTGCATAACCCCAGCCTCTCTATACCTCAGTGTACAACCGTAGGAAGATTGTTGTGTAAGTCTGTGAAGAATATAAAGCAATAATGCCGTGAATCGTACAATACACAAATAACCCTCACTACTTCGACTACCACTTCATTACTACTACTACTGCTATTACTACTACTACTACTACTACTACTACTACTACTACTACTACTACTATCAATTATACTACTACTACTACTACTACTACTACTACTACTACTACTACTACTACTACTACTACTACTACTACTGCCTTCCTTAATTCCCCCTCTGTCTCTTGTGCCCTTAAAGCTACTCTCCCTCTACTCTACTTCCACTACTACTTCTAGTACCTCTTCCACTACCAGCATAACCTCTACCACTACTTCTCCACTTCCTTTCAGTCTTCCTCTCTATGTCCCGTCCCTGTCTCCCTCGCCTATGTATATATACACTGGCTCCCTCCCTCTCATGTGTTAGTGTGACTTGTAAATGGTGAAAGTCGGACCGAAACGTAGTCATAAGCTTCTCTCTCCTATGTGCAGGTTATCTGTGAATAATTCTGTAATGCAAGTAAATAGGTACAGGGTGTTTTAAAATGATGGACCTAATTTCAAAGCAATATATATTCGAATCGGGTCCATCATTTTCAAACACCCGGTATTAAAATTTGAAGCGAAAAAAGGCATTGACATGTTATCACATGGAAACTAATATCCCATGTTTTTTTCCCCTTGATTAAAGAAAGATGGTAAATTAAAACCTATGACTCCCCATTTGAGACAATTTCACCCGTGATTTCCTACGAGAGTTTTAAGAGTTTAACTGTCGAGTGTGAAATTTGAGAGTGTGACATTTAAGTGTGACCGTCGAGTGTGACCATCGAGTTTTACCTGAGGTTTATCTGTGACTGTGTCGAGAGTGTTTCACCTGCGAGTTTCACCTGAGAGTGTTTCACCTGCGAGAGTTTCATCTGAGTGTGTTTCACCTGCGTTTTACCTAAGTGTGTTTCACCTGAGTGTGTTTTATCTGCGTGTGTTTCACCTGCGTGAGTTTCATCTGCGTGTGTTTCACCTGCGTTTTACCTAAGTGTGTTTCACCTGCGTGTGTTTTACCTGCGTGTGTTTCACCTGCATGCATTTCACCTGCGTGAGTTTCATCTGCGTGTTTCACCTGATGTGTTTTACTGCTTGTTACCTGCGTGTGTTTCACATGCGGTTTCACCTGCGGTGTTTCACTTGTGTGTTCACCTGCAGTGTTTCACCGCGTGTTTTCACCTGCAAATGTTCATTCATCTTTAGCGAGTATTTCACCCGAGTGTTCACCTGAGAGTGTTTCTCACAGTGTTTCACCTGAGAGTATTTCATCAACGAGTATTTCACCTGAGTGTTTCCCCTGAGAGTGTTTCATCAACGAGGGTTTCATCGGAGGGTGTTTCACCTGAGAGTGTTTCACCTGAGAGTGCTTCACCTGAAAGTGTTTCACATGAAATTGTTTCACCTAAGAGTGTTTTACCTGAGAGTGTTTAATCAACGAGGGTTTCACCTGAGAATGTTTCACCTGAGAGTGTTTCACCTGAGAGTATTTCACCTTAGAGTGTTTCACATGAGAGTGTTTCACCTAAGAGTGTTTCACCTAAGAGTGTTTCACCTGAGAGTGTTTCATCAACGAGGGTTTCATCTGAGAGTGTTTCACCTAAGAGTGTTTCACCTGAGAGTGTGTCATCAACGAGGGTTTCATCTGAAAGTGTTTCACCTGAGAATGTTTCACATGAGAGTGTTTCACCTGAGAGTGTTTCACCTGAGAGTGTTTTACATGAGAGTGTTTCACCTGAGAGTGTTTCACCTGAAAGTGTTTCATCAACGAGGATTTCATCTGAGAGTGTTTCACCTGAGAGTATTTCACATGAGAGTATTTCACCTTAGAGTGTTTCACATGAGAATGTTTCACCTGAGAGTGTTTCACCTGAGAGTGTTTCATCAACGAGGGTTTCATCTGAGAGTGTTTCACCTGAGAGTGTTTCACCTGAAAGTATTTCGCCTGAGAATGTTTCACATAGGAGTGTTTCACCTAAGAGTGCTTCACCTGAGAGTGTTTCGCCTGAGAGTGTTTCACATAGGAGTGTTTCACCTAAGAGTGTTTCACCTGAGAGTGTGTCATCAACGAGGGTTTCATCTGAGAGTGTTTCACTTGAGAATGTTCACCTGAGAGTGTTTCACCTGAGAGTGTTTCACCTGAGAGTGTTTCACATGAGAGTGTTTCACTTGAAAGTGTTTCATCAACGAGAATTTCATCTGAGAGTGTTTCACCTGAGAGTGTTTCACATGAGAGTATTTCACCTAAGATGAGAGTGTTTCACCTGAGAGTGCTTCACCTGAGAGTGTTTCAAGAGCTTTACCTTGAAAAGTGACTTATGTGTCTACACTTCAACTGAGAGCCTCAAGTGGGAACTTCGTGTGGGTCCTTCAGAATAAGCTTGAAATGTGAGCTTCTGGTCTAAGCTTCTAGTGTGAGCTTCGGGTGAGGTCATTGCTTTCTTTGCGAGTTGTGTAAAGATAATAATGTTGGTGTACAAGGAGACTACTTGATGTTAATAGAAACCCTAAACTCTTGTTCAAGTGTGAGGTTCAAGTGTGAGGTCAAGTGTGAGGTTCAAGTGTTAGGTACAAGTGTTAGGTTCAATTGTGAGGTTCAAGTGTGAGGTTTAAGTATTAGGTTCATGTGTGAGGTTCAAGTGTGTGGTCCATGCTAGGCAGGCCCCTCTGGGTTCCAAACCTTCTCACTCATACTAGTATTTAAGCTATGAGGATGCTGAAGATGTTCTCTGTACACACCAAGTGTCTCCTACCGAGGTAGTCACTTAAAAAAAAGAAACACTTACCCCATCACTCATTCTACCACTGTCTTGCCAGAGGCATGCCAACATTACAGCTTAGATGACCCTCCAAACTTCAGTATCCCCGCCTTTCCTTAAGAGTGCAGGCATTAGGCTTTCCATTGCCAAAACTCAAGTTCGGCTAACCGGTTTCCCTGAATTCCTTTATGAATGTTACTTTGCCCACACTCCAACAGCACGTCAAATCATAAAGCACCACTTGCCTCCACTCCTAGCTAACACGCTCGACTAAGTCCCTCGCATACAAAACCTTTACCCCATCCCTCCAACCTTTCCTAAGACGACCCCTACCCCTCATTTCCTCCACTACTCTTTTGTACACCCTCCAAGACAACCTATTTTTCCCTCCATCCTCTCTGAATGACCAAACAACCCCAATAACCCCTCAGACCTCTAAACAATACTTTTAGTAATCCCTTACGCCATTCCAGTCTCCAAACAACGAATTCCCTGCATAATATTCACACCGCACACTGCCCTCAGTAACGACGTCTCCTCGGACCGAAACGCCGTCATAAATTTCTTCTCCAAAGTGCGGGATATTTGTGTATTGTTCCAGCTAGGGTGCTGTGACTTTTATTCTTCACCCTGAGGTACTAAGGGGAACAAAAGCAGTGATTGTTAGAGAGGATCACGGTCACTGCTTCCGTTATTCACGCACACCACAACCAGACTTTTTTTTTTCCTCTAAGATATCAAGTATTTGACAAGATGTAAACCAGAAGTCAAATTTTGTCAAAATGCCGTCCAGTTTGAAAGTTGCTGTTAAGATATAATAATTAGAAGCGTGTAGATTAGTGTCCTAAACATTCCAGCAGTAGACACATGTCTTAAAATCACATAGACATTCTAAACATTCGCTAAACATGTCCTAAACACTTACAGTGGTCACGTATCTTCCAACACTCGAGAAGTTAACACAACGTATATTTAGTTTTCTCCTGATACTTCTTTATCTGTGATAACGTTTTGTTTCTAAAGATTAGCTGAATTTGTTGTGTGTGTGTGTGTGTGATTACCTATTTGTTTGTTGTGTTATGTCTTTAATACTTTGTTGATCATAATTTTTTTAAATTTCCAATGGTTGCAACACTTGCTAATTCCTTTAATGGATTCAACTGGTCACCCATTCTGTTTGAAGAAATAAGTTCCATTATCTTTCAACTTCACTTTTTCCTCAATTTACAATGGTGATCTTTTGATATCCCTGTTGCAAGAATTTTTTTTATCCTCTCTATCAAGTTTCTGCCCTATTAAATGTGGTTGCCATATCTCCTATTTTCCTCCTGTCATCTAACATGGGCATCTTCAGTATTTTCAACCTTTCGTTATAATTCTAACTGCTTAACTTTGGCAGCCATTTTGTGGCTATTTTTGGGGCATTTTCTAAGTTATCTACATGTTTCTTTTTATGTGTGAGCACCACAGATCCACAGTATATTCCAGTTTTTGGCCTAATATAAGTTATCAGCAACCTTCTCAACTTTTCACAATCCAAATACTTGATAGCTATTACAGAGTTTTCTAGTGTTATGCAATTTTTCCATCTATTTTCGTTTATATTATCTTCCTTGACATTTTTGGATAACTCCTGATTCCTTCCACTATCTACGTTTACTGATTAAGAAATGTAATGACACGATTGCAAATAAACTCCCCTACAGTTATAGATATACGTTGTATCAGTTTCTAAAATAGGTTAAAATACGTTAGTAGGTGTGGAGGGATGTGAGTTGAACCTGATAGCTGCGCGACAGGTCAGATGCCGGCATCTTCTATGACCGGGGTTCAATCCCGGCGGAGGTATTTCCGTTTAATAAGTTTACCTGGTCATTACCTGATTCATTCTCTACGAATTTCGTTTAATGACATTTAAGAATTAAGATCCAGTCTGACTATTATATATAGGCTGGTTATCAAATAACCTCTTCTAAAGAAGATATTATAGCTAAGACCCGTACTCGAAGACAGACAAAACAAAGAAATGCGAAACAATGTAAGGCAAGACGAGAGGAAGGTAAAGTCAGTCAAGATTTAGTTCTAAATATTTAAGAACTTTTCTGCTATGAGATTCGACCCGGCGGGGTACATTTGTTCCTGAATTCACTTGGCATGCTGACTAGAATTAAGTTTAAAGAAAAGAAATAGAGCAAGTTACCCTGTCTGACTATACTTATAAAAAGAGGGACTCCATCATTAGAACTCAGAACTTTCCTTAAGCTACTGATCCATGCGAAGCAGGTCCATGCCCCCCGGATTAGCCTAATGACCCACCTAGTCAGGTGACTTCGACTTAAGGAAGGAGCACGGCATCAGACCTAGTAGCGCAAGCTAGTCAGGTCCAACTCACACCCACCCACACCCACTCAAGTATTTATCTAACCTATTTTTAAAGCTGAACAACATATTAGCTTCTATAACTGTACTCGGGAGTTTATTCCACTCATCCACATGAATTTTTCCAACTTGAAATCATTGCTGCGAGTCCTGACTTGGCTGGAAATTTTCAGCACTCTATTTACATCCTCTTTATTCATTCCTATTTTACATTTATACACCTCGATCATATCATCCCCTAGGGAATGGTATGGAGATACCGACAAGATGTGGAAACAAACACTTATGTACAGTTCAGGACATTTATTAGGGGAAACGTTTCGCCACGAGTGTATTAGGATTGAAGAAGCCACTCGTGGCTTCTTCAGTGTCTTTTTCCACATATCTCCCCTAATTCTACTCCTTTCGAGTGAGTGCAGATTCAGGGCCCTCAGTCTAAACTCATAGGGAAGATTTCTTATATATGGGATCATCTTTGTCATCCTCCTCTGTACGTTTTCCAGTGCATTTATATCCATTCTGTAATACGGTGACCAGAACTGTGCAGCATAATCTAAATGAGGCCTAACCAAGGATATATAGAGTTGAAGAACAAGCTGAGGACTTCTATTATTTATACTTCTTGATATGATGCCAAGAATTCTGTTAGCTTTATTGCAAACACTTATGCACTGTTGTCTTGGTTTTAGATTACTACTAATCTAAATCCTTTTCGCAATCAGTAGTATTAAGATCTACATTATTTAGTTTATATGTGGCAGGGTTATTTCCCTGTCCAACATTTAGAACTATGCATTTGACTACATTAAACTGCATCTGCCACTTCTCCGACCATTGCATCAGTCTATTCAAATCATCCTGGAGTGCTCTAGTGTCCTCATTAGAATGAATTGGACGGCCTATTTTGGTGTCATCAGCAAATTTGCTTATGTCGCTATTTATTCCCTCATCTATGTCGTTTATGTAAATTGTGAACAACAATGGGCCCAACACTGACCCCTGCGGAACAGCGCTTGTGACGTGCCCCCATTCTGATTTCTCCCCATTTATGCAAACTCTCTGCTGCCTATTTGTCGATCATGCCTCTACTTTTCAGGCACTAAGCCAGTTTGTAGTGATATGTTAAAAAGATTAGCCAAACGTATGCTAAGTTCCTCTTTACATTCCTTTAACACCCTTGCAAACAGTTCATCAGGGACTGGGGATTTGTTAGGTTTTAGTTTCTCTATTTTTCTGAGGACCATGTCACTAGTTACCGCAATCGTACATAGTTTATTATCCTGTTCTACATAATCTATTATTTCAGGAATATCGCTAGTATTTTCCTGGGTGAAAACTGAAAGGAAGTAGGTATTGAGAATTTCACTCATATCCTTATCACTGTCAATGATCTGACCAGAGTTACTCTTAAGTGGTCCATTCTTGTCCCTAATCTTACTTCTGTATACCTGAAAGAACCCTTTTGGGTTAGTCTTTTAATCCCTTGCGACCTTAGCCTCATAATCCCTTTTTGTTTTTCTTATTCCTTTCTTTATTTCTCTCTTTAATTGAATATATTGATTTCTTAACTGCCCATCCCCTCTTTTGATACGCCTATATCTACCTCTCTTTTGACCAATGAGATGTTTTAATCTATTGTTCATCCATTTGGGATCATTTTTGTTAAATCTAGTTTCCCTACTTGGAACAAAAGTTATCTGGGCAGCTAGAACTATGCTCTGAAAAACGTCATATTGGCAACCAAGATCACCTACCTGACCTATAGTCAAGACATCCCAATTTAGCCCACCCCGGTAATTTTTCAGTCCCATGAAGTCGGCCAAGCGAAAATCTGGGACAGAAATTTGATTGCAGTTATCTGGGTAATTCCATGATATAGTGAAATTAAGTGATTTGTGATCACTTTTCCCAAGCTCATCATTAACCTCAAGATTATTAATTAGTGAATCTTTGTTGGCAAGAACCAAGTCAAGCAGATTGTTTCCTCTAGTTGGTTCTGTCACAATCTGTTCTAAAAAGCAATCCTGAACCGTATCAAGAAAGTCACTGGACTCAAGATTTCCTGTCATATTGTTCCAATCAATTTGTCTAAAGTTAAAATCTCCCATTATCACAACATTTTCATATCAAGATGCCTTATGAATTTCGTCCAATAACAGCTTACTGCACTCCCTATCAAGGTTTGGGGGCCTATAAATCATACCCAAAATTAGTTTGTCACGTCCCTCGAGAAACTGTAGCCAAACAGATTCTGTGTTCGATGTTTCTAATCTTATATCATGTCTAAGACAACAATTTAAATTTTCTCTGACAAACATCGCCACTCCACCACCCTTCCTGTCGACCCTATCAGTGTGGAATAGTTTATAACCCTGTATGTTGCATACAGAAGGCATTTCTCTAGCTTTCAGGTTGAACCAGGTCTCTGTTATACCAATAATATCTATATTACCTACACTTGCAAGTAATCTTAGCTCATCTATCTTATTTCTTAGACTCCTACTATTTGTATAGTAAAACTTAAAAAGGGAGCTAGCCACTCGTTGCCCTCTACTATCTCTCTTTGTTTGTTGATCAGTTGATTTGTCATTACTAGCAACTTTATTTTGAATATTGTCTTTTAAACATATCCCTGAGGTATCCCGGTAATAACTGCTGTTTTTAGCCTTAATGCTGCAGCCTGATTGTTTCCCACAAACACCCATACCTCTATAAATTATCAGTTTAAATTCCTAGACAAGTCATTAATTACCCTCTCAATTGAATTGGCTAATGCAACCACTCCATTCCCAGAGACCTTGGCATTTTCTCTAATTTCCTGACGTTCTTGACCAGGTGTGGGTTCTTTACTGGTGCTGCATACTCCAATATGGACTTGACGTGTACGGTTTACAGAATCTTGAATGACTCCTTACTCAGATATCGGAACGCTGTTCTTAGGTTTGCCAGGCGCGTATATGCTCCATCAGTTATTTGGCTGATGTGCACCTCAGGAGATGTGCTCGGTATTATATTCACCCCAAGATCCTTTTTCTTGGGTGAGGTTTGCAGTCTTTGGCCACCCTAGCCTGTACTCTGTCTGTGACCTTTTCCAATTTTCACGACTTTGCACTTGGTGGGGTTAAACGCCAGGAGCCAGTTCCTGGACCAGGCATGCAACCTCTCCTGTGTGTATGTGTGTGTGTACTCACCTAATTGTGATTGCAGGGGTCGATTTATAGCTCCTGGCCCCGTGCGTGAGTGTGTGTGTGTGTGTTCATTGCCTTCAAAATGCATTCATTTCCTTTGATAGTGCAGAACCAAAACTCAATTTACCTTGGAAATGGCTTGTGCATTATCGGCTACGTCGAATACAAATAAATGAATGAGAGTACTGCAGTCAGTATTGTGCGTTTCAGTTCGCTGTGGATTTTTCCAGCGACAATGCTGTGATTTTATTCTTCTCTTTGATGCTGTATATAACAACTTTTAATTACATATACTGCAGCAAAAATATGATGTTCATACTTATTAACATCTGGGCCATC
This sequence comes from Cherax quadricarinatus, assembly GCF_026875155.1. Taxonomy (NCBI): domain Eukaryota; kingdom Metazoa; phylum Arthropoda; class Malacostraca; order Decapoda; family Parastacidae; genus Cherax; species Cherax quadricarinatus. The sequence goes on along the minus strand of NC_069419.1, from coordinate 50,722,439 downwards.
AGACTCTTGGGAAGTTCTGGCAGGAGTTTAATATAACCTTGCTGATGGTTCATCCACCCACCTACCCACCAACACACCCACCCATCCACCTTCTCACCCACCCACTCACCCACCTACCCACCACTCACCCACCTACACAATTACGCATCCACCCAGCCACCTACCCACCCACCCACACAATTACGTACCTACCCACCCACCTCTTTCTCTCTCTCTCTCTCTCTCTCTCTCTCTCTCTCTCTCTCCTCTCTCTCTCTCTCTCTCTCTCTCTCTCTCTCTCTCTCCTCCCTACCCTTCTCCTTGCAGATCTCCTTGCTGATCTCCTCCATGTAGATCTCCTCCATGCTGGTCTCCTCCATTCCCTGCACGCTGGTCTCCTCCATGATGGTCTCCTCCAGTTCCTCCATGCAGATCTCCCCCAGCTTTTCCATGCTGAACTCTTCCACTTCCTCCAAGCAGATCTACTAAGCTCCTAAATGCAGATGGTCTTTTCCTCCATGCACAACTTCTCCGGTTCCTCCATGAATAACTCCTCCTACTCCTGCATGCACAACTTCTCCAGTTCCTCCATATATAACACCTCCTACTCCTGCATGCAGGTGTGCTCTGCGTCATCCATGCAGAATTCCTTCACAGCCTCAAGGTTGCGAGACATGATCTAATGATCTGCTTTTTTCCCGTCCCTACCACAAATGTTCAACTGGGCTGAATGTTTAAGATACAACAATGATAAATGAAAAACATTGATTTACTGTTCCCATGGAGGCGTGCCTCGGGTCGCCATTGCTCTGGAACATCCATTGCGAGCAAGTGCGAGGATGCTTGACACAGGAATCTCTAATGGTTATAATCATAACCATATTTGTTAAAGCGGTGAACCGGTAAGCCAGTTGAAGGCCTCGGTCAGATGACCAAATGTTCCAACTACGGGTCATTATGTGACTGACACCCGTGTCAGGAAATTTTTAATTTAAATATACCCGTAAGCGAAATCTCATGAAAGATATTTTCTTTTTTCCATTGTGCTATTGCCATTACACTTCACACAGTTATATATAAACATTAGGAAGGTATGCACTTAAAGATGTACATTAAAAGCAATTATATAATACTTAATAAATTTAAATATTATTTATGAAATTTGTTTTAAGATATATCATGGGAATTACCCAGATAACTGCAATCAAATCTCTGTCCCAGATTTTCGCTTGGCCGATTTCATAGGACTGAAAAATTACCTAAGTGGATTAAACTGGGATGTCCTGACTATGGGTCAGGTAGGTGGTCTTTGTTGCCAATACTGACGTTTTTCAGAGCATAGTTCTAGCTGCCCAGACAACTTTTGTTCCGAGTAGGGAAATTAGATCTAACAAAAATGACCCCAAATGGATGAACAATAGATTAAAACATATCACTGGTCAAAAGAAAAGCATGTAATGGCGTATCAAAAGAGGGGATGGACAGTTAAGAAATCGTTATATTCAATTAAAGAGAGAGATAAAAAAAGGAATAAGAAAAGCAAAAAGGGATAATGAGGCTAAGGTCGCAAGGGATTCAAAGACTAACCCAAAAGGGTTCTTTCAGGTATACAGAAGTAAGATTAGGGACAAGATAGGCCCACTTAAGATTAACTCTGGTCAGATCACTGACAGTGATAAGGATATGTGTGATATTTTCAATACTTACTTTCTTTCAGTTTTTATCCAGGAAATTACTAGCGAAATTCCTGAAATAATAGATTATGTATAACAAGACGATAATAAACTATGTACGATTGCGGTAACTAGTGACATGGTCCTCAGACAAATAGAGAAATTAAAACCTAACAAATCCCCAGTCCCTGATGAACTGTTTGCAAGGGTGTTAAAGGAATGTAAAGAGGACTTTAGCATACCTTTGGCTAATGTTTTCAACATATCACTACAAACTGGCATAGTGCCTGATAAGTGAAGAGGGTTGGAATAGTTTTAAAAATGCAGTATTAGAATGTGGGGCAGAAGTTTGTGGTTATAGGAGGGTGGGTGCAGGAGGAAAGAGGAGTGATTGGTGGAATGATGAAGTAAAGAGTGTGATAAAAGAGAAAAAGGTAGCTTATGAGAGGTATTTACAAAGCAGAAGTGTTATAAAAGAGTAGAGTATATGGAAAGTAAAAGAAAGGTGAAGAGAGTGGTGAGAGAGTGCAAAAGAATAGCGGATGATAGAGTGGGCGAGGTACTGTCAAGGAATTTTAATGAAAATAAGAAAAAAATTTGGAGTGAGTTAAACAAGAAAGCCTAGGGAACAAATGAATTTATCAATTAAAAACAGAGAAGGGGAGTTAGTAGATGGGGAGATGGAAGTTTTGGGTAGACGGCGAGAATATTTTGAGGAACTTTTAAATGTCGACGAAGAAAGGGAGGCGGTAATTTCATGCACTGGCCAGGGAGGTATATCATCTTTTAGGAGTGAAGAAGAGCCGGATGTGAGTGTGGGGGAGGAGCGTGAGGCATTACGTAGAATGAAAAGGGGTAAAGCAACTAGAACTGATGGGATCATGACAGAAATGTTTAAAGCAGGGGGGACATAGTGTTGGAGTAGTTGGTATTTTTGTTTATTAAATGTACGAAAGAGGGGAAGGTACCTAGGGATTGGCGGAGAGCATGTATAGTCCTTTTATATAAAGGGAAAGGGGACAAAAGAGACTGCAAAAATTATAGAGGAATAAGTTTACTGAGTATACCAGGAGAAGTGTACGGTAGGGTTATTATTGAAAGAATTAGAGGTAAGACAGATTGTAGAATTGCGGATGAGCAAGGAGTTTAAGTGGGTAGGGATGTGTAGATCAAGTGTTTACATTGAAGATAATGTGAGCAGTATTTAGATAAAGGTAGGGAAGTTTTTATTGCATTTATGGATTTAGAAAAGGCATATGATAGAGTGGGAAAAGGGGAGCAATGTGGCAGATGTTGCAAGTAATATTGGAATAAGGGGGTAAGTTACTAAATGCTGTAAAGAGTTTTTGTGAGGATAGTGAGGCTCAGGTTAGGGTGTGTAGGAGAGAGGGAGACTATTTCCCAGTAAAAGTAGGTCTTAGACAGGGATGTGTAATGTCACCATGGTTGTTTAATATATTTATAGATGGAGTTGTAAAAGAAGTAAATGCTAGGGTGTTCGGGAGAGGGTGGGATTAAATTATGGCGAATTAAATCAAAATGGAAAGTGACACAGTTACTTTTTGCTGATGATACTGTGCTTATGGGAGATTCTAAAGAAAAATTGCAAAGGTTAGTGGATGATTTGAGAGTGTTTGTAAAGTAGAAAGTTGAAAGTGAACATAGAAAAGAGTAAGGGATGAGAGTATCAAATGATTTAGATAAAGAAAAATTGATATCAAATTGGGGAGGAGTAGTATGGAAGAAGTGAATGCTTTCAGATATTTAGGAGTTGACGTGTCGTGGATGGATTTATGAAGGTGAGGTTAATGATAGAATTGATGAAGGAAAAAAGGTGAGTGGTGCATTGAGGTATATGTGAAGGCAAAAAATGTTATCTATGGAGGCAAAGAAGGGAGTGTATGAAGTATAGTAGTACCAACACTCTTACATGGTGTGAAGCTTGGGTTGTAAATGCGCAGCGAGGAGGCGGTTGGAGGCAGTGGAGATTCCTGTCTAAGGGCAATGTGTGGTGTAAATATTATGCGGAAAATTCGGAATGTGGAAATTAGGAGGTGTGGAGTTAATAAAAGCATTAGTCAGAGGGCGAAGAGGGTTTGTTGAGGTGGTTTGGTCATTTAGACAGAAATGGATCAAAGTAGAATTGACATGGAAAGCGTATAAATCTGTAGGGGAGAAGAAGGTTGGTAGGGTCGTCCTCGAAAAGGTTGGAGGAGCGGGGTAAAGGAGGTTTGTGGGTGAGGGCTTGGACTTCCAGCAAGCGTGCTGAGCATGTTAGATAGGAGTGAATGGAGACAAATGATTTAGGACCTGACGATCTGTTGGAGTGTGAGCAGGGTAATATTTAGTGAAGGGATTCAGGAAAACCGGTTATTTTATATATCCGGACTGTCCTGGGAGTCTCTGCACTCTAAAGGCAGTTTGGATGGAGTTATATTGTGTATTATCATATATGTTTAAAGTTGTATGATATTGGACTTCAACATATAATGTTATTATAAATATATTGAATATATGAGTATATTACATATGATTACATATTTGTATATTATATGTCGTGCCGAATAGGCAGAACTTGCGAATTGGTTAATATAGAACGTTCATCTTGCCATATAGGACAATAAAATTTGTTATCAATAATTATGCCAAAACATTTTAAACTAACGAAAAAAATATATTTTGATTTGTTATTATAGTATTAAATTATAGTAAAGTATTATATAAATATATTTAGTTGGGTTAGCTAATATATAAATTGCTTTGTATATAATAAGTTAGGTAGTTTTCTAAGATTCATTTGTCAAAATTAAAAATTTTACATTACATTAATGAAAAATATATCTTTAAATGTATAAAGAAAATTTTAGAAAGGACTTAATTTAAATGATTTTGCAACTGACCAGTTACTATTCGCACGACATATATATAATATATTATTATATATATAATATAATATATATATATATATAATATATATATATATATATATATATATTTATATATATATATATATATAATATATATATATATATATATATATATATATAATATATATATATAATATATATATATATATATATTATATACTCTTGGCATCAAACACATAAATAAATGTGCCTAAATTCACTGTCACATTCAACCATGTAAGCATGTATGAACACACTCACCCATGCATTCAGTCATGAAGACATTTACCCACGAATACAGTTATGCGTACATGCACCATACATACAGCCATACATTTAACCATGCACAGAACCATCCGTGCATACGTCAGTGTGAAGATTCACATGTGCATGCAGCCAAGCATACGCATAGGCAACCACCCTTGCATACACCCAAATACACATTCACCCTGCATTCAGCCATGTGCACATTCACCCTGCATACAGTCATGTACACATTCCCCTAGCATATAGCCATGTACGCATCCACCTTGCATACATTCATGTGCACATTCGCCCCTGCATACAGCCATGTGCACCTACCTGACTGCATGCACACATTATTAATTAATTCCCAAAGAGACATTAATCTTAATTAAGACACCCTCTCTCTGGCAGTAGTGTTAATCACATAGACAACAATCGCTAAGTTGACCTGTAAGAGGTACAGACAATGGGCCACCAACTGCATGTGATTGATATTCACACCATGGGTAATATAATGTGCTTCTCTGAATAATATTCATTCTGCCCGTCTGTCTGTCTCCTCTGTCTGTCTCCCTCTCTCTCTCTCTCTCTCTCTCTCTCTCTCTCTCTCTCTCTCTCTCTCTCTCTCTCTCTCTCTCTCTCTCTCTCTCTCTCTCTCTCTCTCTCTCTCTCTCTCATTGCCTTCGCATTCGAACAAAAGGACAAAGAGAAACAGGAGTAAACAGAGCGGGAACAACGGCCTCAGGTTGGTGGCGAGGGAAGGGTTGTTGTACCTCCCCCAGGAACACTGTGCGTGGGTTAACCCGCCACAGGGCAGGTTCTTCCAGGCCGGTGAGCGGCTCTTGATCCAAGGAATTGAACCTGACCTTCCCTTGGATCGAACGTGACTGCCTCGTATTCCCCTAAGCGCTATATGGCCATTAAGGACTTAGCGCTTTCTCTCCGTTCTCTCAAGGCTTTGGTATAATCTTGTAGATAGTTAAGACTGAGACACTTATGCAACATATGGGAATCTTTAATGAAGAAACATTTCGCCACACAGTGGCTTCATCAGTCCAATACAAAGTAGAAGAGTGTAAGGAGAGGAGGAGTTTGAGGTAATCAGTCCCTCAGCCTGGAAACGACGTGCTCAGTCCATCACTCTTTTAGAAAGTACAACATATGGCTGGAGAAGTGGCTTATGTACTGTAGTCAGGTGAGTGGAAGCAGGAGGAGGCGGGATCACAGTGGAACCATCCACTGGTGTAACTAGTGGATGGTTCCACTGTGATCCCATCTCCTGCTTCAACTCAACTGACTACAATATATAAACCACTTCTCCGGCCATATGTTTTACTTTCTACATGATTGATGGACTGAACACATCGACTCCAGGCTGAGGGACTGATTACCTCAAGCTCCTCCTCACCTTACACCTTTCTGCTTTCTGGACTGATGAAGCCACTGTGTGGCGAAACGTTTCTTCAATAAAGATTCCCTTATGTTGCATAAGTGTCTCGCTCTTCAACTTGTCGGTTTTCAAAACCATTTATTACATTGTAGGTACTATTGTTGCAGCTTGACTCTGGTGGTTACGTAGTGATATTGTGGTGGTATTATTTTTTTTTTTTTTGAGTGTGTTATTTTTTATTTTGTTATTGTAGTATTAGTGCTGTTATTGTGGTGTTAGTTTTAATGTTGTGTTATTGTGATGTTATTTAGGTGCTGTTGTGTTATCTTGGTGTTGTGTTACAGTGGAGTTATTGTACTGTTATGGTGGTGTTGTGTGTAAATAGCAGTTTTGTGTCATGAGAAGCTACGTAACACAAAACCCTGTAACAATGACTTTTGTAACTCAAATCTATGCTACATAATTCATTTTTGTTGACACAGAAATGGGGTGTGGGCCGACAGCATTCCGGGGGAGACCTTATGGAAGTGATTTCTGTGACTTGTTAGGAGTCTGCGACGATGACAGCGTGACTGTGATATGGCTGTGGTTCCTGGGTACCGAGTCTGTTACCTGTTGCTGAAAATTTGACCGCTGACCCTAGGGCTGACCAAAGCTGACCTGTGTTCTAGCTCTCTCTCTAACCCACCAACTGTCTGTGTCTGGGTTACTGAACCCTTCACCTGCATTCAGAACTCTCTCTCTCCTTGAATCTGACCCGGGCTTTGATCTGAATTGGAACATGGCATCTTCTGTTACCCTGTTTTAATTTCTTCTTGACCATGATACTACTATCTACTTGGTCTCTATTGTGATAAATACTAACATGTGTCTAGTTCTTTGAGTTATAATATAACAGTTCTCCTATTCTAGACTGAAATATCTAAACTGAACTCATTGATTATGACCTATAACCAAATTTTAAAGCATATGGTTTCAACATTGACTTGTTGTATTAGAGTCATACACGTTTTGATACGCAAATAACCCTCACATTAGAGAGAGAAGAGCTTATGACGACGTTTCGGTCCGACTTGGACCATTTACAAGTCACCCAGACAGAAGAGTGGGTGAGCCAGTGAATGGTCGAAGTCGGACCGAAACGTCGTCATGAGCTTTTTTTCTCTCTTCTCTGTGCAGGTTATTTGTGTATTGTTCCAGTCACGGTATTGTGTCTTATTCTTCTTTATGGACGTTTAAGCAAATGAATAATTGAATAATAACAACGAAACATGTCTTTCACATAGCCTTTCAGCTTATTCTAGCTTGGCTTCTTATAGCTAAGACATACTGAGAATACCAGTACAAGCTGTGGTATTTCCTCCTGCTGCTCCCCTGGGCATGAAGCAACCACCGAGGATCGTAAATTTGACTATAATTGCAAGCGGAGCGGAGTCGCCCATGAAAGGCTGTGTTTCTGACCCTGACACCACGCTGCTGACTTTTCATGTAGTGTGTCTGGCTCATCGACGCTCAGACCAAAACTTTCTCGAATTTAGTTATAACCACGACCATTGTCGGCTCTATCGTTTTCATTGTCGTTTGCGTTATTATAGCTTACCATCGTTATCATCGTAAGACAGAAGAAAAAATACAGGTAAAAACAAATATGAAAGTAGCAAATTTAGAAGCAACATAAAATTTTAAGTAAAAGAATTGGGAAATAATGGAAGACGTTATGCGAACTATCTTGTTCTTCCCAGGCCTTCGACTGAAGCCATGATCGTGTGATGGTGCGCCGGGGATCAAGGCGACGATAGTAAACAAGTCAGAGTGAGCACTGCGTGATTGTGCTCCCTGGAGGCTCATGCACAGAACGGTGTGAATAATAGGTGCATTTCGGTCCTAGAAAGGTAACCCTGGATTCCATAACCACAGTTCCCTGTGCGTCAGTGCACGCGGCATAGGCTGATGAGGCAGTTAAATATTACCTTTGATTATCTGAAGAAATCAATAGATGGATTCACAAGTCATCATATGGAACCTAATATCAATTTCTTTAATAAACATGATAAATTAGGACATACACAGACAAACTCTAATTCAAAGCTTTCAGAGTGACCAAAGAGAACATCCTTAAATACACAAGCACAGCTTGAAGCCGCTCGGATGTTCCGCTACCAAGTGATCAGCAAAGAAAGATTGAAGGTAATCAGATGCGAAACTCAGAAATGATCGGAATGAAAGCAGTATTTCAAGTTTTTCAGTTTCTCTCCCCCTTCCCTCCCCCTCCCACCCAAAAAAAAAAAAATCTACCCACAAACTCAAAACCATTCCAAACTTTTCTCTGAATATGACTGGTCAGTTTTTTATGAAAGTAAGTGCAGTAGGTGACTGAATTTTGTATAAGTTTCGTGAACATAACATACAAATTTTTAATAATGTTCTTGACGGTACATTGATGTTATAGGCACATAAAAGAATATCACGTTAACTAATTTTAACTAATAAGAGTGGCACATTATAACTTACACAACCTAACATCAGTACTATAAGTTTGTAGAGAAAGATGCATTTTCCAGTTAATAGAGAATCCAGCAAAAATTTGGTCCTACAAGGCCTAAACCCATTAAACGTTTCTCACGTTTCATTCGATGCATCAATCATTGATACCTTTCATTGATACCCTTCATATTATTATATCTTAATCAGAGGAAAAGCGCTAAACCCATAGGAGTCATACTGGGCCTGTGGAACTGGAAGTATTCTAATTCGACCAATATGTGGGGGAGATAAGTCCAGTGCCTTGGATCAAAAATCCCTCAACATCACATAGGCAAAATAATGCAACAATATATGATAATAATACTTTATTTTGAGATTATAAGTAGCAAAATAGCCCCTGCATATTCCATTCAATATACAAACAATATACCAAAAATATACCGACTTTCTTCTAAGTAGTATACGCTAGTCATTGTGACTCACGAAACCGTAATAACACGGTCACAAACAAACCAGGGTACGGATGGGGTTAGAACCCATGGCGAGTGACTCTTTAAACTCCAGGACACTGAGATCTAACCCCACTCGCACCGTGGTTTATATACGCCAGTCTTAAAATTATAATTCCGATCGGAGGAGCCAGTCTCCACTTATCACAGGGAATTACGAATGGGCCACCCATGCCTTCAACATTATGCATGGGCCACCCATGCCTTCAACATTATGCATGGGCCACCCATGCCTTCAACATTATGCATGGGACACCCATGCCTTCAACATTATGCATGGGACACCCATGCCTTCAACATTATGCATGGGATACCCATGCCTTCAACATCATGCATGGGACACCCATGCATACAACATTATGCATGGGCCGCCCATGCCTACAACATTATGCATGGGCCACCCATACATACAACATTATGCATGAGCCACCCATGCATACAACATTATGCATGGGCCACCCATGCCTACAACATTATGCATGGGCCACCTATACATACAACATAATGCATGAGCCACCCATGCCTACAACATTATGCATGGGCCACCCATACATACAACATTATGCATGAGCCACCCATGCATACAACATTATGCATGGGCCACCCATGCCTACAACATTATGCATGGGCCACCCATGCCTACAACATTATGCATGGGCTACCCATGCCTACAACATTATGCATGGGACACCCATGCATACAACATTATGCATGGGCCACCCATACATACAACATTATGCATGAGCCACCCATGCCTACAACATTATGCATGGGCCACCCATGCCTACAACATTATGCATGGGCCACCCATGCCTACAACATTATGCATGGGCCACCCATGCCTACAACATTATGCATGGGCCACCCATGCCTACAACATTATGCATGGGGCACCCATGCCTACAACATTATGCATTGGTCATCCATGCATACAACGTTACGCATGGGCCACCCATGCCTACAACATTATGCATGGGTCGCCCATGCCTACAACGTTACGCATGGGCCACCCATGCCTACAACATTATGCATGGGCCACCCATGCCTACAACATTATGCATGGGCCACCCATGCATACAACGTTACGCATGGGCCACCCATGCCTACAACATTATGCATGGGCCACCCATGCCTACAACATTATGCAGGGGCCACCCATGCCTACAACATTTTGCATGGGCCACCCATGCCTACAACATTATGCATGAGCCACCCATGCTTCAACATTATGCATGGGCCACCCATGTCTACAACATCATGCATGGGCCACCCATGCCTACAACATTATGCATTGGCCACCCATGTCTACAACATTATGCATGGGCCACCCATGCATACAACATTGCGCATGGGGCACCCATGCATACAACATTATGCATGGGCCACCCATGTCTACAACATTATGCATGGGCTACCCATGCATACAACATAACGCATGGGCAACCCATGCATACAACATTATGCATGGGCCACCCATGCATACAACATTATACATGGGCCACCCATACATACAACATTATGCATGGGCCATCCATATATACAACATTATGCATGGGCCACACATGCCTACAACATTATGCATGGGCCACAAATGCCTACAACATCATGCATGGGCCACCCATGCCTACAACATTATGCATGGGCCACCCATGCCTACAACATTATGCATGGGCCACACATGCCCACAACATTATGCATGGGCCACATTTGTCTACAATATTATGCATGGGCCACCCATGCCTACAACATTATGCATGGGTCACCCATGCCTACAACATTATGCATGGACCACCCATGCCTACATCATTATGCATGAGACACCCATGCATACAACATTACGCATGGGACACCCATGCCTACAACATCACGCATGGGCCACCCATGCCTAAAACATTATGCATGGGCCACCTATGCCTACAATATTATGCATGGGTCACCCATGCCTAAAACATTATGCATGGGCCACCCATACCTACAACATTATGCATGGGTCACCCATGCCTAAAACATTATGCATATGCCACCCATGCCTACAACATTATGCATGGGACACCCATGCATACAACATTACGCATGAGACACCCATGCCTTTAACTTTACGCATGGGCCTCCCATGCCTAAAACATTATGCATGGGCCACCCATGCCTACAACATTATGCATGGGCCACCCAAGCCTACAACATTATGCATGGGCCACCCATGCATGCAACATAATGCATGGGCCACCCATGCCTACAACATTATGCATGGGCCACCCATGCCTACAACATTATGCATGGGCCACCCATGCATACAATATTATGCATGGGCCACTCATGCCTACAACATTATGCATGGGACACCCATGCATGCAACATAATGCATGGGCCACCCATGCCTACAACATTATGCATGGGCCACCCATGCATACAATATTATGCATGGGCCACCCATGCCTACAACATTATGCATGGGACACCCATGCATACAACATCATGCATGGGACACCCATGCCTACAACATTATGCATGAGCCACCCATGCCTACAACATTATGCATGGGCCACCCATGCCTAAAACATTATGCATGGGCAACACATGCCTTCAACATTATGCATGGGCCACCCATGCCTACAACATTATGCATGGGACACCCATGCATAAATCACGCATGGGACACCCATGCCTACAACATTATGCATGGGCCACCCATGCCTACAACATTATGCATGGGCCACCCATGCCTACAACATTATGCATGGGCCACCCATGCCTACAACATTATGCATGGGACACCCATGCATACAACATCACGCATGGGACACCCATGCCTACAACATTGTGCATGGGCCACCAATGCACGCAACATTATGCATGGGCCACCCATGCCTTCAACATTATGCATGGGCCACCCATGCATACAACATTATGCATGGGACACTCATGCCTACAACATAATGCAGGGGCCACCCATGCCTACAACATTATGCATGGGCCACCCATGCCTACAACATTATGCATGGGCCAACAATGCCTACAACATTATGCATGGAACACCCATGCCTACAACATTATGCATGGGCCACCCATGCCTACAACATTATGCATGGGCCACCCATGCCTACAACATTATGCATGGGCCACCCATGCCTACAACATTATGCATGGGCCACCCATGCCTACAACATTATGCATTGGCCACCCATGCCTTCAACATTATGCATGGGCCACCCATGCCTACAACATTATGCATGGGCCACCCATCCCTTCAACATTATGCATGGGCCACCCATGCCTACAACATTATGCATGGGCCACCCATGCATACAACATTATGCATGGGCCAACCATGCCTACAACATTATGCATGGGCCACCCATGCATACAACGTTACGCATGGGCCACTCATGCCTACAACATTATGCATGGGCCACCCATGCATACAACGTTACGCATGGGGCACCCATGCCTACAACATTATGCATGGGCCACCCATGCATACAACGTTACGCATGGGGCACCCATGCCTACAACATTATGCATGGGCCACCCATGCATACAACATTACGCATGGGCCACCCATGCCTACAACATTATGCATGGGCCACCCATGCATACAACATTATGCATGAGCCACCCATGCCTACAACATTATGCATGGACCACCCATGCATACAACGTTACGCATGGGCCACTCATGCCTACAACATTATGCATGGGCCACCCATGCATACAACGTTACGCATGGGGCACCCATGCCTACAACATTATGCATGGGCCACCCATGCATACAACGTTACGCATGGGGCACCCATGCCTACAACATTATGCATGGGCCACCCATGCATACAACATTACGCATGGGCCACCCATGCCTACAACATTATGCATGGGCCACCCATGCATACAACATTACGCATGGGCCACCCATGCCTACAACATTATGCATGGGCCACCCATGCATACAACATTACGCATGGGCCACCCATGCCTTCAACATTATGCATGGGCCACCCATGCATACAACGTTACGCATGGGCCAACCATGCCTACAACATTATGCATGGCCCACCCATGCATACAACGTTACGCATGGGGCACCCATGCCTACAACATTATGCATGGGCCACCCATGCTTACAACATTATGCATGGGCCACCCATGCATACAACATTACGCATATACATTAGACATTAGACATTACACATTACACATTACACATTAGAGTAATTCAGTACAAAACAACCTGACACAAAAATTACACTAATATTAAATCATGCTTCTTTGGTACTGTGCATGTTACATAAAATATTAATGACCCAATACAGCACATTACAGTGTTACACTAAACGATGCATCACCATAGTTCGGAAAATACGAATTTCGTTGAGAATAAATACCTTCAGTAGACGAGACTCAGCAGGTTCGAGCCTTGTTAAGGTCTAACTTCTACAATAACACAGAAGTTCCTGCATTCTTTATACCAGAAACAAACACATTTAAAGAGGTCTTCGGGTTAAGGAAAATTCAGCAGTGGCTGGTATTCCTGCCCAGGGGTGTGGAGATGTGTCGGGGCATCTTCAAGGCAAGACTCACACTATCGTCTTCACTCTCAGCATCCTGTACAATAATCGTTCGAGAGGAATGGAATCAGTGAGAATATGTGTCGTAATTGTACACATTTATTCATGCCACAAAACGAGCTTATGAACTTGCTTATACAGAGAAACTTCATAAGAACGAACATTATATTCTCTAATTACTAAATTTACTATAAAGAAAATTTTCCCCAAACATATTTCAAGGGAAAAGTTTGTGTTATTTAAAGGTCTTTACAAAGGGAAAAGGATATTTTTTTTAAAATAGAGAAAAATTTATTCTAAAAGTGAATTTTTAAGAAATTTGTGACGCCCAAATTGCAGAAGATTTTTTTTTTTCCCTTTTCTTTGAAATTTTCTTTGTATTTTTAACTCTTTTTAAAGTCGGCTTTCAGTGAGGGTTTATTTCTATTTCTAGATCTTTCTTAATCAGTTTAATATATATGTGATTAATGGCAAAACAGTAACAAAGTCATTTCGCTCGATAAAGATGATATGATAATGATGATAATGAAAATGATGATGATAAAACCCTTATTTGAGGGGCCCTTCATCAAGTGGGCTTGACCCGGTGTCCCTGACCTGCTGCTTTTACCGGTTTTCCCATGTGACCCAGGTAGGCTCCAGAGCTGTTTTTTTTTAATGCGTTGATTTATTTTTCCGGCTTGTCTGCACGCTGCTACGTGCTTTATCGTTTAAATATTCCTATGTTGAAGAAGTTCGTTTATATGCACACACACCGCACACACACACAACAAACACCCCACACACACAAAACCCCACACCAACACCACACCACACCCACACACGCAAAGTCTAAACGATAACGCTTACGCTCATCGGGGAATGACAACGGTAAACCCAGGTAATTCGAATAAAGAAAGAAGGAAAGTCACGATAAATGTTGGGGAAGCTTGGCGGGTGTTAAACAAACAATTTAAAGATTTTCAGGGGAAACAGTGACAATGCCAGCAGAAATTTTAGGGAAAGGAATCACCAAAAATTAATGGACTTACACACGGCCTACACACACACACAAAAAAACCCCACACACACCACCAAAACAACACACACACACACACACACACACACACACACAACACCCTCACACACACACCACACACAACACACACCCTGGCATGCTAAGAGTATGTAACATTTTATTTTTTGGCTATGTCACACACCCTTTTAGGGGTGCCTCCCGACCAGCCCAACCAGGTGCTAGGAGTTTTAAAGAACAGGGGACTCATGTTATACCAGCACCCTTTGGGTTAACGAACCAAAAAAAAAGGAAGCCTGCCAAAACTGTGAAGCGATGTGGTACACTGTGAAACCCCTTTGGGAGACTTTTCCCTTTGGGATTTGGTCGCTACGGTTCTCACGTGTCTTGTGCTTGCATTTGTCTCGTTGTACATGTTGTAATACGTACACAGGTTTTCATATACTGTAAAAAACCGTTATTTTGGTGAAGGAAAACAAAAATTTATTCTCTCTGCTGCCTTTTTTTCTCGTTCCTAGTGGTTATCGTGTATGGTAAAACACACACGTGGTTTCGTGGTTATCGTGCCCGGAAAAACACACCAACACACAACACAACAACACCCCAAAAACCACACAAAAACACACCCACACACCCACACCCCACACACACACACACCAACACCACACACACAAAAAACACACACCACAACACACACACACACCACACAACATCACACACCACACACAAAACAACCCACACAACAACACACCACACCACACACACACACAACACCAACAACACAAAGGGGGGGCATTAAGACATACAAAAATACTGAGAGGAAATTTACAAAGGTGGACAAAGACAGGATGTTCCCGGAATTGGACAAGTAAAAGGGGACACAGTTGGAAGCGAAGACCGAGAATCACGGGATGTTAGGAAGTATTTTTCAGCCCCCAGAGTAGTCGTAAGTGGGAAAAGTTTGGGAAGCGATGTAGTGGAGGGGATCCATACATAGCTTTAATAGAGGTTGTAAAGCTCCGGCTCGGGGAGTGCCTAGTAGCGTCGTGAAGGGCGGGGCCAGGAGCTCGGACTCGACCCCCGCAAAACCCCAACTGGTGATAAATGCTGAGTAAAATACACATAACACAAAACACTACCACACGACACCACCAGGAAAATTTTGAACGACCCCTGAACCCCCAAATAGGTGGTACAACACACACAACACACACACACATACTCCAGGGAGCTATGACTCGATCCCCGCAAACCCCAAAAAAAAAAAATTTTTTAAAAAAAAAAAAAGAAAAAAAAAAAAACCCGGGCCCCCTTTTTTTAAAAAAAAAAAAGTTTTTTCCCCCCAAAAAAAAAATTTTTTAAAAAAAAAAAAAAAACCCAAAACCCATAAAAAAAAAACCCAAAAAAAACCCCCCCCCCCCCCCCCAAAAAACCCCCCCAAAAACCCCCCCCAAAAAAAAAAAAAAACCCCCCCCAAAAAAAAAAAATTTTTTTAAAAAATTTTTTTAAAAAAAATTTTTTTTCCCCCCCGGGGGGGGGCCCCCCAAACCCCAAAAAATTTTTTAA
>NC_069419.1:50691109-50703609 GCF_026875155.1 Cherax quadricarinatus | reverse complement strand
ACCCAAAAAAACCCCCCAAAAAAGGAAAAAAAGGGGGGCCCCCCAACCCCCCCCAAAACCAAAGGGGGGGGGGAAAAAAAAAAAAAAAAAATAAAAAAAGGGGGGGGGAAAGGGGGAAAGGGGAAAACCCCCCCCAAAACCCAAAAAAAAAAAAAAACCCCCCCCCCAAAAACCAAAACCCCAAAAAAAAAAAAAGGGGCCCCCCCTTCCCCCCCCCCCCTTTTCCCCCCGGGGGGAAAAAAAAATTTTAAAAAAAAGGGGAAAAAAAAAAGGGGGGGGGGAAAAAACCCCAAAAAACCCCCCCCAAAAAAAAAGGGGGAAAAAAAATTTAAAAAAAAAAACCCCCCCAAAAAAAGGGCCCCCCCCAAAAAAAAACCGGGGGGGGGGTTCCTGAAAAAATTTTTTTGGGGGGGGGGAAAAGGGAAAACGGGGGGAAAAAAAACCCCCAAAAAGGGTTAAGGGGGGGGGGAAAAAAACCCCCCCCAAAAAAAAGGGGGCCAAAAAAAAGGGAGGGGAAAAAAAAACCCCCAATTCCCCAAAATTTAAAAGGGGCCCCCCCCCCCGGGGGGGGAAAAAAAACCCCCCCGGGTTTTTAAAAAAAACCCCCGGGGGGCCAAAAAGGGGGGGAAAAAGGGGGGAAAAAAACCCCCCGGAAAAAACCCCCAAAAAAAAAGGGGGGGGGAAAAAAACGGGTTTTTTTTTTTAAAAAAAAAGGGGGGAAAAAAAAAAAAAAAAAAAAAGGGGGGGGGGGGTTTTTGAAAAAGGGTAAAAAAAAAAAGGGGGGCCCTTTTTCCCCAAAATGGGGGGGGGGGAAAAAACCCCCCCCCCCCCCCCCGGGGGGGGGAAAAAAAGGGGGGGAAACCCGGGAAAAGGGAAAAAGGAAAACCCCCAAAAACCCCCCCCCCCCCCCCCCCCCAAACCCCCCCCCCAAAAACCCGGAAAAAAAAAAAAAAGGGGGGGGGGAAAAAAAGGGAAATAAAAAAAAAAAAAAAAACCCCCCCCAAAAAAGGAAAAAAAAAAAAACCCAAAAAAGGGGGGGGGGAAAACCAAAAAAGGCAAAAAAAAAAAAAAAAAAATTTTTCCCCCCCGGGGGAAAAAACCCCCCCGGGGGAAAAAAAAAAGGGGGGGAAAAAGGGAAAATTGGGGGGAAGGGGGCCCCCCCGGGGGGAAAAATTTTCACAAAAAAAGGGGGGGGGGCCCCGGGGGGGGCCCCCCAAAAAAGGGGGCCCCACCCCCCAAAAAAAAAGGGGGGGGGGGGAAAAAAAAAAAAAAAAAACCCCGGGGGAAAGGGAGAGGGGGGGAAAGGAAAAAAAAATTTTTTAAAAAAAAAAAAAAAAAGGGAAAAAAAATTTAAAATTTTAAAAAAAAAAAATTTAAAAAAAAAACCCAAAAAAAAAAAAACCAAAAAACCCAAAAATTTTGGGAAAAAAAGGTTCCCCAAACCCCCCCTTTCCGGGGGGTTTTAAAAAAAACCCTTGGGTTTTTTTTGGGGGGAAAAAAAAAAGGAAAAAAAAAAGGGGGGAAAAAGGGGGGGAAAAAAGGGTTCCCCCAAAAAAATTTAAAAAAGGTGGGGAAAAAAAAAAGGGGGGAAAAAAGGGGGGGGGGGGGAAAAAAGGGGCAGGGCCCCGGGGTCCCGGGGGCCGGGGGCCCCCGGGAAAAGGGGGGGGGTTTTTTTTAAAAGGGGTGGGGGGCCCTTTTTTTTTTGGGGGGGGGTTTTTTTTTGGGGGGGAAAAATCCCCAATTTAAAAAAAACCCCCGGGGGAAAAGAAAAAAATTAAATTGCCCCTTTTTTTTTTTAAAATTCTTTTGGGGGGAAAGGAAAGGGGGGAAAAAACCGGGGGGGAAACCCCCTTCAAAAAAAAAAAAAAAAAATTTTGGGGCCCCCCCCAAACCCCCCCCCCCAAAAAATTGGGGGGCCCCCAAACCCAGAAAAAATTTTTAAAAGAATCGTTCAGGACCCTGTAAAACCCTTACGTTTTGGCCCATATTGGAGAAAGCGGCACCAGTTTGGAAAACCCCACCCTAGCCCCAAACACGTAAAGAAACTAAGAAAGTGCAAAAAGGTTTTTCAACAAGACTATTCCCCGAGTTAAGAAAGGGATGTCCCACGAGGGAGGTTAAGGGAAATCAACCTGACCCACCTGAGGACAGGGGAATAGGGGGGGAAAAATGAAAACCGCAACAAAAAACCAAAAGGGAAATTTACAAAGGGGGAAAAAAAGACAGGATTTTCCCGAGATTGGAAAACAGTTTAAAAAGGGGGCACATTTTGGGAAACTAAAGAAAAAACAAAAAAATCACAGGGAAAAGTTAGGAAGGGATTTTTTTTCAGCCACAGAGTAGTCAGTAAGTGGAACAGTTTGGGAAGCGATGAAATGGAGGCAGGGTCCAAAAACATAAACTTTAAGGCAGAGGTAAAGATAAAGGGTCACGGGGTCAGGGGGAGTGACCAGTAGCGAAACGTGAAGAGGCGGGGGCCCGAGCTCGGACTCGACCCCCCCCCCAACCCCAACTAGGTTTTTTACAACTAGGTGAGTACAACAACCCCAACACACACAACACATACACACAAAAAAACACACCACACACACATACACACAACAACACACACACACAAACAACACCACACACACACACCACACCACCCCCCAAAAACCCCCATACACACCCCACACACACACACAAAACTCACACATACACACACACACCACACACAAAACATACACAACACACACACACACACACACACACACACAAAAACACACAAACACCAACACCCACGTTAAAACACACACACACCCACGCACAAAACAAAACACACACACAAAACACACAAAACACACACACCACACAAAACACACAACACACACACACCACAAAACATCCAGGAGCTAGACTCGAACCCCTGCCAACAAAAAATAGGTGATTTTAAAACACACACACAACACACAAAAACACACAACACACACAACACCCACACAGATTCTAACAGCCAACGGGATAGCAAGGGACAGCTGGCCCGGAAAAACAGTCCACGAGAATAGAATTTCAGATAGACAGGGACGAAGGCAAGAACAAATTCCCAAAGGAAGGAAAAAAAATGCCTCAGAGGACCAGATGGGGACTCAGTGGGAAAGGGGAAAGGGCGGGGGTTTATGTTTTTTTTGTACGGGGTCCAAAAAGCCAAAGGGGGGAAAAATTTGAAAAAAAACAGGAGGAAAAAAAAATGGATTGAAGGCATCATTAAAACAATAGGGAGGGAATAAATTTCCCAGGTGAAAAATTTTTTAAGGGAATTTGGGGGGTTTTTCGAAATGGAAGGATACGGCCTTGGGCAGAGTAACTTTTCAAGAAGAATCAGTTTTGAATCAGGATTCTGCAAGAGAAAGCAAAACTGAGGGGCAAAGAGAGGAAAAAAGAGTATACCTCGACCGCGACAGAACACAAGAAGAAAAGGGCTACACTGAAAAAAAGGGTTTCAGAGAGCAAGAGGAACGAGAAGCAAAAGAAAAAGACGACCCAGACACAGGAGGGAAGGGGAAACACACCCCCCCGAAAACTCCCCACCAAAAGACCCCAAACCCCCGACAAAACCCAACGCAACTGAGGGCCCAAAACCCATAATACAACCCACTCACGTTTCCCCCCTGCCACCAACCCCATACACCCAAAACCCCACCCCCCAAAAGTGTCCCCTTTTGGGCATTCCCGGGCCCCCCCCCCCCACCAAAACATACCCCCACCTACACCACAGCCCCCCTCAGGGCCCCCCCCAAGGCCTCGCCCCCCAACCCCCAAAATACTTCCCTTTACCACAATGATAGAAAAAAACTAAAGGTTTGGTACAAAAAAACGCGGATGGAATAACCAATAAACATGAGGAATGAATGAAAGAATCATGAAAAATCCCCAGACATCATAGCAGTCACAGAAACAAAACTCGGGTGAGGAAAAATAAAAAGAAACCCCTTTTTTCCCAACAGGAAATCAGATCCTGAGAAATTTAAAAAAAAGTAGAAAGGGGGAAGGGGGGGGGGTTGCACTGCTAAAAAAACACCAAAGGGGAATTTTGAAAAAAATTTGGGAAAGGGATTGGGGCATGATTGGGGGAAAGAACACATTTTTAAAGGGACAATTTTAGTCCGGAGAACATTTAAAATATCATTGGAGTATGGGATAACCCCCCACAGAACTGGGAGGAGGGCCCAAAAGAGGAGTACGAAGGGGAAAAAAAAACAGGGGATGGTTTGGGCCCCACTGGGTGAGGTTCCCAAAAAAGAGCCCCACTCGAGCAGAGCAAAATTACTGGAAAAGGGCGATTTCAACCACAGGGAGATCGACTTGGGGAAAAATTTTGGGGCCACAAAGGGGGTCCCGAAACATGGGGAGCCCAAAATGATTTGGGTTGGTACTTGAAAAAACCCCATGCATCAACCCTGTCAGGGGCACAACCAGAAAGAGAGGGAGGGTGACCGCAAGACTTGGGTCTTGTTTTTCACCCTGGCCCGTTCAAACATCAGGACACACTTACGAGAAACCCCTTGGAGCAAACGATCAAGTGGTTCTGATTTTTACTAAAGTAAGTTACAAGTGGAGAAGGGAACAAAGGAAAATGAAAAGGGGGCCGGCCAAAACTATAAAAGGGGGGGCTACACAGGTAAGAGAAACTTTTCCCGCAGGGGGTCAGTGGTAAAAGAGAAAAGGAAAGGAAAAAAAAATAAAAGAGATGAAGGGGAAAAGTTCAACAAAGGGGCCCAAAGGGGGCAAGGGAAAAATTTTTTTTCCCAAGGGAAACAGAAATAATAGGAAGACCAAAACGAAAATCCTTTGGTTTTTAAAACCCCAAGGTGTAGGGGGGCAAAAACTAAGTGCAACAGAGAAAGGAAAAAGGGACAGGAGGCCCAAAAAGGGCCCAGGGAAAAAAAGGGAAATTTTTTAAAGACCAGAAACGAGTATGCGCAGATAAAAGGGGGGAGGCCCAGCCCACAGTATAAAACGACAATAGCAACGAAAGTCAAATCTGACCCCCAAAAATGCTTTAAACCACATTGGAGGGAAGGGCAACGGCAAGGACCAGGTGATAAGGCTGAGGAAAAAGGTGGGGAACTCACAAAAAACATCAAAGGTATGTGAAGCTCAACACAGATTTAAGGGAAATAATTTTCAGTAGAGACAAGGGAAAGGGCTCTGGGGGACCCCGGAAAAACCCGATGGGGACACCAAAAAGGAATAAAACCAACAAGTTTTTTGGACGACATTTCTTTCAGAAGAAGGGGGAGGTGAAGAAACTGCAAAGGGGCAAACGGGTACCTCAAAAGGGAATGGGACCGGAAAAACCATCTCTCCATGGGGCCTTAGAGAGGGGCAGATATGTTGTGCTACCACTTTCCACAATCCCTTTAACACATCCCTGGAAACGGGGAACTACCCAGGTATGGAAACGGCAAAAATTTTGTTCCCCATTTTTCAAAAAAAGGGGACAGAAAAGAGGGATTTAAAATTTTAACCCCGTGGCCCTTGACGTTATATTTTGGGAAAATTATGGGAGAAGATTATCAGGAGGAGAAATGTGGACACCTGGGAAAGGGGAAAAGGGTATAAATGCCCAAACCCCACGGGATTCACGGGAAAGGGAAAACCGTGTCCCCAAACCTTCTGGATTTTTTCGATAAAATAACAGAAATTTAAAACAAAGAGAAGAAAGGGGGGGGTTGAATTTCATCTTTTTTGGACTGCAAAAAGGCCTTTGACACCTTTTCCCCACAAGAGATTAAATGGGAGAAGCAAAAGCATCAGGGGCATATAACAGGAAGAGCACTGCAATGGATCAGAGAATACCTGAAAAGGGGGGCAACAACAGTCATTTTACGAATGATGTATCACAGTGGGGACCTGTGGGCGAGCGGGGTCCCACAGGGGTGGTTTCCCAGGACCAGTGCTTTTTTGGTATATTTGAACGACAGACGGAAGGGGTTTGAATCAAAGTGCCCTGTTTTCAGATGATGTGAATTAATGAGGAGAATTAAATCTGTGAAGGGCCAGCCCGGACTTCAAAGAACCTTGGGCAACTTGGCCCCCTGGTCCAGCAAAAGGGTTCCGAAATTTTAAAAATGCCAAAAAGCAAAGTCAAAGAAGTTTGGGGGAAAGGAAAAAAGACCACAGACAGATTAAAAGGGTAGGTGGCCAAAGACGCCCAAAACCCCACTCAGGGGGAAAGATCTTGGGGTGATTTTAACACCGGCATGTCTCCGGGAAACACAATCAATCGAAACTGCTCAAACATATGGCGCCGGCAAACCTGAGAAACATTCCCAAAACCCCTTTGTAAGGAAACATTTCAAGACACTGAACAAAACCCCCGGGATTTCAGGGGGCCCCTACTGGAGTATGCAGCACCTTTTGGAACCCGCACTTTATAAAGCACGTCAAGAAAAAAAGAAATTCCCAAAGGGTTTGGGAACAAGGTTATTTTCCCGAGCTAAGGGGGAAAGTCCAAAAAAAAAGATTTAAGGGGAAAACGGCCTACGACAAAAGGAGGCAGAGGTCAGGGGGGACATGATAACGACAATAAAAAAACCCGGGGGGAAAAGACAAGGTGGAACCCAAAGGGCAGGAAAGTTCCAGGAGGGGACAGAAACAAGAGGGCCCCAAAATTTGGGAAATAGAAGACACAAATTTATCCCGAAGATAGTAGGAAGTATTTTCCCTTTAGTCATAGGGGTTGTAAGGCATGGAAAAAACCTAGAAAATGACGTAGTGGAGGCAGGGAAACCCTACACAGTTTTTTAAAACGAGGGTTTTTATAAAAACTCATGGAGCGGGGGAAGAGAGGGCCCAGTAGCAACCGGGGAAAAGGCGGCTCCCGGACTAGGACTCGGGCCCCCGCAAAACCCCAAAAAGGTAGTACAAATAGGGGAAGGGACACACACATACACACACACACACACAAAACACAAACACAAACAAACAAAACAAAAAACAAAAACCCCCAAAACAAAACACACACACACACACACACACACCACACACACAACACACACACCACACACACACCCCAAAACCACACAACACACAAAACACACACAAAACAACACACACACACACACACAAACACCCCACAACACACACACACCACCCCCCAAAACACACACCACAACCCCAAAAAAACACAAAAACCACACACACACACACACACACACACCACACACACACACAACACATAGGGGGTAAATAAAATATTTTTCAAATCATTTTCTTTAAATTTAAAAAACAATGAAAAAAAAAAATTTTTTTATATCTCGACACAAAATAAAAGCTAAAAAAATTTTTGGGAAAAAATAGTCAAAAATGACAAAAAAAACTAAGATGCGACAGGATTAAAAAAGCGACGTCATCATTATATAAAAGGGGGGGTCCCCCCATGTAGATGATAGGCTAGAAGATTGTCAGAAACTTTTTGGGAAAAATTGGGGCCCCTGGGGAAGCCGTTTGTATCTCTCCAGCTTCCAGTCGGCAGAGCTTATGACTAACTCTTACTCTCATTAGTGTTAAGCGGGTAGTAATATAGACGAGGATGATGATACACAGGGTCACTGATGTTGATGAGAGAACGAGAAACAGAGAGACAGAGAGACAGACAGGCAGACAGAGACAGAGGGAGAAGTAATCTAATAAAAATAATCCACATACAAAGGAATGCAAAAAATCGCGAACAAGCGACGCAAGATAGCAAAAAATCTCACTCTGAACGTGTTTGCTCGGATTTCATCCTCTTTTTTGCAACATTGCAAGCTCTTGAGGATATGTTGATTGCAACATGAAAGACCTAGAGCTATCCTTCAACTCCCCCGTGGTTTTTTTCATACGAAGGTATGAAATTAATGTAAATATTTTCGGAGTAACTGAAAACCATCCTCAGAAAATACTAGTTTAGGATCGCCTGGTATTTATCCCCACCCGAGTAGAGTGACCAAAAGAAATTTCCTGTGACATACTACATAAGCAGCCTGGTCTCCAGACAAACTCTTTTTTTCATTGCCTGTTCAACCAGGCTGTTGCTTTTAGTGATCGTACTGTGTTTTGTTCCCATTGTTTAGTTTGAATTCTTAATTTTTTTCATATATAAGCAGTTAGTGTCAGATTATTTTCAACTGGCCACCTAACGACTTTGTTAATAGCAGTTTTTGCTATTTTTTCACGTCAGATACTAAATAATAATAATAAATAATAATAATAATAATAATAATAATAATAATAATAATAATAATCTTATTTTTTACAAAAACATCTACAACGTACACTGACCAAGCTGACATCGGTGACGTATTATATAGAAAGCCCCTTCTTATGTAAAGCATTTTGGGCAAATTACATTAATTCTTTTCCCGGGATGCGATCCACACAAGTCGGCTAACATCCTTGTACCTATTTACTCTTAGGTGAAGAGGGAGAGCAGGTGTCTGAAGAAAGCATCCTCTAATGTTTCTACCCGTACTGGGGATTTTCATGATTAATTTGGCACCGTCCTTAAAGAATGATACGAATCAGTGAAGGCGAGAAAGAGTAAATCCACAAGGATACTTCCTTAGGACACTCATTTTTTTTATTTCTCTAAGACTGGATTTTGCATTGTTTACTGTTACACTGTGTATTCTGTTTGAAAATTTATTATATATACCTAACTGTTGCATATGTGTCTTATCTAGCAACCATTTTAATATTCATATCTGTTTCTATACTTTTCTTGATATACCCAATGATCTTATTTTCTGGACTCTCACTTTATAATTACGTTCGCTATTTGCTGTAGCATTCTGGATTTATTCCGAAAGCTTCATAGGAAAATCACAATCATTTGCTTTTTTCCTGCTGTCTTTCCAAAAATTTAGTTGCATTTTGGTACAATAACCAGGGAAACCGCAGTAAGCCCGCCCATCCTTCAGAGTGCAGTCACTGTACTTCCTGCCTCAGGAACTCAAGTAGAGCTAATCAGTTTCCCTGAATACCATCATAGATATTACCATGATTACACTCCAACTGCACATCAAATACAAACACTACTTGTCGCCTCCCACTCCGATCTAAAACGTTCACACATGTTTGCTAGATGATCAAACGTTTCATCCCATTCACAATTTCCTTAATTTATACATTAAAATCAATAAAGAAATATATGTTTATTAATAAGTTTTTTACAATTAATAAAGATAAAAGAAATATACACATATATATATAATATATATAATATATATATATATATAAATATATTATATATATTATATTATATATATTATATATAATTATATATAATATAATAATGTATATATATATATATATATATAATATATATATATATATATATATATATATATATATATATAATATATATATATATATATTATAAATATATATATATATATAAATGTCACATGCTTAAAAGTATTATTTGATGGAGAATGTTGCTGACCTCAGTGCTGAGGCCTACTATGAAAAAAATATAATATAATGTTAATAAATTTCTGAGAACTCGTCTAGTTGTTTGGATGCATCATATATTTTGACCCAGGAGAGTCTGACTGCCTTGCATGTCTCTCTTTCAAACATTATGGTATTTTCAGTTATATATATTAAGCTATACTAACTTACTGTTGTAATTAACGACACTCACTGTACACGGCTCTCATGTACTTTATGTCCTAATAAAAATTAATTGTGGTTTTGGCTAAAACAATTTTAATGTTAATAAAAGTTTTTTTATTTATGAATTGACAACAGGTATGAAGATGGGAATCAAGAAAGCAACGTGTGGCACCCATGATGACGTCAGAGGCGACCAGGGTGATGAACCATACAACAGCGGCGCTGAGGGAGAGAGGTCAGTGTCGTGTGAGCTGCGAGGGTGGCAGGACGTGCAGCCCAGCAGCGCCAAGGTAAGACATGCACTTCTCTAACACTCGCCCTGGAAACCAACATTGCCTTTCAACTTCTGTAAAGAACATAGTCTGCTACCTTATATGAAACGGTACTTTACCTTATATCAAGGGTGCTTCACCTTACATCAAGGGGTGTTTTATCTTGTAACAAAGATGATTTATCCAATTCCAAAGGTGCTTTACAATGCCTCGATTTTCCAAAGTAGCATTATAATAATGTACTAGGATGAGGGAATACTTAAACCAGTGTAAACGTGAGACTGTATTATGTATAAGATATAAATATATCTTATATATTTTTATAGTATTATAATATATACTATATATATATATATATATTTATATATATATTATATATACATATATGTATATATATATATATATATATATATATATATATATATATATATATATATATATATTTATATATATATAAACAAGCATTTAAGATTAGTAACTACTTCTTCAGTAGTTAATCATGCATCTCAAGGTGAATGCAGGAACATGGCATCTCAAGGTGATTGCAGGGATCATGGCATCTCAAGTAATGCCAGATCATGGCATCTCAAGGTGAATGCCAGGGATCATGGCATCTCAAGGTGAATGCCAGGGATCATGGCATTTCAAGGTGAATGCCAGGGATCATGGCATCTCAAGGTGAATGCCAGGGCCACCTGCCACGTAATGATAAAGAAAACGGATCACTACCTGTACGTCGCGTTGAAGTCTCCTCAGTTTTCCTCTCGTGTGGTAATATAATATTAAAAATATCTTTCTGGAGGGGGAGCCATGAAGTTCGTGAAGGACTCTTGATCCGAAGTATTTGAGTCACATTCTTTTTCCTCGGATCAAACCTGTTTGCCTTACGGATTTAGCGCTTCTCTTTCATTTTTAATAATTTTCTATAACAATAATAACAATAATAATAATAATATTAACAATAGTAATAGTCATTTTATTAGTAATTAGATTATTATTATTATTACAATCATGGGGGGGCGCTAAACCCGTAGGATTATACAGCGCATGTGGGGGGGATAGAAGGTATTCAGGCTCAATTCAGGGAACCGGAGCACAAATCCAATTCCCTAGATCAAGAACCCCTCACCAGCGTCAAGGAACCTCCCTTGAGGGGATTAGTAATTAGAAACATTTAGTGTAATATCCATCAGTTACACGAGGGTCGTTAAATAATTAATTATACTAAACTGTGTATATACCCTGAAGTATACACGAATGCGAATATACAAACATTCGTTGTAAATTTACCGAAATATACACAACACTCAGTATATAAGCACTGAAAAATACAAAAATTATGTAAATATATCCTAACATATGCACAATCAAGTGTATATAGGCTGAGAGATATACTGTATTACTGGGTAGATACTGACATACACAGAACTCTGTGAATATACACTTTAAATACGAATAGTCCTCTATATATGTATACAGAGATATTGCATAACTAGAGCCATGCATTCTCTAGGTTAATGGTGCATACACACTGAGAGATACATGGCGCTCGCTGTATATACGCTGCTCGCTATAATCATTCATCTAAGGATTATACTCTTCCTGAAATTAATTATAAACGATAATTTCACCCCATTGGAAATAAGTAAGGACCCCAGTGGAAGTAAGTAAGGATACCGATGGAAATAAGTAAGGACCGCAGTGGAAGTAAGTAAGGATACCGATGGAAATAAGTAAGGACCCCAGTGGAAATAAGTAAGGATACCGATGGAAATAAGTAAGGACCCCAGTGGAAATAAGTAAGGATACCAATGGAAATAAGTAAGAGCCCTAGTGGAAAAAAAGTAAGGACAATAATGGAAATAAATAAGTACTCCAACGGTCAGAGATACCTGATAGATACACTCAATGTGGTGAATATACCTGAAAAGATATACCTCTCTTGGTGAATATACCCTGAAACACACACACCTCTTTGTGAATATACCTGTGTAACTAATTAACTTAGCTACATCATTATTATAATTTGGTAAAACTGCTATTTTATATTCGTATATTTTAATGCTGTTTAATTTTAATTGCATTAATAATAATAATAATAATAATAATAATAATAATAATAATAATAATAATAATAATAATAATAATAAAGCATTAGTAATTAAAGCAGCTTTTTTAATAATTACGATGATAGAAATATCTTTTAAGAAACTTCTAAAATAGCTAATGGCTCACTATCTATTTTTCGGAATTGAAATTTCCACATTTATAATTTTCTACATCATTTTCCCCCATTAAAGAGTCTTCTTTTTAGTTATACGTATTATTGTTAATAATAATAATAATAAATAATAATAATAATAATAATAATAATAATTAATAATAATAATAATAATGATAAATTATTATAGTTGCCATTGTTGCTGTTAGCATTTAAATGTGGTCAGGCTTTCTCTCCAAGGTCATTGGGTTGCTATGCGCTGCAACTCGCTTGAACCTGGAACTTTCTCTTGATGTGTGTACTCAATTGTGCTTACTTAATTGTGGTTGTAGGGGGTCGAGTCTCAGCTCGTGGTCCCGCGCCTCAGC
>NC_069419.1:50673609-50686109 GCF_026875155.1 Cherax quadricarinatus | reverse complement strand
ACCATGGTTCCCAAGGGATCCGGTTTCTTGTTCTAGCAATCTCAGTGTTGTATCTAGAGAGATAATGCCCGCAGCATGCTAGATAAATACCAACCGCTGAGAAACGGAAAGATCTAAGTCGGACCAGAACGTCGACATAAGTTTTATTTCGATATGTGCAGGTTCACTGTGCATTTTACCTTTCTATTCTTTCTGAAATTTTTAAACGTAAACTCCTAAAAGTGAATGTTTGTATCTGCAGCTCTCTCTCTTTATTTCATATCTACCAATAACATGAATAAATTATGTACCAGGTCTGTGGGATAATAGAATAAATTACCCATCTGGTCTTAGGAGAATACATGAGATTTTCCCTAAAGTCGTTTTGTATATTACTGAGGTTATGGGTCCTCATAACATTACAAGATGTGTACACACACACACACACACACACACACACACACACACACACACACACACACACACACACACACACATGACATGAGATTTCAGGAAGTATTTACAGGCTGAAGGGAAAACGGGAAGACAAAACAGTGGGGTGCAGCAACAAGGGATATACCAACAAGTGTTGGATGAATTAAACACGACTGAGGAGTAGGTGGAGAAGCTCCTAAGTGACCTTGATACGTCAAAGGCGGTGGTACCGGACATCTCTCAGTGGGTCCTTAGAGATGGAGCAGGAACACTACGCGTGTCACTAACCAAAATCTTCAACACTTCCCTTGAAACTGGGCAACTACCTGAAGTATGGAAGAAGGCAAATGTAGTCCCCATCTTTAGGAAGGGAGACAAAAATGAAGCAATAAATTATAGACCAATGTCACTGACATGTATATTATGCAAAGTCTTGGAAAAGGTTATGAGGAGGAGAGTGGTGGAGCACTTGGAGCGGAACAAGATAATAAACGACAGCCAGCACAGATTCATGGAAGGCAAATCCTGTGTCACAAACCTACTAGAGTTTTATGACAAGGTAACTGAAGTAAGAAATGAGAGGGATGGGTGGGTTAATTGCATTTTCTTGGACTGCAAGAAGGCCTTCGACACAGTTCCTCACAAAAGCTTAGTACAGAAGCTAGAGGAACGGGCACATATAACAGGAAGGGCACTGCAATGGATCAGAGAAAACCTAACAGGGAGGCAACAGAGAGTCATGGTCCGTGATGAGGTATCACAATGGGCGCCGGAGACGAGCGGGGTCCCACAGGGGTCAGTCCTGGGACCAGTCCTATTCTTGGTATATGCGAACGACATGACGGAAGGGATAGACTCAGAAGTGTTCCTGTTTGCAGATGACGTGATGTTAATGAGGAGAATTAAATCAGACGCGAACCAGACAGGTCTACAAAGAGAACTGGACAGGCTGGATGCATGGTCCAAAAACTGGCTCCTAGAATTTAACCCCGCCAAATGCAAAGTCATGAAGATCGGAGGAGGGCAAAGATGACCGCAGACAGAGTATAGGCTAGGAGGCCAAAGGCTGCAAACCTCACTCGAGGAGAAAGACCTAGGGGTGAGTATAATACCGAGTACATCACCAGAAGCACACATTAACCAGATAACTTCTGCGGCATATGGGCGCTTGGCAAACCTGAGAATAGCGTTCCGGTTCCTCAGTAAGGAATCGTTCAAGACTTTATACACTGTGTACGTCAGGCCCATACTGGAGTATGCAGCACCAGTTTGGAACCCACACCTGGCCAAACACGTCAAGAAACTAGAGAAAGTGCAAAGGTTTGCAACAAGGGTAGTTCCAGAGCTAAGGGGAATATCCTATGAAGAAAGGTTAAAGGAAATCTGTCTGACAACACTGGAGGACAGGAGGGTCAGGGGAGACATGATAACGACATACAAAATACTGCGTGGAATAGACAAGGTCGACAGAGACAGGATGTTCCAGAGATGGGACACAGAAACAAGGGGTCACTATTGGAAGCTGAAGACTCAGATGAGTCAAAGGGATGTTAGGAAGTATTTCTTCAGTCATAAAGTAGTTAGAAGTGGAATAGTCTGGCAAGCGATGTAGTGGAGGCAGGAACTATACATAGTTTTAAGACGAGGTATGATAAAGCTCATGGAGCAGTGGGAGAGAGAACCTAGTAGCGGTCGGTCAAGAGGCGGGGCCAAGAGCTGAGTCTCGACCCCTGCAACCACAATTAGGTGAGTACAATTAGGTGAGTATACACACACACACACACACACACACACACACACACACACACACACACACACACACACACACAAGTGAAAATAATATAAAAACAGGTCGTAGCGTAGCAGGTTGGTTATTGTGAACTATGGTACTTCCTGGACCATCGCACACTATAATGGAAGGTAATTTATAAAGGTCACAGATCATGGAAATTCTGGCGTCTGGCACCATGAGAACGCACCATGGGTTCAGTGGCTGTCAGGGGTGGCAGGCAGTAGCCGCAAGTGCAATGGCTCAGGGATGTGTAGAGAAGGCGTTACACAAGGAAGGTGCCCTTTAAGGAAGGATCCTTGATTCAAGGAACTCGAGCTATCCTTCCCTTCCTTTGGTCAAACTGCTTACCTCTAATTCTCAAGGAACTGTATGACCCCTATGGGTTTAGCAAGTGTGTTTTGTGGTTAACTTTTTTTAATAGCAACTAGCAGTTTTGAAAATGGAAAGACGTAGAAATGGTACCAAGCAGATGATATAAGGTAATTCAAGACGGGAAATTGACTGTGATTCCCGGAGGGAAGCAACGTTGAGGAAAAAAATACCAGAAAAAAAAACTATTAAAGAATGACTAGTAACAAGAAAAATAAGGTAAGTAAAGAGTCGTTATAAAATATGGTGACAAATTTTTGGAAGCTGGTGTTAGTAAGGATTATTTTAAATAGTGGCTGTTAAGAGAACTAGTTGAGGCAGTGGGTTTTGAGAGACTCTTGGGAGAACAAGTTATGGCAGTGGATGTTGAGAGACACTCTTGGGAGAACAATTTGTAGCAGTGTGTATTGAGAGAATACTTCCAAGAAATAGCGGTATTAGGATTTAGTGTCGGCAGCTGGTGACAGTGGTACTATCATGAAGCGGTGGATTTGGTGCAAGTAGTGGTGGTGTCGATACAAGTACTGGAGGTAGCGAGAAATTTGGTTGTTCACTTGGCAACGGTGGTAGCAGTGCAGATAATCGTGATACAAATGATAGTGGTAGCTGTGTATGTAGTAGTGAGAGTGTTGCTGGTAATGGTGGTAGTGTGTGTGAAAAAACATTTGTCTGTGATGGGAGTTTTTGTTATGATTTTGGTGGTGGTGCAGGTAGTGCTGATGAAGACTTCCTTGACAAATACTTATCAGCAGCCAGGATGCTGAGGAAATATAACCATAAAAATTAACCCACGATCATTATTATTATAATCAAGGGGGAAGCGCTATAACATTAGGATTATACAGCGCCTGTGGGATGGGGGATGTGGAAGGTATTCAGGATTAATTCAGGGAACTGGAGCACAGATCCAATTCCCTAGATCAAGAGCCCCTCACCAGCGTCAAGGAACCTCTTGAAAGGAATTAACCCACGAGACAGTGTGAGAGGAGGATCTGGCAAGCAGGGGGATTGCAAGATGCAAATTGCATGGCACCTCCAGCTATCTTGCAACAAATCGCAAAAGAATCTCAAACAAATCCTGTAAAATAAACAGATTTACTCATTATCATGCAGGCAAGTTGTGTCCATAATTATGAGCATAATCGTTGGTATTCAACATTGTTTAATTAATCACAGCAGCATTAGCTCAAAATTCGAGTCAATTTAATAGTGTCTTTGAGCAAATAAATGATCGTGCAAACACGTCAACACTTTTACTAAGGAGTATTCTTCTTTCTGTCCTCTATTTAACTTCTCACTGAGGATAAGACTAGCTATGATCTGAGAAATTTTACGGCTCTTCTTGTAATGAGAATATTATCGTGTGTAACCATCGCCACGTTGTGACATGCCCAGTCTGACTCGGGAAGCAGCTTAGCCGGGAAGAAAGGATTCAGCTCCACGGGGAGTCCCTTGATTCCACGCGGGGTGGGCTTTAATGTACGTGGGTGGTTGGTTGATTGGTTGAGATGACAGCCTACCTACTGCATGAAGCTCATCAATGTTCCATTTATCCTGTGCACCTTTAGTCAGAGACACTTTAATTCCAAAATTGGAAGATTTACACATTTTGGCGTATGTGTATAGCTGCGCACTACACTAATATATATATATATATATATATATATATATATATATATATATATATATATTATATATATATATATATATATATATATATATAATATATATATATATAATATATATATATATATATATATATATATATTAGTGTACACCGAGAGATATGCCACACCTTTCATTGTGTACTGATATACCTCGACAGTCATCATCGCCGCCACCTCAGATATCATTAGCATAACCATTACCACCATGAGCATCAAGGCTACCATCATTACCATCCCTGCCATTGCAATGAGCATCATTCCGAGCACCACCACTACCACCCTAACCATCACCCCTATCATTGTTCCGAGGATCACCATTACCACCCTTACCATCAACACTACCATCATTCTGAGCACCACCAGTACCACACGTACCATCAATACTACCATCATCCTGAGCACTCCCATTACCAGACGTACCATCAACGTTACCATCGTTTTGAACATCACCATTACCAGACGTACCATCAACGTTACCATCATTCTAAGCACCACCATTACCACCCCTACCATCAACACTACCATCGTTCTGAGCACCACCATTACCACCCCTACCATCAACACTACCATTGTTCTGAGCACCACCATTACCACCCCTACCATCAACACTACCATTGTTCTGAGCACCACCATTACCACCCATACCATCAACACTGCCATCGTTCTGAGCACCATTGCCACCCCTACCATCAACACTACCATCGTTCTGAGCACCACCATTACCACCCCTACCATCAACACTACCATTGTTCTGAGCACCACCATTACCACCCATACCATCAACACTGCCATCGTTCTGAGCACCATTGCCACCCCTACCATCAACACTACCATCGTTCTGAGCACCACCATTACCACCCCTACCATCAACACTACCATTATTCTGAGCACCACCATTACCACCCATACCATCAACACTGCCATCGTTCCGAGCACCATTACCACCCCTACCATCAACACTACCATCGTTCTGAGCACCACCATTACCACCCCTACCATCAACACTACCATCGTTCTGAGCACCACCATTACAGTATTTTCAGCGCTGCAATTGCCAACAACCTGCCTGGAGACGTGACTCTTCCTGCAGCCTTACGTTTGATTAATTGCATATATATTTTTCTCCGCATATCCCTCCACCTCTCTCTCTCCTCTCTCTCTCCTCTCTCTCTCTCTCTCTCTCTCTCTCTCTCTCTCTCTCTCTCTCTCTCTCTCTCTGCACAAGGTTTTTATAAGGTTAGATTCAGAATTTCTAACTTTATTTACAAACTATGAGCTAATATCTACATCAGCTCATTTGAAAGCCTTTTGAGATTTACAATTAGGGTCCAGGATGAAGTTGTAGCCATCTGTGGTCACTCTTTCTCTCTCTCTTGTTCCAGCCTCACATAGCTTCATGACCGCAAGCATTGTCCGCTCTCTCCCTCCACCCTCTCTTCTCTCACCTTCCCCTCCTGCTACCGCATTCTCCTCAGCCCCACCACCCCACTCAAACACCACCACCTCACACTACCCTCTACACCCCTACCAACAACCCACCCCCACCCAATCAACCCCCACCAACCCACCACATCATAACACGAAGCGTTCGCTAACAACAACAATTTGGAGCACTTACCTCGTCCTCTTCTCTCACACTTACACTCTAGGCTCTCCGTCTCCCTCCCTTTCTCCTCCTCTCCTCTGCTTTTTCCTTCCCTCTTCTGATTCTTGTATCTACTTCTCCTTCCCTCCTCTGCTGATACCACTCCTTTGTTTACTCCCATTCTTTCCTCTTCTCATGTTACTCTTCTGTTTGCCTTCTCCAGCTTCTGCTTCTTGTATCATTTATCAGTTTCTTGACAAAGAAACTGAATGTGGCAAATATTTACCTCTATACCTTAAAACTATCTTCTCGAGCTCTTATTTTCAGTCTAATTAACATTTAAGAGGACCATATTTAACTTTATTTCAAGTCTGCTAGTAAAATGTACCTTTTATTACAAACATTATCTTAAGTTTGAACTCTTCTATTTTTATAACAACATGGTACAAAAAAATATAATTAGCACTGTTGAACTATATGAAATATATCGTACTATTACCCTCATTGCAACTTCCTCCGATCACAGCACTCAGTCTTGAAGTCACGAAATTTGTCCGTTCAAACCGCAAATTATCTCATAAATAAGGAACATTTCCGCCCGTGACACCACAACCTTCTCCCTGGAGCTGTTTCAGTCCTTTTTTTTCTCTGCTCCGTAAAGCTTCTCTCTCACGCACGCTGGCCAGAGGCTAACGGGCAGTGGAAGGTGCTCTTCCACGGGAAGGTCGGTGGCCGAGAGTGGGTGACGCCATTCCTCGGTATATTACGAATAGACTCGTTAATAACACCGTGTGTGAGGTTGATTATGCTTGTGTCTCGATATATTATGAATAGATTCGTTAAAAACACTAGTGAGGTTGAGTATGTTTGTGTCTCGATATATTATGAATAGATTCGTGGATAATACTGTCTCTGAAGTCAAGCATGCTCAGTTCTAGATATTTTATCAAAATATTACCAATAACAGTTGATAACAGCACTGCCCGAAATGCCCAGGCATGATAGAACTTTCTTTGTATTTAAATCAAAATTGTAATTACACATTGCAACCTTTGCAAAGAAATAAAAATCTTTATCTTTATCGTTCTCTTTATATATAATAAGAAGTATGCTCATGTATGGATATATTTCGAATAGATTCGTTTATAACGCCATTCGTGTGGTCAAGTACGCTCATGTGTGAAAGATAATTCGTTGAGAGGGTAGTGTTATGTAAGACAATGTTGTGGGTAAGGAGCTAAGCTGGACTGCGTTTCCAAGAGAGTTTTTCGAATAATTGTGTATTAATAAAACCTGCACATGGCATAAATGAACATGAAGAAAATAGTTATCATGAACACCAAAGAGAACCTCTGTGTGGCGATGAAATAGAACACGCTTTCTGTGTTATATTTTCTCCATAAGGGGTTAATTATTTTATAACCATTGTTTTTGTAGATAGGTTGCCGAGTACGCTGAAGCAGAACTTGGAGGTTACATATCCACCTTTAGGAGTTGGACCTGTCTAGTGGGGTACACCAGGCAGGCCCGAGTAAGGTAGCCCAGAGCCAATACCCAGGAGGGGGAGCTCTGATGTTGACTTAAGGTCAGGTTGGTAAGGAGTGAGAGCAAGTGCTCTAGGCCAGAATAAACCTAGTTGCCTGCCCTCTGCCTGGCACTGCCAAAACTAGGCCGTAGGCCGGCAATTTTCCCAGCGGGAGGTATGTGAAACAGATGAGTAGGTAGGCATACTGTCTACAATTTTACAATGTATTATGCCCTGCATTATGCTATGTATCAGAGTTTGTTCCACTTTAATGTATGGGTTTATAAATATAATAACCCGAAAGATCACAGTTTTTATTAAATTCTGCGCCAAAACTAATTTAAAATATCCTAACCTTGCTAAACAAAAAAGTGCTCCAGTAATCTTTCCTAACATATCTAACTTCACACTAAATTTAGTATTATTATTTCACATCTACGAAATGTATGAATTCCGTGATGTTTAGACAAGTTTTCGCCGAATTATTGCAAGACTAGTTTTTACCTTCGACATGTTTGGCAAAACGATGCTTGCAGAATGAGCTAAGTCAGCAAGCTGGGCTTGAAAAGCACGACGATCGTGTATTAGATCATTGAATGAACAGCTGTGGACTTCTGATAAGATAATATAAGAGAGATTACTCCTTGAGTGAGTACTGACACAAATGGAGGAATGATGTTCACTGTGAAGGCCTCGAGCGAGGTTTCTTGACGTCGGTGAAGGGGCTCGTGATCCAAGGAAGGGGAGCTGATCTTTCCTTCCTTGGACTCAAATTGACTGCATCTCATTCCCAGGGTTTAGCGATCCCTTGTTAATGGGCAAAAATTGTGCTCATTGTGAAGGGACGGTTACTGGTAGCCAGAGTCGACATATTACACTTGAAGTATTGACAAAGGTCACTGACGAGGATGATGCAATTAGCTGATGATGCGATAGAGAAATTGTTAATGATCCAGCGATGCAGATCAGTGCTGTCTTACATGCGTCTAAAACGTATTTGGACAAATAATAAGTTATTAGTATTCTTCAAAATATACATAGAGAAAGAGACAGAGAGACAGAGAAACGGACAGACAGACAGAAAGATCATCCCCAGTACCCGATCCAGGGGAACCCCGGTGACTCACGTCTTGCTACCTTAACCACAAGTAAGAACATTACTGCTGAAGAATTTCCTGAGGGAGTGTGTGGCTCGCCGCCTCGGGAGGACCAGGAGCTAGACCCTCACTGCTTCAGAAACTTACAGCAGGTCTTCATACACATTACCATCGCAGTTTTGACACCTTCCTTTTTTCCTTCCTTCCTTCCTTCCTTCCTTCCTAGTTTGACGACAGTAATTGATACTTGAACATATTTTAATTCTTCAGACCCTGAGTTGAAGTTCTGTGTCCAGTAGACAACAGTAGAACAAATGCTGTTTTCCTAAACCTGTAAAATTAGTCTATTGTTATTATTATCACTAGTATCTTGTTCACTGTGACAAGTAAAACATGAGCGCATGACCTACACATATATCATTTCCCACATTATAGTAATTGTTCATTGCTTCTAACATAGAAAATCACGCCATAATAAAGTATATTAAAGACAAAAGCCTAAGAGCCAGGGGTCTAAGATGCTGGTGGAGATGACCAGGAGTCTTGAGTTGTCACATAAACAATACCAAGACGATAATGAGTTACTTACCGCTAGTCTACTGTTTTTTTTAGGTGTCTAGTTCCCCACCCGCCGGTAAAGTGATGCCGTCCAGGCGTGATAGTGAGGAGGGTGAGTAAGCTGTATCATTATTCCACACATACTCCAGCAGATGGCACTCCTGTGTTATGTAGTGAGGTAATTGTTGCTTGAATCACGAGGTGACACTCCACGCCTCTCCCACATACACACAACAAGCTAACTTAATCAGAAACGAAAAAGGTAAATAGTGTTATTTCCCACAGCAACTCACTCAATGCTCTTAATATTTTCCTGGGATTTTTGTATTGATTCGTATTTCTTGTTGCTCATTTTCCGGGTAAATTTGTTGAGTCCTTTTTCATCAAACTCAGTTTCTGGCTCACGAAATCGTAATAACATGACGGAAAACAAATAACAGCCTGTGAGTTTTAGGGTTTAACCCTCACCAGGTCCGTGGTTTGATTTAAAGGCTAATAATATACATAATTATTACCGTGAATCAAAATCAAATTCAAAGTAAGCTAACCATAATTTAAAATTAATTGTAGCAAGAGGAAAGATGTTGGACCTGGAGGTGAGTAAGGACCAACCCAGGAACGGAAAACCGCGCTCATGAGACTTTGTCGAAACAAGAAAAAAAATATGATAAACAGGAGAGACAATGGAAAAACAAGAGAGTAATTAGTGAGTTGAGTGAAGGCGAAGTGTGGAACGTTATTACCGTGAGAACCACCAATACCACCACCAGCAACACCAGGACCGCCACCAGCACCGCCAACAACATCAGCACTACCACCAGCACCACCACCAGCACCGCCAACACCAGCACTACCACCAGCACCACCACCAGCACCACCAACAAAACCACCAACACCACCACCACACCACCACCAACACCACCACCAACACCACCACCAACACCACCACCAACACCACCACCAAACACCACCACCAACACCACCACCAACACCACCAACAACACCACCAACAACAACAAGACGAGCACCCTACCAACAACAGCAACATCACCACCACCACCACCAATAGCAGCAGTAGCAGCACCACCACCACTAACACTACCACCACCACCACCACCACCACCAACAACAACAACAACACCACCACACCACCACCACCACCACCACCACCACCACCACCACTAACACCACCACCACCACCACCACTAACACCACCACCACCACCACCACCACCACCACCACCACCAACACCACCAACACCACCACCACCAACACCAACACCACCAACACCACCAACACCACCACCACCACCACCACCACCACAACCACCACCACCACCACCACCACCAACACTACTCTAGCCCTCCATCACCCTGCAGGTTTGTCTGGTAAACAGAAAAAGCAATGAAGCATATATTAAAAACAAGCCTGAAGGAGATGTTGTCATAACTAGTTACATTATGAGTCCAGAACCTGCATGCTTACTCACCTCACTTACTTCCTTATTCCCAAGATGCTGCATGATTGCTATTAGTTTAGCGCTTCCTAATGAAGATTAATAAATAGCAGTACCTCTCGTAGAATCAAATCTGATTACCTTCCATTCCCCAGGCACTGCATGACCCCTACAATTCAAACATTTTCCCACTAATATAATAACGAACCATTATCGTTAATAACGCTGACATAAATAGACATAATTTAACCTCTGGCTACTGGAAGTAGACAGTGGCCTAGTAATCATTCTGCCAAGTTAGTAACACACTCTTACTAGGAGAGTTCTCCTAGTAAGAGTGAGTTCTCTTACTAGGAGAGTTCTCCTAGTAAGAATGAGTTCTCTTACTAGGAGAGTTCTCCTAGTAAGAGAGTGTTACTAACTTGACAGAGTTATCAGTGGCGTAAATATGATGGTGTGACACTACATACGTGGTGAAAATGATTGTGTGACACTACTACGATGGTGTGGCACTACCCAAATGGTGAAGATGATGGTGTGACACTACATATATGGTGAACATAGTATGACACTATTTGCATGGCGAACATGATGGTTTGATATTGCATGCATGGTAAACATGGATGACACTACATTCATGGTGAACATGGTGTGACAATACACACTAGTAGTATTTGTGTGTTATAGCTCAAAGACACTGATACTCAACAAAGGTACACTGGTGACTGCTTCACTGCTGATACTCAGCAAAGGTACACTAGTGGCTGCATCTGGGATCAATTACTTGCTCTAGCAGTAAACAAGATGCTTGCCCATTCTGAGAGAGCTGGGCCCCTCAGGGCTGACAGGGGCTGAAAGGGGCTGAAAGGGCCTGAAGGGGGCTGATACCCCCTTCCTGGAAAAAATTTCTCCACAGTAACCCCCCCCCTCCTCGAATGTAACAATAAAGTCTAGTCTCGTTCTATCATTTGGGATCACCTTTCTCGGATTATACAGGAAAGTCATTCTCGGATCATAAGAGGGATCGTAGGAGGGGTACCTTTCAGAAATCGCACAGTGACTGAAGCATATGTAGTTTATTTATTTAGTACTCTGCCTGTCATAGTTCTGCTAAATAATATGTACAATATAAAACTTCCCACCCTTGTCCTCACTACGATAACTGTTAGGCAGACAGACGTTAACAAAAATCAACTCTAGTATAATAACACGATATCCACAAATTATAGCTAATAGAATTAATCGCTTAGAATCCTGGAATTCACTTTCTTTTAAATTTTGTCTGGCGAGCTCTGAATCGAGTGAGTATTTTAAAGGACTTTGGGGATGATTGCGCTTTGCTACAGAAGCCTAAAAAGCTGCGTGGGTCTCTGAGAATCATGATGACTGGAGAAACTTGTAAATTAAAAAAAAAACATGAACTAAAGAAAATCACGATGCGTGCTTCAACGTCTTATCTCAGCCTGCTCACCTGACTATCAGAAATAAATCTTGGCTTAATTAACACCTGAAGCGGCAAGATGCATTGAGTGATTCTGCAAATGCTTATCGCCTCACAAGTAGACATAATCAAACATAAAGAATAATAGCTTTATTTTACAACTCTAAATGCGCCTTCAACATTTTTAATGCGACACCGCTCTTAAACAAGACGTTAAATGAGTAATTATACATTAAATACTTTTACTAAATCCAATTACTTTTTAAATAAAAAGCAAACATCATACCCTAGTATGAGGTTCGCTAACAGAGGACATACGGTGGTGTGGCTGCCTCACAGCTAATTTCATTCTACTCCCCGTTTGGTGTACTAGTCTCCACAAGCAGTATATATAATATTGTGAAGGCTAGTATACTAAACGGGGAGCAGAATGAAATTAGCTCTGAGGCACCCACACCATCGTATGTCCTCGGATCACGGTACAACATCTAGCTTTGCTGGGTGCGTGATCTTTGTAGGATTGTGAATTTTCGCCCACCATAAGGCGGGCTAAAATACGCGGGTTTGATCCCCCGGCTTTTCGCAGTGTTGTTATT
>NC_069419.1:50646109-50671109 GCF_026875155.1 Cherax quadricarinatus | reverse complement strand
CAGAGTTACCAGGCTTCCCATCACATACTGCCACGTCTATAACTCACAGTAATGTGTGTTCTCACTACTGGTAGTTACAGTATTCAACAGTCTGCAGCAGCAGCAGCAGCAGCAGCAGCAGCAAAGAAGAAACAGGAAACAATGGCAGCAGTATTTTCTTTTTCAAAATAAACTTAGATAAGATGGATCTGCGTAGCAGTAAAATATACTAGATACAACTGCTGGAAATTAAAAAAAACAATGGAATAAATTAAAATAAAATATGAATTTCGAGAAGGAAAAATCATACCCCCAAAAATTAAGGGAAACTGACTTAAATCTACTCTGTCAACAGTTCTTAATATTTCATGACCCTTGTAGGTTTAGAGCTTTTTTTTTAATATAATAATAATCTTAATACTTCGAGAAAATTAACTTTCACCCCAGTGCATAAAAAATTTAAATTAAATATAAATTTCATTTGAAATAAAGCATCAATTTTATTAAATATAGATTTTATTCATAATAAATTTTATTTTAAACATCAATAAAAAAAAGTAGCTTTTTAATAAGTACATGAAAAAAAGATTTATTGTCATTTTTTTTCAGCTCAAACCTTCCTCTCTAATTTTTTAATATATATAAATTGTTATACTGCAATTACTTCCTTTTTGGGAAAAATATTTTATTTTTTAAATTCCATAAAGTCAGAATAATTTGTTTGTAGGAAACACAAGAGAATAATTTTAAATAATGATACATAATACAGTTTCCTATTTAAAAAATCAACTTCAAAATTAAATTTAAAAATTAAACACAAGGCAGCTTTTTTTTTTTTTTAAGAATATCTTTGTTTAAATAAAGTTAAGACTATTATACCCAAAAAACTCGATTTTTAAATGTTTATACAGAAAATTTGAGTGTAACTATTTTATACAAGTACATATCGTGATTTTTTTTCTCTAAATGGAAATAACTTCTCTTATTTACGTCCAGCTGAACAAATTTCAACAAGATGCTGCTAATTATATTAAAAAAAATCAAAATCATATATTCAAACTTGGCACATTTGCCTTCAACTTTGTCATTTCCAACGAGAATGATATTAACATTCCCACACTGGAACATTTATTATCCAGTGAGCATGATATTAACATTCCCACACTGGAACATTTATTATCCAGTGAGCATGATATTAACATTCCCACACTGGAACATTTATTATCCAGTGAGCATGATATTAACATTCCCACACTGGAACATTTATTATCCAGTGAGCATGATATAAACATTCCCACACTGGAACATTTATTATCCAGTGAGCATGATATAAACATTCCCACACTGGAACATTTATTATCCACTGAGCATGATATTAACATTCCCACACTGGAACATTTATTATCCACTGAGCATGATATTAACATTCCCACACTGGAACATTTATTATCCAGTGAGCATGATATTAACATTCCCACACTGGAACATTTAATATCCAGTGAGCATGATATAAACATTCCCACACTGGAACATTTATTATCCAGTGAGCATGATATTAACATTCCCACACTGGAACATTTATTATCCAGTGAGCATGATATAAACATTCCCACACTGGAACATTTATTATCCAGTGAGCATGATATAAACATTCCCAAACTGGAACATTTATTATCCAGTGAGCATGATATTAACATTCCCACACTGGAACATTTATTATCCAGTGAGCATGATATTAACATTCCCACACTGCAACATTTATTGTCCAGTGAGCATGATATAAACATTCCCACACTGCGACATTTATTATCCATTGAGCATGATATTAACATTCCCACACTGGAACATTTATTATCCAGTTAGCCTGATATAAACATTCCCACACGGGAACATTTATTATCCAGTGAGCATGATATAAACATTCCCACACTGGAACATTTATTATCCAGTGAGCATGATATAAACATTCCCACGCTACACCATTTATTGTCCAACGAGCACGATACAAACATTCCTATACCGTAACATTTATGTTATCATCCCAATCTGACAAAACTAATTATTAGCGAAACTAAAAGCCCTGGCTTGTTAAAACTTTCCCAGCGAGGCTGAACATTAACACCGGCGAGTCAGACAAACTGCCGCTAGAAGTGCAAAAGAACTGGCCGAACACCCAGGC
The DNA here is from genome assembly GCF_026875155.1 of Cherax quadricarinatus. NCBI lineage: Eukaryota > Metazoa > Arthropoda > Malacostraca > Decapoda > Parastacidae > Cherax > Cherax quadricarinatus. Next base: position 50,668,951 of record NC_069419.1, on the reverse strand, counting down.
AGTGATACCAGGGCATCACCCTCGCGCTAACAGGAAACAACGCCAGCAGAACGTCGACTTTTTTGGCTCATTAGTATGCTATAATGTGTTAATTGTGACTGACAGATAGCAATCTAACCAGACTTAACGTAATCTAACCTAACTTAGGTTAGGATAGGTCCAGTTAGGTTTGATTCCTTTTGGTTATTAAGTTAGATTGGAAATATTAAAATGAGCTTGAAAAGGAAGTGTTGCTCAACATAGAACAACAAAAATAAATGACTTGAGAGGCGTCGACCCCCAGAATTAAAATGTTGGAACGGGATGTAGCTTCTGACCTGCTCTTGGGTATACAGTAGTTTATCAATACTGACTTACCTGGAAACTTAGCTATACGCAAAGAAATCTTAAAGCAAACCAACACTCACAAGCATTTATGTATAAGAAGTATTCACCAAATCCCTTAACCACTAACTTTAGTATTTAGCACACAATTAGAAGGCAAAGTGTCAGACAACTGGAAACTGGCCAGACTGGACGAGAAAGTCCTAACCGCGATATTATTCCAAGATTTTCAGAAAGGCTCAGGCAAGGTACCGTACGGGAGACTGGTTGCCTAAATCTAGGCTCGAGATACAACACACAAGCTGCAACTTTCATTCTTTTCATATTGATTTTTTTATATAGTTTCTCCCTCCTTCTCCTCCTTCTCCTCCTCCTCCTCCTCCTTCTCCTGCTCCTCTTCCTCCTTTTTCTTTTCCTCGTTTTATTCTCCCTCTTTCTCTTCCTCCCAGCAAATCCTGATAATTTTAAAAGATAAATCGGTGTTCGATTTCTGTTATGTAAATTCTTCATAACACTTGGTTCTCCTTCGCATCATGGACAGCTGAAAGCTCTCTAAGAGTCCATAACACAAGCTTTAAGCTGCCATGCTTTCTATCCAGCCAGCACCGCCAATATATTATTCTCAAGACAATGCTAAATAGTTTTTATTACCAATTCACTGCTGAATATTTTTTCCCCATCTTAGCTGTTATAAGCAAACCAGTGCTAAAGCTTCTGATATTTAACACAAAATTCAGATTACTGCGTCCTGTTTCGGATGGTAATTACATGTAAGTTATTAAAGTCACTCTCGATAAATTATGATAATGAATATGTACGAAAATTTCCGTACTTGTTATCGACAGACCATAAAATATTAGAAAAGTTGCCACGTAAACTTTAATTATTTTTATTTTTATTATCACACCGGCCGATTCCCACCAAGGCAGGGTGGCCCGAAAAAGAAAAACTTTCACCATCATTCACTCCATCACTGTCTTGCCAGAAGGGTGCTTTACACTACAGTTTTTAAACTGCAACATTAACACCCCTCCTTCAGAGTGCAGGCACTGTACTTCCCATCTCCAGGACTCAAGTCCGGCCTGCCGGTTTCCCTGAATCCCTTCATAAATGTTACTTTGCTCAACACTCCAACAGCACGTCAAGTATTAAAAACCATTTGTCTCCATTCACTCCTATCAAACACGCTCACGCATGCCTGCTGGAAGTCCAAGCCCCTCGCACACAAAACCTCCTTTACCCCCTCCCTCCAACCCTTCCTAGGCCGACCCCTACCCCGCCTTCCTTCCACTACAGACTGATACACTCTTGAAGTCATTTCTGTTTCGCTCCATTCTCTCTACATTCCGAACCACCTCAACAACCCTCCTCAGCCCTCTGACAACAGTTTTGGTAATCCCGCACCTCCTCCTAACTTCCAAACTACAAATTTTCTCTGCATTATATTCACACCACACATTGCCCTCAGACATGACATCTCCACTGCCTTCCAGCCTTCTCCTCGCTGCAACATTCATCACCCACGCTTAAACACCCATATAAGAGCGTTGGTAAAACTATACTCTCATACATTCCCCTCTTTGCCTCCAAGGACAAAGTTCTTTGTCTCCACAGACTCCTAAGTGCACCACTCACTCTTTTTCCCTCATCAATTCTATGATTCACCTCATCTTTCATAGACCCATCTGCTGACACGTCCACTCCCAAATATCTGAATACGTTCACCTCCTCCATACTCTCTCCCTCCAATCTGATATTCAATCTTTCATCACCTAATCTTTTTGTTATCCTCATAACCTTACTCTTTCCTGTATTCACCTTTAATTTTCTTCTTTTGCACACCCAAACCAAATCATCCACCAATCTCTGCAACTTCTCTTCAGAATCTCCCAAGAGCACAGTGTCATCAGCAAAGAGCGCTGTGACAACTCCCACTTTGTGTGTGATTCTTTATCTTTTAACTCCACGCCTCTTGCCAAGACCCTCGCATTTACTTCTCTTACAACCCCATCTATAAATATATTAAACAACCACGGTGACATCACACATCCTTGTCTAAGGCCTACTTTTACTGGGAAAAAATTTCCCTCTTTCCTACATACTCTAACTTGAGCCTCACTATCCCGTAAAAACTCTTCACTGCTTTCAGTAACCTACCTCCTACACCATACACTTGCAACATCTGCCACATTGCCCCCCCTATCCACCCTGTCATACGCCTTTTCCAAATCCATAAATGCCACAAAGACCTCTTTAGCCTTATCTAAATACTGTTCACTTATATGTTTCACTGTAAACACCTGGTCCACAACACCCCCTACCTTTCCTAAAGCCTCCTTGTTCATCTGCTATCCTATTCTCCGTCTTACTCTTAATTCTTTCAATTATAACTCTACCATACACTTTACCAGGTACACTCAACAGACTTATCCCCCTATAATTTTTGCACTCTCTTTTATATCCCCTTTGCCTTTATACAAAGGAACTATGCATGCTCTCTGCCAATCCCTAGGTACCTTACCTTCTTCCATACATTTATAATAATTGCACCAACCACTCCAAAACTATATCCCCACCTGCTTTTAACATTTCTATCTTTATCCCATCAATCCCGGCTGCCTTACCCCCCTTTCATTTTACCTACTGCCTCACGAACTTCCCCCACACTCACAACTGGCTCTCCTCACTCCTACAAGATGTTATTCCTCCTTGCCCTATACACGAAATCACAGCTTCCCTATCTTCATCAACATTTAACAATTCCTCAAAATATTCCTTCCATCTTCCCAATACCTCTAACTCTCCATTTAATAACTCTCCTCTCCTATTTTTAACTGACAAATCCATTTGTTCTCTAGGCTTTCTTAACTTGTTAATCTCACTCCAAAACTTTTTCTTATTTTCAACAAAATTTGTTGATAACATCTCACCCACTCTCTCATTTGCTCTCTTTTTTACATTGCTTCACCCACTCTCTTAACTTCTCTCTTTTTCTCCATATACTCTTCCCTCCTTGCATCACTTCTACTTTGTAAAAACTTCTCATATGCTAACTTTTTTCTCCCTTACTACTCTCTTTACATCATCATTCCACCAATCGCTCCTCTTCCCTCCTGCACCCACTTTCCTGTAACCACAAACTTCTGCTGAACACTCTAACACTACATTTTTAAACCTACCCCATACCTCTTCGACCCCATTGCCTATGCTCTCATTAGCCCATCTATCCTCCAATAGCTGTTTATATCTTACCCTAACTGCCTCCTCTTTTAGTTTATAAACCTTCCACCTCTCTCTTCCCTGAGCTTCTATTCTCCTTGTATCCCATCTACCTTTTACTCTCAGTGTAGCTACAACTAGAAAGTGATCTGATATATCTGTGGCCCCTCTATAAACATGTACATCCTGAATGTCTACTCAACAGTCTTTTATCTACCAATACATAATCCAACAAACTACTGTCTTTCGCCCTACATCATATCGTGTATACTTATTTATCCTCTTTTTTAAAATATGTATTACCTAAACTAAACCCCTTTCTATACAAAGTTCAATCAAAGGGCTCCCATTATCATTTACACCTGGCACCCCAAACTTACCTACCACACCCTCTCTAAAAGTTTCTCCTACTTTAGCATTCAAGTCCCCTACCACAATTACTCTCTCACTTGGTTCAAAGGCTCCTATACATTCACTAACATCTCCCAAAATCTCTCTCCTCCTCTGCATTCCTCTCTCTCCAGTGCATAACACGCTTATTATGACCCACTTCTCGCATCCAACCTTTACTTTAATCCAGTAAACTTTAATCCAGTAAACTTTAATCATTTTACTAATACGAATTGGAAATAAATAATAAAACATTCTCTGTCAGAGTTACTCCACAGATATCGAAAGATTTCTCTTTTTTTATGGAAAAGGATAAATACTCCCCTTTTTGTCCTTTTTTTCTTTTCTCTCTCCCCTCTCTCTTCCTCTTCTTTCCTCTCCTCTCTCTTTCCTCTCTTCCTCTTCTCCCTCTCTTCTCTCTTTTCCCCTTTTCACTTTTCTCTCTCTCCTCTCCTCCCCTTCCCTTCTCTCTTCTCCCCCCCTCTCTCTTCTCCCCTCTTTTCCCTCTCTCTCTCTCCTTCTCCTCTTTTCTCTTCCTCTCTCTCCTTCCCTCCCCTTTCTTCTCCTCTCTCCCTCTTCCCTTCTCCTTCTCTCCTCCTCTCTCTCTCTCCCAACTCTCTCTCTCTCTCTCTCTCTCTCCCCCTTCTATCCCTCTCCTTCCCCTTCTCTCTCTCTCTCTCTCTCTTCCACTTTTCTCCCTTCTCTCTCCCCCTTTCTCCTTCTCGACTCTCTCTCTCTCCCCTCTCTTCCTCTCTCTCCCTCTTACTCTTTCCTCCTTCCTCTTCTCTCCTCTCTCTCTCTCCCCCCACTCCCTCCACTCTCCTCCCCCCCTCTCACTTTCTCTCCACTCCTCTCTCTCTCTCTCTCCTCTCTTCTCTCCTAAACCTCTCTCTCCTCTCTCCTTCTCCCCTCCCCTCTCTCTTTTCTCCCTTTTCCCCCTCCTCTCTTCTCTCTCTCTCTCTCTCTTTTCTCCCCTCTTCCCTCTCTCCTTCTCTCTTCTTCCCCCCTCTTCCCTCACTCCTCTCTCCCTCCTCTCTCTCTCTCTTCCTCCCCTCTCTCTGTCACACACACCACACAAAAGCAGGTAATGATGTAACTCAACAGGACTAAGCTAGGGTACACTTCTCTGCTCCACCTCCACCCTCGCCAACATTCTTCTCCTCAGGAACCGTTTAAACTCCGTAATTTAGAGACCACTCCTTCTCCCTCCTCCTGGAGAGTCCTCCAGGCGACCTGGAATACTCTGGCTTTGCTTCTTCTCTTCTGCTTTGTTCTCCTCCGTTCTCTTTCGTTTTCCTCTCTTCTTTTCGATTCCTTGTTCTTCGCTCTTTACGGTTAATGCCATGTTCTCCTTCGTATGGCCTCTCAATTCTTTGGTATACCTAGTTCTCCTTCGCTTCGCCCTGTTTTACTTCATTCCGCTTTGCTCTCCTTCGTTCTACCTTCTCCTCTTTCGTCCCACGAGCCTCGAAGCACGGCTATTAACAATAGGAAATATTTCTAGTTCATATCCAGGAGTTGAGAAATCTTAGAGTATGCGTTTGTGTATTCACCTATTTGGTGTTACTGGCATCGAGACTAAGCTCCTGGCCCCGCCTCTGAACTTGATGCTTGTTGTATTAACTTCCCCCTTTTTCTTAGACCCCAGTCAATATCTATTCTTAAAACTGTATAGATCCTTCCTTCCCTTCTTGTTAGTCGAGGTCATTCTTCTTCCTCACCGCCTTGAAACAGAAGAAATACTTTTCGATATCACTGTGATTCAGATGCTTTTTTTTCTTAATTTCCAACTGCGTCTTCGTGTATCCGTGCCTAGCCTCTCGAACAAGCTATTAGTATCCTCTGTATCAGTCCTCTCAGTATTTTGTATGTTGTAAGCATGTGTGTCCCTGGCACTGACATCCTCACATATTGTCGTGTTTAGCTCCTTGACGCTTTCCTTATAGCTGAATTCCTATAACTCTAGAACTAGTCTCTTTGGATGCCTCTGCTCTATCTTCTCTTTTTTTACTTGCCTTATCAGGTGATAGCTGTATGATCCTTCCGTGTTTAGCGCTTAACCTAATTATGTTGTTATTAACATTAATCAGGAGAGAGTTCCATGTTATGTGTGTGTGTGTGTGTGTGTGTACTCACCTATTTGTGGTTGCAGGGGTCGATTCTTAGCTCCTGGCCCCGCGTGTGTGTGTGTGTGTGTGTGTGTGTGTGTGTGTGTGGTGTGTGTGTGTGTGTTTGTGTGTATGTGTGTGTAGTGAATGTATATGTGTGTATGTGTGTGTGTGTGTGGTGTGTGTGTGTGTGTGTGTGTGTGTGTGTGTACTCACCTATTTGTGGTTGCAGGGGTCGATTCTTAGCTCCTGGCCCCGCGTGGTGTGTGTGTGTGTGGTGTGTGTGTGTGTGTTGTGTGTGTGTGTGTGTGTGGTGTGTTGTGTTTGTGTGTATGTGTGTGTGTGAATGTATGTGTGTGTGTGTTGTGTGTGTGTGTGTGGTGTGTGTGTGTGTGTGTGTGTGTGTGTGTGTATGTCAATGTATGTGTGTGAACTAATGCAGTAATCTATCACAACTGCTTACACTAGACAGCAAAATGGCTAAGTGATACTTCATATATTTTTAGCTTTCTTTCCGATATATGGACCTGACTAGCTTGATGCTACAAGTAAGACGACTGGTGGACAAGATAAGGTGCGGAGGGCGATGCTCGGCTGCACCAGATTACGGTCTGCCCAGCAAAAACGCGTGACAGATAATAGGTACATTAGTAACTCATAATTACCCCTTAGTGCCAGCTGTAACTGGCAGGTAGATAGAGTAACCCATCATACAACATCCCGAAGTAGATGAGTTACCCGTAACACACACCTGTAAGAGGGAGGTGAGCCAGTACAACACACACACACACACACCTGCAAAAGTTGGCTATGTTATACATTACTCATAACAGCACGAGTTTAGCGCCTCACATGCAGAGAATTTAAAAAAAAAAAAAATTCTGTAGAGGTTTTTGAAATACGAATGTTGATTTTATTGGGTAATAACTTTGTTATTGTTCAGAACGATAAATTAGAAAAAGAATTTGACGGAATTAGAGAAGAATAAATAAATACTAAGGAGAAAAGACTGCATAAATTTGAATAATAAAAAAAATATTTTCTGTTAATTGGACTTTATTAATATCTACTATAAAAAAAATAAAAGAAAAAACATGAAGAGAATTTTATGAAAAGAAAAAGACCACATTATCTAACAATTTGTTAAAGCGAATAAACTGTTTTTTGACAACTATAATAACTTGTGGAGCCAGAGCGTGAATTGACTCGAGTCTAATCCATCAATCATCCTCAGCGTTCAAACGCTTCAAAAACCAGCGTATCTATTTTCCAACGCTCCTTTGTTCTTTTGTTTAGTGCTGGCGTAAATAAACGGCGTGACTGTGTGTTCCGGGATCCTCTTTAAGGAACTTAACACCATCATGGAATCTTCTTCCTGCCCTCGGAGCTATAAGGTACACAAAACCAACCCGAGACTATAACAAAAAAGACAGTATGGCGAGGCAACACCTGCCTCTATCAGCAACACGTGTTTGGCGTTAGCAAGAATTGGTGTTGGAGGTTAACAGCAGCAGGTGTTGGAAGTTATCAGCAACAGGTGTTGGAGGTTATCAGCAACAGACATTGGAGGTTATCAGCAACAGGTGTTGGAGGTTATCAGCAACAAGTGTTGGAGATTGTCAGCAACAAGTGTTGGAGGTTATCAGCAACAGACATTGGAGGTTATCAGCAGCAGGTGTTGGAGGTTATCAGCAACAAGTGTTGGAGATTGTCAGCAACAAGTGTTGGAGGTTATCAGCAACAGACATTGGAGGTTATCAGCAGCAGGTGTTGGAGGTTATCAGCAACAAGTGTTGGAGATTGTCAGCAACAAGTGTTGGAGATTATGAACAACAGGTGTTGGAGGTTATCAGCAACAAGTGTTGGAGGTTATCAGCAACAGGTGTTGATGGTTATCAATAACAGGTGTTGGAGGTTATCAATAACAGGTGTTGGAGGTTATCAATAACAGGTGTTGGAGGAGGTTTTTACATGACTGTTACTTTGGTTAACATACAGGATTAGTTATCTTTCTAATTATTATTAATTTTTTTTTTCTTCCATAGCTTCTTTTTTCTTCACTCCTCTCTCTCTCTCTCTCTCTCTCTCTCTCTCTCTCTCTCTCTCTCTCTCTCTCTTAAACACATACACGCACAATAAGAGCGTGATCAGACTAGGATGTTCCATGTTGTCTGGGCTAATATTAACATAGTCTTCCAGTTACCTCCACTCACCACCTCTGACCTCCTGCTCTTCCTCCCTCAGCACCACGCTGCAGGGTGCTAATACAAACAAACCACTGAACCAAAGGACGTTCGTCCTGAAGGAAGAGCTCTTGTTGAAACAGAATTAGACGTTTTTATATTGAGGAATAGTGCTGAAAATAGTGTGAAAAATTTTTTTTTTTCCGGAAACCTCTTAATTTCTGTTGTAAGAAATATCAAATTCTATGATTAATGGTTTCTTAAATATGAAATTTCAAGACGGATACAGAATTTCAGGGGATTTTTTTTTTCATTATATGACGCATTAACGACTCGTTGTTACGTCTTTCGATTTGAAAACAACGAGTTTTCTTACGGTCAGTGATTGTTTCTCTCGGTTATCGTACACCAGGTGATGTTTCGGTAGTGGTGACAGACTAGACATGCTGATGTTACTGTAGTGGTGACAGACTAGACATGCTGATGTTACGCTGTTGGTGACAGACTGGACATGCTGATGTTAGGGTAGTGGTGACAGAATGGACATGCTGTTCTGGTAGTGGTGACAGACTGGACATGCTGATGTTACGGTAGTGGTGACAGACTGGACATGCTGATATTACGGTAGTGGTGACAGACTAGACATGCTGATGTTACTGTAGTGGTGACAGACTAGACATGCTGAGGTTACTGTACTGGTGACAGACTGGACATGCTGATGTTACGGTTGTGGTGACAGACTGGACATGCTGATGTTACGCTGGTGGTGACAGACTGGACATGCTGATGTTAGGGTAGTGGTGACAGACTGAACATGCTGATGTTACTGTACTGGTGACAGACTGGACATGCTGATGTTACGGTTGTGGTGACAGACTAGACATGCTGATGTTACGCTGGTGGTGACAGACTGGACATGCTGATGTTACTGTACTGGTGACAGACTGGACATGCTGATGTTACGGTTGTGGTGACAGACTAGACATGCTGATGTTACGCTGGTGGTGACAGACTAGACATGCTGATGTTAGGGTAGTGGTGACAGACTGGACATGCTGATGTTACGGTAGTGGTGACAGACTGGACATGCTAATGTTACGGTAGTGGTGACAGACTGGACATGCTGATGTTACGGTAGTGGTGACAGACTGAACATGCTGATGTTACGGTAGTGGTGACAGACTGGACATGCTGATGTTATGGTAGTGGTGACAGACTGGACATGCTGATGTTACGGTAGTGGTGACAGACTGAACATGCTGATGTTACGGTAGTGGTGACAGACTGGACATGCTGATGTAACGGTAGTGGTGACAGACTGGACATACTGATGTTATGGCAGTGGTGACAGACTGAACATGCTGATGTTACGGTAGTGGTGACAGACTGGACATGCTGATGTAACGGTAGTGGTGACAGACTGGACATGCTGATGTTATGGTAGTGGTGACAGACTGAACATGCTGATGTTACGGTAGTGGTGACAGACTGGACATGCTGATGTTACGGTAGTGGTGACAGACTGGACATGCTGATATTACGGTAGTGGTGACAGACTGGACATGCTGATGTTACGGTAGTGGTGACAGACTGGACATGCTGATGTTACGGTAGTGGTGACAGACTGGACATGCTGATGTTACTGTAGCGGTGACAGACTAGACATGCTGATGTTACTGTAGTGGTGACAGACTGGACATGCTGATGTTACTGTAGCGGTGACAGACTAGACATGCTGATGTTACTGTAGTGGTGACAGACTAGACATGCTGATGTTACGCTGTTGGTGACAGACTGGACATGCTGATGTTAGGGTAGTGGTGACAGAATGGACATGCTGATGTTCTGGTAGTGGTGACAGACTGGACATGCTGATGTTACGGTAGTGGTGACAGACTGGACATGCTGATATTACGGTAGTGGTGACAGACTAGACATGCTGATGTTACTGTACTGGTGACAGACTGAACATGCTAATGTTACTGTACTGGTGACAGACTAGACATGCTGATGTTACTGTACTGGTGACAGACTGGACATGCTGATGTTACGGATGTGGTGACAGACTGGACATGCTGATGTTACGCTGGTGGTGACAGACTGGACATGCTGATGTTAGGGTAGTGGTGACAGACTGGACATGCTGATGTTACTGTACTGGTGACAGACTGGACATGCTGATGTTACTGTACTGGTGACAGACTGGACATGCTGATGTTACTGTAGTGGTGACAGACTGGACATGCTGATGTTACTGTACTGGTGACAGACTGGACATGCTGATGTTACGGTTGTGGTGACAGACTGGACATGCTGATGTTACGCTGGTGGTGACAGACTGGACATGCTGATGTTAGGGTAGTGGTGACAGACTGGACATGCTGATGTTACGGTAGTGGTGACAGACTGGACATGCTGATATTACGGTAGTGGTGACAGACTAGACATGCTGATGTTACTGTAGTGGTGACAGACTAGACATGCTGATGTTACTGTAGTGGTGACAGACTAGACATGCTGATGTTACGCTGTTGGTGACAGACTGGACATGCTGATGTTAGGTTAGTGGTGACAGACTGGACATGCTGATGTTAGGGTAGTGGTGACAGACTGGACATGCTGATGTTACGGTAGTGGTGACAGACTGGACATGCTGATATTACGGTAGTGGTGACAGACTGAACATGCTGATGTTACTGTACTGGTGACAGACTGGACATGCTGATGTTACGGTTGTGGTGACAGACTGGACATGCTGATGTTACGGTTGTGGTGACAGACTGGACATGCTGATGTTACGCTGGTGGTGACAGACTGGACATGCTCATTTTACGGTTGTGGTGACAGACTAGACATGCTGATGTTACGCTGGTGGTGACAGACTGGACATGCTGATGTTACGGTAGTGGTGACAGACTGAACATGCTGATGTTACTGTACTGGTGACAGACTGGACATGCTGATGTTACGGTTGTGGTGACAGACTAGACATGCTGATGTTACGCTGGTGGTGACAGACTGGACATGCTGATGTTAGGGTAGTGGTGACAGACTGGACATGCTGATGTTACGGTAGTGGTGACAGACTGGACATGCTGATGTTACGGTAGTGGTGACAGACTGGACATGCTGATGTTACGGTAGTGGTGACAGACTGAACATGCTGATGTTACGGTAGTGGTGACAGACTGGACATGCTGATGTTACGGTAGTGGTGACAGACTGGACATGCTGATGTTATGGTAGTGGTGACAGACTGGACATGCTGATGTTACGGTAGTGGTGACAGACTGGACATACTGATGTTATGGCACTGGTGACAGACTGGACATGCTGATGTTATGGTAGTGGTGACAGACTGAACATGCTGATGTTACGGTAGTGGTGACAGACTGGACATGCTGATGTTATGGCAGTGGTGAAAAACTGGACATGCTGATGTTATGGTAGTGGTGACAGATTGGACGTACTGATGTTATGGTAGTGGTGACAGACTGGATGTGCTGATGTTACTGTAGAGGTGACAGACTGGACGTACTGATGTTATGGTAGTGGTGACAGACTGGACGTACTGATGTTATGGTAATGGTGACAGACTGGACGTGCTGATGTTATGGTAGTGGTGACAGACTGGACGTGCTGATGTTACTGTAGAGGTGACAGACTGGACGTACTTATGTTACTGTAGTGGTGACAGACTGGACGTACTTATGTTATGTTAGAGGTGACAGACTGGACGTACTTATGTTACGGTAGTGGTGACAGACTGGACGTACTGATGTTACTGTAGTGGTGACAGACTGGACGTACTGATGTTACTGTAGTGGTGACAGACTGGACATACTGATGTTACTGTAGTGGTGACAGACTGGACGTACTTATGTTACTGTAGTGGTGACAGACTGGACGTACTTATGTTATGGTAGTGGTGACAGACTGGACGTACTGATGTTACTGTAGTGGTGACAGACTGGACGTACTTATGTTACTGTAGTGGTGACAGACTGGACGTACTTATGTTACTGTAGTGGTGACAGACTGGACGTACTGATGTTACTGTAGTGGTGACAGACTGGACGTACTGATGTTACTGTAGTGGTGACAGACTGGACGTACTTATGTTACTGTAGTGGTGACAGACTGGACGTACTTATGTTATGGTAGTGGCGACAGACTGGACGTACTGATGTTACTGTAGTGGTGACAGACTGGACGTACTTATGTTACTGTAGTGGTGACAGACTGGACGTACTTATGTTACTGTAGTGGTGACAGACTGGACGTACTGATGTTACTGTAGTGGTGACAGACTGGACGTACTGATGTTGCTGTAGTGGTGACAGACTGGACGTACTTATGTTACTGTAGTGGTGACAGACCGGACGCACTTATGTTACTGTAGTGGTGACAGACTGGACGTACTGATGTTACTGTAGTGGGACAGATTGGACGTGCTTTATGTTACTGTAGTGGTGACAGACTGGACGTACTTATGTTACTGTAGTGGTGACAGACTGGACGTACTGATGTTACTGTAGTGGTGACAGACTGGACGTACTGATGTTGCTGTAGTGGTGACAGACTGGACGTACTTATGTTACTGTAGTGGTGACAGATTGGACGTGCTGATGTTACTGTAGTGGTGACAGACTGGACGTACTTATGTTACTGTAGTGGTGACAGACTGGACGTACTGATGTTACTGTAGTGGTGACAGACCGGACGCACTTATGTTACTGTAGTGGTGACAGACTGGACATGCTGATGATATGGTAGTGGTGACAGACTGGACGTGCTGATGTTATGGTAGTGGTGACAGACTGGACGTGCTGATGTTATGGTAGTGGTGACAGACTGGACATGCTGATGTTATGGTAGTGGTGACAGACTTGACATGCTGATGTTATGGTAATGGTGACAGACTGGCCGTACTGATGTTATTGCAGTGGTGACAGACTGGACATGCTGATGTTATGATAGTGGTGACAGACTGGGCATGCTGATGTTACTGTAGTTGTGACAGACTGGACGTGCTGATGTTATGGTAGTGGTGACAGACTGGACATGCTGATGTTATGGTAGTGGTGACAGACTGGACATGCTGATGTTACTGTAGTGGTGACAGACTGGACGTGCTGATGTTATGGTAGTGGTGACAGACTGGACGTACTGATGTTATGGTAGAGGTGACAGACCAAACATTACTGAAGTTCTCTGCTAGTCCCTAGGTATTTTTCCCTCTTCATACTTTTATTGACACAAAAGCATCATCCACTTGTAAACTCTTTCCACAAAATCCCAGCTGCTTTACCCTCTTTCATTTTACCCACAGATTCACGCACCTCCCACACACTCACATCTGGCTCTTCCACAGATTCACGCACCTCCCACACATTCAAATCTGGCTCTTCCTCTCTGTCTAGTTCATGAAATCCTATTACCACTTACACTATTGTGCATAACGTGAGCACCTATTTGTCTCCAGGAATTTCTTCTCAAATTTCATATAATTGTTTCCTTCTATCTGCATGATCACATTTCCTAATCAGCAAAAAAAAATTCGAATTAGCCAAGGTATGCGTTTCCCGCCATATTGTTTACAGGACTCACTCACACACACACACACACACACACACACACACACACACACACACACACACACACACACACACAGAAAAGAAAAGAAAAGAGGCACTAAACTATAGACCTGTGTCATTGACGTGTATAGTATGCAAAATTATGGAGAAGATTATCAGGAGGAGAGTGGTGGAGCACCTGGAACGGAACAGGAGTATAAATGCCAACCAGCACGGATTCACGGAAGGCAAATCCTGTGTCACAAACCTTCTGGAGTTTTATGATAAAATAACAGAAGTAAGACAAGAGAGAGAGGGGTGGGTTGATTGCATCTTCTTGGACTGCAAGAAGGCCTTTGACACAGTTCCTCACAAGAGATTAGTGCAGAAGCTAGAGCATCAGGCGCATATAACAGGAAGGGCACTGCAATTGATCAGAGAATACCTGACAGGGAGGCAACAACGAGTCATGGTACGTAATGATGTATCACAGTGGGCACCTGTGACGAGCGGGGTCCCACAGGGTCTGTCCTAGGACCAGTGCTATTTTTGGTATATGTGAACGACATGACGGAAGGGTTAGACTCAGAAGTGTCCCTGTTTGCAGATGATGTGAAGTTAATGAGGAGAATTAAATCAGATGAGGACCAGGCAGGACTTCAAAGAGACCTGGACAGACTGGACACCTGGTCCAGCAAATGGCTTCTCGAATTTAATCCTGCCAAATGCAAAGTCATGAAGATAGGGGAAGGGCACAGAAGACCACAGACAGAGTATAGGCTAGGTGGCCAAAGACTGCAAACCTCACTCAAGGAGAAAGATCTTGGGGTGAGTATAACACCGAGCATGTCTCTGGAAGCACACATCAATCAGATAACTGCTGCAGCATATGGGCGCCTGGCAAACCTGAGAAACAGCATTCCGATACCTTAGTAAGGAATCATTCAAGACACTGTACACCGTGTATGTCAGGCCCATACTGGAGTATGCAGCACCTGTTTGGAACCCGCACTATGATAAAGCACGTCAAGAAACTAGAGAAAGTACAAAGGTTGGCGACAATGGTTAGTCCAGAGCTAAGGGGATGTCCTATGAAGAAAGATTAAGGGAAATCGGCCTGACGACACTGGAGGACAGGAGGGTCAGGGGAGACATGATAACGACATATAAAATACTGCGTGGAATAGACAAGTGTGGACAAGGACAGGATGTTCCAGGGAGGGACACAGAAACCAAGAGGCCACAATTGGAAGTTGAAGACACAAAATGAGTCATAGAGATAGTAGAAGTATTTTTTCAGTCATAGAGTTGTAAGCAGTGGAATAGCCTAGAAAATGACGTATGGAGGCAGGAACCATACACAGTTTTAAGACGAGGTTTGATAAAGCTCATGGAGCGGGAGAGAGAGGTTGCCTAGTAGCAACCGGTGAAGAGGCGGGGCCAGGAGCTAGGACTCGACCCCCTGCAACCACAAATAGGTGAGTACAAATAGGTGAGTAACACACACACACACACACACACACATACACACACACACACACACACACACACACACACACACACACACACACGCACACACACACATCTAAAACAATGCCCACTTTTCCTATATTTAATACCGGTTTTTATGCGGAAGCAGACGAGAACAAATGTCTCGGCAAATTAAAATTAAACTGATGTCAGCATTAAGATCCCGCCACCAGCAAAACCTTACCCCGGCACACGAGTCAGCAGTGTGATCTTCCTAAAATGTAGAAAATTGCTGGTGCCCCTAGCAACACACTGACCGGCGGATGCTACGACCTCAATCGTTTTTGTACTTGCAGTTGCAAGTACCGTTTTAATGGGTGGTAGTTGGCTAGGCACGGGGGCGATGGTGGACTCGAGTAAATCGGCTTTTCAAGAAAACTGTCTTCTTTCTTCCCGATTCTCTTCGTTTTAAGTACTATGGTATTTTTTTTTTTTTACCTTTCAGATCAATTTAAAGTAATGTCTGTATTTCCCCAAGACGAGTAATTAAAATGCAACTCGTATCTTTGTGTTTTGTACAGCTAAGGTTAATGAACAAATCTTGGATATGGATCTTCCAAGACAGGCGTTTAGGCGTTTTAAAGCGGTGTTATCGTCCAGAAGGCTTGAGTCAGTGTGGAGATGAGAGAGAGAGAGAGAGAGAGAGAGAGAGAGAGAGAGAGAAGGAGAGAGAGAGAGAGAGAGAGCGGGATGGAGGGAAGGAGGAAGGAAGGGAGGAAGGGGGAGAAGGGAAGAAGAAGACGGAGATAAAGGCTTGGCACAATAAGAGCAGGAGAGAGGAACGAGAATATAAACAAAAGAAAAATAAAATCGAGCCTGACCCATGGCCGGGCACAGAAAGTAGATAAACTCTCGAAACTCTTGAAAGGTATCTTCAAAGGTGGTATCATAAGAATATTATTTGGATCACTGTACTCTGCTGCAGTAGCTAGTATACTTACTGCAGCAATTGCAACGTTAAACGCCCCCTCTGAATCATTGTCACTGCAGAACGATCAAGAAAATCATAAAGGAAACTGGCAACACAGTAGTGAGCAACACATCACTCTCAACATTTTGTTCCTGGAGGTAGAAAATCTCTCAACTGTTTTGATAAAATGAAAGCGTGTCGAAAATAATATGTTCTTAATATGCAAATTACAAAAAGTTTAATTATATTAAATATAGATAATTTACAGACAAGCTTTATTACTTATAACAATAATAGTGCGTTGTGCTTTATTACCAGGGAGAAGCGGGTTTGGAGTCCCCATTCAGCGTTCTGTTATCATCACCTTAGCACGACTATCACTTGCATGCGGAAGAACAAGCACATTTAAATAATTCTAAGAAGTGAACGGAATCCGAACCCGCGGTCAACCAGTGTTGAGAACGCTGGGTCGTCGTTCTACCAACGATGTTTCAGAGAATCGAGAACGCAACGGACGGTTCATCTCTTCAGACTGCCTGACAGCGAGTTCGAGTCTGGTCCACTTCTTACTAATGTTTACATTCACTCGTTGTGAAATATTAGTATAAAACTTGAATTGTTAGTAAGAGCGACTGGTGGCTTGCTATTGCAAGAAGATTGAGAACCTTCGTGATGGGAGGGAGAAGTTGAAGATGTCTTGGTAGCAGCGAAGCTCATTCAACTTCTGGTCAAGAAGACTGACTGCTTGCTTGCTTGCTTGCTTGCTTGCTGCTTGCTTGCTTCTTTTACATGTGACAGGAAAAATAGCACAATATCCAGTAGAGGGAAAAAAACATTTTTTATATTTTTTAGTTGTGATGTATGTTGGCTTGTGCGAAAACCTGGAGTCCTCTGATAATGAGGTGTATAGGAAGATGAGTGGAAGTATAATGGATTTTGACGATGAAACAGGTACAGGGAACGTGCTTTTGGAACCTGAATTTTGTGCTTGTGGAGACAAGCACAAGTGAGTAGTGGATGGTGTTGCCCGTGGAGTCACAGCCCTGTGATGACCCACAGAGATAGTCAGTCTTGTTGCCTGCGTGTGTACCTCGCCCCGCCCTCACCAGGTACCTCGCTGATCTGCCCTCTGATGCACTTCCTTGTGATCCTCTCACGCACTCGCGCACACACACGCACACACGATCACAAACACACAAACAAGCACACACACGCACGCGCGCTCGCGCTCGAAGACATACGATAAAGTTTATGGAGTAGGGAGTGAGTGAACCTAGTAGCGACCAGTGGAGAGGCGAAGCCAGGAGCTGTGACTCGACCCCTGCAACCACAAATAGGTAAGTGCACGCACAAATGCACAACGTGTATTTGTGCGAGAGAGAGAGAAGAGAGAGAGAGGGGGAAGACTGGTTAAGTGTCTATCGACAAGTACCTTTGAAAAACGGTATCGCACCTACACACACTATTTATATCTCTTCTTTTTCTCAATTCTCGCCTCTACCAAGAATTCAAAGTTGAGGATCATCATGTTGCCACTAACTCCTATTGGTAATCCTTATTCTTTTTCATCTATGTCGGACTCAGAGAGAAAACCAACTGTAGTCGAGCTGGTTTATCTCCTGCCATCTTTGGCATGTTGAGTCATGAAATTGTTCATTGCTGTCGCCATTAATTTTGCTCTCAGTGTTTATGGGCCTCCAAGTGAGTTACACTCTATTTCCATGTTACTGAAGTCACCTCCATGTTATTGAAATCACCTCCATGTTATTGAAATCACCTCCATGTTATTGAAATCACCTCCATGTTACTGAAATCACCTCCATGTTACTGAAATCACCTCCATGTTATTGAAATCACCTCCATGTTATTGAAATCACCTCCATGTTACTGAAGTCACCTCCATATTATTGAAATCACCTCCATGTTATTGAAATCACCTCCATGTTACTGAAGTCACCTCCATATTATTGAAATCACCTCCATGTTATTGAAATCACCTCCATGTTACTGAAGTCACCTCCATATTATTGAAATCACCTCCATGTTATTGAAATCACCTCCATGTTACTGAAGTCACCTCCATATTATTGAAATCACCTCCATGTTATTGAAATCACTTCCATGTTACTGAAGTCACCTCCATATTATTGAAATCACCTCCATGTTATTGAAATCACCTCCATGTTACTGAAATCACCTCCATGTTACTGAAATCACCTCCATGTTACTGAAATCACCTCCATGTTATTGAAATCACCTCCATGTTATTGAAATCACCTCCATGTTACTGAAATCACCTCCATGTTATTGAAATCACCTCCATGTTACTGAAATCACCTCCATGTTACTGAAATCACCTCCATGTTATTGAAATCACCTCCATGTTATTGAAATCACCTCCATGTTACTGAAATCACCTCCATGTTATTGAAATCATCTCCATGTTATTGAAATCACCTCCATGTTACTGAAATCACCTCCATGTTACTGAAATCACCTCCATGTTACTGAAATCACCTCCATGTTACTGAAATCACCTCCATGTTACTGAAATCACCTCCATGTTATTGAAATCACCCCCATGTTAAAAAAATCACCTCCATGTTAAAAAAATCACCTCCATGTTACTGAAATCACCTCCATGTTACTGAAATCACCTCCATGTTATTGAAATCACCTTCATGTTAATGAAATCACCTCCATGTTACTGAAATCACCTCCATGTTACTGAAATCACCTCCATGTTACTGAAATCACCTCCATGTTACTGAAATCACCTCCATGTTATTGAAATCACCTCCATGTTATTGAAATCACCTCCATGTTACTGAAATCCTCCATGTTATTGAAATCACCTCCATGTTATTGAAATCACCTCCATGTTACTGAAATCACCTCCATGTTATTGAAATCACCTCCATGTTATTGAAATCACCTCCATGTTATTGAAATCACCTACTGATGGAACCTGGTAAACTCCAGGTTCCATCAGTAACTTTGTTTTGGTCTCACTCTCTTGGCCCTTTTTTTCAAGAATTTATATTGAGACCTTGTTGTTCTCATCATACTCTTGCCTCGGTCGTCTGTTGTTTAGTGCCAGTTTATAAACCATTGTCACTATTGTCTTGGGGTCCCCAAGTTAGTATTTCTCTTACTATATAGTCTTTGAAGTTTCCAGTGTTCTTATTACCCATCTCAAAACTCCACTGACTCCTTACCAATAGTGCATCCACACCTTTGATCTCTCTCTCTCTCTCTCTCTCCTCCTCTCTCTCTTCTCTCTCTCTCTCATCTCTCTACTCTCTCTCTCTCTCTCTCTCTCTCTCTCTCTCTCTCCTCTCTTCTCTCTCTCTCTTCTCTCTCTCTCCTCTCTCTCTCTCTCTCTCTCTCTCTCTCTCTCTCTCTCTCTCTCTCTCTCTCTCTCTCTCTCTTTGCTTACTATGATATACCCCTCTGAGATCAATACAGTGGTTAACATTCCAGAAAGTTTGGTCTCTGTTATAACTATAACTTCTGGATGCTGCTCAATTACTCTCTCCTTTAGTGTGTATATATTTAAATATATGTGTGTGTGTGTGTGATGTCCTAGTTGCTCACCTAATTGGGGTTTCAGGAGTCGAGCCTCAGCTCCTCGCCCCGCCTATCTATTGGCTATATAGGAATTCTACCTCTATCACTTTGCTGTCTAGGGCGTTCCACTTCCTAACCACTGTAAGGCTAAAGAAGTATTTTTTTAATATTCATATGGCTCATCTGTGCTATTAAGTTCCAGCTGTAACTCCATATACCTAAGACCCGTCTCTCAGACTCTTCCTGTCCACCTTATCAATTGCTCTCAGTGTTTTCTGCATCTTCACCATGTTATCTCTGGTCCTTCTACCCATTCCCCCACCCCCCGGTATCGTCATGTTTAGTTCATAAGGACATAAAGAAAGAAGGAATACTACAGCAGGCCTACTGGCCCATGCGGGGCAGGCCCATGTCAACCCCCGGTTTAGACCAATGGCCCACCCAGTCAGCCTCGCCTCATAGTTCATATCCCGCAGCTCCTGAACAAGTTTTATTGCAAGCTTTTGCACATTTTTTCATTGACTATGCATGCTTTATTAGATGCAGGTTCCATATTGTCGCTGCATACTCCAAGATGGGCTTGGCATATGCCATGTATAAGGTCATAAAAGTCCTCCTTGTTGATGTCCCATAAAGCTATCCATCAATTTGCCGGTCTTACGTTTGCTGCAGCGGTTGTTCACTCGATGTGTACCTCAGGTGAAATGTTTGGAACTGTGCTCACTATGAGTTTTAAAAGTCCTTCCACTCCCGGAGCCCGGCCATGAGCCAGGTTTGTCTGGTGATGGCCTGGTCAACCAGGCTGTTGCTGCTGGTAGCCCACAGCCCCTACCTGCTGTCCAATGTTCACCCATCAGTAAAATAGGTGCCTAGGTGTATGTGTGTGTGTACTTGTTTGTTTATGTATGGGTATGACACAGTAATGCAATACATGGCTGCAAATAAAAAAAAAATAATGAAAGAACATAAGCGTCTTCATGTGTTTACGATGTACTATCAAAAAGTTCCTGACTGTTGCAAAAAACAGCATACCTAATCATCTGGTTGAAGTTGTCTCCTTCGAAGTATTTTCCTTAGGAGGCTAAACACTGATTTAGGTGCCTCTACCACTTCCCGAAACATTTCTGGAACTCTTCTTCCCTAACGGTGTCCAGCACAGCCTGTGATTCTGCTTGAATCTCCTCCACGTCGTTAAAACGCTGATCTTGAATGCCATTTATTTTTTAGGGGAAGAGAACGAAGTCACAGGAAGCTAGATCTGTTGAGTAGGGAGGCTAAAGGACGACCGCCATGTTGTTCTTGGCCCGAAAACAATAGTTCTTTCTGATCTTGAGTCAGCGAGCCAGGCACAGATACCGCAGCTACTCGCTTTATGTTCAAATATTCCATCAAAATGCTGTAACACGACCCATATGAAATTCCCACAGCATTTGCAATGTCCTGGATACTCTGACGACGATCTTCGTGAATAATCTTTCTCACTCTTCCAATGTTTTTGTCTGTTTTTGACGTTGATGGACGACCAGATCGTTCACCATTCACAACTGACGTTCTTGCTGATAGAGAAAACTATTCCAAACAGTGTCCAGTCCATTGCTTCATACCCAAATGCTTGCTGAAGCATTTTGTGAGTTTCACTGGCCATTTTATCAGACTTGAAAGAAAATTTCACACATGCACTTTTCTTTTTAAAGATTCCATTCGGTTACACCAAAAGATCGCAACATCGCCCTGACAACACGACAAAAAAAAATGCCCGTCTAACCTCAGCAGAAAGACCAGCCGCACTGAAACTTACCAAGCCGCGTCACAAATTAGTATACTGTGCATCGTCATCTACACCCCTCCCCCTTCGACATATTTCGCCCAGGAAGCGAGCTAAAATTCAAATACGGTAACTTTTTGATAGCACCATCTGTTTATACAGTCCGTTTTGTATAAACCGGAATTAAGACTTCGTACTTAATTCATCATATTAATCTCTCTTATCACTCTTTCTCAGCTTCTTCCTAACATTATCTCAGCTCTTCACTTCTCTGTCTCCACTCTTCCGAAAATATTTCAGCTACAAACTAAAATCTATTTTCTTTTCACTTTCTTCTCCATTTAGGGTCCCGATTTCACTCTCCTCATCTCGCCATCACTAACGTTTACTTTCTTTCTCTCCTCAGCACATATACAATCACCCTCTCTCTCTCTTTTTTGGTATCCTCTCTCACTTTCCCTCTCACAACACTTGTCTTCACACGTTTAACAACATTCGCTTTGTGATAAACTCTCACATAACTCTTTCTCGGCGAAATACAATATTTTCAGGTAGTTTAGTTTTGTTTCGTTTATTGATGTTTTTTTCCTATATTTCCGTCGCAAATTATAAAATATCTATTAATAGACTCTGTGGTTACTCTACCTATAGATAAATCATTAATGAGCAGCGCAAGACCACCATGGATTGCAAGTATAGGATAGCATAGGATGAAAAAAAAGCTTACGACGACGTTTCGGTCCGACTTGGACCATTTACAAAGTCACAGTGTGACTTTATGTGACTTTGAAATGGTCCAAGTCGGACCGAAATGTCTTCATAAGCTCCTCTCTCCTATGTGCGGGTTATTTGTGAATTGTTCCAGTCACGGTATTGTGCCTTTTTATTCTTTATTAAACTGAGAACATAGATGAATCTTGTACCCCGAATTTTAAGCATAAACTGGATATACCGTCAGGAAAGTTTGTTGTGATTGAGAGGGTAGAAGACCTCTCTGAAGGTCAGGATAAAAGGAACCATCCATTTTCAGTCACACACACAAAAAGAAACATTGCAAATCTATCCTGTTTCAGTGATCATTTAATGGAACGAAGCCTCTCAGCTTCGTGTATAATCCTTTCGCCGCAGCTTCCTCACCAGAGTCCCTTCAAGAGTTCGGGGGAGCCTCGACGTTCGTGAGGGGCTCTTGTTCTTGTGCCTTGACGTTCGTGAAGGGCTTTTGTTCTTGTGCCTTAACGTTCGTGAAGGGCTCTTGTTCCTTGACGTT
>NC_069419.1:50638609-50643609 GCF_026875155.1 Cherax quadricarinatus | reverse complement strand
AACAACAGACATAGCCCCACTCCACAAAGGGGGCAGTAAAGCAACAGCAAAGAACTACAGACCAATAGCACTAACATCCCATATCATAAAAATCTTTGAAAGGGTCCTAAGAAGCAAGATCACCACCCATCTAGAAACCCATCAGTTACACAACCCAGGGCAACATGGGTTTAGAACAGGTTGTTCCTGTCTGTCTCAACTATTGGATCACTACGACAAGGTCCTAAATGCACTAGAAGACAAAAAGAATGCAGATGTAATATATACAGACTTTGCAAAAGCCTTTGACAAGTGTGACCAGGGCGTAATAGCGCACAAAATTGCGTGCTAAAGGGAAAAACAGGAAAAGTCGGTCAATGGATCTATAATTTCCTCACTAACAGAACACAGAGAGTAGTCGTCAACAGAGTAAAGTCCGAGGCAGCTACGGTGAAAAGCTCTGTTCCACAAGGCACAGTACTCGCTCCCATCTTGTTCCTCATCCTCATATCCGACATAGACAAGGATGTCAGCCACAGCACCGTGTCTTCCTTTGCAGATGACACCCGAATCTGCATGACAGTGTCTTCCATTGCAGACACTGCAAGGCTCCAGGCGGACATCAACCAAATCTTTCAGTGGGCTGCAAAAACAATATGAAGTTCAACGATGAGAAATTTCAATTACTCAGATATGGTAAACACGAGGAAATTAAATCTTCATCAGAGTACAAAACAAATTCTGGCCACAAAATAGAGCGAAACACCAACGTCAAAGACCTGGGAGTGATCATGTCAGAGGATCTCACCCTCAAGGACCATAACATTGTATCAATCGCATCTGCTAGAAAAATGACAGGATGGATAATGAGAACCTTCAAAACTAGGGAGGCCAAGCCCATGATGGCACTCTTCAGGTCACTTGTTCTATCTAGGCTGGAATATTGCTGCACACTAACAGCACCTTTCAAGGCAGGTGAAATTGCTGACCTAGAAAATGTACAGAGAACCTTCACGGCGCCCATAACGGAGATAAAACACCTCAATTACTGGGAGCGCTTGAGGTTCCTAAACCTGTATTCCCTGGAACGCAGGCGGGAGAGATACATGATTATATACACCTGGAAAATCCTAGAGGGACTAGTACCGAACTTGCACACGAAAATCACTCACTACGAAAGCAAAAGACTTGGCAGACGATGCACCATCCCCCCAATGAAAAGCAGGGGTGTCACTAGCACGTTAAGAGACCATACAATAAGTGTCAGGAGCCCGAGACTGTTCAACTGCCTCCCAGCATACATAAGGGGGATTACCAACAGACCCCTGGCAGTCTTCAAGCTGGCACTGGACAAGCACCTAAAGTCGGTTCCTGACCAGCCGGGCTGTGGCTCGTACGTTGGTTTGCGTGCAGCCAGCAGCAACAGCCTGGTTGATCAGGCTCTGATCCACCAGGAGGCCTGGTCACAGACCGGGCCGCGGGGGCGTTGACCCCCGGAACTCTCTCCAGGTAAACTCCAGGTGTGAAACACTGCACAAGCTCAGATAACGGGAGAGGAACTCCTTGAAGGGATAATTAGGTATTCAGGCCAGGAGCTAAAAGGTACCTCGTGGTATAATGCAAACTGCCAGGGAAAAAAAAAGTTAGTGTATAGCGGTGTATCTTGTTAACTATCAGTTGAAGGTATTGTGAGAAGTATTTCGTTGAACCATGTATCTCTTAGGGAAAGCTGGTGGGTGTATCCTAGATAAAGTAAACCTTGGGCTATGCGATTCCTTTGATTTTAAGAAAATGGGGGCTGCTGAACCTCTTCTAAAGCAATCACCTTATTTTTTTTTTTACAGAATAGGTGACATAATAGGAAAGGAAACACACGTTAGTGCTTTGAATATAACTCAGACTCCTCTCTTTGACGACTTCAAAACACAGGTTAGGTTAGGTTTAGATAGTAGTTTATTTTACAGAATGGGAACACGATATGACATATTTTTTATTGGATTAACTAAAGCGATTCATCATCTGTTGATCTAGAAGTTGATCCTTGTCCACAGGTTCGTCGTCTGAAAGTAGTAAATAGCAGCAGGTGTAGGTACCTCCGCACCTCGTGTGTCTGAAGGGAGACCTTCCATGATGGGTTTGTTAAGTAGACTGCAGTTGCTTCCTGATGAGGTTGTGGTCGTGGCATCTGTTACTGATGATGATGATGTGGTCGTGCGACCTTCAGCTGCTCCCTGGCGCGTATGTAGTGGTGGTATTTGCTCCTGATGATGATGTAGTCGCGGGAAATTAACCTGCGTGGATGTTGTCGTAGGATCTCCAGCTGCTTTATGGCGTGGATGCGGTCGTTGAATCTACTTCTAACGATGTGGTCATGGCATCTTCATGCTATGTCTGTGAAACTTATTTTCAAGGAAAATACATTAAGAAAGATACATTGGGAAGAACAACATGCATGACATCTCAAAACCAACTTCTTAAACACTTCATACAGCTTCCCGGTGATGAGTCGTGTGCCCAGAGAACTGCAGGCATTTCCTCCATGGATCGCAATACTGAATCTCTGAAAAAGGAAGCTGATCGCTCTGGGGTTCTTGGTTTTCGTGATGAGTTTGTCATCCAACTCTTTAAGAAATCTCAGAGCACACTTCTCGCATGCTCCAAGAGTTTCCGACCATACTGGAACGAAGTTATAGCATGGTGGCAGCCCTTTGTATTTGATCTTCTGGGTCTCCCTGGAACTGGTGGCATCACTCCCTTCAGCTTCAGAGTATTGTAAGTAGGTGTCAGCCAACGTAGACGCACAGGTATAGTTCCATGCAGTCTGCTTACAGTCGATAATTATATATATTTGTCGTGCCTAAAAGGTAAAATTGGTCAGTTAGCAAGAATTCTTTTAAAATAAAGTCCTTTCTATAATTTTCTCCTATACGTTTAAAAAGATATATATTTTTTTTTTCCTTTTAAAGGTAAGTAAAAAATAATTTTTGGACCAAAAAAACCTTAGGAAACTTCCCTAACCTTTTTATAAAAACGCAACAATCCAACTAAAAAAAATTTTAGATAAGTATACAATAAATTTAAAAAAAAATAAACAAATGAAATTATTTTTTTCGTTAGGAACAGAATGATTTTGGAAATTGTTGCTACACAAAATTTCGCTTGCCTTTGTAGGCAAGAAGAGCGTTGATATTTAAACCAAGATGCAAGTTTTAATTATTGGCATGACATATAATTTTTATAATTTTATATATATATATATTATATATATATATATATATATATATATATATATATTATAATATAATATATTATATTTATATGATATATTATATATATAATTTAAAAATATATTTTTATATATTTTATTATATATATATAATATATATATATATTATATTTTTTTTTTTTTTTTTTTTTTTTTTTTTTTTTTTTTTTTTTTTTTTTTTTCAACAAGTCGGCCGCTCCCCCCGAGGCAGGGGGGGGGCCCCCAAAAAAAAAAAAAAGAAAAAAAAAAAAGAAAAACTTTTTCATTATTCAACACTTTCACCACACTCCAAAAAATTTCCTGTTTTTGCAGAGGTGCTCAGAATAAACGTTTTAAAGCATATTTGTATAAAGATACACAAAAAATATTTTATATATATATATATATATATATATATATATTATTATTATATTATAAATTTTTAAAATATATATTTATTATTATATACATAAATATTTTTATTTTTAATTATAAAATATAATTTTTTAAAATTTTATATATATATATATTATGTAAAATTTTTATGTTTTAAAAGTATATTATATATATATAATATTATAAATTTTTGATATTATTATATATATATATATATATATGAAAAAACAACCACTCGAAAGAATAGAAAAATTCCAAGCGGTTTCGTGAATCACAAAATCAAGGAACTGGGAAATGAAGCATCCAAGGAAGCTATATAAGGGGTCGGGCCACACCTCACTACAATCCCACACCGGTTAAACCGTGCGCCGGCGGCCAACTTGGACAGGTCCTTTGAAAAAACTCACCCCCAAGCATTTATTTGTCCATGTTTTTATTAAATTACCCAAATTCTATTAATTAAAAATGGTCAAATTTTTTAAAAACCCAAAAAGGAAAAATTTTATATCATTGAAAAAAACTGTTTTTATAAACAAAATTAAATTATTTTCCCGTCGACCAGGGACTTGTTTATATTTTCCCAATTTTTTGAAAATCAATTGGAGGGTTAAAAATCTCTTACAAAAAATAAATAGAGCTTGAATCTTGTCCAGTTCAATGCTATATTTATTTTGTTTTAATTTTATTCGAGATTTTTACCATTTGCCCCGTAAT
Organism: Cherax quadricarinatus; assembly: GCF_026875155.1. Taxonomy (NCBI): domain Eukaryota; kingdom Metazoa; phylum Arthropoda; class Malacostraca; order Decapoda; family Parastacidae; genus Cherax; species Cherax quadricarinatus. The sequence goes on along the minus strand of NC_069419.1, from coordinate 50,639,276 downwards.
AAACTTTATCGCAAATTTTTACAAGGAATCTTATAGACACTCCATCAGCATTTTGGGGGGAATTTCTTAATAAAAAGTTTTTTTACTGTATAAAGATTTTTAAATACAACTTAATTTAAAAGTCTTAAGAAAAAAAGGCATATAAACCCAAGTTTTCATGAAAGGGGAGAACCACAATTTTTATTTGAATAAGGCTGGTTCCCTTTTTTGGATTATAAAAAGTGTTCCTGCAACTTTAAAAGATTTATAAATTTACATTTTTTGGGTATTTTAAATCTTTAACCTTTTTCAAAAATTTTGGATATTTCCTCATCTTTGAACTCAGGACAAAAATTTCGTAAAGCTCTAAAAAACTTTTGAGAGAAAACAGACAGTTTGACTCTATCTTGATGCGGGGAATAATAGGGGGACATGAACAGTTATTTGTAGGTTTTCTGAAAATTTTAAATTTGAATTCATTATTACCCTTAAAAAATTAAAACATCTAGAAAAGGCAATGGTTATTTTTTTCAAACTAACAGTAAAGTTTATAAATGGGCAAAGCATTTTTTTTTTTCCCAAGAAAATTGTGTAATCAAATTTTTTGGGCATAAGACAAAAAATATAATCCAAAAAAGGCAACAAGCCTTATTAAAATAAAAAATTTTTGGTTCTCCCTTCCATAAAA
>NC_069419.1:50608609-50633609 GCF_026875155.1 Cherax quadricarinatus | reverse complement strand
AAAAAAAGCCGCAAAGCTATTATCATTTCCCAAAAGTGGAAAATGTTTACAAACGACTGCGGCAGCATCCACTCTCTCATTCATGTAAACAAACTAGACACTTTCCTCTCCAAGGATGTTGTAACGTTAAGATATATGATTAACTATGTTTATGCTTGGCAGTGTTGGCAATATGTAATTATTTGAAGCTTGAGAATCGAAATTCAAAAACAACACACACAAAAAAAATTAGGTAGAAATACTGACACATTGGATTAAACTTTCTCTTGTCTGTTTTACTTTCTTAAGTGCTTTCCCAAGAATATAATAATAATAATAATAATAATAATAATAATAATAATAATAATAATAATAATAATAATAATAATAATATAATATTATTATTATTATTATTATTATTATTGTTATTATTATTATTGTTTTTTATTATTATTGTTATTATTATTATTATTATTATTATTATTATTATTATTATTATTATTATTATTATTATTATTATTTATTATTATTATGTTAGCAGGATATATAAACCGAGAGGTGAATGTCTCTCAGTGTGTGTGTGTGTGTACTCACCTACTTGAGGTTGCAGGGGTCTAGTCCTAGCTCCTGGCCCCGCCTCTTCAGTGATCGCTACTTGTGTGTGTGTGTGTGTGTGTTGTGTGTGTGTGTGGTGTGTTGTGTGTGTGTGTGTGTGTGTGTGTGTGTGTTGTGTGTGTTGTGTGTGTCTGCGTGCATGTGTGTGTGTGTGTATTTAATTCCCGATAATTTAATCCCACCCCTCTCCCGAACACCCTAGCATTTAGTATGTGTGTACTCACCTATTTGTACTCACCTATTTGTGGTTGCAGGGGTCGAGTCTTAGCTCCTGGCCCCGCCTCTTCACCGGTTGCTACTGGGCCCGCTCCATGAGCTTTATCAAACCTCGTCTTAAAAATGTGTATGGTTCCTGCCTCCACTACGTCATTTTCTAGGCTATTCCACTGCCTTACAACTCTATGACTGAAGAAATACTTCCTACTATCTCTCTGACTCATTTGTGTCTTCAACTTCCAATTGTGGCCTCTTGTTTCTGTGTCCCCTCCCTGGAACATCCTGTCTTTGTCCACCTTGTCTATCCACGCAGTATTTTATGTCGTTATCATGTCCCCTGACCTCCTGTCCTCCAGTGTCGTCAGGCCGATTTCCCTTAATCTTTCTTCATAGGACATTCCCCTTAGCTCTGGAACTAACCTTGTCGAAACCTTTGTACTTTCTCTAGTTTCTTGACGTGTTTATCAAGGTGTGTGTGTGTGTGGTGTGTATGTGTATGTGTGGTGTGTGGTTGTGTGTGGTCTGGTGTGTGTTTGATTGTGTGTGTTGTATGTGTGTGTTAAAGTTTGAATCCCTGTTTAGAGATTAAAGTATTATAGTGTTAGTGTCAGGTGGTGTGAAAAGGTAACAGTGTAGCTTCAATGACGCTAGTGTAGTCGATAGGTTTTAAACCCCATTAACCATTACTCACCGTTGATGTAGCGCTGAAGAAAGGAAACAAATACTGACCCATTGATGGAACTATTCCCTATTGATGTAAGGCAGCAGAAGGCCTGAGCAGAGGGTCAGTAACCCTTCAGATACCTGATATTTTTCCCTCCTCCTGCAGCTGTTTTTGTGAGGTGATTATATATTGTGTGTGTGTGTGTGTGTGTGTGTGTGTGTGTACTCACCTAGTTGTACTCACCTAGTTGAGGTTGCAGGGTTCGAGTCCAAGCTCCTGGCCCCGCCTCTTCACTGGTCGCTACTAGGTCACTCTCCATGAACCGTGAGCTTTATCATACCTCTGCTTAAAGCTATATATGGATCCTGCCTCCACTACATCGCTTTCCAAACTATTCCACTTCATTACTACTCTGTGGCTGAAGAAGTGCTTCCTAACATCCCTGTGATTCATCTGTGTCTTCAACTTCCAACTGTGTCCCCTTGTTGCTGTGTCCCATCTCTGGAACATCCTGTCTTTGTCCACCTTGTCAATTCCTCTCAGTATTTTTTGTCGTTATCATGTCCCCATTATCTCTCCTGTCCTCCAGTGTCGTCAGGTTGATTTCCCTTAACCTCTCCTCATAGGACATACCTCTTAGCTCTGGGACTAGTCTTGTTGCAAACCTTTGCACTTTCTCTAGTTTCTTTACGTGCTTGGCTAGGTGTGGGTTCCAGACTGGTGCCGCATACTCCAATACGGGCCTAACATACACGGTGTACAGGGTCCTGAACGATTCCTTATTAAAATGTCGGAATGCTGTTCTGAGGTTTGCTAGGCGCCCATATGCTGCAGCAGTTATTTGGTTGATGTGCGCTTCAGGAGATGTGCCTGGTGTTATACTCACCCCAAGATCTTTTTCCTTGAGTGAGGTTTGTAGTCTCTGGCCCCCTAGACTGTATTCCATCTGCGGTCTTCTTTGCCCTTCCCCAATCTTCATGACTTTGCACTTGGTTGGGTTGAACTCCAGTAGCCAATTGCTGGACCATGTCTGCAGCCTGTCCAGATCTCTCTGTAGTTCTGCCTGGTCTTCAATCGAATGAATTCTTCTCATCAACTTCGCGTCATCTGCAAACAGGGACACTTCAGAGTCTATTCCTTCCGTCATGTCGTTCACAAATACCAAAAACAGCACTGGTCCTAGGACTGACCCCTGTGGGACCCCGCTGGTCACAGGTGCCCACTCTGACACCTCGCCACGTACCATGACTCGCTGCTGTCTTCCTGACAAGTATTCCCTGATCCATTATAGTGCCTTCCCTGTTATCCCTACTTGATCCTCCAGTTTTTGCACTAATTTCTTGTGTAGAACTGTGTCAAACGCCTTCTTGCAGTCCAAGAAAATGCAATCCACCCACCCCTCTCTCTCTTGTCTTACTGCTGTCACCATGTCATAGAACTCCAGTAGATTTGTGACACAGGATTTCCCATCTCTGAAACCATGTTGGCTGCTGTTGATGAGATCATTCCTTTAAAGGTGTTCCACCACTCTTCTCCTGATAATCTTCTCCATGACTTTGTATACTATACATGTCAGTGACACTGGTCTGTAGTTTAGTGCTTCATGTCTGTCTCCTTTTTTAAAGATTGGGACTACATTTGCTGTCTTCCATGCCTCAGGCAATCTCCCTGTTTCGATAGATGTATTGAATATTGTTGTTAGGGGTACACATAGCACCTCTGCTCCCTCTCTCAGGACCCATGGAGAGATGTTATCCGGCCCCATTGCCTTTGAGGTATCTAGCTCACTCAGAAGCCTCTTCACTTCTTCCTCGGTTATGTGTACTGTGTCCAGCACTAGGTGGTGTACCAAACCTCTCCGTCTTTCTGGAGCCTCTTCTGTCTCCTCTGTGAACACTTCTTTGAATCTCGTGTTGAGTTCCTCACATACTTCACGGTCATTTCTTGTTGTCTCTCCTCCTTCCTTCCTTCTTTAGCCTGATTACCTGGTCCTTAACTGTTGTTTTCTTCCTGATGTGGCTGTATAACAGCTTCGGGCCAGATTTGGCTTTCGCTGCTATGTCGTTTTCATATTTGTCGTTGGGCCTCCCTTCTTATCTGTGTATATTCATTTCTGGCTCTACGACTGCTCTCCTTATTCTCCTGGGTCCTTTGCCTTCTATATTTCTTCCATTCTCTAGCACACTTGGTTTTTGCCTCCCTGCACCTTCGGGTGAACCATGGGCTCATCCTGGCTTTTTCATTATTGCTGTTACCCTTGGATACAAACCTCTCCTCAGCCTCCTTGCACATGGTTGTTACATATTCCATCATCTTATTAACTGGCTTCCCCGCCAGTTCTCTGTCCCACTGAACCCCGTTCAGGAAGTTCCTCATTCCCATGTAGTCCCCTTTCTTGTAGTTTGGCTTCAATTGTCCTAGCCTTCCTGCTTTCCCCTCCACTTGTAGCTCTACTGTGTATTCGAAGCTTAAAACCACATGATCGCTGACCCCAAGGGGTCTTTCGTATGTGAGCCCTCAATATCTGCACTACTCAAGATGAATACTAGGTCCAGTCTTGCTGATTCATCCTCTCCTCTCTCTCTTGTAGTGTCCCTTACGTGTTGGTACATGATGTGGTACATGGATGTATGTGTGTGTGTGTGTGTGTTTTGGGGTGTGTGTGTGAGTGTGTGTGTGTGTGTGTTTGGGTGTGGGTTGTTTGTGTGTTTGTGTGTTGTGTGTGTGTGTGTTTGTGTGTGTGTGTGTGTGTGTGTGTGGGTGGGTGTGGGGTGTGTGTGTGTGTTGTGTGTGTGTGTGTTGTGTGTGTGTGTGTGTGTACTTTGTGGTGTGTACTCACCTATTTGTACTCACCTATTTGTGGTTGCGGGGGTCGAGTCTTAGCTCCGGGCCCCGCCTCTTCACCGGTTGCTACGGGGCCTCTCTCTCCCCGCTCCATGAGTTTTAAATCAAACCTCGTCTTAAAACTGTGTATGGTTCCTGCCTCCACTGCGTCATTTTCTAGGCTATTCCACTGCCTTACAACTCTATGACTGAAGAAATACTTCCTAATATCTCTCTGACTCATCTGTGTCTTCAACTTCCAATTGTGACCTCTTGTTTCTGTGTCCCCTCCCTGGAACATCCTGTCTTTGTCCACCTTGTCTATTCCGCGCAGTATTTTATATGTCGTTATCATGTCTCCCCTGACCCTCCTATCCTCTAGTGTCGTCAGGCCGATTTCCCTTAGCCTTTCTTCATAGGACATTCTCCTTAGCTCTGGAACTAACCTTGTCGCAAGCCTTTGCACTTTCTCTAGTTTCTTGACGTGTTTTATCAAGAGCGGGTTCCAAACAGGTGCTGCATACTCCAACATGGGCCTGACGTACACGGTGTACAGTGTCTTGAACGATTCCTTATTAAGGTATCGGAACGCTGTTCTCAGGTTTGCCAGGCGCCCATATGCTGCAGCAGTTACCTGGTTGATGTGTGCTTCCGGAGACATGCTCGGTGTTATACTCACTCCATGATCTTTCTCCTTGAGCGAGGTTTGCAGTCTTTGGCCACCTAGCCTATACTCTGTCTGCGGTCTTCTGTGCCCGTCCCCTATCTTCATGTCTTTGCATTTGGCTGGATTAAATTCAAGAAGCCAGTTGCTGGACCAGGTGTCAAGTCTGTCCAGGTCTCTTTGAAGTCCTGCCCGGTCCTCATCTGATTTAATTCTCCTCATTAACTTCACATCGTCTGCGAACAGGGACAATTCTGAGTCTAACCCTTCCATCATGTCGTTCACATATACCAAAAATAGCACAGGTCCTAGGACCGACCCCTGTGGGACCCCGCTCGTCACAGGTGCCCACTGTGATACATCATTCCGTACCATGACTCGTTGTTGCCTCCCTCTCAGGTATTCTCTGATCCATTGCAGTGCCCTTCCTGTTATATGAGCCTGATCCTCTAGCTTCTGCACTAATCTCTTGTGAGGAACTGTGTCAAAGGCCTTCTTGCAGTCCAAGAAGATGCAATCAACCCACCCCTCTCTCTCGTGTGTTACTTCTGTTACTTTATCATAAAACTCCAGAAGGTATGTGACACAGGATTTTCCTTCCATGAATGCATGCTGGTTGGCATTTATACTCTTGTTCCGTTCCAGGTGCTCCACCACTCTCCTCCTGATAATCTTCTCCATAATTTTGCATACTATACACGTCAGTGACACAGGTCTATAGTTTAGTGCCTCTTTTCTGTCTCCTTTTTTTAAAAATGGGAACTACATTTACCGTCTTCCATACCTCAGGTAGTTGCCCAGTTTCCAGGGACGTGTTGAAGATTGTGGTAAGTGGCACGCACAACATATCTGCTCCCTCTCTAAGGACCCACGGGGAGATGTTGTCCGGTCCCATTGCCTTTGAGGTATCGATGTCCCTTAGCAGTTTCTTCACCTCCTCCTCATCTGTATGTATGTCATCCAACACTTGTTGGTATATTCCTTGCTGGTGTCCCCATTTGGTCTGTCCCCCGAGAGGCCTTCCTGTCTCCACTGTAAATACTTCCTTAAATCTCATGTTGAGCTCCTCACATACCTCTTGATCGTTTCTTGCGAGTTCTCCACCTTTCCTCAGCCTTATCACCTGGTCTTTGACTGTTGTCTTCCTCCTAATGTGGCTATACAGCAGTTTCGGGTCAGACTTGACTTTCGATGCTATGTCGTTTTCATACTGTCGCTGGGCCTCCCTCCTTATCTGTGCGTACTCGTTTCTGGGGCTTGTACTAATCTCCTTATTTTCCTGGGTCCTTCATGTGTGTGTGTGTGTGTGTGTGTGTGTGTGTGTGTGTGTGTGTGTGTGTGTGTGTGTGTGTATGTGTGTGTGTGTTGTGTGTGTGTGTGGTGTGTATGTGTGTGTGTGTGTATGTGTGTGTGGGTGTGCATTGTGTGTGTGTGTGTGTGTGGGTGTGCGTATGTGTGGTGTGTGTGTGTGTGTGTGTGTGTGTGTGTGTGTGTGTGCGGTGTGTGTGTGTGTGTGGGGTGGCGGGGTGCATTTGTGGGTGTGTGTGTGTGTGGTTGAGTGTGCGCGTGCCTGTGTGGGCGCGTGCGCGCGTGCGTGCATGTGTTTACCAAGTCTTTGTACGTCCTGACTTGCGCTTGCAGGAGACGAGTCTCAGTTCCTGGTCCCCCCTTTCCTGGGCTTTATCGTACCCACTCCGGCAACTGCACGTAGACCTTGCCTCTATTACTTTCATACCCAGTTCATTCCACCTCTTCAGTATGACTAACGAAATCGTAATAACACGATTGTAAGCAAGCCACTGAACGGGTGGGGATTGAACCCATGGCGAGTGAGTCGTAAAACTCCAGGTGCGTAAACCACTGACCTGGAGATGTATGAAGGTGTTTTGCTTACGTCCTTATCGTTCATCTGAAATTTTCGCTTTGTGTCGCATCTCAAAAAAAAAAAAACATGTCTCTTGCTACCTTGTCAGTTCCCAAGAGTCGTTGTGTACTGCCATCTTTCCTTCTCTAATTCTTTGATAAAGTCGTTATGTTTCATTCCTTTAATTTCTCCTCAGAGCTCACTCCTTTCAGCCCTGAAACTAGTTTTTTGTCAAATCTTTGGATATTATCGCGTTTCTACATATGTTTGACCAGATGTGTGCCTGAAATTTGGATGGCAGGTATAATGTTTGCCAGGAAACAGGACAAGTGTTTTCTGACGCGGGTCTCAGTCATATGATGACACTCCGTCGGAGCTTTTGGTCAAATGGCCGAGACCTTCCGCTACAGTGAGTTTGCACAGTTTTCTAAAAAAAAAATGATATTTTGTACTTTTTTTTAACTACCCCACTATTCTCCGTCTATAATCTTTCTACCTCCCTGATTTGCATGATCTTGCCCTTCAAACCCTTAAACTTCAGTGGCCACTTCAGTGATCACTCTTGCAGCCTTTCAAATTTCCCCCTTGTATATATCCTTATAGTCTTATACGCTTCTTTCCCTTTCCCCCTGGGAAAACATCGAATATACCTTCAATTTAACTCAGGGGGGTCATTAGCCGTATGAAAACGAACGGCCCCTAACCTGTCCTTAAGGAACCCCACGTTACCCTTTTCATCCTGAAACTTCCCACATTTACCGTCTCTGTCTTCTGCCAGGGGGTATTCCTTTGTACTCTACCTTCCTTAATTGTAAAACACCTTTTATTAGAACCCCCTTTAAAATTTCTTCAGTTAAATGTAAACATGCATTAAATCATCCTTTTTTTTTTCCCAAAATAATTTATCTTTTGAACCCGGTTTTGTCTTCGAAATTTTTTTTTAATACTCTAAAATTCCACTAAAACTGTAACGGCTCGGGAATCCCCTCCGTATAACCAGCCTTTTTTTCTTTTGTGACGAAATCCCTTTTGTGGTCTCCGCTACCCCTTTTTGATTTTTCTTTCGCATACTGCACAAGTCATGAAAGGGTTTGCTGTTTCACAACGTCGCCGTCTTCTTGCTTGTATAGGGAAGTATTTTTTCACGTCCCAGCTGTCCAAATTTGTTGTCTCAAATGACTTGCAGATTTTCTCTTTTGATTCATGAAATTTTGCCGTCCTGCTTGTAAGACCGTGGAGAGTGTTGTTAAGGCCCAAAAGAGTTTTGTTAGTGTAATTCAGTTGCTTCATCATTTTCCCCTTTTGAGGTTTTGGTGCACCCCATTTCGTCGGTCATTCTATCACCTTTCTTCTGGAAAATACTTTGCATCCATTAAAGGCCCGTGGAATTGCCTTTTCCCATTCCTTGCATACTAGTCTGTCATCTGCGAGTGATCCCCATTCAATTGTGCTTGGATGGGGAAACTTGTCTCGAGTTTTGCTTTGTGACGGGTTTCTAGTAGAAGGGTAATGGGATGGAAAGTGGAATGGTGGGATACAGCGATAGGTCACTGGTGAAAAATAAGGGGAAGAAGATTAATAGGGGGAAAAAAGACGGGAAAAGCGGGGGAAAGTTGATTGGGAAAAAAAACAAAGGGGATTTGAACTACGGAGAAAAATTTATGAAATTGGGGCGCTGGAGCTGTATAGAGTGGTATGATAATGTATGAAGTAGGGGTGGGGACTGAAAAAAGTTGAAGGGGATCTACTTTTGTTACATTACTGGTAACATGCTTGCCCCCCAGTGGATGGATCGCTGAAAGGTTGTTTTGAGTGCCTGGTAGAATCTGGGGTGCGTGGAGTGTTATAACAGGTCGATGGTGTGAAAAGGTGAGGGGTGTGGGGGGGTGTGTAGGGGTGCGAGTTATTAGGAAAGGGGAGCTGATAGGGTGAGTGCGAGGGTATCTGGCTGTTGGCACACGGGAGCGTGGAGGATGGGCGCTCTCGTGACAAAACGGGGGGGAGGTCAAACGCCACCACCTTACAAACCCCCTACCCCCGGATCAAATATCGCCATTAAAAAAATTAACATGACACAAGAGACAAACGTGCCTATCTTTTAATATTCCCTATCTTTAAAATTTTCCAAACTGGGGGCCCTTTAAACCGGCTCAGGTGGGCCATCATGCTGAACCTTTAAATTGTGTCCCCTTTTCAGGAACGGGGATGTTTCCTGAAAAACAACCTCCACCATTACTCAAAGCCGGTCTGATTCCTGTCTTATCAAATGACAGCTGTGAAATTCTGCCTTAAAAGTCATCTTTCGATTCCCTTGGGAAACCCCATTCAACATCTTTTTAAAGACTAATCGTTTTAACAATAATGGACAGTTTTATTGCAATTGCGGGTCCTAGGAACTCACAAATTTAATCACTTTGGTTTGTATAGTTCCTGAAGCAAAACTGAGAGAGGGAAAGGGGAACTAAAGCATAATGCGTGATAATTCCCTGGTCTTTTTTGACAATATAAAATGGAGGCGAGGAGAATGTTGAACCGGCAAAAATGGGTTTTTACTCAATTTCAGGAACCCCCCTAAAAAATTAATTTCGATTTCTTTTCTGTATCAGAACCATTAAAAGGTTTAAATTTTTTAAAATATAGTTTTGTCTCGCCCCCTCCTTCCCGCTATCACTGCCTTTAAAGGGGGGAGTTTTTTGGGGGCGTGAAGAGCTCTTCATCCCTGTACGAACTATTCTTCCTGCCTTAGATTAAGAATGATTACCCATTCCAAGGCCTTGTGACTTCCATAACACAGGGAATTGTTAAACATTCCAAAAATTTCTTTCGAAGTTAAATTTATATTGCGGATTTTATAGACAACCTAGCATTTGCCTTTCCTGGCTTTGGGAGTGATCGCTATTTTTTTAGGGGCCCTACTTTTTGTATCTGGCTAGTGGAAAGTATTACTTTTAAATTTTATGCAGAGGGACCGAAGATAATAATAATAATAAAAATAATAATAAAAAATATAATAATAAAATAATAATAATAATAAAAAAAAATAAAAAAATAATAATAATAAAAATAAAATTTACATTTGCTTTTGTCTTCATTGTTAATTTTTTTGTCTTTTGTTTATATTGTCGTCCGCTATTTTTATATCTCGTTTTAGATTAGCCACAACATGGTAGTGAACACCACAACTAACTTCCCAAAGGAGGCATGAATGTGCAGCTGTGATTAGTTCCCTGAGCGCAGCGCCTTGCTCTGCTGGGTCGTAACTCGGAGGAATTTCTAACGAGGATCTTTTATGGGTCCTAAGAACTCTTATCACCTCACAATGTTCTACGACTTTATTATACGTCGTCTTCTGCTTGAGGGATCAAGCAGCTTCTTCCTTGTCTCTTCTGCTCCTACTTACAGCCTCCCTCTTTCCGTAACACCTCCCAGTCCTTCCCATTCCACCTCCTTCCCATGCTCCTCCTTGCCTCTTCTCTCACATTCCTTCTCTCTCATTCCCCTCCCGCTACCTCTGCATTCAACCGCCTCTCCCACTTAAACCTGATACAAAACTGCCTCTCCAGTCACACCCCTCCCTCCTTCCCCCTCCCCACATTCCCCTCACCCCTCCCCACATTCCCCTCACCCCTCCCACTTGCCCAACTCCCACACCTTCACCATGACCTAGAGACGCAAACAGGAGGGACCCGAGCAGGAAATAACCTACATGTGGGTGACCGGGTCTGACTCAGCGGGCTTCCTGGTACCATAGTCAGCGACCGGGTCTGACCCAGCAGGTCAGATCCGGTACCATTCCATTTCATTAGCATCAAATAAACCCCCTTAATCCCATTCCACCCTCCCTCCCCTCTACTCTCTCTACCCTGCCCTTTATCTACCCCTTATCTACCAAAGGGTTACTTGGCGGTGTCCAAGGGAAGGGGGAGGATTGTTAATGCATTTACATGAAGTGCTAAACCCGTGTGGGTCATTCGGCACGCACTGGTGAAGACTCGATGGTACTCCAGGAGCCAGGGAGCAAGAGGGAATGTTACCAGGTGTAAGCAAAGATAATGTTACGAAGTGTAAGCAAAAAAAGTTCACGAGGTGTCAGCAAAAATGTTACTAGGTGTAAGCAGAGAAAGCGTTACAAGGTGGAGTAAGAGAAAATGTTAAGATGAATGAGTAGAAACTGAAATAAAGATGCTCCGTGGCTCGGTAGGCAGCGCACTCAGCTCACAACTGAGTGTCTGTGATTCGATCCCCGGCACGGGTGAAACGTTGGGCATGTTTCCTATCGGGTATGAGTCGACTGTTGTGGGTGGCATCCTGGAGGAAGGGGGATAGTACACCTCAGATAGGGCTGGACTTCGAAATGGGCTGAGGTGTTATAACAGCTGTAGGTCTGTAAAACTGATCTGTGTAAAGCAATAGGGAAGAAGATTTCTCTGAGAGCATCATATTACGTGAGAATATGAGGAGACGAGGACACTGGGAGAGCAGCGAGGTGATGAAGTTACAGTTAGTAGACTAGGAAACATTGTGCGCCCACAGCTCATTCTCTGCCCTGCTAGTTCATTGCTCACCTGCAGCTCATCCTCTGCCCTGCTAGTTCATTGGGCACCTGCAGCTCATCCTCTGCGCTGCTAGTTCATTGGGCACCTGCAGCTCATCCTCTGCGCTGCTAGTTCATTGGGCACCTGCAGCTCATCCTCTGCCCTGCTAGTTCATTGGGCACCTGCAGCTCATCCTCTGCGCTGCTAGTTCATTGGGCACCTGCAGCTCGTCCTCTGCCTGGCTAGTTCACTGTATGCCAACAGCTCATCTTCTGCCTGGCTAGTTCATTGTGCGCCCACAGCTCATCCTCCGGGCGGTTAATTTATTACTAACCCTTAGTTTATGTGAGAGGTAGCACAAAAAACAGAATAACGGAGGTCGCAGTGAATCTTCGTCAGGCACCAGCGAGCATAGTTACGCCTTTATAATGTAACATTCATTTATATCACAAACTCATCAATTAACTAATCATCTACCCGAGGCAATACTTCACGGAACGGGTGGGGGTTGAACCCATGGCAGGTGAGTCAAAAAACTCATAGGCCAGAGCGTTAACCACTGGGCCAGCTGGCTTTAATTAAGATTCACTCAACTAGGTATGTATCTATACACCACAGGGAGGTTAGCATGGGCCACCACTGTGACCACAAATGTAGGATGTTACAGGCGAATCCATCACCAGCGTAGCTGTGGCGTGCTCTAGCTCAAGTCCCCTCACGCAATTGTGTTATTACGAATTTCTTGAGCCCAAATGATATTACTATATAGTCATTACTCTAATAAAAAAAAAAAGGTCTAGTTTTTTGCAAATTTATTTCAATATATTTTCTGTCTTAAAGCATTTGTTTAAGATAAATATGCAGATTAAATGCAAATTATTTGCTTTTGCTTTATATCTAAATTATAGCATAAAGTGGTTTATCATGAATAAGCTATCAATTATACGACCAATTATATTTTTTATTCTATAATATCACTGAATTATAATCATTTTATGATATTCTGGCTGTTTTTTTTTTCATGAGTTAGAGCAAAAATAAATGTACACCCAGATTTTAAGGCAATAATAATAATAATAATAATAATAATAATAATAATAATAATAATAATAATAATAATAATAATAATAATAATAATAATAATAATAATCGCTATAATAATCTTGTTAGAATTACTGACAATATGTTAGGTAAAAGGACACAGGTGCCACCAATGTGAAATTTTACTGTGGCAACGTTTCGCTCTCCAGGAGCTTTGTTAAGCTTTCTTTGAGCGAAACGTTGCCACAATAAAATGTCGTATTGCACTCGTGTCGTTTTAAATAAAATGCTGATCGTTGTTGAAGAAGCAAAGTGGACAGGAGCTGGACACCATCGCAGGTACCTGAGTGTACCAGGGACCTGACTGGTACCTGATCATGCACTAAGAAGCATAAATGTGAATGTATTAGCCACACCCCTGGTGACCCCCCCCTGTTATTACCCCTGTCATACCCCTGGGGACAAGCTCTGTCGTTACCCCTGCCAAACTGCTGGGTACGAGCCTTGTCATTACTCCTGCCACACCCTGGTACTTGTTCATACACTGAGATACCAACCCAGGTACCTGGGAGTAACAGGAACCTTACTGGTACCTTGCCATACACACAAACACCAACCCAGGTACCTGAGTGTGCCAGGGATCTGATGGTACCTGGTAATACACTCAGACACCATCCCAGGTACCTGAGTGTGCCAGGGATCTGATGGTACCTGGTAATACACTCAGACACCATCCCCGGTACCTGAGTGTGCCAGGGATCTGATGGTACCTGGTAATACACTCAGACACCATCCCAGGTACCTGAGTGTGCCAGGGATCTGATGGTACCTGGTAATACACTCAGACACCATCCCAGGTACCTGAGTGTGCCAGGGACCTGATGGTACCTGGTAATACACTCAGACACCATCCCAGGTATCTGAGTGTGCCAGGGACCTGATGGTACTTGGTCATACACTCAGACACCATCCCAGGTATCTGAGTGTGCCAGGGACCTGACTGGTACTTGGTCATACACTCAGACACCATCCCAGGTATCTGAGTGTGCCAGGGACCTGACTGGTACTTGGTCATACACTCAGACACCATCCCAGGTACCTGAGTGTACCAGAGACCTGACTGGTACTTGGTCATGCACTCAGATACCATCCCAGGTACCTGAGTGTACCAGGGACCTGACTGGTACTTGGTCATACACTCAGACACCAGCCCAGGTACCTGAGTGTACCAGGGACCTGATTGGTACTTGGTCATGCACTCAGAAACCATCCCAGGTACCTGAGTGTACCAGGGACCTGATTGGTACTTGATCATACACTTTAACACCAGCCCAGGTACATGAGTGTACCAGGAACCTGATTGGTAAGTGGTTATCCACCAAGAAACATAATTGTGAATGTATTAGCCACACCCTTGGTGACACCCCCTGCCATTACCCCTGCCACACCCCTAAGGACAAGTTTGGTCATTACCCCTGCCAAACCTCTGGATACAAGCCCTGCCACTACCCCTGCCACACCCCTGGGGAAAAGCCCTGTCATTACTCCAGCCACACCCCTGGGGACAAGCTCTGTCATTACCCCTGCCACACCCCTGGGAACAAGCCCAGTCATTGCCCCTGCCACAACCCTAGTGACACCCCCTTGTCATTACCCCTGCCACACCCCTAAGGACAAGGTCGGTCATTACCCCTGCCAAACCTCTGGATACAAGCCCTGCCACTACCCCTACCACACCCCTGTTGAAAAGCCATGTCATTACCCCTGCCACACCCCTGGGGATAAGCCGTGTCACTGCCCTTGCCACACCATGAAATCAGCTTATTAATTCTGTCCTAAACTCGCTTCACCATCCATTAAGAATATTTTCCTTCCGGTAAAAACACCTACACTGCTTCTCTCACTCTCTCTCTCTCTCTCTCTCTCTCTCTCTCTCTCTCTCTCTCTCTCTCTCTCTCTCTCTCTCTCTCTCTCTCTCTCTCTCTATCTATCTATCTATCTATCTATCTATCTATCTATCTATCTATCTATCTACCTATCTATCTATCTATTTCCGCACCATCTCCCTTCCTCTTCCTCAGATTATTGTCAAAATACTCTTCACAATGAACATAAGTGATCACCAGATGGG
Organism: Cherax quadricarinatus; assembly: GCF_026875155.1. Lineage (NCBI taxonomy): Eukaryota > Metazoa > Arthropoda > Malacostraca > Decapoda > Parastacidae > Cherax > Cherax quadricarinatus. The sequence continues at coordinate 50,619,077 of NC_069419.1, read as the reverse complement.
GCCAGCATCAACTATTTTAAAATTAACGTAAGACACCAGACTGAAAGAAACTTTTGCATGTAACGCACAACGTTTGAACCTTGAGAGTCGTCAGAACACAGTGATGTTGTGGTCAGACACGTGCAAGACGAGTTTTAATTTGAACCAGTGGAAAGTGAGGTATCTTTGGGTATAACAGTCTGGCAGCAAACTCACCGAGACAGGAAGAGAAAAGGAGCTTTGAGTAACACTAAGCAGCGATCTCAGTAGTGCCTCTCAACTAGTAATAAAGATAATAGAATGGTAAGTTTTATAGCTAGGAGCTTCTAGCACAAAGCACCAGACACCAAACTGACTCTCAATAATGACAAATTAGACTCATGTGCAACAGTTGGGTATCTTTAACTGTGGAAACGTTTCGCCACACAATATCTTCATCAGTCCAATACAAAGAAGAATAGTTGGAGGTCAGAAGAAGTTTGAGGTGATCAGTCTCTCAGCCTAGAGTCCATGTAATCGGCTCATCAACTGATGGAGTGATTGCAGAATTAGAACCACTGGTACTCACAGCTCTGTGAGCACCAGTGGAGCAATACGAGAAGTTTAAGAATGAAAAATAGTATATTAGAAGCAGCTGAAGCCTGAATCGACCATCTGGTTCCATCACTAATGTAAATCTATGACATTTTTTCCAGTAAAAATATATACCATTTTTTTCCAATGTTTTTATGCAGACAGTCGCTGGAGGACGGGGAGAGAACCTTTTATTTTTCTATCCTTGACTCTTACACCTTGATAACACGAGACAGTTCTTATTTAGTTAGAAATAGTTCATCCTATATGTCATTACCATGCTCTCCTTTCGTTTGTTTAATTAAACCCTCTACCATCCCCTTCAAGAAATTCAGCCGCCTCCTATTACCATTTTTCCATCCCCAGCACTCTCCACTACAAACCTCCTCCTCAGCACTCTCCACTGCACACCACCTCCTCAGCACTCTCCACTACACACCACCTCCTCAGCACTCTCACTACACACCACCTCCACAGCACTCTCCACTACAAACCTCCTCCTCAGCACTCTCCACTACACACCACCTCCTCAGCACTCTCCACTACAAACCTCCTCCCCAGCACTCTCCGCTACACACTTCCTCCACAGCACTCTCCACTACACACCTCCTCCACACACTCTCCACTACACACTTCCTCCCCAGCACCTCCACTACACACTTCCTCCCCAGCATTTCTTCACCAAACACCTCCCCCCCAGCACTCTCCACTACAAAACCTCCTCCACAGAAACTCTCCACTACACACTTCCTCCCCAGCACTCTCCATACACATTTCCTCCCCAGCACTCTTCCCCAAAACACCTCCTCCCCAGCACTCTCCACTACACACCTCCCCCAAGCACTCTCCACTACACCTCCACAGCACCCCTCCACGACACACCTCCTCCCCAGCACTCCCCACTACACACCACCTCCTCAGCACTCTCCACTACACACCACCTCCACAGCATTCTCCACTACACACCTCCTCCCCAGCACTCTCCACTACACACCTCCTCCCCAGCACTCTCCACTACACACCTCCTCCACAGCACTCTCCACTACACACCTCCCCCACAGCACTCCACACACCTCCCCAGCACTCTCCACTACACACCTCCTCCCCAGCACTCTCCACTACACACCTCCACAGCACTCTCCACTACACCTCCACAGCACTCTCCACTACACACCACCTCCTCAGCACCTCCACTAAAACACCACCTCCACAGCACTCTCCACTACACACCACCTCCACACACTCTCCACTACACACCTCCACAGCACTCTCCACTACACCTCCACAGCACTCTCCACTACACACCACCTCCTCAGCACTCTCCACTACACACCTCCTCCCCAGCACTCTCCACTACACACCTCCTCCCCAGCACTCTCCACTACACACCTCCTCCACAACACTCTCCACTACACACCTCCTCCACAGCACTCTCCACTACACACCTCCTCCCCAGCACTCTCCACTACACCCTCCTCCACAGCACTCTCCACAACACACCTCCTCCCACAGCACTTTCACTACACACCTCCTCCACAGCACTCTCCACTACACACCTCCACGCCAGTATATCGTGTGTGTGCTCCTGCACAGCGTTACTTCAGGCTAAACTTAAAATTCTCTGAAGCTTGTCATTGACTTATAACTGAACCTTGTCCAGGGAACTCCACCTACCTGACCGTATGGTAACACCTTCGTATGGTAGAGAGAGAGGAGAGAGAGAGATAGATAGATAAAGAGAGAGAGAGAGAGAGAGAGAGAGAGAGAGAGAGAGAGAGACAGACAGACAGACAGACAGACAGACAGACAGACAGACAGACAGACAAACAGAGACAGTACATGCACTTACATAAGAGTACCGAGAAAGAGAGAGACCGAGAGACCGACCGATCATTCTATCTCTCTGGAGATGATCTGAGATGAGCTGTACTGGATATCTTGCTTGAGAGTGTGTGTCTAGACAGAAGAGGTCAGGGTGATGAAGCAAGAATGTGGTTGCTCGCCCTCCAGCAACTGTACCAACAGGACACAGCACAGGTGACTATTATGTCCGTGTTGAACTGATGGAAAGTGCTAGGTTAAATAAGAGGAAAAAATAGAGTGAACTGAGTTTGTTCTTGTTTCTGCCAGTGCTGCTACTACTACAACTATTACAACTTACTACTACTGCAGCAACAGTTATTGCAGTTACTCCTGCTAATGTGAGTGTTGCTACTATTACTACTAGTAGTACTGCTTCCGCTACTACCCCAAATACTACTATACTACTACTATTACCACTACTACTAATAATAATAATAATACCGCTGCTGCTACTGCTACTACTACTACGACTGCTTCTACTACTACTACTATTACAACTTTAACTACTACTACTACTACTAGCACCACTACTTAAAATCATCTCATACCACCGCAACTAAGGCAGGCTAAACTATCAAGACGTCAAATCGAATACATATACTTGGGAAACTCCTGGAGGTTGACACAAGAAATTTACGTTGCGAACAGGATAGCCAGAGGCGTGAGGAGACGACCTCACCACACGCTTCTATAAACCACATACGTGAAATAAATTATGTAAAGAAGGCACTGGTATATCAGAAACAAAATGGCCTGATAAAATATCTCCTTTGGTAATGGAGAAGAAGAGAGAAATACTATGTAAGCCACTAACGAGGATTTGCAACAACATTAGTTCAGCGCTGTATGACCCTTATGGGTTTAACGCTTGGTTATGATTATAATAATCATAATAATATTAGTGGATAAAGAAGGTGAGAGAAAAAAAAGTACCACCACAGAGGAAGGCAGCTCATAAAATCGAAAGCGAAAGGGTCTAGGAGTGGATATCAGATCAGTACCGAGTCTTTCACTAGTGCTAATGTATGAATAGCCATCGGCAATGTAAACAAACGGGTCTCCAGGTGACCGAACACGACAGGCGTAAGATCAGTACTAGAGTACGCGTCACCAGTATGGAACCATCATCAAATATACTAATAAAATTATAAAAACTTCAGAAGACTGATGAAAGGTTGGACCCAGAACTAGTAAGACTTAGCCAAACATGTAGAATATTAAAATAACTTTATCTTACATCAATGAAACACTGAACAGCCAGAGTAGACTTAACTTGCAAGACACATTTAGACAGTCTTTCTTGCAAGTTATAATGATCCATGTGCTAACAAATATGTATACACAAAGATACATGCATACCAGGTGCACACTTATATGTATATACAAGGATACATGTAGATGAATGATTCAGAAAACCGATGAGTTGATAAATTAAACAAATTTGCAACACTTTGGAATCTCTATTAAAGAAATGTTTCGCCACGCAGTGGCTTCATCAGTCCTATACGAAGAATGGTGAAGACCAGAAGGAGTTTCGAGGTAATCAGTCCCTCAGCTTAGAGTCGATGTAACCAGTCCATCAGTCTTGAAAAGGATACATGAACACCACAAGCTGCTATAAAACACGTGCTGCTACACCAGGTGAAGAACACAGACCACGTGCTGCTACACCAGGTGAAGCACACAGACCACGTGCTGCTACACCAGGTGGAGCACACAGACAACGTGCTGCTACACCAGGTGGAGCACACAGACCACGTGCTGCTACACCAGGTGGAGCACACAGACAACGTGCTGCAACACCAGGAGAAGCACACAGACCACGTGCTGCAACACCAGGTGAAGCACACAGACCACGTGCTGCTACACCCCGGGGAAGCACACAGACCACGTGCTGCTACACCAGGTGAAGCACACAGACCAAGTGCTGTTACACCAGGTGAAGCACACAGACCACGTGCTGCTACACCAGGTGAAGCACACAGACCAAGTGCTGTTACACCAGGTGAAGCACACAGACCACGTGCTGCTAAAAACCAGGTGAAGCACACAGATCAAGTGCTGTAAAACCAGGGAAGCACACAGACCACGTGCTGCTACACCAGGTGAAGCACAGAAACCCAAATGCTGTTACACCAGGTGAAGCACACAGAAACCCCGTGCTGCTACACCAGGTGAAGCACACAGACCAAGTGCTGTTAACACCAGGTAAGCACAACCCGACCACGTGCTGCTACACCAGGTGAAGCACACAGACCAGGTGCTGCTACACCAGGTAAAGCACACAGATCACGTGCTGCTACACCAGGTGAAGCACACAGACCACGTGCTGCTACACCAGGTGAAGCACACAGACCAGGTGCTGCTACACCAGGTGAAGCACACAGACCACGTGCTGCTACACCAGGTGAAGCACACAGATCACGTGCTGCTACACCAGGTGAAGCACACAGACCACGTGCTGCTACACCAAGTGAAGCACACAGACCACGTGCTGCTACACCAGGTGAAGCACACAGACCACCTGCTGCTACACCAGGTGAAGCACACATACCACGTGCTGCTACACAAGGTGAAGCACACAGACCACGTGCTGCTACACCAGGTGAAGCCCCACAGACCAAGTGCTGCTACACACCCGGTGAAGCACACAGACCAAGTGCTGCTACACCAGGTGGAGCACACAGACCACGTGCTGCTACACCAGGTGGAGCACACAGACCACGTGCTGCTACACCAGGTGGAGCACACAGACAACGTGCTGCTACACCAGGTGGAGCACACAGACAACGTGCTGCTACAAACCGGTGGAGCACACAGACCACGTGCTGCTACACCAGGGGGAGCACACAGACAAAAGTGCTGCAACACCAGGGGAAGCACACAGACCACGTGCTGCAACACCAGGTGAAGCACACAGACTACGTGCTGCTACACCAGTGAAGCACACAGACCACGGCTGCACAAACCAGGTGAAGCACACAGATCAAGTGCTGTTACACAGATGAAGCACACAGACCACGTGCTGCTACAACCAGGTGAAGCACACAGACCAGGTGCTGCTACACCAGGGGAAGCACACAGATCACGTGCTGCTACACCAGGTGAAGCACAAAAGACCACGTGCTGCTACACCAGTGAAGCACACAGACCAGGTGCTGCTAAAACCAGGTGAAGCACACAGACCACGTGCTGCTACACCAGGTGAAGCACACAGACCACGTGCTGCTAACCCGGTGAAGCACACAGATTCACGTGCTGCTACACCAGGTGAAGCGCACAGACCAACGTGCTGCTACACCCAAATGAAGCACACAGACCACGTGCTGCTACACCAGGTGAAGCACACAGACCACGTGCTACTACACCAGGTGAAGCACACAGACAACGTGCTGCAACACCAGGAGAAGCACACAGACCACGTGCTGCTACACCAGGTGAAGCACACAGACCACGTGCTGCTACACCAGGTGAAGCACACAGACCACGTGCTGCTACACCAGGTGAAGCACACAGACCAGGTGCTGCTACACCAGGTGAAGCACACAGACCACGTGCTGCTACCACAGGAGAAGCACACAGACCACGTGCTGCTAAAACCAGGTGAAGCACACAGACCACGTGCTACTACACCAGGTGAAGCACACAGACAACGTGCTGCAACACCAGGAGAAGCACACAGACCACGTGCTGCAACACCAGGTGAAGCACACAGACCACGTGCTGCTACACCAGGTGAAGCACACAGACCACGTGCTGCTACACCAGGTGAAGCACACAGACCAGGTGCTGCTACACCAGGTGAAGCACACAGACCACGTGCTGCTACACCAGGTGAAGCACACAGACCACGTGCTGCTACACAGGGGAAGCACACAGACACGGCTGCTACACCAGGTGAAGCGCACAGACCACGTGCTGCTACACCAAGTGAAGCACACAGACCACGTGCTGCTACACCAGGTGAAGCACACAGACCACGTGCTACTTTCACCAGGTGAAGCCACAGACCACGGCTGCTACACCAGGTGAAGCACACAGACCACGTGCTACTACACCAGGTGAAGCACACAGACCAAGTGCTGCTACACCAGGTGAAGCACACAGACCACGTGCTGCTACACCAGGTGAAGCGACATGTTAACCCCGTGGGTGATGAGTGATGGCTACTCTTGAAGATCACTCTGCTTCTCTCTCTCTCTCCTCGTGTGTGTGTGTGTGTGTGTGTGTGTGTGTGTGTGTGTGTGTGGTGTGTGTGTGTGTGTGTGTGTGTGTGTGTGTGTGTTTTGTGTGTGTGTATGTGTGTTTTGTATGTGTGTGTGTGTGTGTTTTGGTGTGTGTGTGTGTGTATGAGTGTGTATGCCGCGCGCGCGTGTGTTGTGTGGTGTGTGTGTATGATTTTGGCAAGTGTGTGTGTGGTGTGTGTGTGTGTGCGTATGAGTTTTGTGTATGTGTGTGTGTATGTGTGTGTGTGTGTGTGAGTGTGAGTGTGTGTGTGTGTGCGTTTGTGTGTGTTTGTGTGTGTGTGTATGAGTTTATGCATGTGTGTGTGTGTGGTGTGTGTGTGTGTGTGTGTGTGTGTGTGTGTGTGTGGAACATCCTGTCTCTGTCCACCTTCTCTATTTCACGCAGTATTTTGTATGTCGTTATCATGTCTTCCCTGACCCTCCTGTCCTCCAGTGTTGACATTCCGATTTCCCTTAACCTTTCTTCATAGGACATTCCCCTTACCTCTTGTGTGTGTGTGTGTGCGTGTGTGTGTGTGTGTGTGTGTGTGTGTGTGTGTTGTGTGAGTGTGTGTGCGTGTGTGTGTGTGTGTGAGTGTGTATGAGTTTTGTGTATGTGTGTGTGTGTGTGTGTGTGTGTGTGTGTGTACTCACCTAGTTGTAACCTCACCTAGTTTGAGGTTGCGGGGGTCGAGTCCGAGCTCCTGGCCCCGCCTCTTCACTGATCGCTACTAGGTCCACTCTCCCCGAGCCGTGAGCTTTATCATACCTCTGCTTAAAGCTATGTATGGATCCTGCCTCCACTACATCGCTTCCCAAACTATTCCACTTACTGACTACTCTGTGGCTGAAGAAATACTTCCTAACATCCCTGTGATTCATCTGTGTCTTTAGCTTCCAACTGTGTCCCCTTGTTACTGTGTCCAAACTCTGGAACATCCTGTCTTTGTCCACCTTGTCAATTCCCTCAGTATTTTGTATGTCGTTATCATGTCCCCCCTATCTCTCCTGTCCTCCAGTGTCGTCAGGTTGATTCCCTTAACCTCTCCTCGTAGACATACCTCTTAGCTCTGGACTAGTCTTGTTGCAAACCTTTGCACTTTCTCTAGTTTCTTTACGTGCTTGGCTAGGTGTGGGTTCCAAACTGGTGCCGCATACTCCAATATGGGCCTAACGTATACGGTGTACAGGGTCCTGAACGATTCCTTATTAAGATGTCGGAATGCTGTTCTGAGGTTTGCTAGGCGCCCATATGCTGCTGCAGTTATTTGGTTGATGTGCGCTTCAGGAGATGTGCCTGGTGTTTATACTCACCCCAAGATCTTTTTCCTTGAGTGAGGTTTGTAGTCTCTGACCCCCTAGACTGTACTCCGTCGCGGCCCTTCTTTGCCCTTCCCCAATCTTCATGACTTTGCACTTGGTGGGATGAACTCCAGGGGCCAATTGCTGGACCCGGTCTGCAGCCTGTCCAGATCCCTTTGTATTCTGCCTGGTCTTCGATCGAGTGTATTTTTCTCATCAACTTCACGTCATCTGCAAACAGGGACACCTCAGAGCTATTCCTTCCGTCATGTCGTTCACAAATACCAGAAACAGCACTGGTCCTAGGACTGACCCCTGCGGGACCCCGCTGGTCACAAGGTGCCCACTCTGACACCTCGCCACGTACCATGACTCGCTGCTGTCTTCCTGACAAGTATTCCCTGATCCATTGTTTGTGCCTTCCCTGTTATCCCTGCTTGGTCCTCCAGCTTTTGCACCAATCTCTTGTGGGAACTGTGTCAAACGCCTTCTTGCAGTCCAAAAAAATGCAATCCACCCACCCCTCTCTCTCTTGTCTTTACTGCTGTCAAACCCTGTCATAGAACTCCAGTAGGTTTTTTACACAGGATTTTTCCCCTCCTGAAACCATGCTGGCTGCTGTTGATGAGATCATTCCTTCTAGGTGTTCCCCCCACTCTTCTCCTGATAATCTTTTCCATGATTTTGCATACTATACTTCAGTGACATGGTTTTAGTTTAACGCTTCATTCTGCCCTTTTTTTAAAGATTTGGGGCACATTTGCTGTCTTCCCTGCCCCAGGGCAATTCCCTTTTCGATAGATGTTTGAAAATTGTTGTTAGGGGTACACATAGTGCCTCTGCTCCCCCTCAATACCCATGGGGGATGTTATCTGGCCCCATTGCCTTTGGGTATCTAGCCACTCAGAAGCCCTTCACTTCTTCCCCGGTTTGTGCACTGTGTCCACACTTTTTGGGGGTGTGCCCCCCTCTCCGTCTTTTTGGAGTCCCTTCTGTCTCCTCTGTGAACACTTCTTTGAATCTCTTGTTGAGTTCTTACAACTTACGGTATTTCCTTTTGTCTCCCCTCCTTCCTTCCTAGCCTGATTTCCCGGTCCTTGACTGTTGTTTTCCTCCTGATTTGGGTTACAACATTTCGGGGCAGATTTGGGTTTCGCTGCTATGTCATTTTCATATTGTCTTTGGGCCCCCCTTCTTATCTGTGCATATTATTTCGGGGCTCTACGATGTTCTCCTTTATTCTCCGGGGCCCTTTCCCTTTCTATATTTTTTCCATTCCTAGCCATTTGGTTTTTGCCTCCCTGCCCTTGGGGGTAAACCATGGGTCATCCTGGCTTTTTCATTACTCCTGTTACCCTTGGGTAAAAAACCTCCCTCAGCCTCCTTGCATTTTGTTGACATATTCCATCATCCATTAACTGGCTTCCCTGCCATTTTCCTGCCCCCACTAACCCCGTTCAGGTAGTTCCTCTTTTGTGAGTCCCCTTTCTTGTAGTTTGGCTTCATTCGCCCTGGCCTTCCTGCTTCTCCCTCCCTTGTAGCTCTACTGTGTATTCGAAGTTTTAAAACCACATGGTCACGGGCCCCCAAGGGGGTCTTTCATAGGATGTCCTCGAATCTGCATACTAAGGTGAAACTAAGTCCAGCCTTGTGGTTCATCCCTCCTCTCTCTCTTTGTGTCCCTTCGTGTTTGGTACATGAAGTTTCCAGACCACCCCCTTCATCTTACCCCTCCATGTATTTTGGGGCCCCATGGGGGCCCCAAGTTCCCCCCAACATCTCCTTGGGGTTTAAAAGTCCCCCATGTCGGGAGCTTTGCCTGCATGCATGACTCTTCTGGCCACTTAGCCAGTTGCAACCATCGTCTATTGCTCTCGTCGTACTTTTGCCTTGGCCTCCGCGTTTGTGGTGGGTTTAAAACTCCTGCATTACCACCTTGGGGCCCCAGAGTAAAGTGTTCCCACCATGTAATCACTTTCTTCCCCGCTATTCCTCCTCCAGTCACAAAATTTCCAGCGATTTTTGATCAGCAACGCCACTCCTCCCCCCCCCCTGTTCCCTGTCTTTCCTCGGGATTTGGATCCTTTTGGAAAATGGCATCTGTTATCTTTCCTGTAAGTTTGGGTTTCTGAAAGAGTATGAGTCCGGGACTTCTTTGACTCTTTTGTGCCCTCCCCCCACTTATTTTTTTTTCCATCAGGTTTTGTACCATACCTTGTTTCCTTTCCAACACTTGGGTTTTGGGGGGGCCTTTGGGGGGGGAGACCCCGGTGGATACTGTGGGGTTCTATAGCTCGATGTGGGTGGGGTGTGGGTAGGATTGTAGGTGTGTTGGGATGGTGTGATAGGTTGTTGGTTTGAGAGTATTGTGTGTGTGCTTCCCTTGCTGTTCTGTCGCCTGACTGACCTTGCTGATTCCCTCCTTGTCTCTTTTCCTAGCTCCTTTCGTTTTTTTTCCTCTCCCTCAGCTGCTGTCGTTCTGATTTTGTTCTGTCTCTGTCTAGGAACACCCTCTTGTACTCTTC
>NC_069419.1:50528609-50603609 GCF_026875155.1 Cherax quadricarinatus | reverse complement strand
TTGTAATTTTCATTAATAACAACTATTCTGTTGCTGTGTATTATGGGTCTTGTCAACGGTTTTGTTGCTACACATTATAAGTCTTGTCAACGGTTCCTTTTCTGTGTATTATTGGTCTTGTCAACGGTTCTGTTGTTGCAAATTATGGGTCTCTTCAACGGTTCTGTTGCTGCGCATTAAGGGTCTGTTCAACGGTTTTGTTGCTGCACATTATGGGTCTCTTCAACGGTTCTATTGCTGCATATTATGGGTCTTGTCAACGGTTCTGTTGTTGCACATTATGGGTCTCTTCAACGGTTCTGTTACTGCGCATTAAGGGTCTGTTCAACGGTTTTGTTGCTGCGCATTAAGGGTCTGTTCAACGGTTCTGTTGCTGCATATTATGGGTCTTGTCAACGGTTCTGTTGTTGCACATTATGGGTCTCTTCAACGGTTCTGTTACTGCGCATTATGGGTCTGTTCAACGGTTTTGTTGCTGCACATTATGGATCTCTTCATCGGTTCTGTTGCTGCATATTATGGGTCTTGCCAACGGATCTGTTGTTGCTCCTTCTTTACTGTGGTTTTCGCTTTTTCTTCATACGTGATACTAGGTATACAGACCATAGCTGACCTGACTGTATAGAAAGACCCTTGTTATGCAGACCATTTTGTGCAAATTAGGTCAGTTTTGTCCCAGGATGCGACCCACACCAGTCGACTAAGACCCAGGTACCTACTTACTGCTATGTGAACAGTGACAGCAGGTGTCTTATGGAAACACGCCCCCAATGTTTCCATCCGCACCGGGAATCGAACCACAGACCTCAGCGTGTGTGCTGAGTGCGCTGCCAACCCAGCTACGGGACGTGATTTTATTTTTTCAATTCGATTAGTTTTCTGGGTGTTTTTTTTTTGTACCACACTATGTGATAAAATAAAACAATATGTTTTGTTTTATATTTTGTTCGGTTCGGCATCTTTGGTTTATCTTATTCAAAATTAACGGCACGAGAAAACACATCTAAGGGCCGCCTGTCTGTAGAATCTTCTATACCTCCGACGGTGGGTCTCTGCACCGCAGGTACTTACTGCTGCTGAAGTTCTCTTGAAGCGAGGCACTGGAGCTACTCACCACTTCCTCAGATCGAATTAAATTTTGCTCTGTACCCCAGGTTTTGTATGGCACTGTGGTGTCAGTATATCACCAAGATCATAATAATAATAATAATAATAATAATAATAATAATAATAATAATAATGTACTATAGTATTATTATTACTACTACTACTAATTATTATTATTATTATTATTATTATTATTATTATTATTATTATTATTATTATTATTATTATTATTATTATTATTATTATTATTATTATTATTATTGTTATTATTATTATTATTATTATTATTATTATTATTATTATTATTATTATTATTATTATTATTGGTGTTGTGTGTTAAACATCAGAGTTTAATTATTAGCCTGAGGAAATTTGTGTACAGACGAGATGTGGTAGCGGAGAGCACACTGTGAGAGATGCAGCCTCCTGGAGGGACTGCCACGTCCGGTTGTACAGTGCACACTGTGGGTGATGCAGCTTCTAACGGCTTAAGTAATCCCATCTTAGGATTCATGCAATACAACACAGGATGGCTTAGCAAAGATCAACTCAAGTGCTACCTATTCTGAAACCATATTGATAGTCATATAGTGGGCAGTGACTGCAACCAGATCGGCGCCTGATCTGAGAGAGATTGAGAAACCGAGTCTTATAACACCGGGATCTAAATATTTTTGCCCACGTTCCAATGAATAATATGAGGAGTATACATGAACTACTCCAGGAAGTCTGTACACAAATAACCCGCTCATAGAAGAGTGAATCTTATGAAGACGATTCGGTCCTACTTGGACCGAGTCGCGGTATTGTTCCAGTCATGGTATTGTTCCAGTCGCGGTATTGTTCCAGTCATGGTATTGTTCCAGTCACGGTATTGTTCCAGTCACGGTATTGTTCCAGTTACGGTATTGTGCCTTTATCCTCTTTTTCCAGGAAGTCTATGCAAAGTTTAGGTACGGTGAGCTGCATTTCGACAGTTTCACATCCAGGAAGTGTAAATGGCAGCGGAAGTGTTTTGTATATAACGAGGAAACCCACAATACATGACTCGGGAGGAGCCGAGCAACCACTGAGTGAGCCGCCCAACCGGTCAGTTACTCCAGGAAACCTTGCTACGGCACGCACGCCTCTTTGAGTGAACACACTCGACTGGTCATCTGAAGACTCACTGTGATATACCAGCCTGCATTTTTTCTTTTACAAATTAAATAGTCCAAGAATATGACGATCAAGAAGTCAAATTTCATGAAAATTTTATTGCAGCACGATTTTGTCTGGGTTCTCAATGCACAAACAGATAACGCACGCAGCACTGCCTGGAAATAAATGCTTGCTGCGTAATAAGAACACCACTCAGTGATCTCAGAAACATGACTCTCGTTTACTACACGGCTTCCAAGACTAGAAAACGCCAAGTCCATAAATGTCTATTGAAGAAATATGGTGGAATCGTGTGATAGAAATAGGATTCGTGCTGGAATCTCGAACACTCGCATTTTTAACACTCCGGGAGCATCTTCAACACTCCAGCAACATCTTCAACACTCCAGCAGCATCTTCAACACTCCAGCAGCATCTTCAACACTCCAGCAGCATCTTCAACACTCCAGCAGCATCTTCAACACTCCAGCAGCATCTTCAACATTCCAGCAACATCTTCAACACTCCAGCAGCATCTTCAACATTCCAGCAACATCTTCAACACTCCAGCAGCATCTTCAACACTCCAGCAACATCTTCAACACTCCAGCAGCATCTTCAACATTCCAGCAACATCTTCAACACTCCAGCAGCATCTTCAACACTCCAGCAGCATCTTCAACACTCCAGCAGCATCTTCAACACTCCAGCAGCATCTTCAACACTCCAGCAACATCTTCAACACTCCAGCAGCATCTTCAACATTCCAGCAACATCTTCAACACTCCAGAAGTGTTTTCAAAACTCAAACATTGGCTTGAGATTTCCAGTGATGTCTTAAATCTCACGGTAGTGTCTTCAACACTTCCACACAATCATTAACACTCCAACAGTGTCTTCAGTACTCCAGCACCATCATCAACACTCCATCCGTGATTTCCGTACTCTAGCCATATCTTCAACACTTGAACAGTGTTTTCATCACTCCAGCAATGTCTTCAACACTTCCCTTGCATTTTCAACACTCCATCCGCATCTTAACACTACATCATCACCTTAACATTCCATCAGCATCTTCAACATTCCATCAGCATCTTCAACACTCCATCTGCATCTTCAACACTTCATCAGCATCTTCAACACTCCAGCAGCATGCTAACACTCCATCAGTATCTTCAACATTCCGACAGCATCTTCAACACTCCATTAGCATCTTCAACACTTCAGTAGCATCTTCAACATTCCAGCATCATCTTCCACACAAGTAACAATACCATGCTACCCAAGATGTTTAAACTGTGTGTAGCTGTCAGCTGCTCGAGGGACGAAGATGCCACAGAGGTGGTTCATTTGTAGGCTTAAAGTCTACTGACTGAAAGAGGATCATTAAGGCTGCATTTTTCTTGAATAATATTGAAGATTCTTCAATCACCTCAACATTTATTTAAAGTCGTCTTACAGAGTCATGGGCACCACTCTGTGTTTACGTCTTTTTCACCCAGATTTTTTAAATTATAATTACACAGACACACACAGACACACACAGACACACACAGACACACACACACACACAGACACACAGACACACACACACACACACACACACACACACACACACACACACACACACACACACACACACACACACCACACACACACACACACACACACACACACACACACACACACACACACACACACACACACACACACACAAACAACACACACACACACACACACACACACACACACACACACACACACACACACACACACACACACAACACACACACACACACACACACACACACCATAATATATATATATATATATATAATGTTAGAGTGTTCAGCAGAAGTTTGTGGTTACAGGAAAGTGGGTGCGGGAGGAAAGAGGAGCGATTGGTGGAATGATGATGTAAAGAGAGTAGTAAGGAGAAAAAGTTAGCATATGAGAAGTTTTTACAAAGTAGAAGTGATGCAAGGAGGGAAGAGTATATGGAGAAAAAGAGAGAGATTAAGAGAGTGGTGAAGCAATGTAAAAAGAGAGCAAATGAGAGAGTGGGTGAGATGTTATCAACAAATTTTGTTGAAAATAAGAAAAAGTTTTGGAGTGAGATTAACAAGTTAAGAAAGCCTAGAGAACAAATGGATTTGTCAGTTAAAAATAGGAGAGGAGAGTTATTAAATGGAGAGTTAGAGGTATTGGGAAGATGAAGGGAATATTTTGAGGAATTATTAAATGTTGATGAAGATAGGGAAGCTGTGATTTCGTGTATAGGGCAAGGAGGAACAACATCTTGGAGGAGTGAGGAAGAGCCAGTTGTGAATGTGGGGAAAGTTCGTGAGGCAGTAGGTAAAATGAAAGGGGGTAAGGCAGGTGGGATTGATGGGATAAAGATAGAAATGTTAAAAAGCAGGTGGGGATATAGTTTTGGAGTGTTTGGTGCAATTATTTAATAAATGTATGGAAGAGGGTAAGGTACCTAGGGATTGGCAGAGAGCATGCATAGTTCCTTTGTATAAAGGCAAAGGGGATAAAAGAGAGTGCAAAAATTATAGGGGGATAAGTCTGTTGAGTATACCTGGTAAAGTGTATGGTAGAGTTATTATTGAAAGAATTAAGAGTAAGACGGAGAATAGGATAGCAGATGAACAAGGAGGCTTTAGGAAAGGTAGGGGGTGTGTGGACCAGGTGTTTACAGTGAAACATATAAGTGAACAGTATTTAGATAAGGCTAAAGAGGTCTTTGTGGCATTTATGGATTTGGAAAAGGCGTATGACAGGGTGGATAGGGGGCAATGTGGCAGATGTTGCAGGTGTATGGTGTAGGAGGTAGGTTACTGAAAGCAGTGAAGAGTTTTTACGAGGATAGTGAGGCTCAAGTTAGAGTATGTAGGAAAGAGGGAAATTATTTCCCAGTAAAAGTAGGCCTTAGACAAGGATGTGTGATGTCACCGTGGTTGTTTAATATATTTGTCGATGGGGTTGTAAGAGAAGTAAATGAGAGGGTCTTGGCAAGAGGCGTGGAGTTAAAAGATAAAGAATCACACATAAAGTGGGAGTTGTCACAGTTGCTCTTTGCTGATGACACTGTGTTCTTGGGAGATTCTGAAGAGAAGTTGCAGAGATTGGTGGATGAATTTGGTAGGGTGTGCAAAAGAAGAAAATTTAAAGTGAATACAGGAAAGAGTAAGGTTATGAGGATAACAAAAAGATTAGGTGATGAAAGATTGGATATCAGATTGGAGGGAGAAAGTATGGAGGAGGTGAATGTATTCAGATATTTGGGAGTGGACGTGTCAGCGGATGCGTCTATGAAAGATGAGGTGAATCATAGAATTGATGAGGGGAAAAGGGTGAGTGGTGCACTTAGGAGTCTGTGGAGACAAAGAACTTTGTCCTTGGAGGCAAAGAGGGGAATGTATGAGAGTATAGTTTTACCAACGCTCTTATATGGGTGTGAAGCATGGGTGATGAATGTTGCAGCGATGAGAAGGCTGGAGGCAGTGGAAATGTCATGTCTGAGAGCAATGTGTGGTGTGAATATAATGCAGAGAATTCGTAGTTTGGAAGTTAGGAGGAGGTGCGGGATTACCAAAACTGTTGTCCAGAGGGCTGAGGAAGGGCTGTTGAGGTGGTTCGGACATGTGGAGAGAATGGAGCGAAACAGAATAACTTCAAGAGTGTATCAGTCTGTAGTGGAAGGAAGGCGGGGTAGGGTCGGGCCCAGGAAAGGTTGGAGGGAGGGGGTAAAGGAGGTTTTGTGTGCGAGGGGCTTGGACTTCCAGCAGGCATGCGTGAGCGTGTTTGATAGGAGTGAATGGAGACAAATGGTTTTTAATACTTGACGTGCTGTTGGAGTGTGAGCAAAGTAACATTTATGAAGGGGTTCAGGGAAACCGGCAGGCCGGACTTGAGTCCTGGAGATGGAAGTACAGTGCCTGCACTCTGAAGGAGGGGTGTTAATGTTGCAGTTTAAAAACTGTAGTGTAAAGCACCCTTCTGGCAAGACAGTGATGGAGTGAATGATGGTGAAAGTTTTCTTTTTCGTACCACCCTGCCTTGGTGGAATCGGCCAGTGTGACAATAATAAATATATATATATATATATATATATATATATATAATATATATATATATATATATATATATCTGAGAAGAGAAACCAATTTAATAACTTAATAGTATTAAGGGTTTTATTAAAGAAAACCTAGCAGGTGAGTGGGTGAGGGTGGGTAAGGGTGGGAGAGGTGGGTGAGGGTAGGTGAGGGTGGGTGAGGGTGGGGGAGGGTGGGTAAGGGTGGGAGAGGGTGGGTGAGGGTAGGTGAGGGTGGGTGGAGGGTGGTGAGGTGGGTGAGGGTGGGGTGAGGGCGGGTGAGGGTGTGTAAGGGCGGGTGAGGGTGGGTGAAGGTAGGTGAGGGTGGGTGAGGGTAGGTGAGGGTGGGTGAGGGTGGGTGAGGGTGGGTGAGGGTAGGTGAGGGTGGGGTGAGGGTGGGTGAGGGTAGGTGAGGGTGGGTGGGGGGGTGAGGGTGGGTGAGGGTGGGTGAGGGCGGGTGAGGGTGTGTAAGGGTGGGTGAGTGGTGGGTGAAGGTAGATGAGGGTGGTGAGGTGGGTGAGGGTGTGTAAGGGTGGGTGAGGGTGAGTGAGGGTGGGTGAGGGTGGGTGAGGGTGGGTGAGGGTAGGTGAGGATGAGATGTCTCGGGATAATCGAACATTCGTGCCTAATTCTGTTTGATGATCGAGGGCAACTTCTTCATTAGACGCTCCCAGCATGGTGAACCTGGTGTCCGGTGTGTACAGTGATCACAGTGTCAGGTGTATACAGAGATCGCAGTGTCAGGTGTGTACAGTGATCGCAGTGTCAGGTGTGCACGCCTGTTGGTGAGGTCAGAGTCAAGGTGTCAAGGGAGAGGGAACGAGTAGGATCATGTGAATAATGAATAAGGAAGTAGACATGGATAAAGTGAAGATGGAGTGAACTGTAACAACATACACCAGGAGAGAACAGATGGCGCGAAAGAGTCAGGTAGAACATTTAACAGTTAAAAGAGACGGTAAGGAAATCATTTCTATGACACAAGCAGCGAAAGATCCGACATGGAAGCAGAAAACGCGATAAACGTGCGGGGATGTGAGAACAGCAGTCAACTAGCATCCGCGAAGCTGAAGAGTAGCGTAATATTTGATAAGTGACCAGTAAATATGAAGTCAGGGAAGCGCACGTAGAGGAGAGCAGTAGTGAGAGGTAGTAATACAGAGGCGAGAGTGAGCGAGGAAGCGAACACAGAAGGTAAAGAAAGCAAGAGGGAAGATTAAGCGGTGTTTGTACAGACGGCAGGAGAGACGAGGATCATGATGAAAATCTGGGATGCAAACCTTAAATGGAAGGACCAGCGCAGTTAGATCAAATTTGTATTGCAGCGTGGACAAGACAGTGAAAACTGTGTGTGTGTGTGTGTGTGTGTGTGTGTGTGTGTGTGTGTGTGTGTGTGTGTGTGTGTGTGTGTGTGTGTGTGTGTGTGTGTATGTATGTTAATACACTGAGACTAATAAACTGTCCCAGCGTTCCTGTGACTCATCCAATTTTACAGCTGTAATGTGTGTGTACTCTCTGTCTCAACCTCTTCAACCTGTCCTCATCTGCTCTAGTTGTAAGTCGTGACCATAACTTTTCTGGTCCTCTTTTCTTCTAGGCTTCATAAACTTCTCGTGGTCCATCTCTTTCAATTACGGTACTTTACTCGTTGCAGATATTTTTAAACTGGAGTTTCTTCATATATTTGATCAGGTGTGGGCTCTAGGACGGGCTTAACTTAATCTGTATATAATAAATATTGCTCTTGATTCTTTGTTCAAGTTCTTGACAATACTTCTTAAGTTTGCTAATTTTGCAAATACTGCTGAAGTTGTATGATTGATAGTTATATTTGTTTATATACCTTGTTCCATAACTATTCCCAATTTTTTTTTTTCTTCATACGTTGTAATGCATGTTCCTCAAAGCTGTATTCCGCGTCCTGTCTTCTCACACACTTCCACGTTCTCATAAATGTGTCTTTATTACTCGCGAACTCAGTAGAAAGCTTCCATATCATCCGGGGCATCACTGGATAAGTGGTAAGTGAAAATGAATGAAAAATGAGACAGAAGGTGGAAGAAAGAGAAAGTAGAGGTGCAGAGAAGGAAGTGGAAGATGTATGGAGTAGAAGAGAGCAATGCTCGAGTGTGTAGCAGAAGTGTGTGGTTATGAAAGGATGGGTGGGAAGAGGAATAATTGATGGAATGGCTGAGGTATATACACTGTTAAATACACAACAAGAAGCAGCTACTGGTGAATATGCAGACACTAAACTAAATTAAACACACACAGAGAAGAACGAGTACAAGCGCTGCTAAACTTCTAGAGACAATTACGGGCATATAAAAAGCACCTTAATCCAGTTGCAACAATGAAGAATGCTCAAGATGCAACATCCTGGCTGTATTCAAAATTGAGTACTATTACAAAGACGTAAACTAGCATTGAGCAACCTGTGTTTTTTTTTAAGAGAAGAGCTTTGATATTTCACTAAGGTGTGTTGATGTCATCAGATGGCCATGAAGCCAGTTGATGTCATCAGTACATGCAAATGACTGGCATCAGAATGGTCTCAAGTGTATTTTTGTGTTAAGGCATTATCTTGTGAAATTCAATTTACCCACACTGGTAAAAATATAATAATAATAATATTAATAATAATAATAATAATAATAATAATAATAATAATAATAATAATAAGAAGAAGAAGAAGAAGAAGAAGAAGAAGAAGAAGAAGAAGAAGAAGAAGAAGACGAAGAGGAAACAAAGACCAACATATCCTCTATGGCAAAGTACATTACTGAGCAACATTATTTTCTAAGCAAGTCATGAAGCTGATACATTGGGCATTTCCTCAGCTGTTTGTGTTAGAATAATGGAGACAGACCCTTCCTGAGGGACTGCTATGCTCCCCACATATATGCGTTATTTTGCATACGAAATCAGTGTTCAGAAGCAGTGTTATGAAAAGTGTCACGTACAAGGACAAGGACATAGCTGATGAGTGGGCGAGAGACGGAGGAGGAAGGGGCGGGACATAGTACTAGTGACACTGTATCTAGTTTGGGAGATACCCAGGTGGGCCAAGACGAGGTTCAGTTCGGCTAGAGAAAGGACGGTCCAGACCCAGTCTCCCCCACTTTGGTGGGCCAAGAGGAAGCTACATTTTCTCACAAGATAGACTGAACACACTCTTGCTTGCTCTGGTGGACCAAATGAACTGTAAGTACTGAGAGAGAGCACGATCTTCATTCAGTTTTGCATGCTCCTCTCCTCACACATTCCGCATGTAGTGATGACAAGACACTATTGTACGTTATGAAAAAGAGCATTTGGTAAAGATATAGCCTGGAATTTATAATATTTGCTATGTCTTTGATAAAGATTTAAATATATTGCAATTTCAGTTTTTTTAAGATGGGAAAGGCGCGCCTTTAATGGCCTTTATTACGGTTTTTAGAATACCATCTTTGTGATAGGTGACGAACATTGTCATATATATATATATATTATATAATATATATATATATATATATATATATATATATATAATATATATATATATATAATATATATACATATATATATATATCGTGGGGATCTCATACTAAGGTGAAACTAAAATCAAGTATTCTCGTGTCTTGGACCACATGTGGGTTTCCTGTTACCGGTGACTAGAGATAACGACACTATGATACTCCATCACTGTTTACTACTTGAGTTACCAGGTGTTCGAGGGATGACAATGCTGGCCCCGAGCAAAATGTTTACATCAAAGGATCGTTCCTGTGTCAAGTGTGACTCTGTGTCATGTATGACCCTGTGCCATGTGTGACCCTGTGTCAAGTGTGACCCTGTGTCGTGTGTGACCCTGTGTCATGTGTGACCCTATGTTGTGTTTGTCACTAAGTCGTATTTGTGTAGTCAAGAGATTGCATTGTTTCTCGCAGAGCTGCGATCGTTTTAATGTACATAAACTTTACAATCTTGAAGCCGGGTCAGCTGCAGTTTATACTTCCCCAATGTACACACGCTCTAATATATAAACGCTCGAAGAATGTATACATACTCGAATCTGTGCATCTAAAACTACATACATGCCCGCAAAAATTAGATTAGATTCTGCCGCTGAAGTGGCTAGTTTCTTATTCACCCCATATCCATCGTGTGGAGGGAAGTGCAAAAGTATATGGATACACAAAAGATCTAGGAACCTAGGCTCCAAAAGGGTTAACAAGAGTACGTCTGGATTTACATTTACAGTTGATTTCTCCATTGCAAGAAATGTCTGGTGGGTCTTATTTTCATGAAAAAGATATCTTGACATATCACATAGGTTTTTATATCTATGTGAATAATAAACCACATAGTTTTCAAGATAGTGACCATAGGGATGGCTACATACTTTGCATTTGATCGTCTCCTGTGTGTCTGCCAAACTGCCAGAAGTACTTATAATCAAGCATAAACCTGGCTAGTACTACATCAGTCAGTCCGTTTACATTGCAAATTGTTCCATAAACGTATCAAGGTTCATGGTATCAGAGTGGATGATAAATCTGTTCAGAAGTAAATTCACATAGATCTAATTGCGGTGTGAAAACACTCAGTTTCATTGAGTTTCATGTCTGCAAAGAAACTCATTCATATATAAATTAATCACACGATAAACGCGTCCTGTGACGAAAAAAATCACGAGATAATTTTATAATTCATCGTCTCGTATTTTTATTGTATGAAATAAAAATTATAAAGCTCACTGTATTTGAAATAAAGCCAGTAAATAAAGTACGCGTTTCTTTCTAATTTAGGATTAAATCCCTTTTATTGTTTACTAACACGAGATCTCTTCAGCACCTTGATGCTACTGAAGGGATCTTGATTTTAAGAAATAGATACACTCTTTTCCCCTCGATCAAACCAATTTTTATTCCACTTTCTAAAAGCTGTATGACCCCCTACATGTTTACAGCTTTCCAATAATAATAATAATAATAATAATAATAATAATAATAATAATAATAATAATAATAATAATAATAATAATAATAGCAATAACAATAATAATAATTGACAAAAAAAATAATATAATTGCAAAAACCAATAATAATAATAACAATAATTATCAAGAGACTTATTATACCTATATACAATATTACTTCCAGAAGTAAAAGAAATATTCTCATTGTAGAAAAGTTGAACTATTGTTCATGCACAAAGATATTAAAAAAAAATAAAAATCAAGAAAATAATTTCTGACAGGATAAGATTATTAACGAGGAACTTAAATAAAGATAGACAAGAGAGGGAGAAAATACTTCTAGACTTTTAAGGGTAGAACTGATTCGACAGAGGCATAAACCCCATAAAGATGTCAGTTGAAGGTTGTTAGAGACTTCACAAAGGAAGTTCAGCAGCCAGGACCTTCCTGGAGGTATGAGCCAGAAAAGCTAAAAATGTTATCGAAATGAAGTGAATTTATGTCACTTCATGGTGAGATATTTACCAGAAGGTGCAGTTTTTTTGAAGTTTAGTACTGATATATTTCCCAGAACGTGCATTTGTGCAGCTTTTTGCGAGTATATTTACTTGAAGGTGTATTTTCGTGCCTCAGTAGTGATATTTTTGGAGCGCATGATTCACTGGTGGGACTTAGTGGTGATATTTATATAAGTGCAACTGTGGCACTTAGTGGTGAAAAAATTACCACTAAGTGCATTTGTGGGACTTACAGTTAATTTATTCATAACAAGGAGCATTTATGGGGCTTAATGTCAATTTATTCATAAGAAGGTGTATTTGTGGTGCTTAGTAGTGATATAGTTATATGGAGTTGCATTTGTAAAAGATGACTGGTGACATTTGTAAAAGATGACTGGTGACATTTGTAAAAGATGACTGGTGACATTTGTAAAAGATGACTGGTGACATTTGTAAAAGATGACTGGTGACATTTGTAAAAGATGACTGGTGACATTTTGACATATTTAGACAAACTGAGGCTCTTTTGCATATATTTTCCGGGTGGATTTGTGTAGGTGAGTGGTGATATATATATATACCAGGAGGTGTATTTATGAGACCGAGTGGGGTGAGTGGTGATATATATACTAGTAGGTGCATTTACAAGGCTGAGTGGTGATATTTTTGGCTCTGGTAAACTTCTACTTGAGAATAAATCAAGAGAGAGAACCTTTGTTATAAAGTTTAGAAAACATCTTTGACAACCCGGGCCAAGACCCGTCCTGGCCAACCTACCGGACAACCCAGGCCAAGACCCGTCCTGGCCAACCTACCGGACAACCCAGGCCAAGACCAGTCCTGGCCAACCTACCTGTACATCCTTGACACGACTTTCTTGCACCAGTTGTCCGCTTAATGTGTTGAAAATACTGATAATGATGATGAAATGGTAGCAATAATAATGATGGGATGGTAATAGTGATGAAAATGTGGATTATGACGATGATAGTGATGAGGGTAGTGATTATATTGAGAGCAATTATGATAACAGGATGGTGAGGATGATAGTGATAGGATGAGGGCGATGATGATGATAGTGATGATATGGATTATGATGATGATAATATTTATATAAACATAAAGAGGGAGCACGGATGCAGGCCTACTGGCCCAAGCTAGGCAAGTCCAAGTCACACCCACTCATAAGAAGGAAGGAGCACTGCTGGGCAAGTCCGATACACATTATGATGATGATGACGACTAAGGTGACGAAGGTGGTGTTGGCGAGACAGTTCAATGAGTCAGGTCAAACCTAGATTATAACTGTTGAGGGTCGTCTTAGCAGGCTAGAAATCAACTCGGTCAAGGGGCAAGGTTCGAACCTATGCCTTACCAGTGCTCAGACTAACAAGCTGTGGGGGCCAATGGTTAGAGCCCTGGTCTGACGGTTTCAGGACTAGCTTGCCATGGGTTTCAACTCTGCCTGTTTCCCAAGTTAACATATATGTACATAAGTACAAACACAGATACGCTGACACACACACACACACACACACACACACACACACACACACACACACACACACATGTATACATTCCCTGCCACATCTTTCACTTCCGTTGTCTAGACCTGTCTGCACCGTCCGCTAGGAAGCGTCTGACTATCCACCATAATTGTCTGCTCTTTACTGTGAGTCATGTGGTCAACACCACAAGCTAACAACTCCAATTTCGCGGTAACAATAAAAAAAATTACGTTCGCGGAAAGATTGGATTTTTCTCGCTGCCTTAAGGAACTGTTTTCCTTGCGATGTGAGAACGCACGTTCTTATATCGTTTAAAAAAAAATGTTCGTAATATTTTATAACGCTAGCAAAACATATGGGATTCATTTTTTTTTTTTTTTTAGTGAAATTTCGTACTTGTGTTTCTTTAAATCTATATATATTTTTTTATTTTTGATTAGAAAATGGGAAGGTTATACAATATTGTGCATCTCATCCCTTCGCGGGTTAATGCTGTGTCAACACAGCGCCTCGCCTCTCTCCTCTCTCTCTTCATTCTCATTTCTCTCATGTAACTGCTCTCTGTAAACACTCATTATACAGTATGGTGTAAACCTTGGCAACAGATACTAATAAACTGATTTAAGACACGTAAACAAACACTATGACACATTAGAAAACATTTCGGTCCTGGGACCGAATAAATATATCCTAGTGTTTGTTCCCGTGTCTTTCTCACCCAGTTATTATACAGTGATACAATCTGCAAGTTTTTTTTTTTTTTCTTTTTTTTTTTTTTTTGCTAACACGACTTTATTATTAATTAAAGTCTAATAATGTCCCTTATAGTTTGAATGTCGCAGTTCCTAGGATTTACTAATGGTTATTCACACTTAACTAAAAATTAGCCACACTTGAGAAATGGTTAGCCATTAATTAGCAGCAAAAACTTAATAAAACAACAAAAGACTTGTAGAGATGTGATTTCCCATGTGACCTCACATGACCTCATATACGACCTTGCTCGCTGAACATTCTAAATGTATTTGCATTGTTCTGAAGTTTTTAGTCAGGTCACGTGTATAGTTAAAATTTTAGAGTAACATGTCAGGTAAAAAGGAATTTTGTCAGAGTTTAAAATCTTCA
This sequence comes from Cherax quadricarinatus, assembly GCF_026875155.1. Lineage (NCBI taxonomy): Eukaryota > Metazoa > Arthropoda > Malacostraca > Decapoda > Parastacidae > Cherax > Cherax quadricarinatus. The sequence continues at coordinate 50,589,167 of NC_069419.1, read as the reverse complement.
CATTTTTTTTTTATTAACACACTGGCCGATTCCCACCAAGGCAGGGTGGCCCGAAAAAGAAAAACTTTCACCATCATTCACTCCATCACTGTCTTGCCAGAAGGGTGCTTTACACTACAGTTTTTAAACTGCAACATTAACACCCCTCCTTCAGAGTGCAGGCACTGTACTTCCCATCTCCAGGACTCAAGTCCGGCCTGCCGGTTTCCCTGAATCCCTTCATAAATGTTATTTGCTCACACTCCAACAGCACGTCAAGTATTAAAAACCATTTGTCTCCATTCACTTCTATCAAACACGCTCACGCATGCCCGCTGGAAGTCCAAGCCCCTCGCACACAAAACCTCCTTTACCCCCTCCCTCCAACCTTTCCTAGGCCGACCCCTACCCCGTCTTCCTTCCGCTACAGACTGATACACTCTTGAAGTCATTCTGTTTCGCTCCATTCTCTCTACATGTCCGAACCACCTCAACAACCCTTCCTCAGCTCTCTGGACAACAGTTTTGGCAATCCTGCACCTCCTCCTAACTTGTAAACTACGAATTCTCTGCATTATATTCACACCACACATTGCCCTCAGACATGACATCTCCACTGCCTCCAGCCTTCTCCTCGCTGCAACATTCATCACCCATGCTTCACACCCATATAAGAGCGTTGGTTAAACTATGCTCTCATACATTCCCCTCTTTGCCTCCAAGGACAAAGTTCTTTGTCTCCACAGACTCCTAAGTGCACCGCTCACCCTTTTCCCCTCATCAATTCTATGATTCACCTCATCTTTCATAGATCCATCCGCTGACACGTCCACTCCCAAATATCTGAATACATTCACCTCCTCCATACTCTCTCCCTCCAATCTGATATCCAATCTTTCATCACCTAATCTTTTTGTTATTCTCATAACCTTACTCTTCCCTGTATTCACTTTTAATTTTCTTCTTTTACATACCCTACCAAATTCATCCACCAACCTCTGCAACTTCTCTTCAGAATCTCCCAAGAGCACAGCGTCATCAGCAAAGAGCAACTGTGACAACTCCCACTTTATGTGTGAGTCTTTATCTTTTAACTCCACGCCTCTTGCCAAGACCCTCGCATTTACTTCTCTTACAACCCCATCTATAAATATATTAGACAACCACCGTGACATCACACATCCTTGTCTAAGGCCTACTTTTACTGGGAAATAATCTCCCTCTTTCCTACATACTCTAACTTGAGCCTCACTATCCTCGCTAAAAACTCATCACTGCCTATACCATACACCTGCAACATCTGCCACATTGCCCCCCTATCCACCCTGTCATACGCCTTTTCCAAATCCATAAATGCCACAAAGACCTCTTTAGCCTTATCTAAACACTGTTCACTTATATGTTTCACTGTAAACACCTGATCCACACACCCCCTACCTTTCCTAAAGCCTCCTTGTTCATCTGCTACCCTATTCTCCGTCTTACTCTTAATTCTTTCAATAATAACTCTACCATACGCTTTACCAGGTATACTCAACAGACTTATCCCCCTATAATTTTTGCACTCTCTATTGTCCCCTTTGTCTTTATACAAAGGAACTATGCATGCTCTCTGCCAATCCCCAGGTACCTTACCCTCTTCCATACATTTATTAAATAATTGCACCAACCACTCCAAAACTATATCCCCACCTGCTTTTAACATTTCTATCTTTATCCCGTCAATCCCGGCTGCCTTACCCCATTTCATTTTACCTACTGCCTCACGAACTTCCCCCACACTCACAACTGGCTCTTCCTCACTCCTACAAGATGTTATTCCTCCTTGCCCTATACACGAAATTACAGCTTCCCTATCTTCATCAACATTTAACAATTCCTCAAAATATTCCTTCCATCTTCCCAATACCTCTAACTCTCCATTTAATAACTCTCCTCTTCTATTTTTAACTGACAAATCCATTTGTTCTCTAGGCTTCCTTAACTTGTTAATCTCACTCCAAAACTTTTTCTTATTTTCAACAAAATTTGTTGATAACATCTCACCCACTCTCTCATTTGCTCTCTTTTTACATTGCTTCACCACTCTCTTAACCTCTCTCTTTTACTCCATATACTCTTCCCTCCTTGCATCACTTCTACTTTGTAAAAAAAAAAACAAATTTTATGTATCACAAATGAATCTAATTTGTTTTGGCTGCGCAGCAGGCAAAACATGACTTCAAAGTTTTCTTCACTCTTGATAATTCCTGTACTCATCCGGATGATTTGCTGTATGCGCACCCACATGTAAAAGCTGTATTTTACCTCTAAATACAGCATCTTTAATACAACCATTGGATCGTAGAGTTATTAGGTCATTCAAGTGTAACTACACACAAAAGGTGATGCATAAACTTGTTGCATCAGTGGACACTGACTCCGACTTTGCAGTACCAAACATTTGGAATAAATTTAATATTGCAGATGCCATTAGCTATGTTAGAAGTGCATGGAATGAAGTGTCCCAATGAATTAAATACAGTCTTGGGAAAGTTGGGGCCTAGTATAGTAAATACTTATACAGGTTTTTCCTCGCTTGAGAGTCAGGTGCAGAAAACAGCTCAGCTGGCAAGAAGATTACCATGTGATGGCTCTGATGATTTGAAGGATGATGTAAATGAGCTCTTAGAAGTTGATAGCGAAGACAGAATTCCAGAGGAAATATTGGCAGAGCTCAATGAGCAGATACAAGGGAGGAAGATAACAGAAAAAGATGGAGAACCTGAAGAAAAACAGTTAACATTGCCAGTTATGTGAGCAGTTCCATGTTGCTGCTAACCTAGCAGATTTTTTCACTGAATAGGATCCTGACAAATCTAGAAGCCCTGCGGGGTATATTATTATTATTATTATAATCAAGGGGGAAGCGCTAAACCCGGAGGATTATACAGCGCCTGGGGGGGGATGTGGAAGGCATTCAGGCTTAATTCGGGGAACTGGAGCACAGATCCAATTCCCTAAATCAAGAGCCCCTCACCAACATCAAGGAACCTTCCTTGAGGGGCCTGCGGGGTATAGAGCAGCTGATGATGCCTTACCATCAGCTGTATAAAATGCTGCATGGAAAAGCGACCAGAGATGCATTACAGAATTTCTTACTTCTCCAGTAACACCATCGACTTTAGTGCCAGAGCCTCAACCATTTACTTTAGGTGACAGTCCACAACCATCCACCTCAGATGACAATTCACAATTTTTCACCTCAGCCTAGTAGAGCCACAGCATCTCTCTTCACTCTGTTCAGAATCATCTACATTCACCAGAAACCATAGTTTAAGGCAATTTCTGTAACATTTATAGACTTACCAATGCATTAAACGTAATATATCTCGACAACCAGCTACAATTACATTATCATTTTATTTGCTTACAATTTGGAGGCCTAAAAAGTCGCTTGCCATATTTAGGAGTTTAAGGAACATAACCCTATTTTTCTTTTGTATTCTTCAGTTTATTTTAGTCTGAGACGCCATTTTCAAGACTGTAACTACTATCTTAATCGACCGCTGACATTAGCAACAAATCACTAAGTTCATCAATAACTGCTTAAATATAGGCTTTCATATACTGAATTCTTCTCTTCATTGTTGACTCCTGGCAGTGTTGGTGACACTGCCAGGAGGGGAAGTTCAAGAACATTTCAGGATATCCTGTTGGCGTGAGTCAGCCTAGTCCGCAGTATTTATAGCAGAATTATCCCCAGGCCCTGATGAACTGTATGCAAGGGTTCTAAAGGAATGTAAAGAGGAGCTTAGCACACCTTTGGCTAATCTTTTCAACATATCACTACAAACTGGCATGGTGCCAGATAAGTGGAAAATGGCAAATGTGATACCTATTTTCAAAACAGGTGACAGGTCCTTAGCTTCGAACTATAGACCAATAAGCCTAACCTCCATAGTGGGAAAATTTATGGAATCAATAATTGCCGAGGCAGTTCGTAGCCACCTTGAAAAGCATAAATTAATCAACGAATCTCAGCATGGTTTTACAAAGGGGCGTTCCTGCCTTACGAATTTATTAACTTTTTTCACTAAGGTATTTGAGGAGGTAGATCATGGTAATGAATATGATATTGTGTATATGGACTTCAGTAAGGCTTTTGACAGGGTCCCACATCAGAGACTATTGAGGAAAATTAAAGCACATGGAATAGGAGGAGAAATTTTTTCCTGGATAGAGGCATGGTTGACAAATAGGCAGCAGAGAGTTTGCATAAATGGGGAGAAATCAGAGTGGGGAAGCGTCACGAGCGGTGTTCCACAGGGGTCAGTGTTGGGCCCCCTGCTGTTCACAATCTACATAAACGACATAGATGAGGGCATAAAGAGCGACATCGGCAAGTTTGCCGATGACACCAAAATAGGCCGTCGAATTCATTCTGACGAGGACATTCGAGCACTCCAGGAAGATTTGAATAGACTGATGCAGTGGTCGGAGAAGTGGCAGATGCAGTTTAATATAGACAAATGCAAAGTTCTAAATGTTGGACAGGACAATAACCATGCCACATATAAACTAAATAATGTAGATCTTAATATTACGGATTGCGAAAAAGATTTAGGAGTTCTGGTTAGCAGTAATCTGAAACCAAGACAACAGTGCATAAGTGTTCGCAATAAAGCTAATAGAATCCTTGGCTTCATATCAAGAAGCATAAATAATAGGAGTCCTCAGGTTGTTCTTCAACTCTATACATCCTTGGTTAGGCCTCATTTAGATTATGCTGCACAGTTTTGGTCACCGTATTACAGAATGGATATAAATTCTCTGGAAAATGTACAAAGAGGATGACAAAGATGATCCCATGTATCAGAAACCTTCCCTATGAGGATAGACTAAGGGCCCTGAAACTGCACTCTCTAGAAAGACGTAGAATTAGGGGGATATGATTGAGGTTTATAAGTGGAAGACAGGAATAAATAAAGGGGATGTAAATAGTGTGCTGAAAATATCTAGCCTAGACAGGACTCGCAGCAATGGTTTTAAGTTGGAAAAATTCAGATTCAGGAGGGATATAGGAAAGTACTGGTTTTGGTAATAGAGTTGTGGATGAGTGGAACAAACTCCCAAGTACCGTTATAAGAGGCCAGAACGTTGTGTAGCTTTAAAAATAGGTTGGATAAATACATGAGTAGATGTGGGTGGGTGTGAGTTAGACCTGATAGCTTGTGCTAACAGGTCGGTTGCCGTGTTCCTCCCTTAAGTCAATGTGACCTGACCTGACTAGGTTGGGTGCATTGGCTTAAGCCGGTAGGGACTTGGACCTGCCTCGCATGGGCCAGTAGGCCTTCTGCAGTGTTCCTTCGTTCTTATGTTCTTATGTTCTTATATCCCAAAACAGTTATTTTTCACCGTGTTTTTTTTCGCCCCGTCTGAAGAAAAGGTAATGAGAGCTTTCACCGTGCTGTTCTTGCCTCAATCAACTAGATAAAAGTAGGACAGTGGTTGATAATACTCTGGAGATAACTAAGGAATGAACTGCGAAGTATTCTGCTAGCTACCTTTCTTATGCACTCTTATGTAAGTGCATGTATTCTCTCTCTCTCTGTAAATTAACTAGATTTTTTAGAGGTGACGGTTCAGTCAATAACCTCGTTCGTTTGGTGTTGCTCTTACTTGAGAAACAATAAAGTGAAATATTAATGCGAGGGAGCCAGTACAAGAGGGCCGCCCCTGGTGATGCTGCAGGTCAAGATGACTACCCCTGGTGATGCTGCAGGTCAAGATGACTACCCCTGGTGATGCTACAGGTCAAGATGACTACCCCTGGTGATGCTGCAGGTCAAGATGACTGCCCCTGGTGATGCTGCAGGTCAAGATGACTGCCCCTGGTGATGCTGCAGGTCAAGATGACTACCCCTAGTGATGCTGCAGGTCAAGATGACTACCCCTGGTGATGCTGCAGGTCAAGATGACTACCCCTGGTGATGCTGCAGGTCAAGATGACTACCCCTGGTGATGCTGCAGGTCAAGATGACTACCCCTGGTGATGCTGCAGGTCAAGATGACTACCCCTGATGACGCTGCAGGTCAAGAGGAATACCCCTGGTGACGCTGCAGGTCAAGATGACTACCCCTGGTGACGCTGCAGGTCAAGATGACTACCCCTGGTGACGCTGCAGGTCAAGATGACTACCCCTGGTGACGCTGCAGGTCAAAATGACTACCCCTGGTGACGCTGCAGGTCGAGATGACTACCCCTGGTGACGCTGCAGGTCGAGATGACTACCCCTGGTGACGCTGTAGGTCAAAATGACTACCCCTGGTGACGCTGCAGGTCGAGATGACTACCCCTGGTGACGCTGCAGGTCAAGATGACTACCCCTGGTGACGCTGCAGGTCAAGATGACTACCCCTGGTGACGCTGCAGGTCAAGATGACTACCCCTGGTGACGCTGCAGGTCAAAATGACTACCCCTGGTGACGCTGCAGGTCGAGATGACTACCCCTGGTGACGCTGCAGGTCGAGATGACTACCCCTGGTGACGCTGCAGGTCAAAATGACTACCCCTGGTGACGCTGCAGGTCGAGATGACTACCCCTGGTGACGCTGCAGGTCAAGATGACTACCCCTGGTGACGCTGCAGGTCGAGATGACTACCCCTGGTGACGCTGCAGGTCGAGATGACTACCCCTGTGACGCTGCAGGTCAAAATGACTACCCCTGGTGACGCTGCAGGTCGAGATGACTACCCCTGGTGACGCTGCAGGTCGAGATGACTACCCCTGGCGGCGCTGCATAAACAGGCAAATTAAAATGTACATAGGTAGTGGTATAATATACCGGGACAATACTAAAGAGCGACAAAATCAATTACATGGAACCCTGGAAAGACAACATTTCTTCCATCACAGGATTTATCTCGTCTTGCCAGATTATGGCAGAGAAAATCGCCTTTAAACACACAAAACACACGGTTTTTAAAGCATAGATTTGAAGTTAAAAAGTCAAATTATTGATAAAAGTTTAAAGCGAAGACTATTAAACTTTCGTGTAAGATTTAAGCGAAGACAACCGAATGTTCCTTTCCAAAATTTTAGTCTCTCTTAAATCACAAAGCAACGAGAGGGACGACCAGCGCGAGTCACTTATTCTTTACCCATTTTCTCTGAGGGAAGAATCTTTGATGCCGATGAGGGGCTCTTGATCCAAATAAGTGGACCAATTCTTACGTTAGATCGCGTCTGATTACCTGCCGTTCACAAGACGCTATACGATCCTCTAAAATATAATACTAATTTTGATAATCTGCGTGTGTGTAGGTGACCAGGCACAGAACACCGCAGCTGAAGATGAAATTGTCTTGTTTTGCTTCTTGTGAAGTTTGGGTGTACAGTTAGACTAGTGGAGGGAGAGTGGAGGTCACAGTTTAGCACATTAGAATAGTAATGTCTGCGTTAGTTCCACCAGGCAGGAAGACTTGATTGCTTTTGTTGTTGTGGTTTTGGTTGGTTGGTTGTTATTGTGGTTGTTGGGGGTTGGGGTTGGTTGTTGCTGCTGATTTGTTGTTGGTTGTCGTGGTTGTTGATGTTAGGGTTGTTGTTGCTGTTAGCTGTTGTTGGTGGTGTTTTTTTGTTGATTATTGTTGTTACTGGTGGTTGTTGTTGGTTGTCTTCATTAATGGTTATTGTTAGTTATTGGTTATTGTTGTTGTGGTGATGTTGGTTGCTGCTGCTGATTATTGTTGTTGGTTCTTGGTTATCGTTGTTGGTTTGTTGGTTGCTGCTGTTTGTTGATGATCTTGTTAATTTACGTTGTGGTTGTTGTTGGTTGATGATGTTAAGGATAAGTGAAAATCTAAGGCTTCATAAAATAGCTGAGAAGGATGAGTGGAAGGATGGAGAGAGGAGGAACTCAGGTTAAATCCGAGGAAGCAAAAAAATATGTGTAATACTCTGGATAAGAAGCTCCGTACTGAAGTCAAGGGAAACTCTGGAAGGGAAGAGACGAGAGGTTCTTAAACTTGTGGGTAGAGCGAATTATTATTATTATAATCAAGGGGGAAGCGCTAAACCCGGAGGATTATACAGCGCCTGGGGGGGGATATGTGGAAGGCATTCAGGCTGAATTCGGGGAACTGGAGCACAGATCCAATTCCCTAAATCAAGAGCCCCTCACCAACATCAAGGAACCTTCCTTGAGGGGGGGTAGAGCGAAGGCTGAGCTGTTAACCGTCTCACCAACACCACAGTAACTAACTACCAACTACCATCACTGTCACCAACATCACAGTTAACGGCTACTACCCCCCCTCAAGGAAGGTTCCTTGATGTTGGTGAGGGGCTCTTGATTAGGGAATTGGATCTGTGCTCCAGTTCCCCGAATTAAGCCTGAATGCCTTCCACATCCCCCCCCCCCAGGCGCTGTATAATCCTCCGGGTTTAGCGTTTCCCCTTGATTATAATAATAATAATAACGGCTACTACCCGTCACCAACACCATAGTCACCCTGTACCTTCACTATCACCAACACCACAGGAACCATCTATCACCACTGTTACCAACACAATTACCCTCTAGCACCATAATCACCAACAGCAAAATCAACCTCTTCCTGAAACAATAGACTTATATTCCTCTTCCTCCCCCACCTACGAGTATATGTACAATGTGCATAGTATATACACATTGTACATATACTTGCATGTTGTTTGGGGAAGGAAATATGTAAATACTTACTGTTGACTTTTACTAGTTCTTCATTCCTACTTTATCATACTACAAGCAGGTGTACAGGTCACAAGACGACACCTGTTCATAATACGTCACAACTACCATTTTCTGCCTTCATTGCGTCAGCAACACACACACACACACACACACACACACACACACACACACACACACACACACACATTAAGCATCCACTATTACCTCTGTAACGGAACTCACAGTTAGAAGTGTGGGCGCAGCCGACCACCACTTAGCTCAGGATCCTCGGTGGTCCAATCTTCTGCCAACTTCCTTTACATACTAACAGTAACTTATTCAGTGTCTTTATTTTATACCGTTATATTTTTATCTGCTGTTGATGTGTATTTCTAACTTGTAACTAAACATATTTTTTCCTGCAGTTAAGGTGATTTATTGGTGAGTGTGTGTGTGTGTGTGAGTGTGTAATTGTTGGTAATAATTACCTGTCTGTTATTATCTCTTTTCTTTTAGCTAGACTAAAGCTATTCTTGTGGTATCCCATCTTCAGTACTTTATTCATCACTAGAACAATAAATAACCCAGCGTTGCCCTGGTATGTTTCATATCTCGTAAGATGAACTATTAATGTACAGGAGTAAAGGAAACTTTTCCTACACTAGATCTTAGGAAGGATTCAAAGGTTTTCTTCCCGCACCTGCCGTGTCAGGAGGCGGGTGTGGACGTCTCACTCTCCTCCTTGACAGAAATCAGGTGTTGGGGACTGCATCCTATGTAAGATGAACTATTAATGTACAGGAGTAAAGGAAACTTTTCCTACACTAGATCTTAGGAAGGATTCAAAGGTTTTCTTCCCGCACCTGCCGTGTCAGGAGGCGGGTGTGGACGTCTCACTCTCCTGCCTTGACAGAAATCAGGTGTTGGGGACTGCATCCTATGTGACCCTGCACATAGTGCTAGGATGCAAGTGTGAGGGACTCACGCTCCTGCACCTATTTTCTCAAGAGGCAAGTGTGGAGGGATTTACATCTTTGTAAGTGCCTTGTCTGGAGACAGATGTAGTAACTTGTCTTGCCAGAAGGTAGATGTGAAGGACTCGTACCCTTACACCCACCTTGTCAGGAGATAGGTATAACTCACACTCTTGCACCCATCTTGTTTAGAGTTAAGTGTGGGGTACTCACGGTCCCACACCTGCTCTATCAATAGGTGGGTGTGGGGTATTCACGCTTATCAGGAGGTGGTATATTATCTAAAGTTTCGACTCTAATAACTAATTTAATGTAAAAAAAATGTCCATTGGGATGCCACCACTTAAATAAAAATTATAGAACGTCTGTGTTTTTTTTTTAAATCAGTATAAAAAAGAGCTTTAATATGATTTGCTAATGACCAGTGTAATCAACACAACAGTCTTACTAAGAAGCGCCGCCCTCAAATTAATATTATGGAATTCTTTATATACTCAAGCAATTAGTTTAAAAGAAGACCTTTAAAATATCTCACTCAACATATTGGAAAGAAAATAATGTCCCCCCCCCCTTCAAGGGGTGGCCTCTCCCCATTTAAAACTTGGAACGTTGTATTGTGTAAAACTGCTCCGGATATAAGTTTGTGACAGAATTTAATTTCACTGGCCTAAGTAAGTTGTAGAAAAATACACAAAAATATAACTTTTATAAACATATTGCTGGACCATTCCACGATAAAAGATTTTTTCTTGTCGCTTTAGCTTCTCCTTTTCTCAATTTACAACTGTGGTTCATTTCCTCCCTCCTGATGATGATGATAAGACAATTTCTCTGAAATCTTTCATATCCTTTCATAACATTATATGTGGTTATCATGGCTTTTTTTTTTCTTTCAGCCAACGAAGTTGTCTTCAGCGTTTTCAGACTTTTATGGGAAAATTTTTGGTGTTCAGTCCCACTGTTTTTTATCTTCCGGACACTAGCAGGGAAAAAACAAGAGACTACAATTACAAATTGTGAGAAGATGGGTGCAAAAAAAAAAAAAAAACGCTAGAAAATATTTACACGTAGTGATAAACTTCTGACATTTGTGCAACTATAACTTATAACCTGTAAGTTACATTAAGAACAACAACCTAAGCCATTTTCCTCAGAGTTTAGTAAGTCTCGCCGCCTCTAACGTTCCAGCAATTAGTAGTAGTATACATAGCTGGAGATACATAAATAAATTACTTAATGCAGTCTTATAATAACAAAATTACTATCTGATAATACTTCACTGGATTAGATTTATCTTGAAGCCTCGTAGATTTCACGAGAAAAGTAGAATAACAATGTATACTTTCAAACAGCCCTAAAATATAACCATTTTATAAAACGATAACGCACTTTAAGATACGTAAGAAGATTAATGAATTATTTGTTGTTTTCGCACAATACTTCCAAAAGATAAAATTTTCTGTAACCAGAATGGTGGTAGCGGCGTCATATTTATGACAGGATTACCAGAGCGAGGAGCGGGGGTCGCCACAGATAGGAAAAACATACGTCTGTGACGCACACTGAGGCTGGGCCACGCTAAGACTAGGCCACCTGGTTGTGATTGACGATGCAGAATAATGAGCAAGTGGGCAGTTTAGAGCAGCTTTAGATCTTGGGTTGGTGGTTAATGCGCTCGGCTGGCCGTTAGCGGGCTCCGCTGGCAGTTAGCAATTCTCGCCTGGCCGTTAGCGTTGTTCGGCTGGCCGTTAGCGATGCTCGGTTGGTTCTCGTGGGAAGTTCTAAACAGACGAAGAGGTTGGTAAGGGAATGAAAATCCAGTTGTTCCTCAGTGTTGGTGAAGGGAGGTGACAGCTCTTCTTGGGTGTTTGGGTGGGGTATGTCTTGAAGGAGATATAACTTGACCGTGTGCTGGATGGATATATATATATATATATATATATATATATATTATATATATATAATATATATATATATATATATGCAATAAGACACAGTAAACAGGTGATTTCAGAATATGCAATACAGCCACATGTGAAAAAATAGAGAAATTCCCATTGTTCCTTGATAATGTGAGTAGTCACGAAAGCACTTGGAATTTCTCTATTTTTTTCACAGTGGTTGTTTTGCATATAGTATATTATATATTATATATATATATATAGTATATATATATATATATATAATATATATATATATATAATATATATATATATATATATATAATATATATTGATGTGTGTGTGTGTGTACTCGCTAATTCACCAAATTGTGGTTGCAGGGGTCGAGACTCAGCTCCTGGCCCCGCCTCTTCACCGAGTGCTACTAGGTCCTCTCTCTCCCTGCTCCATGAGCTTTGCCATACATCTTAAAGTTATGTATGGTGTGTGTGTATGTGTGATATTTTATAATTTCATGCTTCAAATACTTCGACAAAAAATCTACTGTAATATTCAACTTGTGGCTGGTGGGTCAGACACAGGTAACACTGCAATAACTCCCTGCGACTGTTATCGCTGGTGGGTCAGACACAGGTAACACTGCAATAACTCCCTGCACTGTTATCGCTTTGTGGGTCAGACACAGGGTAACACTCTGCAATAACTCCCTGCGACTGTTATCGCTGGTGGGTCAGACACAGGTAACACTGCTATAACTCCCTGCGACTGTTATCGCTGGTGGGTCAGACACAGGTAACACTCTGCAATAACTCCCTGCGACTGATATCGCTGGTGGGTCAGACACAGGTAACACTGCAATAACTCCCTGCACTGTTATCGCTGGTGGTCAGACAAGGTAACTGCAATAACTCCCTGCGACTGTTATCGCTGGTGGGTCAGACACAGGTAACACTGCAATAACTCCCTGCGACTGTTATCGCTGGTGGGTCAGACACAGGTAACACTGCAATAACTCCCTGCGACTGTTATCGCTGGTGGGTCAGACACAGGTAACACTGCAATAACTCCCTGCGACTGTTATCGCAGCTGAGCCAAAGAAAATGTAACAGGTTGCTAAAAATATACTTAAAATCTCCAATGCGCACAGCTCATTTATATATGTAGGGGATGTTTACTATGCTCGTAGTTCCTACCATAAAAGAGGAAAATATAGTTATCATATGACTGTTGGCGGATAAAATACCAGGAGGTCAATCCGAGAGTCAACGCCCCAGCGGCCCGGTCCATGACCAAGCCTCGCAGTGGATCACCCTAGTAGGTTTAGCGCCTTGTTTTGATTATAATCGCGGTGGATTGGACCTGATCAACCGGCTGTTAGTGCTCGGCACACGCAAACCGACATACAAGCCAGTTTAGGTAGCAAAATTAATTCTTCAGTATGCAGTAATTAAATTAATAGTATAAAGCATGTATACCTAGATACAGAGTTTTCTAAACGCTATTTTTTTCCCTTCAGAGTTGTGGCAGCGCGACGATGGGGGGGACTAAGCCATTTCTGCTGCTGGTTCTCGCCGTAGCCGCCTATGGTATGTACCGAGTTAAATTTGGTATCTGGTAAAACTTTGTATCAGGTACAACTTAAGCAATTTTACCAGTTTCTTTATATATTTTACTGCTAAACATAATGCGGTAGAGGGAGATCACACTTTATCTCGCTTCATCCTTCATGTACTCTTCAAGTGAGGGGGGGAGGGTGGTGATTTGATGCTGAAAGGCTCCTAATCCGAGGAACTGGAGCTACCCTCCTCCCTTTAATCAAACCTCATTATCAATCGCTTTCTAGGCACTGTATGATCCCTACGGATTTAGCGCATCACAAATATAATAATTGACTTGTGTAGCTCTTGGAGTGGTTCCCCCAGTTACCCGCAACTTGCTGAAGCTATCTGAAGCAGCAGCACCTCTCTCTGGTCTCCCCACCTGCACCCCTCCCTGTCCTCCCCATTTGCACCCCTCCCTGTCCTCCCCACCTGCACCCATCTTCACCCCTCCCTATCCTCCCCACCACAACCTTCTTCCACCACCACTCCTTTTATTCCCTGTTTAAAAATGCTTTATTAAATTTTTGCTAATAAAATCTTCATCTTGTTCCCCTTCAGAGTGCCTATAGAATCTCTGCCTTTATTATTATTATATGGATCAAACATTTAAGACACTGGAAATTACAGTTTCGCCGAAAAAAATACTGTATAAAACTTTTTAGGTTTGCAGTTCTGTTTCAACACTTAATGAAGACTTCTCACCCGCTATCAGCAAGCCTCGTGTGCTTGTTAGTGGTACCTCGGGATACGAACTTAATTCTTTCCAGAAGGCTGTTCGAGTGCCGATACCGAGCGAATTTGTTCCCATAAGGAATAATGTAAATTAGATTAATCCGTTTCAGACCCCCCCCCCCAAATACTTACAAAAGCTCTTACATGAATACACTTACATAATTGTTCGAGTTTTGAGGTGTTCGTATCCCGAGGTACCATAATTTCACAGAATGTGGTTTAAGTAGGCAAGCACGGGACGAGACATTAAATGAGAACCCTGAATATTGTCCAAGTGATCCGTCCATTACTTATCAAATTGCAAATACTTTTAATATAATTCTGTGAGACGGAATCATGAATATGGTATTTGCAGTAGTAGTACCAAGGCATACCATGAGTCTCATCACACTCGTTTATTATTATTCTTGTTGATTCGCGGGTATTCTCCCGGCCCGAGCCTATTCCAAGTGGTGGCCCGGCCTTGGCTCCCTGTCCAGGGAGTGTCTGAGACCTAAGTCTGCCATGGGAGGAGGCACAAGTACCTCCTCACCGTTGTGATCAACTGTCCTCAGGCCTAGCCACATTCCCCGCCCTCACGGGGCTCGTAGGGAGAAGCTAGGCCTCTCTGGTCTGCCATCCCCGCCCCAAGGGGGCTAATGGGAATGACAGTCTTGTGAGTTGCAAGCTCTGGCTCAGGCACCTACCCTACCCTACCCTAGAAGGGCTGGGCATGGTGTCGACCGTTTATTATTATTATTATTATTATTATTATTACTATACGAAAAAAATAAGCTAAACCAGGTGAGTTATACACCTATTCACATTCAGCAGTATATTACAATCACTTGTTTATGATTTGTTTTTGTGTATGTTTCAAGTTGTTCTTGGAATGTATTAATACCGTTGTTTAACCCTTCGGAAGGTTCATTCTATGTTTTCGTTCCAATTAGTATGTTACATAAGCTATGCATTTAATTTCTGCTACCATTTATAATTCTTATATTATGGAATGTGGATGCTTTAAATAAATAACCATAACTTTTAAAGGGGTGGACCGGTAAGCCAGTGGAAGGCCTCGATCAGGTGGCCAAAAGCTCCAGCGTGAGGAAACGTTTGTTCTGTTTCCTGACAAATCTTAACCTAACCTAACCCGAGACTCTTCTTCCTTGTCTGAGTTTGTAGGTTCAAGCCTATAGAGTTGCACAAAAAAAAAATTATAGGCCAATAGCCATTGTGAGGACTATTCTCAAGCTAACATATTTCATTACTTTGTATAGGCAACCCATAAGTAGCTTTCGTACAAACAATATATCTGTCATTTATAAGAAAGTATCTGAACAATGCGGGTGTGAGGAATTTTGATTTAAAAATCCAGCCTCTCTGCCCATTTTACAACTTTCTCAATACTTTCTCGGTGCAATACATGTGTGTGTGTGTGTGTATGTGTGTTTGTGTTGTACTTTATAGGTAGAACTTGTTACCATATCTTATAAATGAATGATTGTGTTGCTGAAGGCAACACAATCACTGTTGCCATAACTCCTCGAAAATCATTCTAAACATTAAGAAAATGCTATATTACATTGATGGTGAACACGGTAACACAAACTATCTCGAGACTCTAGTGAGGCGAGTACGTGAAGTTTAAATATATTTCCTCAATTTTTGTAAACTCTGTGTCTAAGTTTTTTGTAAAATTTGAAGGCTGGCATGCTACGTTAATTCACATACATAAATATTTTAAATGCATGATAACTGAGATACTTGTGGAACTATCAGTTATTAATATTGGTTTAAGCCGGGAGGTGAATTGGACCTGCCTCGCATGGGCCACTAGGCCTGCTGCAGTGTTCTTTCTTTCTTCTGTTCTTAACTCGTTGGCTTTCTAAAACCATTTATACAGATTTTAATGCATGAACACAATTTTTTAAAAGATGGTTAGTCCAGGTCGGCTAGTTTCATCGATTCTGTTTAGAAAGAAAAACACAAAATGTATGTACACATGTGTGTATCGCGTTATACCTGATAATTTTGTCACAGAATTTCAAGGCGTGTATCTCGGGGAAATATTAAAAAAAAATAAAATCTTAATAATCATTTTGGTTTGCAGGGCGGAGTATGGACGAGCCTCACCTGAAACCTGGAGGTAGGACTGCCAAGATGACTCCAATATGGCGGCAGAGCTCCGGCGTGGGTTCCGTCAAGAACTTGCGAACTGCCGGGGGCAACATGCTAACTAAGCTGGCTCTTCTGCCGTGCACCGAAGAGGGCTTCTTTCCCCAGCCCGGTTCCTGCCACAACTTCTATCGCTGTGTCGACTGGACGGGCACCAAGAAGCGTTTCTCTGTCTTTCGTTTCAATTGTCCTTTCGGTACCGTCTTTGACGACGATCTTGACATCTGCAACCATCCGAAAGCCGTTAAGAACCCGCCCGAGTGTTCGGGGGCCGCCGCTAATCTGCCTCTGCCAGAACCTCCTGGCACAGATCAGTCAGGAGGCACTGTGGGTACCGGAGGTTCTGCAGGAGGTCCAGGAAGTGGTGGATACCCTGGGAGCACTGGAGGCTCTGGAGGCGTTGGAGGTTCTGGAAGACCTGGAGGCCCTGGAAGTGGTGGATATCCAGGGACGACTGGAGGCCCTGGCGGCTTAGGAGGCCCAGGAAGCTCTGGAGGTGTTGCAGGACCTGGAAGTGCCGGAAGCCCAGGAGGTGCTGGTGGTGGTGGAAGTGGTGGATATCCTGGAGGCTCTGGAGGCGTTGGAGGTTCTGGAGGCCCTGGAGGACCTGGAAGCCCTGGAGGCCCTGGAGGATCTGGAAGCACTGGAGGCTCTGGAAGTGGTGGATATCCCGGGGGCACTGGAGGCCCTGGGAGTGTCGGAGGCCCAGGAGGTGTTGGTGGTGGTGGAAGTGGTGGATATCCTGGTGGCACTGGAGGCTCTGGAGGCGTTGGAGGTTCTGGAAGACCTGGAGGTGAATCCAGTGGAAGCCTGTGGCAGGGTGGTGATATCCGGGCACTGGAGCTGGAGGCCTGGAGGCGAGACCTGGAGGCCCGAAGTGTGGAATCAGACTCTGGAGGCCTGTGGCCAGGAGCTCTGGAGGTGTTGCAGGACCTGGAAGTGCCGGAAGCCCAGGAGGTGCTGGTGGTGGTGGAAGTGGTGGATATCCTGGAGGCTCTGGAGGCGTTGGAGGTTCTGGAGGCCCTGGAGAACCTGGAAGCCCTGGAGGATCTGGAAGCACTGGAGGCTCTGGAAGTGGTGGATATCCCGGGGGCACTGGAGGCCCTGGGAGTGTCGGAGGCCCAGGAAGTGTTGGTGGAAGTGGTGGATATCCTGGTGGCACTGGAGGCTCTGGAGGCGTTGGAGGTTCTGGAAGACCTGGAGGCCCTGGAAGTCCCGGAGGCCCTGGAAGCCTCGGAGGCCAGGGGAGTGGTGGATATCCTGGTGGCACTGGAGGCTCTGGAGACGTTGGAGGTTCTGGAGGACCTGGAAGCCCTGGAAGACCCGGAGGCCCTGGAAGCCTCGGAGGCCAGGGGAGTGGCGGATATCCTGGTGGCACTGGAGGCGTTGGAGGTTCTGGAGGCCCTGGAAGCCTCGGAGGCCTTGGAAGCCCTGGAGGCCCTGGAATCCCCGGAAGCTCTGGAAGTGGTGGATATCCCGGGGGCACTGGAGGCCCTGGCGGCGTAGGAGGCCCTGGAAGCTCTGGAAGTGTCGGAGGCCCAGGAGGTGTTGGTGGTGCTGGAAGTGGTGGATATCCCGGTGGCGGAGGAGGCCCTGGAAGCCCTGGAGGCCCTGGAAGTGTCGGAGGACCTGGCGGCGTTGGAGGCCCTGGAACTCCTGGAGGCGTGGGTGGCAGTGGACTAGGAGGAATCGGAGGACTAGGAGGTGTTGTAGGACCTGGAGGCGGTGGTGGCCATGGGAGTGTTGGAGGGCCAGGTGCAGGTGGATACCCTGGGAGCGTTGGAGGTCCAGGAGGTGTTGGAGGTCCTGGAAGTGTCGGAGGTGTTGGTGGCCCTGGAAGTGTCGGAGGTGTTGGTGGATCTGGAAGTGGGGGATACCCTGGAGGCGGTGGATACCCTGGAGGCGGTGGATATCCTGGAGGTGGTGGATACCCTGGAGGCGGTGGATACCCTGGAGGCGGTGGATACCCTGGAGGCAGTGGATACCCTGGAGGAGGCGGATACCCTGGAGGCGGCGGATATCCTGGAGGTGGCGGATACCCTGGCAGCGTAGGTGGAGCTGGAGTTGGAGGTCCTGGAGGGGCGGGAGGAACTGGTGGCGCTGGAAGCACTGGAAACATTCCAGACTCGGAAAGCAGTGGCGTCATTCCTGGAAACGTTGTTGTTGGAGGTGCTGGAACACCTGGAGTCATTCCAGGACCTGGATTACCTGGAGGAAGTGGAACATCTGGAGGTCCTGGATGGCCTGGAAGTACAGGATTGCCTGGAGGAGCTGGAATCCCTGGAGGTATAGGAATACCTGGAGGCACTGGCACTCCTGGAGGACCTGGCACGCCTGGAGGACCTGGCACGCCTGGAGGTCCTGGAACCCCCGGAGGCCCTGGAACGCCTGGTGGTCCTGGAGCACCTGGAGGCCCTGGAACGCCTGGAGGACCCGGAACACCTGGATTGCCTGGAGGTCTTGGAACGTCTGGAGTACCTGGAACGCCTGGAGGTCCTGGAACACCTGGAGGTCCTGGAACGCCTGTAGGGCCTGGCACGCCTGGAGGTCCTGGAACACCCGGAGGCCCTGGAACGCCTGGTGGTCCTGGAGCACCTGGAGGTCCTGGAACGCCTGGAGGACTTGGAACTCCTGGATTGCCTGGAGGTCTTGGAACGCCTGGAGTACCTGGAACACTTGGAGGTCCTGGAACACCTGGAGGTCCTGGAACGCCTGGTGGTCCTGGAAGCCCTGGAACGCCTGGTGGTCCTGGAAGCCCTGGAACGCCTGGTGGTCCTGGAGCACCTGGAGGTCCTGGAACGCCTGGAGGACCTGGAACATCTGGATTGCCTGGAGGTCTTGGAACGCCTGGAGTACCTGGAACGCCTGGAGGTCCTGGAACACCTGGAGGTCCTGGAACGTCTGTAGGACCTGGCACGCCTGGAGGTCCTGGAACACCCGGAGGCCCTGGAACGCCTGGTGGTCCTGGAGCACCTGGAGGTCCTGGAACGCCTGGAGGACCTGGAACTCCTGGATTGCCTGGAGGTCTTGGAACGCCTGGAGTACCTGGAACGCCTGGAGGTCCTGGAACACCTGGAGGTCCTGGAACGTCTTGGACCTGCACGCTGGAGGTCCTGGACACCGAGGCCCTGGAACGCCTGGTGGTCCTGGAGCACCTGGAGGTCCTGGAACGCCTGGAGGACCTGGAACTCCTGGATTACCTGGAGGTCTTGGAACGTCTGGAGTACCTGGAACACCTGGAGGTCCTGGAACACCTGGAGGTCCTGGAACGCCTGGTGGTTGGAACCTGAACGCCTGGTGGTCCTGGAAGCCCTGGAACGCTGGTGGTCCTGGAGAACCTGGAGGTCCTGGAACGCCTGGAGGACCTGGAACATCTGGATTGCCTGGAGGTCTTGGAACGCCTGGAGTACCTGGAACGCCTGGAGGTCCTGGAACACCTGGAGGTCCTGGAACGTCTGTAGGACCTGGCACGCCTGGAGGTCCTGGAACACCCGGAGGCCCTGGAACGCCTGGTGGTCCTGGAGCACCTGGAGGTCCTGGAGCGCCTGGAGGACCTGGAACGCCTGGATTGCCTGGAGGTCTTGGAACGCCTGGAGTACCTGGAACACCTGGAGGTCCTGGAACATCTGGAGGTCCTGGAACGCCTGGTGGTCCTGGAAGCCCTGGAACGCCTGGTGGTCCTGGAGCACCTGGAGGTCCTGGAACGCCTGGAGGACCTGGAACATCTGGATTGCCTGGAGGTCTTGGAACGCCTGGAGTACCTGGAACGCCTGGAGGACCTGTCACACCTGGAGGTCCTGGAACGCCTGTAGAACCTAGCACGCCTGGAGGTCCTGGAACACCTGGAGGCCCTGGAACGCCTGGAAGTCCTGGAGCACCTGGAGGTGTTGGAATACCTGGAAGTACAGGAACACCTGGAGGTCCTGGAATGCTTGGTGGTCCTGGAACGCCTGGAGGTCCTGGAACACCTGGAGGACCTGGTACGCCTGGAGGTCCTGGAACGCCTGGAAGTTCTGGAATGCCTGGAGGACCTGGAACACCTGGATTGCCTGGAGGTCTTGGGACACCTGGAATACCTGGAACGTCTGGAGGTCCTGGAACACCTGGAGGTCCTGGAGCTATCGGAGGCCTTGGAATTCCTGGAATTGCAGGAGTACCTGGAAGTACGGGAACACCTGGAGTGTCTGAAGGGCCTGGAACGCCTGGAAGTCCTGGAACACCTGGAGGACCTGGTACTCCTGGAGGTCCTGGAACGCCTGGAAGTCCTGGAACTCCTGGAGGACCCGGAACTGCTGGAGGCCTAGGAATTCCTGGAAGTGTAGGAATACCTGGAAGTACAGGAACACCTGGAGTGCCTGGAGGATCTGGAAGACCTGGTACGCCTGGAGGTCCTGGAACTCCTGGAGGTCCTGGAACTCCTGGAACTCCTGGACGACCTGGAACTACTGGAGACCTAGGAATTCCTGGAAGTATAGGACTACCTGGAAGTACAGGAACATCTGGAGGCCCTGGAACACCTGGAAGTCCTGGAACACCTGGAGGCCCTGGAACGCCTGGAAGTCCTGGAACGCCTGGAGGTGTTGGAATACCTGGAAGTACAGGAACATCTGGAGGCTCTGGAACGCCTGGTGGTCCTGGAACTGCTGGAGGTTCTGGGACGCCTGGAGGTCCTGGAACGCCTGGAAGACCTGGAACACCTGGATTGTCTGGAGGTCCTGGAACGCCTGGAGAACCTGGAACGCCTGGAGGACCTGGAACGCCAGGAGGTCCTGGAACGGCTGGAGGTACTGGAACGCCTGGAGGTACTGGAGCACCAGGAAGACCTGGAACACCTGGAGTGCCTGGAGGACCTGGAACGCCTGGAGGTCCTGGAACACCTGGAGGTCCTGGAACGCCTGGAGGATCTGGAATACCTGGAGGTGTAGGAGAACCTGGAAGCACAGGAACACCTGGAGTGCTTGGAGGTTCTGGAACGCCTGGAGGACCTGGAACGCCTGGAGGTGCAGGAGTACCTGGAAATGCAGGAGCACCTGGAGGTCCTGGAACGTCTGGTGGTCCTGGAACTCCTGGAGCGTCTGGAGGTGTAGGAATACCTGGTGGCACCGGAATTCCTGGAGTACCTGGTGGTCCTGGAACTCCAGGAGGCTCTGGAACTCCTGGAGGTCCTGGAACTCCTGAAGGTCCTGGAATTCCTGGAGGTCCTGGAACCCCTGGAGGCTCTGGTACTCCTGGAGGTCCAGGAGCTCCTGGTAGCACCGGGAATGTCCCTGGGTCAGTACCCAGTAGTGTCACTCCAGGAAATGTAGTTGTTGGACCCGACACGAATGGAACCACTGGAACGGATAGCCTGGCAGGTTCTGGAACACAAGTAAGTTCTGCAAGTGCTGGAGTGTCTGGAAGTGCTGAAAGCCCAGGAAGTGATGAAAGCTCAGGAAGTGCTGAAAGCCCAGGAAGTGCTGAAACCTCAGGAACCTCTGGAAGTGCTGGAACTTTAGGAACCCCTGGGACTCCTGGAGGTGCTGGAGTCCCTGGAAGTGCTGGAACACCTGGAAGTGCTGGATTCCCTGGAAGTGCTGGAACCCCTGGAGTTCCTGGAGTTGCAGGAACACCTGGAACCCCTGGAGCACCTGGAGGTGCTGGATTAGCTGGAAGTGCTGGAACCCCTGGAGTCCCTGGAGGTGCTGGAACACCTGGAACTCCTGGAGCACCTGGAGGTGCTGTATTAGCTGGAAGTGCTGGAACCCCTGGAGTTTCTGGAGTCCCTGGAGGTGTTGGAACACCTGGAGCACCTGGAAGTGCAGGAACACCTGGAACCCCTGGAGCGCCTGGAGGTGCTGGATTCCCTGGAGGTGCTGGAACCCTTGGAGGTCCTGGATTCCCTGGAAGTGCTGGAACCCCTGGAGGTCCTGGATTCCCTGGAAGTGCTGGAACCCCTGGAGTTGCTGGAAGTGTTGGAACCCCTGGAGTACCTGGAAGTGCTGGAACACCTGGAGGTGCTGGATTCCCTGGAAGTACTGGAACCCCTGGAGTTCCTGGAGTTCCTGGAGTTCCTGGAGTCCCTGGAGGTGCTGGAACACCTGGAGCATCTGGAAGTGCAGGAACACCTGGAACCCCTGGAGCGCCTGGAGGTGCTGGATTCCCTGGAAGTACTGGAACCCCTGGAGTTCCTGGAACTGCAGGAACACCTGGAACCCCTGGAGCACCTGGAGGTGCTGGATTCCCTGGAAGTGCTGGAACCCCTGGAGTTCCTGGAGCTGCAGGAACACCTGGAGGTGCTGGATTAGCTGGAAGTGCTGGAACACCTGGAGTCCCTGGAGGTGCTGGAACACCTGGAGTCCCTGGAGGTGCTGGAACACCTGGAGTACCTGGAAGTGCAGGAACACCTGGAACCCCTGGAGCACCTGGAGGTGCTGGATTCCCTGGAAGTGCTGGAACCCCTGGAGTTGCTGGAAGTGTTGGAACCCCTGGAGTACCTGGAGGTGCAGGAACACCTGGAACCCCTGGAGCATCTGGAAGTGCTGGATTCCCTGGAAGTGCTGGAACCCCTGGAGTTCCTGGAGGTCCTGGAGGAACGGGTGTTACCAGTGTTACTCCGCCACCCTTCGCTCTCTTGTGTTACCACGACAATAAGTACCGTCGCCACCCGCTCTACTGCAACAACTACTACTATTGCATCTGGGATGGCCTCAACTGGAACATCCCTATCTTTACTTGTCCGGCAAATCTTATCTTCGATGAGGAAACTCAGCAGTGTTCCTACTCTGGTAAGTCTCAAATTGGTCCTGTTTACTGTCAGTCGTGACTCTGACTTTTTTGGGTTATCCTAAGTTCTCTACACATATGCTGCTATGTATGATAATCTATGTAACTGTATTTGTGTATACCTGAATAAATTTACTTCCACATATCACTCTGCATTACAGCTTGACATGAAAATGTAACAAGATGCATGATAAATATTTTCGATTTTTTCCATTACAATAGAAATATTTACATTCAATAACTAACATATTTTGCTCTTACAGACGATACAACAAAATGTAGCGGGAACCTCGCCCAGTATCCGACACCCCAGGTTACGCCAGTACAGGGAACTGCTAGCACAGGCACCACAGGAACTGCGACTGCGGTGGCTACGTCAGTAGGGGGACCTGCGACTTCAGTGGCTACGTCAATAGAGGGAGTTGCGACTTCGGTGGCCACATCGGTAGAAGGAGTTGGGACTTCGGTGACCACATCTTCCTCCTCCGAGAGCACGCCCATCCAGAACACGACAGATTCACCTATCGAGGCGACCACAGAAGTCATAGTCCAGACTACAACAGAGAAAATTTGGGAGGTAGGTTTCATATAGAAAACGGATCACTTTCACAGTAAACTACAATATAACTGGTAACCTGGATTGCGCCAACCTCGCCGAGTGGTTAACACACTTGTCATGGGCTCAAGCCCCACCCGTTCCATGATTAAACTACAATATAAGTATATTTATTCCGCTCTTTTCACACTTTTTTTTCGGTATAGTTATTTGCATAATTTTTTCTCTCCTCAGACCCAATAAAAAAGTATAGAGATTAAATATTTCAAACTGTCAGTTTCATATTTGGCCCAAGAGGTTATTGCAAAATTGAATTTATTCATGAATAAAACATTGTCGGCTTTTTAACTGTTTTGTTTTACCACATGTATGGGTAATTTACCCATCATTCTTTTATTAAAGTATTTAATATTTTTACCTGTGCTATTGCCCTCCACAGCTGGATGAATCGAGCCAGTTCGACTGCCCAGCACCCGGCTATTATCCCTTCGAAGGAGACTGCGTTCGCTTTTACAGGTGCTTCGAGACGCTGAACGGCAAACTTAAAGGTGAGAAGGTTTTCTCGCTTTTGCAAATAGGAAATTTTTTGCTTATATTGTCAGTTCCAGAGAAGGTACAGACTGATAAATTAGACACATGTGCAACGCTTGGGTATCTTTATTGAGGAAACGTTTCGCCACACAGTGGCTTCATCAGTCCATACAAAGGGGAATGGTGAAGAACAGGAGGAGTTTGAGGTAATCAATCCCTCAGCCTTGAGTGGATTTAATCAGTTCATCAGTCTTGAAAAGAGTGTTGAATATGTGTCTAATTTATAGACTTGTGGGTTCTCTGAACCATTTATCTTCAAGGTACAGACTGTAGATTATTTTGATTGACGGTCACCGTCTCTAAGTAATATCGTAAGTAATAGCGCTCTCAGCTCACCTTTGAAAAATCGGATTTGATCCCTGCAGAAGTGGAAAAACGTTGAGCATGTTTCCCTACAACTTTACACCTAGCACAGTTTACAAGACGCATTCTGGGTAAGACCATCAAAGGACCCAACGAAAATAAGCCAGCAGTGACCTTCTTGGGTTATTCTGGGTTATTTGTTAATTGTTAATGATAATGCTCCTTGTTAATGATTTTATTATCATTAACAAGGAGTAAACCAGAAATAACCCAGGAAGGTCACTGCTGGCTTATTTTCATATATATATATATATATATATATATATATATATATATATATATATATATAATATATATATATATATATATATATATATATATATATATATATACATATTAACTGCAAACAATTCTTTTTACATTATCACTCGCTACCTTCTTGCAGGTCTCCGCTACAAGTGTCCAACAGGCTACGGCTACTCTGAAACGCTACAGAGATGTAAGTTGCAAGCAGATCTTCCGCCCTGCATGAAGAAGCTGCAAGCGGCCCACTTGCGCTTATCAGGAGCCATCCGTCTCACGATCGCCGATTTGAATCGCTTCTTCGGCGATGAGTAAGGAGCCCCACTCTCAAGATGGTCGACGCTTCACTGTGGAAGAACTTAACTTTTCTGTGATGCTCTGAATGCTAAATACTGCAGGAGGGAGGGTAGTCGCCAGCTAGGGGCTTGTGGGTGTAACTGATGGCATTATAAGGACATTTTTAGTGGCTCTCGTCACTACACTCACATGTTGCGCCTTTGGTATCAATAAGATATACAAAGGTGTTTTAGACTTTTTTATTAAAAAATAATTGGAAATAGGAGTTCGACGACGCCCTAAAGATGATCCACTCATTCCCATACTTGATGATCTCCTGGAGTTATTTTATATTCAGACACTTTGTGAATACACGTCCTCGTTCTTAGCGTAATTAACAAGCCTTCGTCTTTGGCACTGAGGTCCTACGTTGGTACCTGATTGTTTCGATTCAGATTTGTAAACAATTAAGACGTCATTCACAGTAAAAATATGTTGTCTGGCGTCCTATTTTCTGTAATAAACAGCAAGTATCAATCATTAAGTGCTTTGTATATATAGCTTTAAACATACATCTCCTCAGTTACTATTGTCCGGATTTACATATATTTGATCGTCAAACTTGCTGCTACCATACCATAACACTGGCACTTACGTTCCATGACCCTTCATAAGAAAGATAAATTGCGTTGAACGCTTATGCACATTACAGGGAAACATAGTGAAGCATTTATCTATGTCAGTGTTGTTGCAATACAGACCCTAGTGCTTGTCTCCCTCCCTTGTACATGGAGAGAAATTTACCTGCTGTTCACGACAGACCAGGAGGTGGATATTCTTGTATAGTGAATCTTCACTCCTAGTGCTCAAAGATTTGAAATAGAATCTATATTAGGATTTGCATTGTAACTCTTCATTTGTAACATTTTCTCGTTCAGATCTGCTCGAAACTGATTTAATACACTAACATGTATACGCTTTAAACAGGACGTCTCTACTAAAGTTTTATATAAAGATCTTATATACTAAGAGAAATGAGAAAATTGTATATCTTGTGGTTTGTAAACGGGAGAGTTTTACACAAAAACTGATAACTGGATTATAGGTGGTCTCGTTGCTTCAAAATGTCAACACAATCAGCACAACCAAAACACAACCGGCAGACTCACAATACAATCACAACACAACTACAACACAACGAGCACAAGCACAGTACAACCACAATAAGCAACCACAAAGATAAGCGCCACACTCTCAATGCCACACCCATCATACCAGCTACAATCACCACTATAACCAACACCACTACACCACACCCCATCAACCAACCAACACGCCCCCAACCACTTTCAAAAAGCAACAATAGCAACAACAAACATTAACCACGAGAATTAACCCATCGTTAGCCAGTCATCGGGTTCCTCCGAGAAGACAGAGGCCAGATCTCCGCCACAACCACACATATTCATCGCTAACTACACTACTACCTTATACATCCCTATGTTCCCAGTTATTGTAATTGTTGTTGCACAGTTTATCAGCCTGCCGTATTTTGTTCCTGTATTTCTTGTTCCTTCCTTCTGTCTCCTTCCTTATGTTTCTTCCCGTTTCTTATCTCTTCTTTGTCTGCAGTGTTGTCCGTTCATTCTGTAGCTCCTTCCTTCTGTATCACACATTCCTTTCGTGTCTCATGATCATTTCTCACCTTTCCTCACTCCTTTGATCTGCCTGACACTAGTTAGCTCAGTAACTTAAGGCATGAAGTGGGCATTTAGCGCATTTAATGTGTTCACTGCATCGGCATTATCGCTTGAGCATTCCTGGTCGGTCCTCGATTTTTCCTGTTAAATTTTTGTCTGTGATATTGGAAGATTAAACTTGAGTCGCAGTCTCAAACATCCTACATTTGCCAGATTTAACGAAACCATGTTCGTACTTTTCTTTCGTTTAATTAAATACGAAACTAAATTAAATTTGTCCAAAGATATACATTTTTTTATCAGAGAGACGAGAGGAACACTCGAGCTGAAGTAAACGTATGTGCCAAACAGTAATCTATTTTGCCTTTAATTCTGTTATTTATTTCTAATTTATTCTATTTAAATATGTATATATGATTTGTTGTGCTTGCCGCCCATTTACTGTTCAACGACAACGGTGCGTTAATTAGGAATAAAAGAATTCACAATTAGTGTATTTCGTTTTATTTAACCCACAATAAATAACAATATATACACTTGATCAATTAGACACATATTCAACACTTGGGTATCTTTATTGAGGAAACGTTTCGCCACACAGTGGCTTCATCAGTCCATACAGTGAAGAACAGGAGGAGTTTGAGGTAATCAGTCCCTCAGCCTTGAGTCGATGTGGTCAGTCCATCAATCTTGAATAGAATACAGAATATGTATTCATTTGCTGTATTCGGTTCTCTGAACCATTTATCTACATTCCTGTCTGACACAGCAACATCTTGGATCTTAAAACAGGGAATTCTTCACTTGCCTAACCCTCGGGGACGACCTACTTTCACATTGGTCAAATGTTATACCACCTACGACTGCTGCACCTCTCCTGCCTACAGTATGTAAGCCACTTCTTCGCACATATGCTGTATTCTTTTCAAGATTGATGGACTGACTGCATCGACTCAAGATTGAGGGACTGATTACCTCAAACTCCTGTTCTTCACTTTTCTCCTTTGTATGGACTGATGAAGCCACTGTGTGGCTAAACGTTTCCTCAATAAAGATACCCAAGTGTTGCACATGTGTCTAATTCATCAACTTGTCAGTTTTCTGAACCATTCTTCTATACTATATACACTTACACGTACGAACTCAGTTTAATTCGTAATAAGCGACTGTCAATGAATAAACAGAAAGGTGAACGGGAGGCTCAAACCTTTCTGTTTATTCACCGACAGTCTTTCATTACGAGTTAAACTGAGTTCATAGGCTGTGGGAAAGGACAGTTGGGTTACAGACAGTAGGCACTGACACAGACAGTAGCCACTGACACAGACAGTAGCCACAAACACAGACAGTAGCCACTGACACAGACAGTAGCCACTGACACAGACAGTAGCCACTGACACAGACAATAGCCACTGACACAGACAGTAGCCACTGACACAGACAGTAGCCACTGACACAGACAGTAGCCACTGACACAGACAATAGCCACTGACACAGACAGTAGCCACTGACACAGACAATAGCCACTGACAGACAGTAGCCACTGACACAGACAATAGCCACTGACACAGACAATAGCCACTGACACAGACAGCAGCCACTGACACAGACAATAGCCACTGACACAGACAATAGCCACTGACACAGACAGCAGCCACTAACACAGACAATAGCCACTGACACAGACAGTAGCCACTAACACAGACAGATCACAGCGGTGCCTTCCGTAAAATTTTCCTATTAGAAGCCCCGTAGTTCAGTGGTAAATCCCTGGACCTATTAATCTCGGAGCTATAAGACCCTTGTAGGTTTAGTGCTTATTTTTTATTATACTGATAATAATTAATCTCGAGGTTCCCGTCCACGTTTCTCTTTATTCACTTGCATATAAGTTAATTATCAATTACATTTGCGATAGAAAAAAGTGAATTGGCTCACATCTCATCTGATTTTGGTGAAAATTGATCTTGATGAAAGGCTCTTGGTCCAAGGAGTTGCAGCTGCCCTCCTTGCCTCGGATAAGTCCTGACTGCCTCCCATTACCCAAGAAAACAGTCAAAATAATCTCTGATATAAGAACATAAGAACATAAGAAAGAAGGAACACTGCAACGGGCCTACTGACCCACGCGGAGCAGGTCCATGTTTCCCCCGGATTAGACCAATGACCCACCCAGTCCGGTCATCCCCACTCAAGGATGGAGCATTGCATCAGACCCAGCAGCACAAGCTAGTCAGGTCCTACTCACACCCACCCACACCCACTCATGTATTTATCTAACCTAATTTTAAAACTAGACAACGCTTTAGCTTCAATAACTGTACTCGGGAGTTTGTTCCACTCATCCACAACTCTATTACCAAACCAGTGCTTTCCTATATCCTTCCTGAATCTGAATTTTTCCAACTTGAAACCATTCCTGCGAGTCCTGTCTTGGCTGGAAATTTTCAGCACGCTATTTACATCCCCTTTATTTATTCCTGTTTTCCATTTATACACCTCAATCATATCCCCCCTAATTCTACGTCTTTCTAGAGAGTGCAGATTCAGGGCCCTTAGTCTATCCTCATAGGAAAGGTTTCTGATACATGGGATCAACTTTGTCATCCTCCTTTGTACATTTTCCAGAGCATTTATATCCATTCTGTAATACGGTGACCAAAACTGTGCAGCATAATCTAAATGAGGCCTAACCAAGGATGTATAGAGTTGAAGAACAACCTGAGGACTCCTATTATTTATGCTTCTTGATATGAAGCCAAGGATTCTATTAGCTTTATTGCGAACACTTATGCACTGTTGTCTTGGTTTCAGATTACTGCTAACCAGAACTCCTAAATCTTTTTCGCAATCAGTAATATTAAGATCTACATTATTTAGTTTATATGTGGCATGGTTATTGTCCTGTCCAACATTTAGAACTTTGCATTTGTCTATATTAAACTGCATCTGCCACTTCTCCGACCACTGCATCAGTCTATTCAAATCTTCCTGGAGTGCTCTAATGTCCTCGTCAGAATGAATTCGACGGCCTATTTTGGTGTCATCGGCAAACTTGCTGATGTCGCTCTTTATGCCCTCATATATGTCGTTTATGTAGATTGTGAACAGCAGGGGGCCCAACACTGACCCCTGTGGAACACGCTCGTGACGCTTCCTCACTCTGATTTCTCCCATTTATGCAAACTCTCTGCTGCCTATTTGTCAACCATGCCTCTATCCAGGAAAAAATTTCTCCTCCTATTCCATGTGCCTTAATTTTCCTCAATAGTCTCTGATGTGGGACCCTGTCAAAAGCCTTACTGAAGTCTATATACACAATATCATATTCATTACCATGATCTACCTCCTCAAATACCTTAGTGAAAAAAGTTAATAAATTCGTAAGGTAGGAACGCCCCTTTGTAAAACCATGCTGAGATTCGTTGATTAATTTATGCTTTTCAAGGTGGCTACGAACTGCCTCGGCAATTATTGATTCCATAAATTTTCCCACTATGTAGGTTAGGCTTATTTGTCTATAGTTCGAAGCTAAGGACCTGTCACCTGCTTTGAAAATAGGTATCACATTTGCCATTTTCCACTTATCTGGCACCATGCCAGTTTGTAGTGATATGTTGAAAAGATTAGCCGAAGGTTTGCTAAGCTCCTCTTTACATTCCTTTAGAACCCTTGCATACAGTTCATCAGGGCCTGGGGATTTGTTAGGTTTTAATTTGTCTATTTGCCTAAGGACCATGTCACTTGTGACCCTAATTGTGCACAGTTTATTATCGTCCTGTTCTACATAATTTGTCATTTCTGGAATATCGCTGGTATCCTCCTGTGTAAAAACTGAGAGGAAGTATGTGTTAAAAATTCTACACATTTCCTTATCACTGTCAGTGAGCTGACCCGAGGAACTTTTGAGTGGCCTATCTTGTCCCTGATCTTACTTCTGTATACCTGAAAGAATCCTTTAGGTTAGTCTTCGATTCTCTTGCAACTTTAACCTCATAATCTCTTTTTGCTTTTCTAATTCCCTTTTTTATTTCTCTCTTTAACTGAATATATCGATTTCTTAATTGCCTCTCTCCTCTTTTGATTTGCCTATATATGCCTCTCTTTTGACCAATCAGATATTTTAATCTATTGTTCATTCATTTAGGATCATTTTTGTTTGATCTGATTTCCCTATTTGGGACATAATTTGACTGAGCAGCTAGAACTATGCCCTGGAAAGCGTCATATCGGCAACCATCACCACCTACCTGACCCTTAGTCAGGTCATTCCAGTTCAGCCCACCTAAGTAATTTTTCAGTCCTATGAAATCAGCCAAGCGAAAGTCAGGGACAGAGACTTGATTGCCATTATTAGGGGAATTCCATGATATATTAAAACTGAGTGATTTGTGATCATTTTCCCCAAGCTCATCATTAACCTCAAGATTATTAATTAGTGTTTCCTTACTGGCAAGAACCAAGTCAAGGAGGTTATTTCCCCTAGTTGGCTCTGTCACAAACTGTTTTAAAAAACAATTCTGGATCGTATCAAGAAAGTCACCTACTCTAAATTTCCTGTCAAATTGCTCCAGTCAATCTGTCTATAGTTGAAAACTCCCATTAGCACAACATTTTCGTATGTAGATGCCTTACGAATTTCGTCCCATAGAAGTTTACTGCACTCCCTATCAAGATTTGGGGTCCTGTAAATCACACCCAAAATTAGTTTTTCTAGGCCCTCGAGAAGCTGTAACCAAACAGATTCAGTGGCTGACGCTTCTAATTTTATATCTTGTCTAACACAACAATTTAAATTGTCTCTGACATACATCGCTACTCCACCACCCTTCCTGTTGACCCTGTCAGTGTGGAATAATTTATAGCCTTGTATGTGACATTCAGAGGGCATCTCTCTATCTTTCAGATTGAGCCAGGTCTCTGTTATAGCAATAATATCTATGTTTCCTGCACTTGCAATTAATCTTAGCTCATCTATCTTATTTCTTACACTCCTGCTATTAGTATAGTAAACTTTAAGGGAGCTATTCCCTTGCTGCCCTCTGCTGTCCCCCTTTGTTTGCTGACCTGATCTATTGTCTTTATTTATAACTTCATGCTGAATGCCTTTTATACATTTACTGTTTCCAACCCTAGTGTTGCAACCTGCTTGTTTCTCACACACACCCATACCTCTATCTTCTATCAGTTTAAAATCATAGGCATTTCACCAATGGCCTTCTCAATTGAGTTTGCAAGTGCTACCACCCCAGCCCCAGAGAGATGTACCCCATCCCTTGCATACATATCATGTTTGCCATAAAAGTTGTTCCAGTTGTCAATGAATGGGATTGTAAGTTCCTTGCAGTATCTGTCTAGCCAGCAATTTACACCAATTGCCCTAGACAGCCATTCATTTCCTACTCTCCTTCTAGGCAAGATGCTACATATGATTGGGACCCCTCCCTTAGACTTAATGAAATCTATAGCTGACCTGTACTTATCTAGCAGCTCTTCTCTCCTACCCTTCCCAATATCATTTCCACCAGCACTGAGACAGATAATGGGCTTGTTCCCATTACCTGACATGATATTATCCAGCCTGTTAACTATGTCCCCAACACCAGCTCCAGGGAAGCACACTCTATCTCTCATCTTCTTATTCCTATTACAAAAAGCACGGTCAATATATCTTACATGAGAGTCACCAACCACAAGAATTCGCTTACCTCTGTTAGCAGGGGCAGTAGTACCCTTACCTTCACTGGCCACTGAAGTACATTCATCCTGAAGAAGAGAGAAGCGATTTCCTACCTTCAGATCTTCACTCTTAACTTTCTTTATTCTGATTCTCCTCCCATTACTGGGAACCACTCGCCACTTGTAGCAGGTGCTGGACTGCACCTCACTGCTGGTAGCCGTTGCTACCTCCCCACCTACAGCCTCCTCACAGCTCGAGACAGACTGCACCTCACTGCTAGAAGCCTCATTCCCCACAACTCCAGCCACCTCACACTCTCTCCCAGACCCATTGAGGTGGAGCTTCAGCCTCCTACTCTCCTCCTGGAGAAGCAAGACCTCCTCCTTCAACTCTCCAACCTCAATTTTTAAAACACTGCAGAAGCAAGCCATGCTTTGTAACCGTCCACGCTAATCCCCAAAGCAGCTCAGGGTCTGTGACCTCACGTGACGACTGACCACTGAGTTCCACTCTTATTTATTATTACATTGCGTTGGGCTTTTAATTAATTTTACTTACGTTTTGACTTACGATTTTACTTACGATTTGACTTAGGTATTTTAACGTGATCTTTGTCCTCACCATTTCTTTTGGAAGCCTTCTGCCTATCTTGTGAGTGACTACTGTCCTGGTTTGTAATTTTTTTTCTCTTTAAGCATCCGTGGTGTTCGAACTGGGTCACTCGACACTAGC
The DNA here is from genome assembly GCF_026875155.1 of Cherax quadricarinatus. Taxonomy (NCBI): domain Eukaryota; kingdom Metazoa; phylum Arthropoda; class Malacostraca; order Decapoda; family Parastacidae; genus Cherax; species Cherax quadricarinatus. Next base: position 50,556,225 of record NC_069419.1, on the reverse strand, counting down.
GAGACAAGACGGGCAGCGGGATCTAGACAACAGATCCGAAACTCAACCTTGTCTTATACAGAACACTCCAGTGTGCCATTTCACTTTTGTAGTAGATCTAGGGCCATTCACAGCCCTGAAGCAAAATCTGTAACGCCGCCAACAGTTCACTGAGGAACAGTAGCATCTGGACTACCGTCTCGCTCCGGCTTCTAGTTTCAAAAACCCAAGTGAATCCTGAGCTACTTAGCACCAACATCGGCAACTCGGAATACCACCTGTCAGTTGTATATATTAACTTTGGTTCACGAGAATTATATATTTTATTTAAAATTTATTTGCTTCAGCGAGGAACACTTCATGTTTGTTTTACACTGTAAGAAATTTTTGCTTATCAATAAAATTATCTTATGCTGTTATAATTTATTCTATATTTTCTCTTTTCAGACCCTTTGAGGGTCTAAAAGGGTCTTTATACCTCCAAAATGGTGGTGTTCCTCGCTCTTACTCTTTTTGCAATTACTAACAAGAGCCTTCTCTTCCTTGGATGTCATTTCTCTTCTTCCCAGTGTATGACGGTCATCCAGCAGCAGCCTACATATGAAGGGAATCGGAAGTCATTCATGAGTCATCGCAGGAATAATATCCCAGTGTCTTCAACAGTAATAAGAGATATCAACTAAGAGCCCAAAATAAATCCCAGCTTTTTGCAAAGATTGACCAACGATTAAGATTCATACTCGCAAGCAAATAAGTTGATAAATTAGACACATTTGCAACACAATCTTGCTGTGGAAACATTTCGCCACACAGCGGCTTCATCAGCCCTATAGAGAAGATTTTCACTTTTCTTTGTATTGGACTGGGGAAGCCACACTGTGGAGAAACCTTACCTCAGTAAAGATACCCAAGTGTTGCACATGTGTCTAATTTATCAACTTGTCGGTTCGCTGAAGCATTTCTCTAAAAGCAGCAGCCTACATTTGAAGGGAATCGGAAGTCATTCATGAGTCATCGCAGGGATAATATCCCAGCATCTTCAACAATAATGAGAGATATCAACTAAGAGGCCAAAATCAATCCCAGTTTTTTGAAAATGGTTTCAAGTTAGAAAAATTCAGATTCAGGAAGGATATAGGAAAGCACTAGTTTGGTAATGGAGTTGTGGATGAGCGGAACAAACTCCCCATTACAGTTATAGAGGCTATAAAGTTGTGTAGTTTTAAAAATAGGTTAGATAAATACATGAGTGGGTGTGAGTTGGACCTGACTAGCTTGTACTACTAGGTCTGATTCCGTGCTTCTTCCTTAAGTGGAAGTGACTTGACTAGGTGGGTCATTGGGCTAATTGGGGAGGGGGGTAACATGGACCTGCGTCGCATGGGTCAGTAAGCCTGTTACAGTGTTCCTTCTTTCTTATGTTCCTCTTCTTATGTTCTTTAGACTTTATGTATATAGCATTCAGTTTTTTTAGTGGTTTTCAAGGTCCACAAATTACTAAAATACAAAAAGTCAGTGTTTATTTCTGAAGAGACATTCTCCAGTTATTTCACAGTAACCAAATTAATAAAATTGACACATTAAAACTTGCACAATCTAGAAATAAGCAAAGCTTCCTTCGAGAAAAATTCTCCGGCACAAAAAAATTTGAAGCCGATCATAAGATACATTCTCCAGTTAATGCACATGAAAGCCTCCACATGCTCATCCTAAATCGAAAAATAGCGATTGATGCTGCTCAATGAGGGATTTTCGCAAAACTCATGGGGGTCTTAGAGTTCATATATTTTTTATTTAATAATTGACTTACGTGTTACGACTTTCTCAGTTTTTGAAAATCAATGGGATGGTTATATTGCCAACATAACAGCAATATAAATACAGCATTAAAAGTGTTTATTCCTGTAAGAGATTTTAGCCACGTCAGTTATTTAAAAAAATTGTAACAAGCAAATTAATGTTTGAAAGCAATATAAAAGAATCAAACCTTATAAAAAATAGTGTTGATTAAAATTTGAATGAAAGTCCAGGACTGCATAAACTAGGTTCATTCGTAACATTTAAAATTTCTGAAGATTATAAGCTGTTGACAAATGCACTTTACCCAACACATCACTCTTAATCTGACTCAAAAACTGTAGAAAATCTCTACATATCACTCTTAATCGGGCTATAAATTTCAAAACAGTGGAAATGTGTTTCCCACGCTCAGTACGTGAGATAACGGACAACCCATTGATTGTATGTGTAAGGTTACGTCTGTTATATAAAACTTCTGCTACTTTGTTTTAGTTTTGCTGTGTCTTCATATTGTGAGAGACCAAGAATACTCTTGAAATAATATTAATTTTCACTGTAGTTAAGTTGCCTGTTAACATTACCTGTTTCTTGTGATCTATATAAAAATGGCTGACTGGTGATTAACTGGTCGTGTAAAAATTGAAGGTGACATATTCCCTTCAGTCTTGAGGACACGTATGACAGGACCCACGAGGCTAGGAGTGATTGAAGCCTTTCAATGATATTTAAGAGGCTGAAACAAGAGCATAGCACTGCCTCCTAGACCACAATGTGTTCAGCACACGTGTGTTGCTAGTTCTGGACTAGATAAACACGTTCCCCAGCTCCCCGTGAGAAGGTAGAGGGCACGATGGGCACAATCTTCTGCGTCTCATTGGGCAGAAAGGGAATGAAGTCCCAGTAAACTTCCACGTCGAAGAACCGGTCGAGGTTCTCAGCTTCGATGGCACCAACTGGCAGGATCTCGTAAGTCTGGATCCCGGTGTCAGCCACCTTTTGGCATATCTCAAAAAGTTCTTGCTTCTGGCAGCGTTTAGAGACGTCATTGAAGAGGTACCCAGACGGACATCGGTAAAGGAACCCTGCACAAAGCGCAACACAGTATTAAAACAAGAACAGCCGAAGAATTTCAGTGCTCTTCGCATCCTAGCTCATGGAAATGAAAATGAAAATTTATTCACTTAAGGAGAACAGACAGTTAAGCTTATTTGAGAATGGTCAAAACATTTACCAATATAAGAAGTAAACAATAAAAAAAATACATTCAACATTAAAATAGTACAACAATGATATAATAGAATATCTGGCGAGTAGCAGTTTCTAAAGATACTTGCCCCCTCCCCCCTCGAAGCTGATTCACCTTCCTGAGAAATGGTAATTCACATGTTAAATCTATTTCCTCTCTGCTTTAGGTAAAATTCTCAAGTTATCATGGTCGTGGAACCCATAGCGGAATATTTGCGGTATCTTCATTGACTTGCAGAAGTCTCCCGGTCCAAGCTGGTAGATTTCATTGGCTAAAATACTGAATCTATCCCGTGTTATGGAATATTACACAAAAATATATCTAGCTTCCACCATAGCTAGTTCTCGCTACGTCATTATCATACAGTGTAAGATAAGAACACGCTGTTCACGTACCTAGTTTTTGTTTAATAAATTACTTTACGTGGCGAGGGAAGAGTCCGTGTAATGTTCTTGTTTGATCATTTTAAGCACAATCTATAGTTGAACAGCCAAGTATTACCTCTGGCTTAAACGGCGAGAATATTTTCATACTTCAATTTCTCTGTGCTATAAGAAATGTCCTTCAAAGGCTATCCTTCAATAATACCGCTAATACTACAACTACTACATTACTAATGTAACCACTGCTACAATAACCAGTACTACTATTATTACTGATATTATTTCTACAACTGGTGCTACCACAGCATAACTCAAGCTCCTTGTATCTCAATTCACGAGGCCGGAATAGATTGAATAGTTAAAAACATAAGAGAAGAGAAATTAGACAGGGAAGTGCAGGTCCCGAAACTCTCTCCAGGTAAACTCCAGGTATACCTGGAGAGACTCTTACCTTATCTTCCCTTCTTGCAGACGGTCCTGCCTTTGACCTACGATCACATTTTGACTTTTTGTCAGCAACTGCTTTACTATACGAACCTTGACACATAGCTCCTAGAGCCTCTTACAGCCCTTCTCTCCCCTCACCTCTGATCCCCTCTGCATCTTGCTGCTTATAGCCCTGGTACTATTTTCTACCTGGCAACACTGCATGACCCTTGTCATTTTAGCGCTTTATTCGATTATAATAATATACCTGGAGAGGGTTTCGGGGGTCAATAGCCCCTCAGCCTGGTCTGAGACCATGGTGGATCAGGGCCTGATCAACCAGACTGTTACTGCTGGCCACAGGTAAACCGAACCACAGCCCGGCTGATCAGGGACTGACTTCACGTGCATACTTCTTTGGTATAAGGGAAATAAAAGAGAGTGTAAGAATTATAAGAGAATAAGCCTGTTGAATATTTCGGTTAAAGTGTATGGTAGTTATCAATGGAAGAATTATTGGCAAAACAGAGAACAGGATTGCGCAGGAACGATGAGGTTTTAAGAACGGTGGGGAATGTGTCGATTAATTGTTCACATTAAAGCACATATGTGAATAATACTTAGATAAAGGCAAGGAATAATTTTTTTTTTTTTTTGCGTTTATAGATTTAGACTGAGGAGTCACTTTTTTTCGGGAACGTTAGGAACAACACTGCTGAGGATATTGGAAGCTTTCCCATCCATGCCAGTGTACTATGTACTGGCACCTACAACTCTGATTATCGAATGCTCTAACCGGCTCCTACAACTCTAACTGTAGGACACCTCCACATGCCAAATTGTTCCTAGAATTTTGCCCAAGATTTCGTACACCAGCGTTGAAAAGCTGAAACCAACTGCACGAAACCTTATGTTATGAGCAGAATAAAAACGATAAGTTAGAAGGGATTTTTTTTCAAATTTGGCGCCACTTAAAGGTACCCCATAATAAATACTTAACAATATTTATAATAATAATAATAATAATAATAATAACAATAATAATAATAATAATAATAATAATAATAATAATAATAATAATAATAATAATAATAATAATAATGATAATAAACACTAAGCGTTCATCTAGAGGGTGAAGGCCTTACCCTTGATGATACAGTTCATAGTAACAATACATCTGTAGAAGCTGACACAGTCTCGGTGTGACTGGAAGTATCCTGGTTCCAGACAGTCGTACACACTGCTGGGGTCCAGCTGCAACAACGGTAGAGAGATATATTACGACAGTCGAATTACTTTTTCCCTTCCTCCTCTCTCTCATCTGTCTCCTGTGTATAATTTATTTTGCCTTCTATGCATAATAATAATAATGACAATAATAATTATTTCTACAAGTACATGATACAACTTATGCAGGTCTAGCTGACATCAATGACATATATAAAATACAGAGCATTTCGGGCAAATTAGGTTAATTTTGTTCCCACGATGCTACCCACACCAGTCGGTTAACACCCAGGTACCTGTTTATTGCTAGGTGAACAGGGACGCCATGGGACAGGTATTAGTGGCTCCAGCAATGCTGGAACGAAGCCTTAAAAGCTGCCGTAGCTGATGAACCCTTAGTGGAATACTCTGTCATTGACCTACTGAAGTCTCCCAGCTTTGGCAGACAGATATCAACACTTTTTTTAATGATCTCCATCCTTCGTGATGGAATATAATTGGAAGAAAACAGTTAGCTCTTGGTCCCGTGTAATTATCATATAGAATCTGGAAGCAGCACACTGCTGGTTTATCCAATTTTGATAAATTAATGAGAGAACTTTCCGGCCAAAATTCTGAAGCTTCCTCACCCTTGACTGCTCTCTTCCAAGTAAAGAATTATTACTGATAATGGGGTGGTATTTACCCATGTCAATGCTCAAGTAATAGCTGGTAGGGTGGGGCGTCGAGAACTAAGGCATTACCAGGTAGGGTGTTCAAAAATATGGTGGGGTAGTACCTGGTAGGGCGGACAGGATTGCGGTGGCTGTGGTGGTGGTGGTGGTATTGGTCTGGTTGTGGGTCCCTCTGTCTCACACTTAGAATCCGTTGCGTGTATACAGGCTGAGAGCTCACTGCTAAACACTGTTCCTGGAGCACATTCGAACGCTACTCGTCTCGTTGCCTGCGCTAGGCTCCAAACACACCTATAGAGAAGACGAGCAGAGTTCACTGACAACTGAATGGCTCACGAAATCGTAATAACACGATTGCAAACGAGTCACTTATGCAGTATTTGGGTATCTTCAATCTGGAAACGTTTCGCCAGCTAGTGGCTCCTTCAGTAGTATTTAGTCACTTAGCCATAATACCAACTCACCTCATAATTTTGTAATATTTTAAACTTAAGATTTGATTTAAGTCTGCCCGAAATGCCTAGCCATGCTAGGTGTTCTAGTGGTACACTCTGTAATTATTATTTTACTACATGTAAACCACACAATAACCAAATTCTGTAAACTCAGCATTGTAATCCTTATAGAGAATAAGCTTTGAATTGAACTGAATTGAATTGAATTCAGTCCAATGCAGAGAGAGGTGGAAGATGAACAGGAGTTTTAGATAATCTGTCCCTCAGCCTGGAGTCCAGGCTGAAGGACTGATTACCTCAAATTTCTCTTCCACTTTTATCTGCATTGGACCGAAGACGCCACTTGCTAACGAAACGTTTCCGGAATAAAGATACCCAAATGTTGCACAGTATCTCAGTAAATCAGCATATCGGCTTTCTAAACTGTTTATTCACACGATTGTAAACAATCACAAAACAGGTGAAGGATTAAACCCAGGGCAGGTGAGTCCTAACACTCATAAGTAAGTAAGTAAGTAAGTTTATTCAGGTATACACAAATACAGTTACATAGAATTATCATACATAGCAGCATGTGTGTAGAGAACCTAGGATAACCCAAAAAAGTCAGACAGAGTGACTTATTTCCATTGGGGTCCATAGGCCAGTGTGTTAACGCACTGGCCTGTGAGTGTGAGGATTCACCTGCCAAGAATTCAAGCCCCATCCGTTCCCTGATTTATTTACGGATTTCCAGGCTGCCCAGGTAACATACGCACCTGTCCTGCAGCTGTTCTGGGGAATTAGTGTGGAGTGTTATAGAGCGCCACGGCTTGCTTTTGAAATGTTTTAGTCAGTGCTCAAGGTGTTGAAAAAGGAGGCTCTACTTCTCAAGGAGGGAAAATATAACACTTGCATAAGTATAACAATGAATATGGTTGGGGTTAGTGAAGGGTAACAGGCTGTTAGCAGTGAGGAATAGGTTGACAGCAGTATCAAATGTTGAAAGTGATTTCGAGTAAAGGGGCAGATTTGAATGTAGGAAATTGTTTTACTGTTCATCGGAACGATTGTACTTCATTGGTCAGTGAGGTTAAACGTTCTGTTAATTCCTCTGCTAATAAATGTAAGAACATCTTTGTGGTTGGCTACTCACAGGTTAAATATATGGATCGTGCCTTCATTAATAGGGATAGGAAGGGGAGACAAAGGGTGTGTTTTCCTGGAGCTGGTGTTCATGACATAGTTAACAGGATGGATTATATCATGTCAGGTAATAGTAACAAGCTCGTTATCTGCCTCAGTGCTGGTGGAAATGATACTGTGAAGGGTAAGAGATAGGAGCTGCTTGTTAAATATAGGACAGCTATAGATAAAATTAGGGCTAAGGTAGGGATTCCGATCATACATAGCATCTTGCCTAGTAGAAGAGTGGGGTACATGTCTCAGGGCAGGAGTGGAAGTGTTAGCCAACTCTGTCGGGGGAGGATTGGGGGTCTTTGCTGAGTTGACTAGAACTTTAAACTGATAGAAGATAGAGGAATGGTTGTGTATAGGAAAAATAAATTGCAGCACTAGAGATGAAAGCAGCAAAAAATGCCAAGATACCTCAAGGAAAATGTTAAACGGACACGATTGTTCATCATATAGTTACTAATGAAGACAAAAGAACTGGTTATTAAACAGAGACAGAAAACAGCGAGTGGCTAACACCATTAAGGTCAACTATACTAATAGCAGGAGTGCTCGATATAAGATAGATGAACTAAGATTAATTGCATGCATGTGCAGTAAACATAGATATTACTGCTATAACAGACATCTAATGAAGATTTCGTTAGGATTTTTAACCTCGGAGGGTTAGCCACCCAGGATAACCAGGATAAAGGCAGTGCGTCATCGAGGAACTATGTCTTATTTCCATTGGGGTCCTCAATCTTGTCCCCCAGGATGCTACCCACACCAGTCGACTAACACCCAAGTGCCTACTTGCTAGGTGAACAGGACAACAGCAGTAAAGAAATGCCTCAAATGTTTCCACCCCTGCTGGGAATCGAACCCGGACGCGGACCCCTCAGCGTGTGAAGCGTGTGAAGCGAGAGCTTTGCCAGCCAGGTCATGGGGCCTTGTACATATACATAAAAGGTTATAAATTATTCCGCACCGACAGAGTCAACAGGAAGGGTGGTGGAGTGGCGACGTATGTCAAAGATAATTTAAACCATTTCATTAGGCGAATTATGAAGTGGAAGCGACGGTCACTGAATCTGTTTGGCTACAGTTTCTCCAGCGACGTGAAAAACTAATCCTGAGTGTGATCAACAGATCCCAAACGTAGACAAGGTACGCTAAACCTCTTCAGAACGAAGAGGTTTACCATACCATTAAAACAATAGCTAAAACAATATTTTCGGGACAAAATTATTGTTTTTAAGAAATATTTTAACTTCGGCCAAATTAACTGGGGCAATTTGACGGGAAATCTTGGAGTCCAGCGAATTCTTAGATACGATCCAGGATTATTTTTTTTTTTAATATGTTTATTTAGGTACAGGTCGCCATAAATACAATTATCACACATAGTAACACATGTGCAAATTACTTATTATAACCCCAAAAAAGTCAGATGAGCGTAGAGAAGGCGATCACAAAATATTCATGTAGAAAATTTTGCTTGATGAAAAACGCCTCACAACACACCTCATGGAATGTAAGAGTTATACATAAGAAAAGACCGAATAATATAAGTTCTTCTTGAGATGATAAGAGATAGAAAACAGATTTTATGGTTAACTAAAATTTTCACTGCCTTTTGTGTTGGTAAGGTTAGAACAACATATAGTTCAATTCAATTCATTTCAAGTTTATTCTCTATAAGGGTTACAATGTGGGGTTTACAGGTTTTGGGTATTGTGTAGTTTACATGTTATAAAATACTAATTACAGAGGACACCTAGGACACCTAGCCTGGCTAGGCATTTCGAGCAGACTTAGATTAATTCTTAACATTAAATCCTTACAGATTATGGTATTAAGGCTAAGTGACTACATCATAATTTGTGAGTTTAGCAATGTGAATGCTTTTGTTTTGTTACAATACAAAGTGTCTATATTGGAGTATCATAGGCAAACTTATGACTAGTTAGGATTTATTATTTTAAGATTAAGATTAGTATTTCTGGGTTTATAGTCAGTGGGTGAGTGAATGTAATTGTGAGCCACCAGGTGGTTATCATGTAGTTAGTTGTCGGGGTGGATCAGGGAGATAAGATGTTTTCAACTGTAGTTTGAAAGTAATGAATGTGTCTGCAGTTCTAGAGTTTTCAGGTAGGGTGTTCCAGATTTTAGGTCCTTTGAAATACATTGAAATATTTTGTAAAGGTTTAGTCGAACACGGGAATGTCATAGAGATGTTTGTTGTCTGGTGTTATGCCTGTGGATCCTGTCACAACTATCAAGAAACCGTTTTAGGTCAAGGTTAATATTGGAATTTAAGGTCCTGTAGATATAGATTGCACAGTAGTAAGTGTGGATGTTCTGAACAGGGAGTAAGTTTAGATTTATGAAGAGTGGGGGGGGAGGTGTTGCCAGGGATGGGATTTAGTGATTATTCTTACTGCGGCTTTTTGTTGGGTTATTATTGGCTTTAGGTGTGTTGCTGCAGTTGAACCCAAAGCACAGATAGCATAGGTGAGGTATGGATATATAAGTGAATGGTATAGTGTGAGAAGGGCAGTTTGCGGCACGTAGTATCGTATCTTGGAGAGGATCCCCACCGTTTTGGATACTTTTTTGTTATGTGTTGGATATGGGTGCTGAAATTTAGGTTGTTGTCGAGGTATAGGCCAAGGAATTGCCTCATTATGTCTGGCAATTAGAGTGTTGTCGATCTTAATGTTAAGTTGCGCAACACCTGCTCTGCTGCCAAACATAATATAGTAGGTTTTGCCAGTGTTAAGTGTAAGTTTATTGGCTGTCATCCAAGTCGATATTTTGAGCAGCTCCTCGTTAACAATGGTGTTGAGGGTGACAAGATTAGGGTGGGAGATGACATAAGTCGTGTCGTCAGCAAAGGTTTCAGGTGTTGGGATATGTTTGGAAGATCATTGATGTAAATGAGGAAGAGCAGGGGTCCAAGGACACTTCCCTGCGGAACTCCAGTATCAAGTGGCCGTATTGATGAGGCTGTGTCTTTAATGGTGACAATACTGATACCTATTAGAAGGTAGGATTTAAAATATGCAAGCGCATGGCCTCTTATACCATAGTGGTCAAGTTTGTGGAGTAGGATGCCGTGGTCTACTGTGTCAAACGCTTTTCTTAGGTCAATAAAAATTCCTAGCGGATATTCCTTATTTTCCAATGCTGTGTAAAGCAGGTCTAGCATTTTTATAATTGCATCATTAGTGCTTTTATTTTTCCTGAATCCAAATTGGCAGGGGATGAGTATGTTTTGTGACGTTATAAATGAATATAGTCTTCTGTGCACGAGTTTCTCGAAGATTTTGGATAGAATGGTAAGTTTGATATTGGCCTATAGTTGTTTACGTCTGTATGGTCACCACCTTTATGTATTGGTGTAACCCTTGCTGTCTTGAGTAGTGTCGGGAAAGTGCTAATTTCTAGTGACTTGTTAAAAAGTAATGTAATAGCATGCGAAAGGACATGGGCCGCTCGCTTGTACAGTAATGGTGGGACGTGAGACTAAGTGGCTTTATGATCGCGGTGACTTCCGTGGGCTCAGTTGGTACAAGATAGAAGGAATTTGGGAAATTCCCATCTAGGTAGTCCCCGGTACGTGGGATTTTACTGGCGAGATTAGATCCTATGTTTGAGAAAATGTCGTTTATCTTGTTAGCTGTATCAGTGGGATGCAGTGGTGTTTCATGAGATTTAGTTAGAACAATATTCTTGTTTTTTTTTTCAGTTTGTGGGTCTCTAGAATCTGGGAAAGTGTTTTCCAGGTCTTCTTTATATCTCCTCTTGTGTCAGTGAATCTGCTGGAGTAGTATAGTTGTTTGGCTTTCTTTATTAATTTGGTGAGAACTGTTGAATATTGTTTAAGAATATCTTTGTGTATTAAGCCCTGTCTATATTGCTTTTCATATTGGTGTTTCTTATCAATGGATTTCAGAATGCTGCTGGTTAGCCATGGGCAACCAAGCCGTTTATTCGTGATCTGTTTCGTTTTTATAGGACAATGTTTGTTGTATAATCTAAGTATTTTGTTAAGAAAAATGTTTGTCCAGTCGTCAATACCACTGGCATTGGAGAATTCTGTAGGCCAGTCAACAGTCTCTAGGTCTGTTGTGAAATTCCTTATTGAAGCCTCGTCATGGAGTCTAAATGAAACTTTGTTGTATTCGAGTGGTGGCTTACTAATGTTTGTTAAGAGGAAGGTTGGGTTGTGGTCAGTAGTGCTGTCTGTGATTATCCGTGATTTAAGGGGGGCTAGTATATTGGTCCATATGTGGTCTATTATGGTTGCACTTGTCTCAGTCAGCCTGGTTGGTTTAGTTATTGTTGGTATGAGAAGTGTGTTGTTCATATTGTTGATGAAATCAGTTACAGTCTGATCATCTGGTAGGCCAAGGTTGATATTGAAGTCTCCGGTTAAGAGAAGGTGGTGCTTGTTCATTTGTCTGTCTGTTATTAGTGACTTAGATTCTCACTAAAGTTTGGGATGTTTGTGTGGGGTATCCGGTATATGGCACCGATTGTTATAGGCGTCTTGAGGTTTTTTACAGTAAAATTAGCAAAAATGTATTCCCCATATTCATCACTAAAGCAATTAGTGCTAATACAAGATAGTTGGTTAGAGTAATAGACTGTAGTACCACCCCAACTTGGTATGGTCTGCAGTTGTGGATTGCTGTGTATCCTGGTAGAGGGTAGATATCTATTGCGTCCTGCTTAAGCCAGGTCTCAGTAAGAATAATGCAGGAGAAGGGTGTCTTTAGTGATTCAAGGAGTGCCAGGAGGTCATCATAGTGTTTGCTTAAAAGGACCTGACGTTGTAGTTAAGAACTGATAGACTTTGAGCAGTGTTCAGGATAGTGCTGGCTTGTGATGCTGTGTAATAAAGGCAGTTACTTTCCAATAAGTTTTGATTGTTTGTTAGATTATGGAGGTTTAGATCAGGGTCAACGTGATCATTCATCTTTTAGGTTTAAATAGTGGTTGTTTATATCCTGTATTATGTGGTGAGTTCTAATACTGATTTCTGTAGTGGTGGGAGGTTTGGATAAGTATACCGCTAAAGCACTTTGGTCATATAGAGTAGTCACTAATAAACATAATGAAATTGATATTGTCAATGTGTTGTGCTAGAATGAGCTAAAGTACAACTAGGTATAGTTAGTTTAGGTGTTGTCTAAGTACTGAGCTAGTTGCTGTACTTACTTGTAAAACGAGCTGCAGGTGGGTCCAGGCATTAAGTCTCCAGGAGCACAATGTATTGGGTAGCTTCCAGCGTCGACGGTGCTGGAAGGCGGCGGTGCTGGTGGTAAACGAGCTGCGAGATACAGAAATATGACGTACGAAAACCTATTGTTCTGTGAAACTGATGTTACAAAGTCAGCCTCGACAGAGAAGCATTAATAGCAAAAAAAACAAAATTGGAAATGTTGTCTCACGACAGACACGGAAAAGTATCATATAAATTATTGACAAAACTACTGCAGAGTGAATAAGTAAGTTTATTCAGGTGCTTGTACACATAAATATAGTTACATAAATTATCATACATAGCAGCATGTGTGTAGATTACCTAGGGAAAATCAAAAAAATTTAGACGAAGTGACTTATTTTCATTGGGAAAGTGAGGTTAGTTACCGAGACAATTGAGATATGCCAAAAGTGGCCGGTTTTTCAATATCCATTGAAAGAGGCCTCCTGTAATTTCTACAAAAACAGTACATTGGAAATTAAGTCGTTTTGTATGAATTTTGCGTTATCCTAGGTAATTTACGCTATATATGATAAATGTACTTACATGTATCTGTGTATAAATCAACTCAATCCTACATAACATGGAATTGGATCCATTATTTTTTATTAAAAAAATTACCAGCAGCAGATTTAAAGCGATTTAAACCCCACCAGAAACGACACGAATCTGGAGAAATATTTATTGTAATGAGATTGAATGCCTGCTAAGTGACAGTGTACAGGATTGAGACTTAAAGACGGATTTAGGATAACGTAATTAAAAATACACATGACTAGATAAGTATCCATTTAATTTGTTTTGATAAGGTAAGATAAGATTTCGTTCGGATTTTTAACCCCGGAGGGTTAGCCACCCAGGATATCCCAAGAAAGTCAGTGTGTCACAGAGGACTGTCTAACTTATTTCCACTGGGGTCCTCAATCTTGTCCCCCAGGATGCGACCCACACCAGTCGACTAACACCCAGGTACCTACTTGCTGTTTGGTGAACAGGACAACAGGTGTAAGGAAACACGTTGAAATGTTTCTACCCCGCCGGGAAACGAACCCGGGACCTCCATGTGTGAAGCGAGAGCCTTGCCAGCCAGGCCACGGGGCCTTCTATAATGTATAACAAGACTGTAGCCAAATATTTTCATAATAACATGGTATTTCCTGTATTAAATACACTCAATAAGCAAAAATGATAAGTCTCACTGAACGTGTGGGTATGAATCAACAGCGAGTTATAGGAAGGGACCCAACTCTTACAATCTAAAATAAATTCCACACTACAGACTACACGTACAATCTAGTCAGGCTGTCTGGTACAGGAAACCTGTGGCCTATGGAGGTTTCTTTAACTAAGGGTAAGTCGGTGTACCTATCTTCATTATCTCTCTCTCTACGAGAACGGTTTAGCTGCCACTCTTATAATTTAGAGATAGATATAAATTATATTTAGTTAAATCTTCCACTTACTGACTGTCCAGGACGCTGACCAGTTACTTACGATTCTGAGCGAGAGAAACGGTTGTGCAGGGAAGAAAAACTAGAAGCTTCAGCAACATCTGCAATGATTAATTATCAGTTTTAATGACAGTTATGAGTCGTATTCCAACATATATTTACAGTTGGATTTACGTATAAGTAAGATTCAACTTAATTAGGGAAAAATCATAATAAGAAAACGGTCGTGTCTGTCTCGCGAGGCCGGGTCTCAGACCGGGCTGCGGGGGCGTTGACCCCGAAACCCTCTCTAGGTATGAGTGTTCAGTGGATCATGGTTCCACTATTCCTTGAACTAAATTAGCCTCACAAGTCAAAGCTTTCACGTAAATATATACAGCTTAGCACCTCACAGTGTGAGGGGACTCGCTTCTCATTAAGAAAAAATTCTACGTTGGAAGACGAGCTTCCAGCCTATAACATTTTATGCACTAAATGTGATAATTGTCATTATTCCTCACTGTAACACAGTGATTTGGTATTTCAAAAACATTACGGAGAAAAAAAATTTGTTTACATAAAATGATCTGTGCAAATAGTACATGTTTTGAACGTGTTGATTGAAAATTTCATGTATTTTAATTAAAATCATAAAAATGGTTGTAATGCAACCATACAGAATTCATCCATATATATTTGTATTCCAATATCGAAAGTAATATTAAAAAAAATTTGTCAACAATGGAACGGAACTTAGAAGAGTGAAAGACAAAGCATTTGGGGAGAGACGTGGGACTTAAATATGAAGCTGAAAAGACGTGAGAGTTGTCACAGCTGCTTCTTTTTACGATGACGCGGTGCTTTTGGGAGATTCTGAAGAGAAGTTGACTGAATTTTGGATTGTATATAAAAGAAGGAAGCTAAAAGTGAAGGAACAAAGTGATTAGAGTAACAAAAAAAATATTCAGTGAGAGATAGAGTATCATATTGGAAGGGGAGAGTATGGTGGAACCATAGAACTGACGAATGGAAAAAGGTTAGGTTAGGTTAGGTAAGGTTCGTCAGGAAACAGGACAAATGTTTCCTGACGCGGGTCTTAGTCAGATGATGACCCGCCTTTGGAGCTTTTGGTCATCTGACCGAGGCCTTCCGCTGGCTTACCGGTCCACCCCTTTAAAAATTATGGTCATTTATAACCAGTCTTATGGAAAAAGGTGGTTGGTACACTGAGCCATCTGTGGAAACAAAAAATTTTACCTATGGACGTGAAAGGGAAAATATATCAGAGTATAATGGTGCCAACACTGTTGTAAGGGTGTAAAACATTGGTTTTGAATAATTCAGCGAGGGGGCTGGAGGCAGTGGAGATGCCGTGTTTGAGGGCAATTTGTGGTGTGAATGTTACTCGGAAAATTCGGAGTTTGGACATTAGGATGAGGTGCGGAGTTATCAAAAGTATTATCCAGAAGGTTGAAGAGGAGGATGTTGTGGGGGTTTGGACATTTAAAGAGTTTGGAGAGAAATACAATGACTATGAGGGCGTATTAATCTGGAGTGGAGGGAATGAGGGGTAGTGGTCATCCTAGGAAAGGTTGGAGAGAGAGGGTAAAGGAGGTTTTGAGCGCTAGGGACTTGGACATCCAACAAGCTTGTGTGAGCGACTAGTTACTGTAAGTGGAGAAGTGTCGGAATGGGCAAATATGACGAGTGGGGTTCCAGTACTGTTTCTTGTGTATGCATACATGACAGATTAAACTGAGATGTGAAACTGCTGAAGAGAAAACAAAGAGAAAAAGACCATGAAAGGCTACAAATGGACCTGGACAAGCTGTATGATTGATCTAACAAATTTCTATTGGAATTTACCCCAGCACATGCAAGGTTATGAAAATCGGAGAAGGGCAAAGACGTCTGTAAACAGCGTACAGATTCGGGGGATAAAGACTGCAAAGGACCTCAGAGTGAGCATAGTTCCAAGCATTTCGCCTGAGGCACACATCAAGAGAACAACCCTTGCAGCAAACAGGACACTGGCAAATTTACGAGTTGCTTTGTGGAACATCATCAAGGAGGAAATTATGATCCCCTGTACGGGTGGAAACATTGGGGAGTGTTTCCTTAAGACACCTGCTGTCCATGTTCACTTATCAGCAAAATAGGTATCCGGGTGTTAGCCGACTGGTGTATGTCGCATCCTGGGGACAAAACCTAATTTGTCCGAAATGCTCTGCATGACGAAAGACATTTTATGTAGTAAGAGCTGATGTCAGCTAGGTCTATGTAAGTTGTATCCTATATACTTGAAGGAGGTTTCGGAAGCCAGCGCCCCCGTGGCCAGGTGCTGGACCAGGCCTTGTGGTTGATCAGGGCCTGATCAACCAGGCTGTTACTGCTGGGCACATGTAAACCGACGTACGAACCATAGCCCGGCTAGTCAGATACTGACTTTAGGTGCCTGTCCAGCTCCTTGAAGACAGCCAGGGATCTATCAGTAATTCTCCTTATGTATGCTGGGAAGCAGTTGAACAGTCTTGGGCCTCTGACACTTGTGTTGTCTCATAGTATACTCGTGACGCCCCTGCTTTTCACTGGGGAGGGGGATGTTGCATCTCCTGCTGAGTCTTTTGCTTTCGTAGGGAGTGATTTTCGTCTGCAGATTTGGGACTTGTAGAAATAAAGATTATTATTATTATTATTATTGTTATTATTATTATTATTATTATTATTATTATTATTATTAGTAGTAGTAGTAGTAGTAGTAGTAGTAGTAGTAGTAGTAGTAGTAGTAGTAGTAGTAGTAGTAGAAGTAGTAGTAGCAGTAGTAGTAGTAGTAGTAGTAGTAGTAGCAGCAGTAGTAGTAGTAGTAGTCGTAGTAGTAGCAGTAGTAGTAGTATTTCAGGCCCAGTATGCAGGAGTATGCAGCGCCAGTATAAAACCCGCAGCTGGTAAAGAACGTGAAGAAACTGGAAAAAGTGCTAAGATTTGCAGCGAAATTAGTTCCAGAGCTGAGGGGTATGAACAATGAGGAGAGGCTAGAAGAGCTAAACCTGACGACACTAGATTATTATTATTATAATCAAGGGGGAAGCGCTAAACCCGTAGGATTATACAGCGCCCAGGGGGGGATGTGGAAGGCATTCAGGCTTAATTCGGGGAACTGGAGCACAGATTCAATTCCCTAAATTAAGAGCCCCTCACCAACATCAAGGAACCTTCCATGAGGGGTGACGACACTAGAGTACAGAAGGATCAGAGGTGACATGATTACAACGTACAAAATCCTGAGAGGAATTGGAAGATGAACTGGGAGAGAATGAAAGGCAGGTCTCAGGCACACATGAGTCATGCGGATGTTAGGAAATGTTTTCTCAGGAATAGAGTGTTCAGGAAATGGAACAGCCTAGACAGCGAAGTGGTAGAGGCAGAATCCATACATAGCTTTATGAACAAGTATGATAGGGCTCACGCAGACAGGAGAAAGTGAAACCAGTAGCGGTAGGCAGAGAGGCGGGACCAGGAGCTAAGACTCGATCCGCGCAACTAAAATTGAGTACAACAGAATCAGTGTACAGTGAGAAAGGCGGCGGGCAGTAACAGGAGCAGTAACAGTATCTGGAGCAGGAGTAGCAACAGTAGCAGAACAGCAACAGTAGCAGCAGCAGGAGCAGTGGCAGGAACAATAGCAGAAGCATGAGCAGTAGTAACAGTAGCAGTTGCACCAGTAGTAGCTGGTGGAGTAGTTGCAGGAGTAGTAGCAGTAACAGGAGCCGTGGCACTAGCTTCAGGGGGTGAGAATTCCTTAAGATTAATCTCATGGCCTTTTGTACAGGTCACGTCCACTCTCTGCCAACCTTCCCCACCACTTACTGTGACCCCCCCCCCCCCGAATATTATGACCCACCTTCGTTCTGTGACTCGTGTTCATAGTCCCGTGTTCATAGTGACCCCTAGTTTAGAATGTGGCCCTTGTTCCTACTGTGACCACCGTTCATTCTGTGCTTATGAGGGCAATGGTTTCAATGCCAGTATGACAAGACCAATGACACCAGCAAGTGATCACAGCACTGCATTGTTAAGAGACGAGTCACCTGACTAAGTAGCTCATTCCCAGCAAATTCACATAGCTGAGTGAGCGCGCGTACACACACACACACACACACACACACACACACACACACACACACACACACACACACACACACACACACACACACACACGTACTCATATACAACAGGCCTAGTGTCTAATCGACATGTGCCTAGGGCAAAATGGTAACTAACACACACACACACACACACACACCGGACAACATCTCCCCGTGGGCCCAGAGAGAGGGAGCAGAGGCGTTCTGTGTGCTTAAAACAATTTTCAGCATATCTATCGAAACAGGGCGACAGGTGTGGAAGAAAGCAAATGTAGTCCCAGTATTTAAGAAAGGAGACAGACAAGCAGAATTAAACTATAGACCGGTATCACTGACATGTATAGTATGGAAAGTCATGGAGAAGATTATCAGGAGAAGAGTGGTGGAGAACCTAGAAAGGAATGAGTTTATAAACGATAACCAACACGGTTTCAGGGAAGGGAAATCCTGTGTCACAAAACTACTGGAGTTTTACGACAAGGTGACAGAAATACGACAAGAGAGGGGATGGGGTAGACTGACTTTTCTTTGACTGTAAGAAGGCTCTCGACTCAGTTCCACGCAAGAGATTAGTGCAAAAGATAGAGGAGCAGACATTAATATCAGGAAAGGCACTGCAGTGGATCAAGGAATGACTGACAGGAAGGAAACAATTATGGTACGTGACGAGGTGTCAGAGTGGGGACATGTGACGAGCGGGGTTCTACAGGGGTCAGTCCTAGGGCCGGTGCTATTTCTCGTATATGTGAATGACATGAAGAAAGGGCATCCCTGTTTGCAGACGATGTGAAGCTAATGCGAAGAACTAAACCGGATGAAGTTCAGGTACGACTACAAAGGGATCTGGACAGGATGCATGCCTGGTCCAGCAACTGGCTCCTGGAGTTTAACCCCATCAAGTGCAAAGTCATGAAGATTGGGGAAAGTCATTGAAAGCCGCAGACAGTATAGGCTAGGGGCCAAAGACTGCAAAACTCACTCAAGGAAAAGGATCTTGGTTTGAGTATAATACCGAGCACATCTCCTGAGGCGCACATCAACCAAATAACTGTTGCAGCATATGGGCGCCTGGCAAACCTAACGTTGGGCCTATATTGGGGTATGCAGCACCAATATGGAACCCACACCTGGTCAAGCAAGTCAAGAATTTAGAGAAAGGTTTGCGACAAGATTAGTCTCGGAGATAAGTCGTATGTCCTGCGAGGAAAGGTTACGGGAAATTGACCTGATGACACTGGAGTGCAGAAGGGACAGGGAAAACCTGATAACGACATAAAATATTGAGAGGAATTGGCAGGGTGGATAAGGAGAGGATATTCCAGAGATGGGGCGCAGCACTAAGAGGTCACAACATACCTGTGACTCATATGAGACACAGGGATGTTAGGAAGTATTTCTTCAGTCATAGAGCTGTCAGGAAGTTGAGCAATCAGGAGAGTGATGTAGTGGAGGCAGGATTCATACATAGCTTTAACAAGAGATACGATCAAGCTCATGGAACAGGGAGAAAGCAGACCTAGAAGCGACCAACAAAGAGGCGGGGCCAGAAGCTGTGACTCGCCCCGTGTAACCACAAGTAGGTGAGTACACACACACACACACACACACACACACACACACACACACACACACACACACACACACACACACACACACACACACACACACACACACACACACACACACACACACACACGCACACACACACACGAGCGTGTACTCACAGACACATGTGAACGACATGACGGAAGGAATAGACCCTGAGGTGTCCCTGTTTGCAGATGACGTGAAGGTGATGAGAAGAATTCACTCGATCGAAGACCAGGCAGAACTACAAAGGGGTCTGGACAGGCTGCAGACCTGGTCCAGCAATTGGCTACTGGAGTTCAACCCCACCAAGTGCAAAGTCATGAAGATTGGGGAACGGCAAAGAAGACCGCAGACGGAGTATAGTTTAGGGGGCCAGAGACTACAAACCTCACTCAAGGAAAAAGATCTTGGGGTGAGTGTAACACCAGGCACATCTCCTGAAGCGCACATCAACCAAATAACTGCTGCAGCATATGGGCGCCTAGCAAACCTCAGAACAGCATTCCGACATCTTAATAAGGAATCGTTCAGGACTCTGTACACCGTGTACGTTAGGCCCATATTGGAGTATGCGGCACCATTGGAACCCACACCTAGCAAAGCACGTAAAGAAACTAGAGAAAGTGCAAAGGTTTGCAACAAGACTAGTCCCAGAGCTAAAAGGTATGTCCTACGAGGACAGGTTAATGGAAATCAACCTGACGACACTGGAGGACAGGAGAGATAGGGGGGACATGATAACGACATACAAAATACTGAGAGGAATTGACAAGGTAGACAAAGACAGGATGTTCCAGAGATGGGACACAGGAACAAGGGGATACAGTTGGAAGTTGAAGACACAGATGAATCACAGGGATGTTAGGAAGTATTTCTTCGGCCACAGAGTAGTCAGTTTGGAAAGCGATGTAGTGGAGGCAGGATCCATACATAGCTTTAAGCAGAGGTATGATAAAGCTCACGGTTCAGGGAGAATGACCTAGTAGCGACTAGTGAAGAGGCGGGGCCAGGAGCTTGGACTCGACCCCTGCAACCTCAACTAGGTGAGTACAACTAGGTGAGTACACACTCACACACATACACACACAGCTCATAAAAAACGCTGGAAATTTGAGGAAATGGGAGACATGGACGAGACTGGAGAAAGAGAATACATAGTAGGTACAATTCAGTCTGGGGAGCACAAGGTAGTCTTTGCAGTGATGTATAATCCACCACAGAACTGCAGGAAGCCAAGAGATGAATATGAAAAGAGCAACAGAGCAATGGTGGACACACTGACTGAGGTGGCAAGAAGTGCTCACTAGAGCAGAGCAAAGTTACTGGTTATGGGCGATTTCAACCACAGGGAGATCGATTGGGAAAACCTGGAACCTCACGGGGGTCCCGAAACATGGAGAGCCAAGATGATGGATGTGGTACTGGAAAACTTCATGCATCAACATGTTAAGGATACTACCAGAGAAGGAGGGGAGGATGAACCAGCAAGATTGGACCCTGTGTTCACCCTGAGCAGTTCTGACATTGAGGACATCACATATGAGAGGTCCCTAGGAGCTAGTGACCACGTGGTTCTGTGCTTTGAATACATAGTAGAGATACAAGTGGAGAGGGTAACAGGAGTTGAATGGGAAAAGCCAGACTATAAAAGGGGGGACTACATAGGTTTGAGAAACTTCCTGCAGGAGGTTCAGTGGGCCAGAGAACTGGCAGGAAAGTCGGTAAACGAAATGATGGAATATGTAACAACAGAATGCAAGGAAAGGCTTATTCCCATGGGCAACAGAAATAATGAGAAGACAAGAACGAGCCCCTGGTTTACCCGACGGTGTAAGGAGGCAAAAACTAAGTGCAATAGAGAATGGAAGAAGTGCAGAAGGCGAAGAACACAGGAAAATATGGAGATTAGTCGCAGAGCCAGGAACGAGTATGCAGAGGTAAGGAGGGAGGCCCAGCGACAGTATGAAAATAACATAGCATCGAAAGTCAAGTCTGACCCGAAACTGCAGTACAGCCACATCAGGAGAAAGACAACAGTCAAAGACCAGGTGATCAGGCTGAGGAAAGAAGGTGGGGAACTCACAAGTAACGATCACGAGGTATGTGAAGAGCTCAACATGAGATTTAAGGAAATATTTACAGTAGAGACAGGAAGGGCTCTGGGAAGACAGCACGGAGGGGTACACCAACAGGGAATATACCATCAAGTGTTGGATGACATACAAACAACGGAGGAGGAGAAGGTGCAGAAGCTGCTAAGTGACCTTGATACCTCAAAGGCGATGGGTCTGGACAACATTTCCCTGTGGGTCCTTAGAGAAGGAGCAGAGAAGCTGTGCGTGCCACTAATCACAATCTTCAATACATCCCTTGAAACTGGGCAACTACCTGAGGTATGGAGGGCGGCAAATGTAGTCCCCATTTTTAAGAAAGGAGACAGAAATGAGGCACTAAACTAAAGACCAGTGTCTCTGACGTGTATAGTATGAAAAGTCATGGAGAAGAGTATCAGGAGGAGAGTGGCGGAACACCTGGAAGGGAACAAGATTATAAACGATAACCAGCAGGGATTCATGGAAGGAAAATCCTGTGTCACAAACCTTCTGGAGTTCTATGACAAGGTAACAGAAGTAAGACACGAGAGAGAAGGATGGGTTGATTGCATTTTCCTGGACTCCAGGAAGGCCTTCGACACAGTTTCTCACAGGAGATTAGTGCAGAAGCTGGAGGACCAGGCGCATATAACAGGAAGGGCACTGCAATGGATCAGAGAATACCTGACAGGGAGGCAACAACGAGTCATGGTACGTGATGAGGTGTCACAGTGGGCGCCTGTGACGAGCGGGGTCCTACAGGGGTCAGTCCTACAGGGTCAGTGCTATTTTTGATATATGTGAATGACATGATGGAAGGCATAGACTCTGAAGTGTCCTTGTTCGCAGATGATGTGAAGTTAACGAGAAGAATTAAATCAGATGAGGATCAGGCAGGACTACAAAGAGATCTGAACAGGCTGGACACATGGTCCAGCAACTGGCTTCTCGAATTCAACCCTGCCAAATGCAAAGTCATGAAGATTGGGGAAGGGCAAAGAAGACCGCATACACAGAATAGGCTAGGTGGACAAAGACTGTAAACCTCACTCAGTTAGAAAGATCTTGGGGAGATCATAACACCGAGCACGTCTCCGGAGGCACACATCAACCAGATAACTGCTGCAGCATATGGGCGCTTACCAAACCTGAGAATAGCGTTCCGATACCTCAGTAAGGAATCGTTCAATACACTGTACACTGTATACGTCAGGCCCACACTAGAATATGCAGCACCAGTTTCGAACCCACACCTGGTCAAGCACGTCAAGAAATTAGAGAAAGTACAAAGGTTTGCAACAAGGCTAGTTCCGGAGCTCAGGGGAACGTCCTACGAAGAAAGGTTAAGAGAAATCGGTCTGACAACACTGGAGGACAGGAGGGTCATGAGAGACATGATAACGACATACAAAATACTGCATGGAATAGACAAGGTGGACAGAGACAGGATGTTCTAGAGATGGACACAGAAACAAGGGGTCACAATTGGAAGCTGAAGACTCAGATGAGTCAAAGAGATGTTAGGAAGTATTTCTTCAGTCATAGAGTAGTTAGGAAGTGGAATAGTCTGGCAAGCGATGTAGTGGAGGCAGGAACTATACATAATTTTAAGACGAGGTATGGTTAAGCTCATGGAGCAGGAGGAGAGAGGACCTAGTAGTGGTCGGTGAAGAGGCGGGGCCAGGAGATGAATCTCGACCCCTGCAACCACAATTAGGTTAGTACAATTAGGTGAGTACACACACGGGTAATGCTTTATTTACAGTGAACAAAGTCAGGGTATTTTTCTAGAGTGGTTTGTAATATAACACTGTGGTTAAAATACTTTGCCATTTCTTGAATATTTCTGGATTCATTAATTTTATCGCACTCCAGTACATAATGACGCAGGGTGTGACAATAGTCCATCTGGTAAAGTTTACATTTCGTTTGGTCTACATCTGGTGGTGGTGATTTAACCTGCCAAAGATACTTGTAACCCAGCTGGAGCCGGGCGGTAGTGACATCTAAGAGTCTGCTTATTTTGTTGGATGCACCATGGACATGTGGCTCCTCCTGCATGATAGACATGTGGCTCCTCCTGCATGATAGAATGATGATAGATGGACTGACTTGTGTCGATCTCCCTGAGTCTTAAGTCAGTAAAGTTCATTTGAAGTTCTTTTCGTATTATTGTTGTGAAACTGCTGACATCCCAAGATTGTAATCTACTCCCTCTTTGAAAGAGTATAACTTAGCCAATTCATCAGTTCTATCATGCATCTGAAGACCAATGTGAGATGGAATCCAAAGCATGTGCACTCTGACTCTACTGTCCACAATCTTACCATACCTGTGTCTGGCTTCTGACACAAGCATGCCACAATTCATACTTAATGAATTGAGAGCATTTATGGACGACAGAGAATCAGTTACAATTAAAGTGTCAACCTAAGATACATGGACGCATTTGAGTGCAAGGAATATGGCAAACAGTTCTGTTTGAAGGGTTGAGGCCCAGTTATTGATAAGAACATAAGAACATAAGAAAGAAGGAACACGGCAACAGGCCTACTGACCCATGCGGAGCAGGTCCATGTCCCCCCCCCCGGATTAGCCCAATGACCCACCCAGTCTGGTCACCTCCACTCAAGGAAGGAGCACGGCACCAGACCCAGCAGCACAAGCTAGTCAGGTCCAACTCACACCCACCCACACCCACTCATGTATTTATTTAACCTATTTTTAAAACTACACAACGTTTTAGTCTGAATAACTGTACTCGGGAGTTTGTTCCACTCATCCACAACTCCATTACCAAACCAGTGCTTTCCTATATCCTTCCTGAATCTGAATTTTTCCAACTTGAAACCATTGCTGCGAGTCCTGTCTTGGCTGGAAATTTTCAGCACGCTATTTACATCCCCTTTATTTATTCCTGTTTTCCATTTATACACTCGATCATATCCCCCCTAATTCTACGCCTTTTTTGCGTGCTCCAATTTCTTTTTGAGAGCCATCACTCCGAATGCACACACTAATATGCGTTTCAGCGCCACGTTAACCGTGTTCCAGCAGCTAGGGAGCCAGAAGAAGAAAACACATTGACTCTTACTCGCTCCCTGGCTGCCTTTCCCCAGAAACACAGACAGTAGTATCCAATGACCACATACCCAGCCAAAACATCCCAACATACCATCAAAGTACCGGCACTCTACCGTCCATCTGTACAGCTCAAGCTCCACATGATCACCGGGTGGCCTGGTGGCTAAAGCTCCCGCTTCACACACGGAGGGGCCTGGGTTCGATTCCCGGCGGGTGGAAACATTTCGACATGTTTCTTTACACCTATTGTCCTGTTCACCTAGCAGCAGATAGGTACCTGGGTGTTAGTCGACTGGTGTGGGTCGCATCCTGGGGGACAAGATTGAGGACCCCAATGGAATAAGTTAGACAGTCCTCGATGACGCACTGACTTTCTTGGGTTATCCTGGGTGGCTAACCCTCCGGGGTTAAAAATCCGAACGAAATCTTATCATACACCAACAGCATGTCATATTTAAAACAAAGTATCTCGCCTGCATTTACTCTCATCTCACACAGGCTTGTCTCTGCCTCTCATCAAACCTGTCCCTCAAGGAAGGTCCCTTGATGCTGGAGAGGGGCTTTTGATCTAAGGAATTGGATCTGCGCTCCAGTTCCCTTAGCCTGGATTCCTCCCATCCCCTCCTCCCACAGGCGATGTATAATCCCTACGGGTTTAGCTCTCCCTCATAATAATAATAATAATAATAATAATAATCAGAAAACCTCTGTGATTATCGTCGTTTTTCTCCGCCTGTTTAGAATAAAGAATTAAGTCATATCACGCCACTTGGGCAACATTTGCGAAACTTTATTCTGAAGACGTTTCGCCACCCAGTGGCTTCTTCAGTCTAATACAGAGAAAAGTGAAAGATAAGAAAAAATTTGAGGTAATTAGTTTCTCATTCTGGAGTCGATGTGTTCGGTTTATCAAGATTAATGGATCCAACACATCGACTCCAGGCTGAGGGACTGATTACCTCAAACTCTTCATCAGAATGGTGTCCCGTGGCTCGGTAGGCAACACTTTCGCTTCGCACGCAGTGTCCGTGGTTCGATCCCCGGCAAGTGTGTGTTTCCTTACACATTGTTGTTCATATTTACTTAATCAGCAAGTAAGTACCTAGGTGTTGTCGGAATTATAAACACAAATGCAGTATAATGTGATCCTTTATTGACAACGTTTCACCCACACAGTGGGCTTTTTCAAGTCACACACGGATCTACCTGGGGTTGGAAGGTACGAGAGTATTTATAGGTGTTGTCGACTGGAGTGGGTCGCATCCTGGGGGACAAGATTTAAAGACCCCAGTGGAAATAAGATAGCCTGTCTTGGGTTACCCTGGGTGACTAACCCCCCGGAGTTAAAAATCCGAACAAAATCTTTTCTCACCTATATCACTAATTCACTGCCCTGATTTCGTTGCGAGAAATATCCATCATTCAAAAGCGATTTAACTCGAAGTAATATTCCTCACCTTCATAGTTGTTGTGATGACCCAGCCAGGTTGGCAGCCAGAGTTCTAATGGAAGGATCCAGTCTTCTGGTCTGAGTATTTATAGACCACGGTGTACGGCTCTGTCCCATCATCTACTTGAGGTACAACGGCCAGAGAGGCGCCCACACCACCGATTTCTCGGCCCTGACCCCCCCCCCCGCCCCCACCTGTTGACTTTAGCGGATCTGTAATAATGTCACTGCGGGTCTTCCTGCAGGAGGCCCGCAAGAAACTCGTGTGGGTCCGCCAAGTTACTGACGTGTTAGGCAGAGAACACTTGTAAACACCCATAACGGAAAATAACAATGCAGAGACATTCATGTGTCCTACCCCCAAACCCCCTCCTCCACCCTATAACCCACCGCCTCCACCTCCTCCTCCTCTCGTCCCTCATCTTCCTCGGATCGACATGGCAGGTGGTTGGAGCCTACATGTACCTTTGCACTTAACTGTAGTACTACTGCTGTCTCTCTCTCTCTCTCTCTCTCTCTCTCTCTCTCTCTCTCTCTCTCTCTCTCTTTATACAGGGTTTGACAAGGTTAGGTTAAGGATCCCTAGCTTTATTAACAAGCTAAGAGCTGTTACCTACATCAGCTCATTTGAAAGCATTTTTATTGTTATGAAACATATAAGTAAGGAACAGGATGAAGTTGGAGCCATCTGTGGGCCAGCATTTTCATCTGATAAACTGACTTTATCTCGTTGACATCATAATGCTGTACGAATGTGTTCCATACTCGAGTCATCCTGGGCATAAATGATCTCAGATGAAGTGATGTTCTGGAGAAGGGTACAGCCAGAGTAAAGTTGCTGCTTTCTGCCCGTCTTGTGGCATAAAAGCTTGTTTCACGCTGTCCTCGAAGTGGATCCAAGTGTGGTACTTTGACAATGTTGGCCTTTCTCTCTCTCTCTCTCTCTCTCTCTCTCTCTCTCTCTCTCTCTCTCTCTCTCTCTCTCTCTCTCTCTCTCTCTCTCTCTCTCTCTCTCTCTTTCTCTCTCTCTATCTATCTATCTATTTATCTATCGATCTATCTACTAATCTATCTATCTGTATATCTATCTATCTCTCTCCAGCTACTGTGAGTCCCATCATCTCTTTAAGACAGAAAAAAAATACCCGGAATAAAAGCAATTACTCGGTTTGATTATAGTTTTTAAAAAGGGGAAAAAGGGCTACAG
>NC_069419.1:50526647-50528109 GCF_026875155.1 Cherax quadricarinatus | reverse complement strand
GATTACCTGTCTTCTTCAGTAAAGAAATTTTTATTTAAGTCAAAATTTGAGAAACAGTGTTTAAAGGGTGGAACGTATTTTTAAATTTACCGAATAAAAAGGTGTTAAAATCTGGGGGACAGATTTTGTTTACAAAAACAAGTGTAGATCCCAAAGAGGAATATTAGAGAAACTGTTCTTCCTAGAATAGGCGTTCTCAAAGGTGGAAAGGGGATAAGCCCCCTCTATTTAAATGTTTAGCAGAAGTAAGCCTCTTCGGGGGATCGGTCTTCACCACACAATGCAAAATTAGGGTTCGGTTTTCCGGGCTTAGGTAATGGTTGTGTCAGGGGGGTGTCCCAAAGGACAAATCCGCCCCCAAAACTCTGTGCCCCCAAAATGGACACTGTACCGGACGCCCCAGGAGCGTAGACTTAAGGCCAGGGGTGACAATTAAGGGTTTTATGTTAGTGTGGGTGGCAGTTTTTTATGGAGTCTTGACCCAAAGTTCAAAGTGAGACCACTCCTATTTGGAACTTTGCCCTCTTAAGTTTACCATCACTCCATCGCCTCCCTACCCATCACTTGCTCCTACCTCCCCCCAAACTTGCTCCTCCTACCCCATCATTTGCCCCTTCCCTTCCCCATCACTCACTTGGCAAACATTTTTTTCCCAAGCACGGACTGAAAATATTTACTTCCTGTATACACACATGTTAGGTGGAAATAATATATTATTATATATTTAATATATATATATATATATTTAATATTATTTATATTTTATATTTTTATTATATTATTATATTATATTTATATATAAATAATATATTAATAATTTATTTTATAATATATTTATATATATATATATAAAAGTAGGTGCGGTTAATTGGGGGCCCCGGAGTAAATTTTTTTTGAATATTATAAATATATCTTAGTCTCCGGCTTAATTAATGTAGTATGGGTTCTTTTCTTTTCAAAGAGGTTTGTTACCGACTTCTGGCAACAATTCAGCTGTGGTGGTCCTGTGATTTACAGTGCTCATCAGCTGTTTTTCGTAAGGCTATTCCTGCAGGGGTGCTTCGTGAGTGAAAGAGTTTTCGCCAAATTCTCCCCTTCATTTCATGATTAATACAAAAAAAATTATGAATGTCACACCTAAAGAGCGTGCAAGTATTGTGTCTTAAAAAACATGGTGATTTGGTGTCAGCCCAGATCCCCAAAAAAAATTTGGCCTAGCAAAGTCAACTATGGTCAGTTTTGAAGAGAACTGACGAACTGGTTATTTGGAGGGCTGCGTCGAGGAAGATGTTTAAGAAAACGCTAGGCAGACCCCCCCCCCCCCCCGGTGAAAAGGGTTTTTAAATGAGAAATAGTGCGAAGGACCCCAAGAAAAACCAGCAAAGTGTACGATTATTATTTAATCAAGG
This sequence comes from Cherax quadricarinatus, assembly GCF_026875155.1. Lineage (NCBI taxonomy): Eukaryota > Metazoa > Arthropoda > Malacostraca > Decapoda > Parastacidae > Cherax > Cherax quadricarinatus. The sequence goes on along the minus strand of NC_069419.1, from coordinate 50,526,700 downwards.
GGAAGCGCTAAACCCGGAGGATTATCAGCGCTGGGGGGGGGATGGGGAAAGGC
>NC_069419.1:50496647-50521647 GCF_026875155.1 Cherax quadricarinatus | reverse complement strand
TAAAACACTACCGAAGTCTCCCAGATCATGAAAAACACTACCGAAGTCTCTCAGATCTGTAAACACTACCAAGTCTCTCAGATCATGTAAACACTACCAAAGTCTCCCAGATCATTTTAAACCAACAAAAAAGTCCCCCAGTCATGTAAACACTACCGAAGTCTCCAGATCATGTAAACACTACCGAAGTCTCCCAGATCATGTAAACACTACCGAAGTCTCCCAGATCATGTTAAACACTACCGAAGTCTCCCAGATCATGTAAAACACTACTGAAGTCTCCCAGATCATGTAAAAAACTACCGAAGTCTCCCAGCACAGACTAACAGATATCAACACTATTGGAATGAGCATCAACCTGCGTGGTGGTACATGTCAGGTACACATGCTACAACACACTGCGGATATATCCTACTTTGCTACCAAAAAAAAATATAGCACTCACTGTTCGTTTCTTGTGTTTCCTCCCGCTTACTTTTCTTCTCCCATTCCTCCTCCTAATTTCCCCATTATTTCCCCTTTTTATCCTTTGGAAAAAAACTGATGTTGAATGGAGATATATTTTTTTCCTCAGTGAACTTAGAATAAGGGTTTAGCTTTATGGGTTACCATCTTATGGCCGTTGTTGCTCTGGATGGTGGTGAGAAGGAGGGAGGGAGGGAGGGAGAGAGAGAGAGAGAGAGAGAGAGAGAGATGAGAGAGGAGAGAGAGAGAGAGAGAGGAGAGAGAGATGAGAGGAGAGAGAGAGAGGGGAGAGAGAGGAGAGGAGAGAGAGAGAGAGAGTGAGAGAGAGGGGGGGGAGAGAGAGAGAGAGAAGAGAGAGAGGAGAGGGAGAGAGAGAGAGAGAGGGGAGAGAGACAGAGAGAAGAGAGGGGAGAGAGATAGAGATGAGGAGAGAGAGAGAAGGAGAGAGAGAGAAGAGCAGAGAGAGAGAGAGAGAGAGTAGAGAGAGAGAGAAAAAGAGAGAGAGGGGGAGAGAAGGAGGTGAGAGAGAGAGAGAGAGAGAGAGAGGAATGAGGAGAGTGAGAAGAGAGAGAGAGAGGGGAGGAGGGAGAGGAGGGAGAGAGAAGAGGGAGAGAGAGGGGAGTTTCCGTTGCCTGCCCCCTTCATCTGGACTGCTTGACAAGTAGGGAAAAAGAGCAAAAAACGTCTCATCTCTGCCTGGACCATCCTGGATAAACTGTCATTTCAGAGAGCCTTCAACACAGGAGGGATTGGGTGGCCTTACTGTTATGTACAAGGCCAATATTGTCAAAATATCACACTTGGATCCACTTGAGGACCCGCTTGGGGAAACAAACTTTTATGCAAAAAGGCAGAAAGCAGGGAACTTCACTCTGCTGTTCCCACTCCGAGCATCTTCCCTCTGAGATCATACATACCCGGGATGACTCGAGTATGGAAAAACTTGTACAGCATAATGATGCAACGAGATAAGATTTGAAAAATGAAAATGCTGGCCCACAGATGCTCCAACTTACTGTTTCTACTTGTATGTCCTAAAAATTTAAAAAATGCTTTCAAATGAGCTGATGTAGGTAACAGTCTTAGCTTGCCAATAAAGTTAGGAATCCTTAACGTAAAAAGCTTTTCAATAAAGTAGTGGTCCTAACCTTGCAAACCTTGTGTAAAAAAAAAAAGAAAAAATAGAGGGAGAGAGGAGAGGGAGAAAAGGAGAGGGGAGAGAGAGGAGAGAGAGAGAGAGAGTGAGAGGAGAGAGGGAGAGAGAGAGAGAGAGAGGAGAGAGAGAGAGAGAGAAAAGAGAGAGAGAGAGAGAGAGAGAGAGACGAGAGAGAGAGAGAGAGGAGAGAGAGAGGAGAGGAGGAGAGAGGAGAGAAAAGAAAAGAGGAGAGGGGGAGAGAGAAGAGAGAGACAGAAGGGGAGAGAGAGGGGAGGAGAGAGAGAGAGAGAGAAAGGAGGAAAGAGAGGGGGAGGAGAGAGAGAGAAAAGAGAGGGAGAGAGGAAGAGAGAGAGAGAGAGGAGAGGGGAGAGAAGAGAGAGCCTTAGTTTGGCTTTCGTTGTAGGAGGGGTGCTACTGCTAAGTAAAAGCATGGCGAAGGTTAAAGAGACACCTACCAAACCTATAACAGGAACTTGCACATGCAAGCCTGTAGCATATGGGTATGTTCCCAAAAAAGGGCCATTGCTAAATGGGAGGCGGAACTAAAGAAAGTTGCATCAGGTTGGGTAGGCTCCAAAACTGGTGGCCCTGGGCCAAGGCAGACAAGGTTTTCTGCCTGATGAACTTATTCCACCTCTAAATCGCGGATGGGCCACCTCTACTAGTAGTCAAGAGAAGGCGACCTCTTTGCTGAACACTTGTACCAAATGCAAGTTTTCCCGATCAGCAAGGGACCTCCTTGGCTAAACTGCAAGAAATGTGTAAAAATGTCTGGTGACAATAAGGAGGGGAGGTGCATTCCTTTTTAAATCGTTGACCAGGAAAGGCTGTGGGCCCAGACAAGTTGAGCCCAAGATTGTTGAGAAGAGTGCAGACCGTAGCAGCACCTTCTAACTCGCCATTCGCACTGCCTAGTACGTTTTAAATGCCCTCCTATGGAACGAGCAAATGTAGTCATGTTACAAAAAGAAGAGCAGAGCGAAAACAGCAATACGGGCCAGTGTCACTCTGTCAATCCTGTAAGACCTTGAGACAATATCTCAAGACAAATGACGGAGTTTTTTGATACCACCACACTTTGTGATCGTCAATACGGCTTCAGGAATTACTCTGCGCTGATCTGTTGTTAAACCTCTCCTAAGTGGCACCCGTCACTGGATGGAAACCAAATCAGCTGTGTGGTGCACTGGACATTGCTGGCGCTTTCGACCGGGTGTGGCACCAGGGGCCCCTTAGAAAACTTCAAGCAAGGGAATTGAGGCTCTACGGGTATGTCTCTCAGTGATTACTTCATTTGGGAGATCTCTAAATGTAATTCTCAATGGAACGGGAAACAGCAAGACATCCTATTGGGCAAGTGTTTTCCCCAAGGAAGCGTGCTGGGTCCTTTGTTTGGAATGTCTACTTCAAGAACCTTTTCATCTCATCCCAAATCACATGATATGCAGACGACTGTACACTGACCCTTCACTTATCCAAGAGAAGAAAGCCAGCTGCTCTAAGCACATCAATCACCAGCTGAGAGCTATTCAGCTTGGGAAATAGATTGCAAAGAACTTTGCACCTGGGGAAAACGCAAATGCGATGTCTCTAGGCACCATGATGGAAATGCTGGTGCAGTAGTAAGGATGAATGGAGGGTGTTGGCACCCGGAGAAAAAAGGATATCACTTGGTGTGAATTTGACTCCAAACTAACCCCTGAAGAAACCCTGTTGTAATCTTGCAAACAATGCAGCCAAAGGAAAATTACGCACTTCGCCCGTATCTCCCATTGCTTGACATAGGGTTTAAGTCCTGTATGAGGCACAAGTACGCCCCGCCCCTTTTAGTATGCTCACTTTTCTTGGTTTGCCTGCCCCCCTCCTGCGACTGCTTGACAGAGTAGAAACAGCAAGACGTCTCATCTCTCGCCTGGACCCACCTGGATAATCTGTCATTTCAGCAGAGCTTAACAAAGGAGGGAGGGTGGCCTTAAGTTATGTACAAAGGGGAATAATGCAAAATACCACACATGGATCCACTTTGAGGACAGCGTTGAAACAAGTTTTATGCCAAAAGACGGGCAGAAAGGGAGCAAAATTCACTCTGGCTGTAAACCTTCTCCAGAAATCACTCATTGAGATCATAAAATACCCAGGGAGATCGAGTAGGAACACATTGTACAGGGTAATGATGTCAACGAGATAAGTCAGTTGATCAAAAGAAAATGCTGGCCCACAGATGGCTCCAAACTTCATCCTGTTCCCTCTTGTATTTTCATAAAATAAAAATGCTTTCAATGACTGATTAGGTAACGCTCCCTTTGCTTGCCAATAAGTTAGATCCTTATCCCCCATAAATACTGTCAATAAAGCTTGGACCTAACCCGTCAAACCCTGTGTAAAAAAAAAGAGAGGAAGAGAGAAGAGGAGGGAGGAGATGAGGGGAGGGAGAGAGAGAGGGGGGAGAGAGGGGGAGAGGAGAGGGGAGGAGAGGGGAGGAGAGAGATGGGGGGGCGGGAGATAGAGGAGAGAGGAAAGTAGAGAGAGAGAGAGAGAGAAGAGGGGTAGAGGAGGAGAGATGAGAAGGAGAGAAGAGAGAGAGAAAGGAGAGGGGAGAGGGGGGGGGAAAGAAAGGAGGAAATACAAAGGTGAGCAGGGATGGGGCAAATAACTAAAATAAAGATATAGATAGGGATCTCAAACTCTCCCCTCCCCGTCATTGTCCCTCTCTACCTATCTCCCTTTCCCCTCTACCTCATCCTCTCTTTCCTACATCATCCTCTCTTGACTACTCATCGTCTCTCTTCCGCCCATCCCCTCACAAATCTTCGTCAGTGGGTAATTTATTTTGCACTCGCAGTGATATGTGGTAAACAGGTAGCGAGTGAGTTGCCCGGCGGCTGCGGCCGGCTGCGGCGGCTGGGGGCGGCTGCGGCGGTGGGGGGCGGGGTGGGGGGCTCGGCGGGCCCGGGGGCCGGCGGCTGCGGCGGCTGCGGCGGCTGCCGGGGCTGCGGCAGCTGCGGCGGCTGCGGCGGCGCGGAGATACTGGTTCTTAAGAGCCGATACTTTGACACAATCAACATCATCTGCAAGAGGTACGGTTGAACGCCTTTTAAAAGGTTTGGGGAGACTCCCTCCCTGTAATGAAGGTAGGAAGGAGGGGAAATGGGGAGTGGGTGGAGGAGTAGCGAGTGGGGGGAGTACAAAACGAGAGAGAGAGAGAGATGATGTAAGAAAATAGAGAGGTGAGAGATTAGGAGGAGAGAGAGTGGAGAGTGCTACGAGGGAGAGAGAGAGATTACAAAAAAAATAAAAAATAAGTGGGGAGGGGAGGAAGGAAGTAGGAGAGTAAATAACGGGGAGCTGCTACTAAAGAGTGAATCGAGTGAAGAAGATGACTTCGTAGAGAGTGAGTGTGCTATGTACTGGAGAGTGACAGAGAAGAATTTAGACAGTTTCTTTTTTTCTTTTTGGCTCTATTCATAAGATCAGTTCGCGAAATTGATTTCCCCCGAAACCGAATGTTCATCGCTGTTGCACAGCATGTTGCCAGGAGTAAACCATGCAGGAGGAAATAAATCCATTGTGACTGGTCAAGCCATGAGAGAAATAAAGAAAGGAATCACGTTTTAAGGTAATAATAACTGTTCTTCAGAATATCTATGAGGTTGGGGCAGGGGAAAACCTTCAGAACCCTTGGTCTGTGTGAACAGTTGAATTAGGTTGTTAAAATTCTGAGCAGGTTGTTAGGTAAGTATACATATGTCTAACTAGTTAGGTTATCTTTAATTTCGAAACGTTTCGCATACAAAGTTGGCTTATTTCAGTCGAGTAAGGAAGTTGATAGATGCAGAAGATGATTGAAGACGATGTAATTCAGTCCATCACCCTGATGTTTTAAGGTGATCAGTCCCTCATGTCTGGAGAAGAGTAATGTTTGTCCATGTATTGATGATACTAATATGGGGTTGAAGTGACAGGATCTTCGAGCTTTATATACCTCAATATACCTACATCTCACCTCTGGCGGTATATAAGGCTCCATCTGTCACTTCAACTTCCATTGTTTCCAGACTATGGAACAGTACTATTCTGCAGACTGAGGGACTGATGTCACCTCAAAACTTCAAAGGAGTGATGAGACTGATTACATCGAATAAAAATTGTATAAAACTTTATAAGATTATTATTTACCATTGTTGGAGTAATGCGACACCTCTTAAAAATGCTGGGCCCAGAGCTGTTAGCTTGTTCATAAGGGGTTCAGGAGCTGTAAATCTTGTTTATCCCATTCGAAAAGACCCAGATGCTGTTAATTTATTGCAATATTGATGTTTTTGGGGAGGGTTTATCTAGGTAATTTTCACCCCGTTGGGTCCAGGGATGCTTACCTTTTTTTATATCTATGAGACAAGAGCAGTGCTATATCGACCCATTGAGGGTTATCAGCTTTGGGATCAGGGAATCTTGCCTTAGGTACATGACAGATAAGAACTAAATCAAAAATGTCGGCTAGAGTTCAAACTCTAGGACACAAACTCCACATGTTCAGTTACTCGACTCCTTTTAAAAATATAAAAAAAATCCTGATGACGCAGTTTTGATCCAGGAAATGGGGGTCCTTTCACATTTTAAATCTTGTTACGAGGAATTGGAGCTACATCCGCTCTGAGAGGGGGAAAAAGATAAGTAAATACTAATTAGTACTCGAGAAAATTAAAATAAATCTTGTTGATGCAGTCTTTGATCCGAGGAATTGTGAGTTCTCGTCAATTGGCTTGATAGGAGGGTCCACGACATAGCAGATATAGGCCTGGGGACCACGACATCGGCAGATATAGCCTGAGGGCCCTCGACATAGCCAGATATAGCCTGAGGGTCCACGACATAGCCAGATATAGCCTGAGGCGTCCACGACATACCAGTTTGCCTGAGGGTCCATGACATGTAGCGCGTACTATAACCTGAAGGTCCATCGACATAGCCAGATGTAGCCTGATTTTATACCCCCCTTACCTCCCCCCCCCCCCCCTACTCCCCTTCCCCCCCCCTCCCCCCCCCCCCCCCCTTCCCCCCCCCCCCCCATCTATACGGGGTCCTCGACATAGCCAGATGTAGCTGAGGGTCCCGACATAGCAGATATAGACTGAGGGTCGCCACGACATTGCCAGATATAGCGTGAGGGTCCACGACATAGCCAGACTATAGCCATGAGGGTCGCCACGACATAGCGAGAGATAACGATGAAGGTCCACACATAGCACAGATGTAGACTGAGGTGTCCTGACGATTGCACAGATATAGGCCTGTGGGTCCAGACATAGCCTGATATAGCCTGACGGTCCACAGACATAGCCAGATATAGCCTGAGGGGTATACGGCATAGCCAGATATTGCCTGGGGTCTCCGACATTAGCCAGATATAGCCTTGAGGGTCCTTGACGTCGCGAGATATAACCTGAAGGTCCGACGAACTAGCAGATATAGCTTGAGGGTCACCGGACATAGCCAGATATTAGCCTGAGGGTCCACGATCATAGCGGATATAACCTGTAAGGTTCCACAAAACTAGCCAGATGTAGCCTGAGGGTCATCGACATAGCCAGATATAGCCTGAGGGTCCACGACATAGCAGATCATTGAACCTGAGCGGTATGACGACATGCCCGATATAGCTCTGAGGGTCCACGTGACATAGATCCCATGATATAGCCTGAGTGGTACACGGACATAAGTCGAGAGAATAACCTGAAGGTCCACGAGATAGCAGATGTAGCCGGAGGGTCATCGCCTCGACCTTAACAGGATGTAGCCTGGAGGGTCCTCGACATAGCCATGATATAGCCTGAGGGTCCCGGACATAGCCGATATAGCCTTGAGGTGTCCACGACATATCGAGATATATCCTGAAATGGTCCAAAACATAGCCAGATGTAGCCTCGAGGGTCCCGACGCATAGGCCTATGATTTAGCTTAGGGTCTCGACATAGTCAGATATAGCCTGAGGGTCCACTTACATAGTAGATAAGCCTGAGGGTCCACGACGTAGCCAGAATATAGGCTGAGGGTTCCACGACATAGGCGAGATATAACCTGAAGGTTCTACAACATAGCCAGATGTAGCGCCTGAGAGGTCCTTCGACAGTTAGCATGTATATAGCCTGAGGGTCCACGAACATAGCCAGATATTGCCTGACGGTCACGGGAATAGCCAGATATAGCATGAGGGTCCACGACTAGCCTGATTTAGGCCTGAGGGGTTCCACGGACATAGCCAGATTATAGCCTGAGGGTTTCCACGACATAGGCAGATATAGCTTGAGGGTCCTCGACATAGCGAGATATAACCTGAAGGTCACGACCATAGCGAGTGACTATGTAGCATGAGGGTCCACGAATATCCAGATATAGTCTTTAGGGTCCACGACATAGCGAGATATAGTCTGAGGGTCCACGACATAAGCGGAGATATAACCTGAGGGGTCCAGACATGCCAATATAGTTCTGTGTGGTCCAACGAACATGACCGTAGATATTAGTCTGAGGGTCCTCTGATCATAGAGCGCAGGGGGATCCTGTGAGGGGGTGGATTGCTTTGATTTTGATGGGGGATGGGGGTCTATTTATGGTGGAATTGGGAAGCGGATGATATGGGCAGGGGGTTTTTTGGGATTTTTGCGGGACAATGGGATTGGAATTTAGGATATAAACCTGATGTGGGTCCACGACATAGCCAGAATATAGGCCTGAGGGTCAACGACATTGCCAGGTATAGTCTGATGGGTCCACGAGCATACGTGAGCAGTTAGATATAGTCTGAGGGTCCCTCGGCATAGCCAGATTTAGCCTGGAGGGTCCACGACATAGCCAGATATTGCCTGAGGGTCCACGACATAGAGAGATTTAGTCTGAGGGTCCTCGACATTAGCGGATATAAACTGAGGGTCCACGGACATAGCAAGATTTTAGTCTGAGTGGGGTCACGACATTTAGTACCAGATATAGTCTGAGGGTCCACGACATGTGACGAGATATAGTCTGAGGGTTTGCCAAGGACATAGCCAGATATAGCCTGAGGGTCCACGACATAGCGAGATATAACCTGGAGGGTCCTACGACATAGAGGAGAAATAGCCTGAGGGGGTATTGTGTCATAGCTGTTAGAGGCCGAAATTTCATTAGTCTAATTTTGTTTTTTGGGAGGGAGGGGGCACACATAGCAAGAGTTAATCGTACGTAGACTTCTGACCACAGTCATTATGACCTCACCTCACTATGACCACACCCTAATCTATGACCACACCTCACTTTGACCACACCTTCACTATGACCCACACTTACTTACGACAACGGAGAATATATTTTATGTATTATCGTGGTGTGATGTGTGTGTGTGTGTGGTGTTTTCATTATTGTAACTTATAATGAAATGTAATTATGAGAAAAGGACATCTTTCTTGGTGGGTGTCTGTAATTACAGTTTCACGTCTCTCTCTGCTTCTGTAGTCAACTTTTATGTACTCGACTGAAAGACGCCTATTGTGTAGGCGAAACGTTTCGAAATAAAGATACCTAAAACTGTTGCATATGTTCTTACCTAACACCTTGGTCTGTGAGTATAACAAACTGGGGAGAATATCTATGTCGATAAGTACTCTTATACTAAGATAACAGCTTCAAATCTTATGAAGAAATATTGTCGACGCGGCCTTTCTAGCTATGATAACAGTGTTTAACTATGAAAGATGAAAATTCTGTAGACAAGTGAATTTTTTTTGTTTAGATAATTGGTTCAGCTAAAAAGGGAAACCTGGAAAGTCAAGAGGTTTTCAGAGGGAATAACTTGACTTTCCCGGGAGGTTGGAGACAAAAGATTATTATTTTACGTTTCTTGGTTGCTTTCTGTGACTGATTAAGTGTGATGGTGAGTTTATGAATCTAAGTCCGTGAGCTCGGCTTTCTTCCTCAGGGCCAACGGATATCAACTTCATCGAGCAGCACAGTTGCTACATCAGCAGATCAGATTATATTATTAAATATAATCAAATAACTCACAGGTCTAACGTTTAGTTTATGATTTTGTGGGTGAGTCGGAATTGTTCCAGTCACGATGTTGTGACTTACGTTCATTAGTTATGTGGTTTTGTCAGTTGTGTAAACAGATAATTGCCCTACTGTCAATTTTGTTTTTTTTTTTTCAGTGGAAATTTAGCATTCGTATTTGTGATCGAAGTACCTGATGGCAGAGAACTCAAATTCCTTTTATAAGACAAGAGATTGTAGCACAATCAATTTTCAGGGCATTTTGTCTCAGGATTAGTTACCAAAGATAGTGGGGACGTGGGTGTAGAGGAGTAGCGATGTTGGGAGGGGTAGTTTACAATACGAGAGAGAGAGAGAGAAAAAAAAAAGTGAGTTGAGAGGACAGAGAAAGCAGAGAGAGAGAGTGAGCGATGAGAGAGAGAGAGAGAAGATGAGAGTCGAGAATGAGACGATTGAGACGAGGATCGAGAGTTTAGAGAGAGAGGATGAAGATATCGAGAGGATTTGAGAAGAGGAGATTAGGTGCAGAGAGTGAGAGAGAGATGGAGAGTGTTGACAGTGTAACGAGCTGTGGTTATGTGGGAGGATTGAGATTCTGGGGTGACTCGTTAGACTTTCGATATTAATGCAGGAGATTTGGGATGATGCGATGATGATGAGGAGAGAGAGAGAGAGAGATTACGAATTATGGGGTGGGAGGAGGACGGATTAGGTAGGAAGAGTAATAACGGAGCTGACTCTAAAGAGGAGTAAATCGAGTGAAAGACGAGACTTGTAGAGAGTGTAGAGTGAATGTTTAGCAGGAGAGAGTGACAGAGAAATTTGTCAGATTTACATAAGATCAGTCGACTTGATTTCCGCCCGAATGTTGTGATCTTGTTGCCATTTTTCAGCATGTTGAAGGGAGTAAACCAGCAAGGGTATTAATCGCTTGAGATGGGACACAGCCAGAGAGAAACTAAAGATGACTACACGTTTTTGTCGGTATAATAATGTCTTTCAGAATATCTATGAGGTTGGGGCAGCGGAAAACCTTCAGAACCTGTGGTCTTGTGAACATTAAATGTATAAATCCGACAGGTGTTGACGGTAAAGATACATAAGCAACAGTTAGATTCTTTTTGAACGTATCGCCTACACAGTAAGACTTCTTCCAGTCGAGGACAGGAAAGTGATAGAAGTCAGAAGTGACTTAAGACGATGTAAGCAGTCATCACCCTGAAGTTATTTAGGTGATCAGTCCCTCAGTCGGAGAAGAGTATTGTTCCATAGTCTGAAACAATATGGTTGAAGTGACAGGATGGAGCCTTATATACCATATATCCTACATCTCACCTCCTGGATGTATATAGGCCCATCCTGTCATTTTCAAACTCCCATATTGTTTCAGACTATGGAAAAAATTTCCCTCTTCTCCAGACTGAGGGACTGATCACCTCAAAACCTTCAAGGGGGGGATGGAACTGATTACATCGAAAAAATTGTAAAAACTTTTATAGATTATTATTTACCATTGTTTTGAAAAATGGCGCAGCTCTAAAATGCTGGACCCAGAGCTGTAGCTTGTCTCATAAGGGTTCAGGAGCTGTAAATTCCTGGTTATCCTTCGAAAGACCCAGAAAGCTGTAATTTATTTTTTTTTACTTTGATTTTTTTGGGGGGAGGGTTATCCTAGGTAATTTTACCCCGTTGGGTCCAGGAGCTTACCTTTTTTATACTATGAGACCAAAAACAGTAGCTTATCACCTTGAGGGATCAGCTTTTGGGATCAGGATTTTTGCCCCTTATGTACATGACAGATAAAGAAATAAAACAAAAAATGTCGGCTAGAGTTCCTAAAACCTAGGGGACAACAAACTCCACATTTCAGTTACCCCGACTTTTTTTTAGAGAAAATATAAAAAAAATCCTGATGGGCGCAGTATTGATCCGAGGAAAAATGGGGGTCCCCTTTTTCACCCTTTAAAAATCTTGATTACGAGGAACTGGAGCTACACCGCCCTTCTGAGGGAGGGGAAAAATATAAGTAAACTAATTATAAATCTGAGGGAAAATTTAAAAAAAAATCTTGTTGATGCCCGTTCTTGATCCGAGGAATTGGAGTATTCCGCCCATTGCTTGATAAGGAGGGTCCACGACATAGCCCAAATAGCCTGAGGGCCCCCGACATAGCTGATAAGCCTGAGGGCCCTCGACATAGCCAGATATAGCCTGAGGCCCGTCGACATAGCCAGATATAGCCTGAGGGTCCACGACATAGCCAGATATAGCTGAGGGCCCTCGACATAAACCAGATATTAGCCGAGGGTCCAAAGACATTAGCCAGATATAGCCTGAGGGTTCCACGACATAGCCAGATTTTAGCCTGAAGGTCCCGACATAGCGAAGATATAACCTGAAGGTTCACGACATAGCCAGATGTAGCCTGAGGGGTCCTCGGACATAGCCAGGATGGGAGCCTGAGGGTCCTCCGGGGCACATAGCCAGATAGTAGCCTGAGGGGTCCAGACATTTGCCAGTTATAGCCTGAGGGTCCACGACATAGCCCCGATATAGCCTTGAGGGTCCACGACCAAGCGAGGGTGTAACCTGAAGGTCCACAACATAGCCAGGATGTAAGCCTGAGGGTCCTCGACATAGCCAAGATAAAAGCCTGAGGGTCCCGATATTTGCCAGATATTAAGCCCGACGGTCCACGACCCCTAGCCAGATATAGGCCCTGGGGGGTTTCCACGACATAGCCAGATATAGCCTGAGGGTCCACGACATAGCCCGAGTAATAGCCTTTAGGGTCCACGACATAGCCAGATAATAGCCTGAGGGGTCCTTGACATAGCGAGATATAAACCTGAAGGTTCCAAAGATATAGCCAGATATAGCCTTTTAGGGTCCACGACATAGCCAGATTATTAGCCCCCCCGGGGTCCCCCGACATAGCGAGATATTTAAACCTGAAGGTCCACGACATAGCCAGAATGTAGCCTGAGGGCCTCGGACATTAGCCAGATGTAGCTGAGGGTCCCGACCATAGCCAGATATAGCCTGAGGGTCCACCCAACATAGCCCAGATTATAGCCTGAGGTCCACCCACATAGCGAGATATAACCTGAAGGTCCAAACAAGCCAGATGTAGCCTGAGGGTCCTCGACATAGCCATGATATAAGCCTGAGGGTCCCCCCCAACAACCCAGATATAGCCTGACGGGTCCCCCACCCACATAAGCCCAATAAGCCTGAGGGTTTCACGACATACCAAAAAATATGCCCTGAGGGTTCCACGACATAAGCCAAATATAGGCCTTGAAGGGTTCCCCACGACATAAGCCCCGATATAGCCTGAGGGGTCCCCCCCTTCCTTCCTGACATGGCGAGATATAACCTGAAGGTCCACAAAATAGCCAGATTTTAGCCTGAGGGTCCACGAACATAAACCAGAATAGCCTTTAGGGGTCCACGGAACCCTAGCCAGATATTTCCTGAGGTTCCACGACATAGCAGATATTAAAAACCTGGGTTTCCAACGACATTTGCCAGATTATTAGCCCTGAGGGGGTTCCAGGGTACCATAGCGGGGAATAAACCTGAAGGTCCACAAACATAAAGCCAAAATTAGCCCCGAGGGTCCTCGAAAATAGCCAGATATAGCCCTGAGGGTCCACGACATAGCCGATATAAGCCTGGGGTCCCCCCGACATAAGCCAGAATAATGCCTGAGGGTCCACGACATAGCCGATATAGCCTGAGGGTCCCCACCGAATAGCGAGATATAAACCTGAAGGTCCCCCACGACATAGCCGATTTAGCCTGAGGGTCCTCGACATAGCCAGATTGTAAGCCCTTGAGGGGTCCTCGGAAAATAGCCAGGTATAAGCCTGAGGGTCCACGACAAGCCAGGTTATAGGCCTGAGGGTTCCCAACATTAAGATATAGGCCTGGGGGGGTTCCACGACCCTAGCGAAAGATTTTAACCCTGAAAGGTCCAAAAAACCATAGCCAGAATGTTAGCCTGAGGGTTTCCCCGACATAGCGAGATTTGTTTAAACCTATGGGTTCCGGACATAGCTAGGGTTATAGGAGGGGGTCCCCCCCCCACGACATAAACCAATTAGCCTGAGGGTCCCACGGGCATAGCCAGATATAGCCTGGGGTCCACGTCATAGCGAGATATTAACCTGAAGGTCCACCAACATAGCCAGATAGTAGCCTAGAGGGTCCTCGACATAGCCAGGGTATAAACCTGAGGAGGTCCACGACATTGCCAGTATAGCCTGAGGGTCCCCCGGGAAAGCCGATATAGGAGGGTCCACGAACATAGCCAGATTTAGCCTGAGGGTCCACGAACATAGCCGATATAGCCTTGAGGGTCCCCGACTTTTCGAGATATTAACCCCTGAAGGTCCACGACCATACGAGAATTATAGCCTGAGGGTAACCGACCTAGCGATATAGTCTGAGGTCCACGACCCCTAGCGGAGATTTTATAGTCTGAGGGTCCACGACAATAGCGGAGATTTTAACCTGAAGGGGCCACGACAAAAAGCCAGTATATACTGGGGGGTCCCCCCCCGACATAGCGAGATATAGTCTGAGGTTTTCTCGAACCTTTGGAGGAAAATAACCTGAGGGTCCACGACATAGCCAAATTATAGTTGGGGTTCCCGGGCATAGCGAGATTTTAAGTCTGAGGGTCCTGGACAATTGCGAGATATAACCTGAAAGGGTTTCCACGAACATAGCCAGATTATAGGTCTGAGGGTCCACGACATAGCGAAGATTATTTTGAGGGTCCACGAAAAATGCGAGTTTTATAGCCCTGAGGGTCCCGACATAGCGAAATATAGTTGAGGGGTTCCACGACCATGCCGTTAAGCCCCCGAGGGTTCCAGGAAAAAAGAAAAAAAATAACCAGGGCCCAATAGACAATTTAAACTGAGGGGCCACGACATAGAGAGAAAAATTTGCCTGAGGGGGTAAAAAAGTTCGTAGCGTTTTTGAGGGCCGAAATTCATTAGTCTAATTTTTTTTTTTGGAGGGAGGGGGCACACCTAGCGAGTTACTCTACAATACTGACCACACCTCATTATGACCACACCCACTATGACCAACCTCTTTATGACCCCACCCCACTATGCCACCCTCACTATACCACACCTCACAAAGACCACACCCCCACTAGACCACACCTCACTATGACCCCACCCCACTATGACCCCCCCTCACCCAGACCCACCTCACTTGACCACACTCACTACACCACACTTTTTAATTACGAAACGAGAGGAAAAAATATATTTTTATATTATCGTGTTGATTTTGGTGTTGGTGTGTGTTTAATAATTGTAAAATTTAAAAGAAATGTAATATAATGAAAAAAAATCTTTCTTGGTGGGTGTAATTACAGGTTTTCACGTCTTTTCTGTTCTATCAATTTTTCTTTACTCGATGAAGAAGCCCTACTGTGTGGGGAAAAACGTTTCAAAAATAAGATCCTAACTGTTCCCATATGTATTTTTACTAACCCTTGGTTTGTGTATAACAAATTGGGAGAATATCTATGTCGTAAGAACTTTCTACTAAGATAACAGCTTCCTAAGAAGAAATTTTTTGTTTGACGAGGGGCCCTTTTTCCCAGGATAACAGGTTTTACTATGAAAAAAAATTCTTAGCAAGAATTTTTTTTTTTTAGAAATTGGTTCAGCTAAAAAAAAAAAACCTGGGAAATCAAGGTTTTTGAGGAACTTGACTTTTCCCCCGGGGGTCGGAGACAAGAATTTATTTTCTTTACGTTTTTGGTTGCTTTTGTGAAAGATAAGTGTGTGGTTTTGAAAGTCCGGGAAAATGGCTTTTTCCTCGGGATATCAACTTCATCGAGGCACATTGCTACATCAGCAGATCAGATTATATTATTAAATATTTTCAAAATTAACTCACAGTCTAACGTTTAAGTTTATGATTGTGGGTGAGTCGTGAATTGTTCCAGTCACGATGTTGTGACTTACGTTCATCGTTATGTGTGTTTTATCAGTTGTAAACAGAAATTGCTGTCATTTATTCAGTGGAAATTTAGCTTCGTATTTGTGATCGAAGTACCTGATGGCAAAGAACATCAATTCCTTTTATAAGTCAAGATAACAGCACAATCAATTTCAGAGGCATTTGGCTCAGGATTTGTTACCAAAGATAGTTAAATTAGACATTCCTTATCAAAGGACCAAACATACTACCTTGTAAAAGGCTCATTCATCTGGAAAGATCGACCTAAAAGACTAACCTTGAAGGTGTAGCATAGTATTAGTGATCTAAGTACCATGTACAAAGATGGATTAATAAGACACATGAGCAAGAGTAGCTATCCCAATTTTCGAAGCGTTTCCCCTCACAGTAGGTTTCTTCAGTCGAATACAGAGTGATTAGATATAGAGACAGCAGAAGCTGTGGTGAGGTAGAGTCCATCATCCTTGAAGAAGTAGTTTTGAGGTGGTCAGTCCCTCAGCCTGGAGAAGTGTTCTTTATGTGTCTTATTCATCAAATTGTCGATACTGTATACCATTATTATGATGTTTCTAATAAAGATGCCACATGGTTGAGAAATTCGCCCAGTAAATATGAAAGAGTGAGGAGGTTCAGGGTAACTGTTTCTGCATAGTGGAGGTTAAACGTTATTAGTTCACATAATTTAAAGGCTTAATGTGAGTGGTTGTACATATGTTATATCATACAGCAGTAAATGATGTTCTAAAAATGCTTTAGTTTGCTAAGGTTAGTCTAAAAACATTATTCTAACTTTAGTAAACAGGAACATCATTTGGCTCTTTGTATATAAGAATGCCATCGTCTCTGTGTTTGGTAGAGATGTTCGAGATGAATGAAACTTGATGCTAGCTATTCGATACACCAACGTAGCAATAACGGGATGATCTAACACAACCCAACAGCTTTTCCTGTGCCTAGTGATTTAAGTAAGAGCTGGATGTCTTCATGTGTTCCTGTTGCCTAATTGTCTTGAACACAGATCTTGCATCTTGCCACGAAGATAATCTTTCTGCGTCAGCAACAATGTAGACCACCAATAGATTCACTTTGTTCTGACTTCCTGTTGCGACAGTCTCAGCCAGATGGTTTAAAGGTGAAATATGCTTGTCGGTCCCTGACCAAGGACCGCTAGAATCTAGAGCCATCTTCTTCCGGTATTAGTTTTACCGTGTTCGCTTCCCACAGAGACATGAAACAGCGTCCTCCCTTTGATGACAGTCTAGTCTATGATGCATGACAACAAATGTAATAGAGGATTGGCCTCATGGCAGTGAAAAACCAAACAAAGGTTGATCTGAAGGCTTGCTTGTATATTATTTTTATATATCATATTTATATGAACCATAAAACCCGTTCCACGCAAAGAGTAGCGGAGGCTTCTTCCTCCGTCTGCTTATAATAAAACAGAAACTCTATAAGCCAGGCTTTTTCTTGGTTATATACCGCACTGAGCAAAGTATTTCATTCCACGATGGCATGTTCTGAGTGTAAGGAAATCTAGCCTATTTTCTTCTCTGTTGATGTATTTGTTGGGTGAAGCAGAGATAACCTTGGGATGTGATAAACAATCTGCAGCGTACAGTAATTGCCTCCTGGTAGATCTTTAGAGAGGGATGAGCCATAGACGGGTCAGATGTTGATAAAAAAAACATTTCGAAAACTGTGAGCTCATCAAAAAAATGTAAGCTACTGGATGAGGCTATTCTCAGTAACAACGTGTTGGCATTAGTTTTGTGGTGGAAAGGAGTGTACGTTGTATATATATATAAACTGAGACCCTCAGCATCCTGCCACTGAGTCCCTCAGCATCCTGCCACTGAGTAAGGAAGTCCAAGAATTGATGCATAATTTGAAGACAACCTTTTCCGGTTGATTATAGATGACATCACTTTGAGAAACATTCTGTGATATAGTCAGTCATTTGTTCACGTCTTGGCGCTGTTTTTGCTAGTATGTGTTGTTACTATGTGTGCTCTGTTGAACTCGTACAGGACATCGCTGCACTAATTTTTAGTTCTGGACTATAATATACTTTAAAAATAATCTCTTGCTCTAATCTCTTTAAAAATAATCTCTTGCTATAATCTCTTTAAAAATAATCTCTTTCTCAATGGTATTATTTATTAACTTGCCAGGTTTTCCAGACCATATATTCAAAAATATAAATAGGACATTGAACGCCAACTCAGCTCACACACTGAGGTCTGGGGGTCGATCCCCGGTACGGTTGGAAACATTAGGATATGCTATCCAGGTCCAGGGAAGATGACCAGGCTCTCGTACAAGGTCAACAACGCGCTCGTGTTTGGTGATTGTTGCGTTACGAGGCACGTAAGTTCCCCCGTCTTCTAATAACATGTTCATTTTTACCCTATAATCTACCTTGTCCATAATTATTATCTTTTTTACTTTGTTTCGTAAGGTGAAATCTAGGATCTTTGTTTAATTCATGGTATAACTTAACAAATCTTTGATGACAATTGTCTGAGCTGAGCTCAGACCTTTACGATACAATTGTCCTCAAAGATTGGTTAAGTTATTCCGTGAATTAAGGAAAGATCCTGGACCTCACCTTACGAAACAGACAAAGTAAATACGATAATTATGGACAAGGTAGATTATAGGGGGAAAATGAACATGTTATTAAAAGACGGGGGGGAACTTACGTGCCTCTTTGGGTATGTATATGGCTGGAGTTTTCTTTCCAGAGTTACCCTCCGGTAAGTAAATCTTCTCCAAGACAACTAACGACCAGTCATGTATCTTTTCTTCTTCCTGAAGAGCCATAAATATTTTTTTTATGGAATTATTATTGATACATTATAGCTGCCCATGTGAGCAGTGTTTGCTCACCTATATGAGGTTACAAGGACCGAGTCACAGCTCTGGCCCCGCCTCCTCGCTGGTCGCTACCAAGTCTATTTTCTCCCTGCTCTACGAGCCTTGTCCAACTTCTTAAAGCTTTGTATGGATCCTGCCTCCACAGCATCACTCTCCAGATTGTTTCACTTCCTGACAACTCTATAACTGAAAAATTACTTCTTAACATCCCTGTGACTCATCCGAGTTTTCAGCTTCCATTTGTGGTCCCTTGCTTCTATGTCCCATCTCAAGAAGTCTGACCCTGTCCATATTGTCAATTCCTTTCAGTATTTTATGTCATGATCAATATCCTCCTGTTCCTCCGTTCCTCCAGTGTCGTCAGGTTAAGTTCCCTTAACCTCTTCTCGTAGGACATATCCCTTATCTCCGGGACTAGTCTTGTTGCATAATCTTTTTACTTTCTCGAATTTCTTGAGTGAATGACCAAGTGTGGGTTCCATACTGGTGCTGCATATTTCACTATGGGCCTGACGTACACGGTGTACAGTGTTGCGAATGACTCCTCACCTAGATGTCGAAACGCTATTTAAGGGTTTGCCAGGCGCCCATATGCTGCAGCAGTTATTTGGTCGATATGCGCCTCAGGGGATTTGTTCGGTATGATGCTCACCCAAAGATCCTGTTCCTTGTATTCCATCTATGGTCTTCTCTGACCTTTTCCAAACTTCATGACTTTGTACTTGGTGGGGCTAAACTCCAGGAGCCATTTATCGAGCCAGGATTTCAATATGTTCAGATCACCTCGTAGTCTTACCTGGTCCTCGTCTGCTAGAATTCTCCTCATTAGCTTCACGTTGTCTGCAAACAGGAACACCTCTGAATCTATCCCTTCCGTAACGTCATTCACATATAGTAGAAACAGCACTGGTACTAACGCTGACTCTTGTGGAACAACATTCGACACAGGCGCTCACTCCGACACCTCGTCACGTACCATCCCTGGTTTCCTTCCTTTTAGGAATCCCATGACCGATTGCAGTGCCTTTTCTGTTATACATACCTGCTCGTCTAGCTTTTGTACTAATGGCAAGGCGGAACTGTGTCGAAAGCCTTCTCACAGTCTAAGAAAGTGTGTGTGTGTGTGTGTGTGTGTGTGTGTGTGTGTGTGTGTGTGTGTGTGTGTGTGTGTGTGTGTGTGTGTGTGTGTGTGTTGTTGTGTGTGTGTGTGTGTGTGTGTACTACCCTATTTGTGTGTGTGTGTGTGTGTGTGTGTGTGTGTGTGTGTGTGTGTGTGTGTGTGAGGGAAGCAGCAGGTCGGAGGATGGTAATTACATCGAAGATGACGCTTCCCAGATCAATTAACAATAATTAACACCTATGTTCCGTGTCGAGCTGAGGGGAAACTATCCGAGAGTGCGACTCACTGTTATTACTGATCGTTTAACAGCGCTGAATTGCCTAAGGCAATGCAATAGCAAGTGTTTCCGGGCCAACCGAATCCTCGTTATTGCAACATTAAAACACCGAAATTCAAGAAGCCGCAAGAGTCAAGCTCGCAAGGGAAGGTGGGATGGTGTGGTGACTGTGTCAAGATCACAGGGGAGGAGTGATGGCGTAGTGATGAAGAGAGTTTGTATGGAAAGATAACAGGGATACTGAAAACTTGTAAGGAAAGATATCAGGGATACAGACAGCTTGCATTGGGAAGATAACAGGAATGTGTTTGAGTTGTTGCAGGGTGTGTTTCAGTTGCAAGGTGTGTTTGAGTTGTTGGAGGGTGTGTTTCAGTTGTTGCAGGGTGTTTCAGTTTTCGCACGATGTGTTTCAGTTTTTGCAGAGTGTGTTTCAGTTGTTGTAAGGTGTGTTTAGTTGTTGCAGGGTGTTTCAGTTGTTGCAGGGTGTGTTTCAGTTGTTACAGGGTGTGTTTTCAGTTGTTGCAGGGTACGTTAAAGCTTGTTCCCACCTGTTAGTGAATTATCCAAGGTGACATAATTGTCGCCTTAAATGTGATTGCTTATAGCTCCATGACCGCGGGGGCGTTGACCCCCGGAACACCCTCCAGGTAGGTATGCCTCCAGGTATACCCATGTGATACAGCTTTACGCTGTATCACACTCATATATTTATTTTTTTTACATCCCAGTCCAAGGGTCTGTCTGACCCTCCAGACGAACTGTGACTGACGTTGAAAGAGTATAATTTAGACTGTTTAATTACTCTCATTTACTACTTTTATCTTTACCCTCTGTCAAGTTCAATCTAAGTGGAAGAGTGCATCACGGCTGCTGGACTCAACGAGTCCTGGTACTAGTCCACAACTTCCCACAAGTCTCCCATCTTTTCTCTAACAGTGAACCAGAAGGGAAAGATAACATTGGTATAATAAGTTCGCAGGGAAAGATAACATGGATGTAGTGAGCTTGTAGGGAAAGATAACATAAATATAGTGAGTTTGTAGGGAAAGATAACATAGATACAGTGAGTTTGTAGGGAAAGATAACATAGATACAATGAGTTTGTAGGGAAAGATAACAGATATAGTGAGTTTGTAGGGAAAGATAACATAGATATAGTGAGTTTGTAGGGAAAGATAACATAGATATAGTGAGTTTGTAGGGAAAGATAACATAGATATAGTGAGTTTGTAGGGAAAGATAACATACAGTGAGTTTGTAGGGAAAGATAACATAGATATAGTGAGTTTGTAGGGAAAGATAACATAGATATAGTGAGTTTGTAGGGAAAGATAACATAGATATAGTGAGTGTGTAGGGAAAGATAACATAGATATAGTGAGTGTGTAGGGAAAGATAACATAGATATAGTGAGTGTGTAGGGAAAGATAACATAGATATAGTGAGTGTGTAGGGAAAGATAACATAGATATAGTGAGTGTGTAGGGAAAGATAACATAGATATAGTGAGCCTGAAGGAAAAGATAACATAAATGTAATAAGCTTACATAAAATGGTAACAGGAGAAGTAGAGATTAAATATTATCGATGTGTTGCGACGGGGTTTTAAAGCGACCAAAACTGATGCGGTATTTAATGTGTTTTCCTTCACTATTCTCTGGATAAGTTATACGGTGGGTGTTAAGCGTCCGCGTGACGCTACGCAGACGGAGGGTCGAACCTTGTGCTGTAGCACTAGCTCTGGGCTCTCTTGTACATAGTTATTACCTTCAAATTGAGTTCAAACTGAGTTATGCCCGGTCTACTATCGGGCATAACAGCCTGGTAGTAGACGTCAAAACTGACGTCGATACCCGGACCAAAATTACCGTAGAAAAAATTCTGGCATCGTTTGAGGCAGAAATATTTCCTAAATCTCATTTAAAATCCTTTATAAGGATTTAAAATAAGGACCTTTCTTAGCTTCTATGTTGTTTCATTTTTGGTAAGGTGAATTAAGGGCGATTTTAAGAGAATTCAGTTAATAAGTGGTTTTAAATACGTTAATAAAGCACTGAAAGTATTTTTACGTCACGGAAATGCTCAGCAAAACTTTCAGAATTATCTTGCATACGAAACTGCTTAAGAAATAGCTTGTGTATTTTTTTTTTTTTTTAGACTTTGTGGCGTGTGTGAATGTGATGTGAACTGAACAATGTGGATAACACCGTGAGTGAACGCACTGAAGAACAACCATCAGAGGCTAGTGTTAATGGTATTATACATGTCTACATGTGTTGTCCGATGGACACTGTGTTATTTGTCTCGAATATTTCCTGATCAGGATCGAGTAACAGATGACAGAAAGATATTGGATATGCTCCTTCAGGACAATCATAGTGGTATTAACCTTGATAACAGATACCGATGAATCGGTTTACAAAGACACGTGAGCAAACGTTAGAACACAGAGAGAAGTGATCACATGTTAGAAGTGATTAGTATCCCAAGACCGAAACGTTTTCTAATAAATATTTCCTAGTGTTTATTCATGTCTCTTTTCGAAGAAGTCATATCCGTGGAGACAGTGAACTGCACAGTCACCTTTCAGACAAGACTCACACCTCACTAGTGGGTAAAGTTCTCCTACTTTCTATTTGCAGGAAGAAATACACTCATAATCTAAAGAGCACCAAAGAGCTGTATGTTAAGGCTGGATCATGAACAGCGACTGAAATACTAGAATGATAAAACATTTAACCGGAGAGAAAACTGCATATTGTGTTGTGCTGTGACAGTTCTTGCCTCAAGGCACCAGACAGAGATCCAGTAATACTGGATCTCTGTCAGAAATACGATTGTGGAGCAATGCTACAATCTTGCTGACGCGTGGCTAAATGAGGATCAAACCCGACTTGAAGGATGTGTTGATTTGATGGCATCAAAGGGTAGATACCATCATCGTTGCTATCAGGCATTCATGTGTATCTCATGAACCATCAAACATGTTGGTTGACCAGTGCATGATGACTATTTTAAGGCATTATGTAGACTGCTTGAGAATGATTGTAGAGCCGAGTATTACAGTCTTGACCAACTTCACGTACACACATAACTGAAACAGTAGGAGATGAAGATTCCAACATAAATACACATAAATACATAGCAGAAGCTATGGTGATGTTGTCAGTGAGCAAGTCATGCGTACTTTGATGGATGGGCCACACCTGAGGAAGGGGCATGAAGGGTAGTGTTCGGTAACAGTGGGTGTTCACTGTGCATGCTTCAGCACCAGTTCACAGTGCAGTGTCATCAATAACTGGCAAACAATACACTACAAGCGGCTTTGAAGGGACTTAGGCTAGAGTACGCTACAGTCACACTGGTAAGAGATTCTTCTGTAAAAACCTGCATTTGTGGTCACAGTGGTGGCCCTTGCCAACCTCTCTATCGTGTATAGAAATATAGCTAGCTGGATGAATCTTATTAGAGCCAACTTGCCCAGTGGTTAACGCACCGGCCTATAAGTTTTAGAACTCACTATGGGTTCAAGCCCCACCTGCTCCCTGATTTTTTCACTATAAGCTCTCTGAATAAAGAGTATGAAATAGCAAGATAGGAGCAGGATATGAGAGATATGAATGAAACTACCAACTGATTACAAATGTGGAATACATTTGATAGTGGATTTCCTGGCCTTCGATCTCTGGCTGGAGGTTTGACAATTATCAAATGCGATAGTATCAACTGTGATGAAACTGGGAATGGTATCTGCAACTGTATATATAGGGAATCTTGCACTTGTCAGCTGCTCCAAGAGTTTTTGTCTAGTTACCATACACCAGGCATTGAAATCTTGAAGACGATTGGATGAGACTTTGTGCTATGGACGAAATAAAAAAAATTATGGTATAAACCTTGGTAATAAATACCGACAAGTTGGTTTAGAAAGACACGTAAGCAAACACTATAACATATTTATTAGAAAACGTTTCGGTCCTAGGACCTTGATCAAGGTCCTAGGACCGAAACGTTTTCTAATAAATATGTTATAGTGTTTGCTTACGTGTCTTTCTAAACCAAAAAAAATTATAAACGATAATAATGGTGAAAGAAAAAGGGAAAAAATAATACTGGAAAACACCGTAAGGTTGACCTTCAAGGATACTTTAAAGTGATTTAGTTCTTAATTGTTGTAAAGATCACCACAACGACACAGAGAACTACACCATACATGTGACGCCTGCTACCCCACCACCACCACCACCACAGAGAACTACACCATACAACACCTGCACTCCAACACTACCTCCCCCACCACCCACAGAACTACACCATACAACACCTGCACCTGCAACACTACCTCACCACCACCCACAGAACTACACCATACAACACCTGCACCTGCAACACTACCTCACCACCACCCACAGGACTACACCATACATGTGACACCTGCAACACCACCCCACCACCACCCACAGAACTACACCACACATGTGACACCTGCAACACCACCCCACCACCACCCACAGAACTACGCCATACATATGGCGCCTGCAACACCCCCACCTCCACCCAGAGTCTACAACACACCCCAACTACCACACAGAGTCTACAACACACCCCCATAATCAAACCATACCACGGGCGGGGATAGAACCCGCGATCAGAGAGTCTCAAAACTCGAGACCGTCGCGTTAGCCACTGGACCAGCTAGCCACAATAAGATTCATCCAACTAGGAATAATCACCCAGAGTCTACAACACACCCCCACCACCACACAGAGTCTACAACACACCCGCACCCCCACCCAGTGTCTACAATACACCACCATAACCACTCAGAATCTACAACACACCCCCATAACCACCCAGAGTTTACAACCCCCACTCAGAGTCTACAACACACCACCATAACCACCCAGACTCTACAACACACCCCTACCCAGAGTATACAACACACCAACACCACCCAGAGTCTACAACACAACATGCAAGTGGAGTCTACAACGCAACACCACCTTTAGTGAAAGCACCGGGAGAAAGTGTTTTGAGGAAAGTGTGTAGTGAAGTCGATATATTTAAAGTGCTTTCTGAGAGG
>NC_069419.1:50441647-50494147 GCF_026875155.1 Cherax quadricarinatus | reverse complement strand
GAAAATTTGTGTATGCAATAATTTCGCCAAAATCATTCTGAACCTAACGAAAAAAAAAATTCATTTTCTTTGTTTATTATTAAATTATTGTAAACCTATCTAAATTATATTTAGTTAGATTAGGCTAAACTAAATTGTGCTTGTTATAATAAGGTCAAGTAAGTTTTCTAAGGTTGTTTTTGCACAAAATTATTAATTTTTACTTTACCATAAATGAAAAAAAAATATATCTTTAAACTTAAGAGAGAAAATTTTAGAAACGACTTAATTTGAAATGAGTTTTTGCTAATTGACCAATTTTACCTATTCGGCACGACTTATACGATTTCTGACATTGCCAAGAAACTGTAAAAATCAAAAGGTAGCAGACGGTTTATAAGGATGGGCTCCGCTACACCGTCTTTCTCACGTTTCTGTCTTTAAAGTTAGGATCCGTCGAGAGAAATTCCAAAACACTTGAAGGTTCATGAGTGGGACAGTGGCGGGTGGACAGTGTTGTCCCTCGCGCCGGCGTCACATGGATTCTCATTTAACTTTTTTGTGTAAATAAGAGATCGGTATACAATAACTCACTATTTTACTGTTACCCAGAATTTTTTTTTTTTTTACCTCTATAAGTAATTTTTTGGTGGGGCATTCAATACTGTGTACGTAAGAGTTAGATATTAATGAGGGAAGACGTTGTTACTGACACGGCTTCAGCCTCGGCTTCATGATTAAAGGTTTGTTTATCACCATTCTTGTGCCGGGCCGAGTATTACTGAGCCACTGAATATATATTTTTTTTTTTCACTGTTACTTGGTACCTATAATTAACGCTAAAAAAGTAACAATATAATTTCTGCAGCAGCGGCCTCCAATGACAACAGCAACAACTGCAGCAGCAGCGGCAGCATAAGTATTAACAACAACAAAAATAGCATCAGCATCTCCACCAACAACATCAACAGCAACAACAGCAGTACCAGCAACAGAAGGGAGAAGAAACCCAATATTTTCCCGGCAACTTTAGGGGTTGGTGAAGGATTTACCCACAATCCTAGTTTCCTTGTTCCAGCTGACACTAAGATGCTCCCTCAGCTCCATCAGCCCTTACTCTCCACACCCCGCACTCACCCTCCAGCTCCCTCATTCACTCACCCTCCAGTTCTGTCACTCACCCTCCGGGTTCCTTACTCATTCACGTGGCTGTCTTCAAGAAGGCTTCGGACAGGCACCTACAGTCAGTACCTGATCAGGCGGGCTGTGGTTCGTACGTCGGTTTACGTGCGGCCAGCAGTAACAGCCTGGTTGATCAGGCCTTGATCCACCATAAGGCCTGGTCACAGACCGGGCTGTGGGGGCGTTCACCCCTGAAACCCTCTCCAGGTATACTCCAGGTATACCCTACAGACCCCTAACTTATTCACCTTTACAGATCTGTCACATTACAGATCCTTCTCACTCACTCACCCACCAGATCCCTCATTCACCACTACCACTACCACCATCACCACCACTACCACCCTCACCACCACCATCTTTACCACCACTATCAACCTTACCACCAATACTACCACATCATCACTCCATAAGCACCACCACCCTCACAACCACGCCTACTAGCACCATCATCAGCACTGCCACAATCCACCACTGCCTCAGTAACCACCACCACTACCACCATCATTACCACTACCACCGCTACCATATAAACAACCATTCAAAACACTGAAGCTGATTGAATCACAAGTTCCTATTTATATGATTTATATGATTAAATTTATATGATTAAATTTAACACCGACTATTACTAGCTGCAGACTATAGCAACTTACTACTGCAGGTCTGCTAGTGCAGTACCTGAGTTTGTGAGAAGAGGGCCTATATCTGTATTATATAATAATACTACAGAATATAATATCTTTATATATTACATGTACATAGCATACAGGCCTAGCTAGCATCAATGACATACTACTATATAGAAAGCCGCTTGTTTTGCAGAGCATTTCGGCCATATTTGGTCAGTTTTGTCCCAGGATGCGACCTACACCAGTCTACTAACACCCAGGTACCCATTTTACTGATGGGTGAACATAGACAACCGGTATAAGGAAACACGTCCAGTGTTTCCACCCCTTCGCCGGGAATCAAACCCGAACTCTCACCGTGTGAATCGAGAGCTTTTGCCACAAGGCGACGGTTGTTAGTTGTTTCTACGGTGTTGCTGTGCGACTGATGTTGCCACCAGCAAGAGTTAGGTCTTGGCTGGCATCTGTGACACCGCATACTCTACCAAATTTCAATAAATAATCAGCATTGTTGATGTGTCATCCTTACTACTGGAATCGAATATAAGCAGAGATTAACAGATGAAGAACTTCGTGGACACATACACAATAGACTGCTTTTCGATTCTACATCTATGGCAGATTTATTTCCTGTCCAACAGTGTGCATGGTGCTAATAGAAATAACCCACACATAAGAGAAGCAAACTTATGACAACGTTTTGGTCAGTCTTGGACCATTAATAAGTTTCCCTGATGAGGAAGAGAAGCACTGGAGAGGAGAGAGTTTTGTTATTATATTAGCCAATGTTTTAATTAATAAAAGTCTGTGTCATTTGTACTACTCTTCAACGGAGTCGAACCTGGAAAACTGCCAGACACAGGCTGGATAACTGCCAGACACAGGCTGGATAACTGCCAGACACAGGCTGGATAACTGCAAGACACAGGCTGGATAGCTGCCAGACACAGGCTGGATAACGCACGGAGCGTGCGGGATAAAAATTATGTGGACTGTGTAGGTGAATGGACTGTGTTGGGGGCTTACGAGGGTATAGCAGCTCAGTACGGGACTGATTTAAGGTAGCTGATCGTCATCAAGGGCAGATAAACATGGAATATGTTCTTGAAAAAACTCTAAGTGTTTTAACTAATGGGACAAACTGCAGGAGTTATATAATTAAGTGAAAGCGATATGAAATAATTGTCTTTGTGTTAATCCAAACTAATCGTATGTTTTAAGAGAACCATGAACTTAAGTTTCTGTTCAAAACCGACAGATTACCAGAAATGTTTGAAGTGAACAGAAAGTTTGGCGAGAAATTAAATGAAGAAAGATTTTTCCGCCCGACCACACTCTGGCGGCAGGGATTATCAGAATTTTTTTTCTGGAAATGTTAAAGGTAACCAACGTTCCTTTAAAAAATAGCTACATAAAGATAATTAAATATAAATACTGTGTTTCATGTATCCACTAGTTAGTTTTCTCAATTTTCCCGTGTCCCAAGGTAATGTTAAAGAGCACTGGGTGCCTCTCTACAGTGAAAGTTAGGTTGCACTGTATAAGACAGATGTTTAGGTAACAGTTACTAATTTTAGGGCCCCTTGAGGCCTTCTGTCCGTTGCTGGAAGGTGTTCTGTCAGTGTTGTAGAACATCTGTCTCAGCCATTATGCTTTGTTAAGAGCTTATGATGTTGGTATAATTTCTGCACCACCGCAGAGAATTTTTTATTTAATCAGTATTACAGCGTGGTGTGTCAGGGAAATTCCAATTAAAGATGCGTTATTGTTATATGTTAACGATGTTCTTTAACCCAAGTTGTGCCATGACTGAACAGTGTGCAACAAGAATTCTGTACGTGAATTATTTTCTGTTAATTATGGGATACAGACTAAGGGTTTCTTAACAGCATCTGGCTGGAGCTAAGCATCTTGCAGGAGTGTCAGATGCTTCCGACTTCATGCCTGAGGTAATGATGTTCAATGAGCAACAAACTGGTGAGGAAACAAGGAGCTCTGGAAAAGACTATAGTGCTTGAGAATCTACGTAACCAAGTGTAGCACATAGTTCTTCTGTTAGAGAACACCTACCAGTAAATAAGACGGTATTTGGGATCGAAAAAAACACTTTTGTCCTCGACTGAGGATAGATAAAAGAAGGCACGTCAAAACCTGTCATGAATATTAGGCTGTAGGTAAACTAGGTCATCTCATAAAGTCAGCATCATTGTCTCTAATTCCGGCTTTTCAGGAACCATTCACACATCTCATAAAAATTAGTTGACGTTAGTCAACAAATCATTATCACTGACGTTTGTCAACAGTGTGTCGAACAAAAATATCCGTTTGTTGAGATGGACACCTCGTCTCCAGTCTTATAATTTTTATTGACTGAGAAGCTCGTTCAGCTCTCAGACTTTTCGCAATATTTATAAAAGGGAAAAATAGAGTAAACTATTTTTTTTCCTACTACGTTACATTTTTAACGATGGGACACCTCGCTATCACTGTCTTACCCCAGGGTAGTGTTGGAATGGAAATTACACCTGATCATATATACCTGTATTAATTTTATCTTGTATTGAGTACTATTATCTGTGGTGGGTAAGAGGGGGGAGTAAGGCGGTCTCATTAGTGGGTCTCATTAGTGTATAATTATGCCGTGGCAGCAATTTACTCGTAACAGCTGAGGGATCGTTATTGTATAACAGTGCTCCTTGGGTGGTGGTGTTGCATGCAGAGAGTACATTAGTGAGTGAGCATAGCATAGCAACTCAATTCATTCTGCAATCGACTCACACAATACAAAACCACAATCATGTAAGTAATCTTTGCCAGCTGTAAACACGGTAGTCAGAGTCATCCACTGGTAGTATATAACCCTGGTAGGTTTGCTTGGTGATCGTTGTGTGTTGTGGCTGTCTCATCATCCGGGAAGGTTTGACTGGTTGGTTCAGTTACCTCGTTTGTTGACCGATTTATACACTCAGACTCTAGCTGACTCACATGATAGTGCACTCGGTAGCACATTATGAGCGGGTATTCAATGTTGTAGCTGAGAGAGCACTCACTGTTCATTACCTTAATCATGCGACCTGACTTGCATTGGACTAATTGTATATAGTGCATATAAATGTAAATATTTGTGATGAAAGTGTTAAGTTATATTGTGTATGCTTTAGTTCCCCGTTAGATTAACATTGACTGTTATTACCTGTGTATTACAATACTACTTATTGCACGCCTGCTAGAAAAGTACCTGAGTTAGTGAAAGTCAGTATCACTCATTCGTGTGGCACTATAACTCACATGACACTATCACACAAACCCTTCACTCACGTGACACCATCACTCATTCAACTTGGGCAGGAGACAAATAGTGTATCCAAGACACAGAGAGAGAGAGAGAGAGAGAGAGAGAGAGAGAGAGAGAGAGAGAGAGAGAGAGAGAGAGAGAGAGAGAGAGAGAGAGAGAGAGAGAGAGAGAGACAGACAGAGAGACAGACAGACAGAGAGAGAGAGAGAGAGAGAGAGAAAGAGAGGGAGAGAGAGATACAGACAGACTATTCAACCAGGTATTGCGTCATCGACTTGGTTAATGTCTTCCATTCTCGTGTCTTCAAGTTCTTGAAGTCTTGAACCATCAACCAGGGATGCTTTTGTACTCATCTTCTACCTGCATCCTGAACAAAGCAAACTACGATCGCTTCCACAAATAACCCGCACGTAAAAGAGAGAAGCTTACGACGACGTTTCGGTCCGACTTGGACCATTGACAAAGTCACACTAACAGAGGTGGAGCAGGACGGCTATAAAAGGCGGGAAGAGGTGGAGGATAGAGTATAGTATATAGTAGAGTTATACAAGAATTGCAAAAAAGGGTAAAAAAATACCGACAAAAATGAAAATTTAAGACCCCGTGCACATCTGGATTCTTTATTGCAGACGCCCCGCCATCCAGGGCCCCAAATACAGACCGGACACAATAGAAGACAGCAGAACCACATAAAAAAGATGAGGTAATCATCCCTGGGCCCTGGAGTTAGGGGGTGGGTTTTCACGATGCGTAACATAACCCAGGGACGGGGGACGATTACCTCATCTTTTGTATGGGTTCTGCTGTTTTCCATTGTGTCCTGGAATCTGTATTGAGGGGCCACGGATGGCGGGGCTTCTGCAATAAAGTATCCAGATGTTGCACAGTGTCTTAACTTCATATTTGTCGGTTTTTTATACTTTCTTGCAAAATTTTGTACACTACTACTATACTACTACTACTACTATATACCTCCACCCTTCCTGCCTATATATAGCCGCCGCCCACCTCTGTTGTGTGACTTTGTAAATGGCCCAAGTGGCCCGAACGCGTCGTAAGCTACTCTTTTTTTATGTGGGGTTATTTGTTTCGTTTCCAGTCAGGTATTGTCCCCTTTTTGTTATTTACGATCGCTTCTCCTGTAAAACTGTCCCACCCTGGCCCTGTGTTCTTCAGCTTGTTTTACCGAGTGTGAACTTTCTCCACACAACAGTGTGGCAGAAAAGTTCACACACCCTGCATTTTTGTCTCGTTTCGTTGTACATGTTTGCACATTTCTTCATTCTTTTTTCCCGCTCCAATTTTATTTTGCCTCTTTTTTTTTCCCCCTAAGGTTTTTGTTTTCCTCTTTTCCCCCTATTTCTCTATTTTATGTTGTATAAACACGATTTTTTTTCATTCTTGGACCCGGCCCTTTCTCGGCTGTTTCTTCTGCTCTCTCCCCCTCCAAATCCTTCCCCTTAAAAAATTCATGCTCCCCCCCCCTCACCCTTTCTCTCACTCACCTCGCTCCACCCCCAATCCTTTTCACCCTCGCTCTCACCCCCCTCGCTCTCACCACCTCGCCACTCTCACCCCGCTCTCACTCACCCCGCTCCTCTCACCCCCGCTCTCATCAGCCCCACCATCTTTGTCTCTCACCAGTTTATCCAGACACCACAAGGTTCCCACGCAAATTTAGACTGTTTCCCGGCGCCGTTTTACGGTATTTTCCATTTCCCTTTCCCCCCTTTTTTTTTTATTTTCTCTTCCTTTTCCCTCTTTTTTTTTTTTTTCTCTATTTCCGGCAGTCGTATTTCGATATTTTTTCTTGATTATTTTCTTGGGTGGGGGCAAACAGCCTTGCAACCACATTAAAACCACACTGTAACACTATAATACCACCTGTAGCACATATACCCCACTTTGCACTATAACCACACTGTAGCACTATAACACCAAAATGTAGCACTATAATACCACACGTAACACTATAATCCACACGTAAACACTAAAACACCAAACTGAGCACTATAATACCCACTTAACACTATAAACCACACTGTAGCACTATAACACCAAACTGTAGCATATAATAAAACACTGTAGCACTATAAATACCACACTGTACATATAAAAGCACTGTACACTATAACACCAAAATGTAGCACTATAATACCACACTGTAAAACTATAAACCACACTGTAGCACTAAATACCCCATAATAACATAAATACCACACTGTGCAAAATACCCCATTTAGACTATAATACCACAAAAAACACTATAATACCACACTGAGCACTAAAAATACCCACCTGCAACACTATAATACCCCACGTACACTATAATACCACACTGAAAAACTATAATACCACACTGTAAAACCTAAAAAACACACTGTAGCACTAAATACCACATAAAAACACTATAATACCACACTGAACCTATAATACCACATTGTAGCACTATAATACCACATAATAACACTATAATACCACACTGTAGCACTATAATACCACACTATAACACTATAATACCATATTATAACACTATAATACCACACTGTAGCACTATAATACCACATAATAACACTATAATACCACACTGTAGCACTATAATACCACATAATAACACTATAATACCACACTGCAGCACTATAATACACATTATAACACTATATACCAATACCACACTGCAGCACTATAATACCACATTATAGCACTATAATACCACATTATAACACTATAATACCACATTATAACACTATAATACCACATTATAACTATAATACCCCACTATAATGCCACACTATAACACTATAATACCACACTATAATACCACACTATAACACTATAATACCACACTATAATACCACATTATAACACTTATATACACATTATAACACTATAATACCACATTATAACACTATAATACCACATTATAACACTATAATACCACATTATAACACTATAATACCACATTATAACACTATAATACCACATTATAACACTATAATACCACATTATAACACTATAATACCACATTATAACACTATAATACCACATAATAACACATAATACCAACATAATAACACTATAATACCAACTATTAGCAATTAATACACACTGTTAGCACTATATACACATTAAATCTAAATACACATTAGCACTATAATCCAATATAACACTATAATACCACAGCTATGCACAATAATTCAACTGTAAGCACTATAATACTACATTAAACAATATAATACCAATCTATAACACTATAATACAACACTGTAGCATATAATACATTATAATCATATAAACCACACTATATCCAACGACTATCAATACAATTAATACACTATAATACCACAATATAATACCAATTAATACACTTAATACACACTTATATACACATATAATACCATTATATACAGATATAATACCACACTATTAATACCAATTAATAACAATTAATCCATTCAATAATACACATTATAACATAATCAACCTACAATTAACAATATAATACAATTATAAACTATAATACCACACTATAACACTAAATACCAATATAAACTTAATACCACACTATAACACTATAATACCACATATAACACTATAATACCACATTATTACAACACTATTCCACAACACAGAGTACAAAGGTTCAAAGAACAGATTTTCAGAGTACAGGGATTCAGAGTACAGAGGTTCAGAATGCAGATATTCAGAGTACAGAGGTTCAGAATGCAGATATTCAGAGTACAGAGGTTCAGAGTACAGGGGTTCAGAGTACAGAGGTTCAAAGTACAGGGGTTCAGAGTACAGAGATTCAGAGTACAGGGGTTCAGAGTACAGGGGTACAGAGGTTCAGAGTACAGAGGTTCAAAGTTCAGGAGTTCAGAGTACAGAGATTCAGAGTACAGGGGTTTAGAGTACAGGGGTATAGAGATTCAGAGTACAGAGGCTCAAAGTACAGGAGTTCAGAGTACAGAGGTTCAGAGTACAGAGGTTCAGAGTACAGGGGTTCAGAGTACAGAGATTCAGAGTACAGAGGTTCAGAATACAGGGTTTCAGAGTACAGCGATTCAGAGTACAGAGGTTCAGAGTACAGGGGTTCAGAGTACAGAGGATCATAATACAGAGGTTCGGAATACAGAGGTTCAGAGTACAGAGGCTCAGAGTGCAGAGGTTCAAAGTACAGGGGTTTAGAGTACAGAGATTCAGAGTACAGAGGTTCAGAGTACAGAGGTTCAAAGTACAGAGATTCAGAGTACAGAGGTTCAGAGTACAGAAGTTTAGAGTACAGAGATTCAGAGTACAGAGGTTCAGAGTACAGGGGTTCAGCGTACAGAGGATCATAATATAAAGGTTCAGAGTACAGAGGTTCAGAGTACAGAGGTTCAAAGTACAGGGATTCAGAGTACAGAGATTCAGAGTACAGGGGTTCAGAGTACAGGGGTACAGAGGTTCAGAGTACAGAGGTTCAAAGTTCAGGAGTTCAGAGTACAGAGATTCAGAGTACAGGGGTTTAGAGTACAGGGGTATAGAGATTCAGAGTACAGAGATCAAAGATACAGGAGTTAGAAGTACAGAGTTTCAGAGTACAGAAGTTGAGAGTACAGGGGTTCAGAGTACAGAGATTCAGAAGTACAGAGGTTCAGAGTTACAGTTTACAGGGTTACAAGAGATTCAGAGTAAAGAGTCAAGTACAGGGGTTATCAAGTACAGAGGAATCATAATTACAGTAGACTCGGAATACAAGAGGTTCAGAGTACAGAGGCTCTAGTGCATGCAAGCATTCAAAAGTAACGAGGGGATTTAGAGTATCTAGATTTCAATGTAAGAGGTTTCAGAGTACAGAGGTTCAAAGTGCAGAGATTCTTATGGTCAGAGATTCAGGAGTACAGGTTTCGAGTACAGAAGTTTAAGAACAGAGATTTCATAGTACAGAGGTTCAGTACAGGGTTCAGCGTACAGAGGATCATAATACAGAGGTTCGGAGTACAGAGGTTCAGAGAACAAAGATTCAGAGTACAGAGGTTCAGAGTACAGAGATTCAGAGTACAGAGATTCAGAGTACAGAGGTTCAGAGTACAGAAGTTTAGAGTACAGAGATTCAGAGTACAGAGGTTCAGAGTACAGGGGTTCAGCGTACAGAGGATCATAATACAGAGGTTCGGAGTACAGAGGTTCAGAGAACAAAGATTCAGAGTACAGAGGTTCAGAGTACAGATGAGGTACAGACGAGATCAGTGACAACGGACTATCACTCTGTTAGTTGATTAAGCATCACCAATATTCTCTCCAGTTTAATCTACATTGGTAGTAAATAAATGCATTTGAAGCGCATTTTTTGGAAAAATATATTTGACACAGATCAACAGATTAAAAAAATAGACGAGGTTATTTGAAATTTTATCATAACCAAGTGTTGATCAATGTTTAATATTAATATTTACGACATATAGGTATGTCAATAAATTAATCCTTATGTGAAGGTAAAGTTAGGTTTATATTATGTTTTTATTTTATTTAGGTCACATGCGAGTTTTCTTATATTAAATATCAACGATATTAAATAAATACCGATATATTAAATAAAAACCGATATATTAAATACCTACGATGTTGACCTACGGTCAATATCGTAGGTAAGAGGTTACATGAACATGTAACATTTTCCTCTCTATGGACATTATCAAACCAAGGCAACAATTAGACACTTTTGCAACATTTTGGGAATCTTTATTTTGCAACATTTGGGAATCTTAATTCTGCAACATTTGGGAATCTTTATTTTGCAACATTTGGGAATCTTAATTGTGCAACATTTAGGAATCTTAATTTTGCAACATTTGGGAATCTTTATCTTGCAACTTTTGAGAATCTTTATTGTGGAACCGTTTCTCAAAGAAATATTTCCACAACAAACCCAAATATTACAAAAGTGACCAGTTCTTCAACTTGTCGGTCTTCTAAACCATTTAAATCAAGATGAAATTAAGACACATGTGCAACATCAGAGTATCTTTATTGTAGACGTTTCGCCATCCAGTGGCTTTATCAATACAAATTCTAGTACATAACTTGAAGAAACTAGAACTATATACAGAAGACGAGGTAATCAGTCCCTCAACCTTGGAGTTGGTGCGAAGAGCACCGTAGTCGTGGAGATTCTGAAGCAGAAGCAAGGCGCCTGGAGCTTATATACTAACGGCAGGTGGAAAGGGGACGTGTAGCAGACGAGGGCATAGTCACTGGTAAGCGGGATTCCCCAATGGAAGTAGGTCCTACCCAAAGAGATGGGTTAGTAGTAGTAGTAGTAGTAGTAGTTGTCGTAGTCGTGAAAGTTATGTGCATGTCCTCAGAATCAAGATTCCATGATGTTGCAGTGTCTGACAAGTTGTACAAGAATGGTACACAATACCGACAAGAAAACAATACACGGACACAATGCATATAAAGGGAACGTTGAAAGACCTACTGAAACATGGTAGTGATTCTTTGTTGTCATGTGTCAGCTGGTTTTATCGCTTCGATGATTCGTACAAATATTTCAGTAGTGAGAAGGTCGCTTTCTCTCTGCTTAACTGTGTTTGAAATGGTTGTTATAGATGTTTCAAGAAACCAAACACTCACAGACAAGAATGTCATGAAGCATCATTAATCTCGAGAAGTTTCGCCTACATGGTAGGCTTCTTCAGTCGCATACAGAGGAGGCGGCAGTTGTAGAGCTGCCAAGACCACGTAGGCCTGTCCATTACTCTCGAAGACGCAGTTTTGAGCTGGTGATGGACTGATTACATCATCTTTACATCTCTGCTGCTTTTCCTGCCTCTTCTGTATTCGACTGAAGAAGCCTACTGTGCAACCGAAACGTTTCGGAATAAAGATACCTATCTGTTTTGATCATGTGTCTTATCAACTTGTCGTTATTAACTATCTTGATCACGTTCATCAGTAATTTTTCAGAAACACAAGAGTTGATAACTCATCAGAAAATTATTTACTACTAAATATCCGGTATACAACAACACTTAACTGAAATTCATAATTCTGCTCAGCACATATCAAATGACCAACTATATACACATAACGTAGAAGTGAATATAACATTAAAACATTTTATGAGTATGGATTTCCGAGACTGAGATAACATTATCTGAAGCTTTCAAATGTTGCAGTGCTACCAGTGAATTGTAGATGAATGGTTCAGGGAACCGACACGTTGATAAATTAGACACATGTGCAACTCTTGGGTATCTTTACTGAGGAAACGTTTCGCCACACAGTGGCTTCATCAGTCCATACATAGGAGAAACTTGAAGAACAGGAGGAGAATGAGGTAATCAGTCCCTCAACCTTGAGTCGATGTGGTCAGTCCATCAATCTTGAACAGAATACGGCATATGTGCGGAGAAGCAGCTTATGAACCATAGACAGGAGAGGTGCAGCAGTCGTAGGTGGTGTCACATTTGTCCAACGTGGAAGTAGGTCGTGCCCAAGGGTTAGGCAAGTGAAGAATTCCCAAGTATTAAGATCCCAAGAAGTTGCAGTGTCTGACAGGACACACGGACATGGACTGACCACATCGACTCAAGGTTGAGGGACTGATTACCTTATTCTCCTCCTGTTCTTCAAGTTTCTCCTATGTATGGACTGATGAAGCCACTGTATGGCGAAACGTTTCCTCAATAAAGATACCCAAGAGTTGCACAAGTGTCTAATATATCACTAGTGAATTGTAAAACATTGAAACAAGAAATATTTAAATTCTTCTAGATGGATGGACGATGCGTCAACACTAATCACGCAATTCATTCTTGGAAAACCTAGATAACATGCATTTCACTAAAAGGAAAGCTGTTAGAAAGCTTTCTTATCTTGTGCTCGACCATATCCAGTTAAGCAGTTCGTAACATACCAGCAACGAGGGTAATTATAGGAAAAAATCATGGCGAAGAGAATTCAGTAAGCTGCTTCAAAGCTTTGCTTACCCGCGTAAATAAGCTTAGTTACTGTTCTGTTTACCAGACGGACTTTAGTATTTGACGTGGTATTTATAACACATTACTAAGTATGTTTTTTCAAGTTTTCTTGCTCGAGAAATGTATTGATTTATATAGTCTTGTAAATTTATATATGTATATAAATTTATTATAACTAATGGTATACGAAGGACAAAACCCAAATATATCACTAGTGGTACATGTACCACAGTGAAAGTACTGAAGGGTTAGTTAGTGGATGCTAGTGAACACTTCCTTAGTCCTTATTGCTAGGTCTATAAATTAGACACATGTGCAGCACTTGGGTATTTTATTGGTGGAAAAGTTTCGCCACACAGTGGCTTCATCAGTCCAGTACAAAGAAGAAAGGTGAAGATCAGAAGGAGTTTGAGATAATAAGTCCCTCAGCCTGTAGTCGATGTAATCAGTCCATCACAGTTGATAAGAATACAGTATATGCCTTTATGCACTATCCATCTTTTACCCCTCATCAGTTCTAGAGTTCTACGAATGTGTTCACATTCACTTCCTCCATACTCCCTCCTTCCTATATGATATCCAGTCTTTCATTTCTTATTTGTTTTTTGTTACCGTCATCACCTTGCTCTTTTCTATATTCACTTTTAATTTCCTTCTTTTACATACCCTCCTAAACTCGTCCGCCAACCACTGCAACTTCTCTTCAGAAGTTCCAAAAAGTGTCATACGCAAACTCTGTGACAACTCTCACTTTGTATTGTATTCTGTCCTTTTTAATCTTACCCCCTCCCCAATACGCTAGCATTCACGTCTTTTACACTCCCATCTGTAAATATATTAAACTACGATGGTGACATCACGCATCTTTGTCTATGGTATTTTACTGTTAAATAATCTCTTTCCTACATACTCTAACTTGAGGCTCACTTTCCCTATAAAAACTGATAACTGCTTTCAGTAACCTACCACCTATTCCATATACTTGCTCTCCTATCCACCCTATCATATGCCTCTTCCAAATCCATCAATGCAACGAAAACTTCCTTACCTTTAGGTAAATATTGTTCACTTATATGCTTCAATGTAAACACTTGGTCTACATACCCCCTACCCTTCCTAAAACCTCCTTGTTCAGCTATGATCATGCTCTCAGTCTTATCCTTAATTCTTTCAATAACTCTACCATACACATTGCCTGGTATACTCAATAAGCTTATTCCATGATAATTTTTACACCCATTCCAGTCCCTCCTGCTAGTACCTAAGTACCTTTCCATCTTTCATACATTTATTGGACAAAAGTACCAACCACTCCCCGCATACCTTTAGCAGTTCTGTCTTGATACCATCAATCCCAGCTGCTTTACCTCCTTTCATTTTACCCATTGCCTTTCGCAACTCCTCTCCTCAAACATCTGGCTCTTCCTTACTCTTAAAAGATGCTACACATCCCCGACCAACACATGAATGAACATTTAACAGATTCTCAGAATATATGCCCACTATCTTCCCAACACCTTCAACTCCTCATCTAATAATATATGTATATATATATATATATATATATATATATATATATATATATATATATATATATATATATATATATATATATACATACATATATATATACATATATATATATATATATATATATATATATATATATATATATATATGTATATATGTATATATATATATATATATATATATATATATATATATATATATATATATATATATATATATATATATATATATGTGATGTGTGTGTGTGTGTGTGTACGCGCATGTGTGTGTGCGTGCATGTGTGAGTACTCACCTATTTTTGTTGTGGTTGCAAGGGTTGAGTCACAGCTCCTGGTCCCGCCTCTTCACTGGTCGCTTCTAGGTCACTCTTCCTGTTCCATGAGCTTTATCAGAACCTCCTCTTATGGCTGCATGCATGTATGGATCCTGCCTCCACTGCATCACTTCCCAGATTATTCCAATTCTTGACAACTCTGTGACTGAAGAAACACTTCCTAACATCCCTGTGATTCATCAGTCTTTTCAACTTCCAACTGGGACCCTTGTTGCTGAGTCTCATCTCTGGAACATCCTGTCTCCGTCCACCTTGTCGATTCCTCTCTCTATTTTATATGTCCCTATCATATTCCCCCTAACTCTCCTGTCCTCCAGTGTCGTCAGGACGATTTCCCTTAACCTCTCCTCGTAGGACATGCCCCTTAGCTCCTGGACTAGTCTTGTTGCAAACCTTTGCACTTTCTCTAATTTCCTTACGTGCTTGACTAGGTGTGGGTTCCAAACTGGTGCTGCATACTCCAATATAGGCCTAACGTACACGGCGTACAAGGTCCTGAACGATTCCTTATTAAGATGTCGGAATGCTAGTCTTAGGTTTGCTAGGCGCCCGTATGCTGTAGCAGTTATTTGGTTGATGTGCGCCTCAGGAGATGTGCCTGGTGTTATACTCACCCTAAGATCCTTTTCCTTGAGTGAGGTGTTTAGTCTCTGGTTCCCTAGACTGTACTCTGTCTGCTGTCTTCTTTGCCCTTCCTCAGCTACATGACTTTGCACTTGGTGGGGTTGAACTCCAGGAGCCAGTTTCTGGACCAGGCCTACAGCCTGTCTAGATTCCTTTGTAGTTCTGCTTGGTCCTTGTCCGATTGAATTCTTCTCATCAACTTCACATCATCTGCAAACAGGGACACTTCTGAGTCTATTCCTTCCGTCACGTCGTTTGCAAATACCAGAAACAGCACCGGTCCTAGACTGACCCTTGTGGAATCCCACTCGTCACAGGCGCCCACTCTGACACCTCGCCACGTACCACGACTGGCTGTTGTCTTCTTGACAGGTATTTCCTGATCCATTGTAGTGCCTTCCCTCTTATCCCTGCTTGGTCCTCCAGCTTTTGCACTAATCTCTTGTGTGAAACTGTGTCAAACGCCTTTATACAGTCAAGAAAACGCAATCTACCCACCTCTCTCTCTCTCTTGTCTTACTGCTGTCACCCTGTCATAGAACTCCAGTAGGTTTGTGACACAAGATTTCCCGTCCCTGAAACCGTGTTGGTTGTCGTTGATAAGCTCATTCCTTTCTAGGTGCCCCACCACTCTTCTCCTGATAATCTTTTCCATGACTTTGCATACTATACATGTCAGTGACACTGGTCTCCTTTCTTAAAAACTGGGACTACGTCTGCTGTCTTCCATACCTTAGGTAGTTGCCCTGTTTTGATAGATGTGTTGAAGATTGTTGTTAGGGGTACACATAGCGCCTCAGCTCCGTCTCTTAGGACACATGGAGAGATGTTACCCGGCCCCATCGCCTTTGAGGTATCTAGCTCGCTTAGCAGCCTCTTCACTTCTTCCTCGGTTGTATGTACTGTGTCCAGCACTTGATGGTGGACCCCACCTCTCTGTCTTTCTGGAGTCCCTTCTGTCTCCTATGTGAACACTTCTTTGAATCTCAAGTTGAGTTCCTCACATACTTCGCGGTCGTTTCTTGTGATCTCTCCTCATTCCTTCCTCAGCTTGATTACCTGGTCCTTGACTGTTGTTTACCCCTGATGTGGCTGTACAACAGCTTCGGGTCAGATTTGACTTTCGCTGCTACGTCATTCTCGTATTGTCGTTGGGCCTCCCTTCTTACCTGTGCATATTCATTTCTGGCTCCATGACTGCTCCCCTTATTCTCCTGGGTCCTTTATCTTCTATACTTCTTCCATTCTCTAGTACACATGGCTTTGGCCTCTACACATTGGGTGAACCACGGGTTCATCCTGGCCTTCTCGTTATTTCTGTTACCCTTGGGTACAAACCTCCCCTCAGCTTCCTTGCATATTGTTCTCACATATTCCATCATCTTGTTTACTGACTTCCCTGCCAGTTCTCTGTCCCACTAAACCCCGTGCAGGAAATTCTTCACGTCGTGTAGTCCCCTCTCAAGTTTTTTGGCCCCCCCTTTCATTCGCCCCCCCCTTTCCCCTGTTTCACTCCCACTTTTAACTTACAAACGTATTCGATGCTCAAACCATGGGTCAATGTGTTTTTTTTGGGGGGGGTTTTTGTGTACTCACCTTTTTTGTACTCACCTATTTGGGTTGCAGGGTTCGGGGTCCAAGCCCTGCCCCCCCCTTTTTTTCCCCGGGTTGCTACTAGACCCTCCTCCCCCCGCTCCATGACTTTATCAAACCTCGTTTTAAAAAATGTGAGGGTTTCCCCGGCCTCCACTACTCATTTTCTGGGCTTTTCCCAAACTGCCTTACAACTCATGACTGAAGAAATACTTCCAAACTATCTCCCCCGACCCATTTGTGTTTTCAACTTCCAATTGTGGCCTCATGTTTCTGGGGCCCCCCCTCCCCGGGAACATCCTGTCCTTGTCCACCTTGTCTATTCCAAAGCAGTATTTTATATGTTTTTATCAAGTCCCCCCCCCGAAACCCCCTGTCCCCAGTGTCCCTCAGGCCGATTTCCCTTAACTTTCTTTATAGGACATTCCCCCCTTAGCCCCTGGAACCCAACCTTGTTCAAAAACCCTTTTTACTTTCTCTATTTTTTGAAAGTCTTTTTTCAAGTGCGGGGTTTTTATTTTTTTTTTTTTTTTTTTCCAAAAAAGGTGTCGGAAAACTTTTTTCCGGTTTGGGCCCCATACCCGGAGTTTTCTATTTTGAAAGATTCCCTTTCTAAGGTGTTTTTAAACCCGATCTTTCCCAAAAGGGGGGCCAGGCCCCAAATCTGCGGGTTTCTGTTTTATCTTCCGGGTAAACTTTTGGATTAACTTTAAAGGCTTTGCCTTTAAAGGTTTCCCGTCTTTTTCCATCCTTTCTTTGGGTCCCCCCCCTTTTCCTTTGGGGTCCTTCCCTCCCGATTTTTTAATTTTCTTTTTTTCATTAACTTACATCAACGCAAACAAGGACACTTCTGAAATCTAAAACCCTTTTTGCATGTCCCTTCACATTACCAAAAATAGCCTGGTTTCCCAGGACCGACCCCCGTGGGGCCCCGCCGTCACAGGTGCCCCACTTTTATACATCATTACGTACCATGACCGTTGTTGCCTCCCGTCAGGTATTCCGGGTCCATTTCAGTGCCCTTCCTGTTATAAACCCCCTTTATGCTCCCAGCTTCTGCACTAATCTCTTTGGGGAAAATGTGTCCCAAAAGGCCCCTTTTTGCAGCCAAGAAGAAAGCAATCAACCCACCCCCCTCTCGTGTCTTACTTCTGTTTATTTATTTAAAAACTCCAAAGGTTTTTTGACACAGGATTTTTCCTTCCGTGAATCCGTGCGGGTTTTCATTTATACCCTGTTTTCCGGTTTTCCCGGGGGCTCCACCACTCCCCCTCCCCATAATCTTCACCCCTAATTTTGCATACAAAACAAGTCAAAGACACAGGTCTATAGTTTTTTTGGGCCCCTTTTCCCTTTTCCTTTTTTGAAAATTTGGGGGCTACATTTGCCGGGCTTCCAACCCCAGGTAGTTCCCAGTTTTTTCCCGGAAAGGGGTTTTTAAGTTGCGGTAAGTGGTCCCCACAACATATCTGCCCCCTCTCAAAAGGGCCCATGGAGAATGTTTTCCGGGCCCATTGCCTTTAGGGGAACGATGTCCCTTAGCAGTTTTTTTTACCTCCCCCCCTCCCTCTTTTATGTATGTCCCTCCCCAACCAAATTTTGTTTTTATTCCCCTTTTTGGGGTCCCCCCTTTTGGTCCCGTCCCCCCCAAACCCCCTTCCGCCCCTACTTTTAAAAACTTCCTTAAATCTCGTGTTGACTCCTCACCCAAACCTTCTTGAAACGTTTCTTGGAGGTTCTCCAAAATTCTTTTTCCCCAGGGCCTTTTCACCTGGGGCCCCTTTACTGTTTTCTTTTCCCCCAAATTTTGGGTATAAAAGCATTTCGGTCCCGATTTTTACTTTCGATCTATTCGTTTTCATACTGTCGGGTGGGGGGGTCCCCCCTTTTAACTGCGCTACTCGTTTCTGGCTCTTCTACAATCTCCTTTTTTCCTGGGGCCTATCCCCGTACCTTTTTCCCTTCCCTGTTTTTCAAATTTTTTTTGCCTCCCCAAAACCCCCCCGGGGAA
This sequence comes from Cherax quadricarinatus, assembly GCF_026875155.1. Lineage (NCBI taxonomy): Eukaryota > Metazoa > Arthropoda > Malacostraca > Decapoda > Parastacidae > Cherax > Cherax quadricarinatus. The sequence continues at coordinate 50,475,000 of NC_069419.1, read as the reverse complement.
ACCAAGGACTCGTTTTGGTCTTTCCCATTAAATTTTTGTTTCCCTTGGGAAAAAAAACTTTCCCCCGCCTCCTTGCACTTTTTTGTCCCCATATTCCATTTATTTCGTTTTACTGATTTTCCACCATTTCTCTGTCCCATGAACCTCCTGCGGAAGTTTTTTCATACCGGAGTCCCCCCTTGTAAAAGTTTTTTGGGCCCGTCCCCTTCAGTTCCCCGGGTTTCCTTCTCCACTTGTAACTCTACAAATAGGGCAAAAACCCCAGAAAACCCCAAGACGCTAGCTCCAAGGGGCCTCTCGTAAGTGATTCCCTCGATGTCCGAACTTCTCAGGGTGAACACAAGATCCAGTCTTGCTGGCTCATCCTCCCCTCTCTCTCTGGTTGTGTCCCTGACATTGATGCATGAGGTTTTCAAGTACCACATCCATCAATCTTGGCTTCCATGTTTCGGGACCCCCATGTGGCTCCAGCTTTTCCCAGTCGATCTCCCTGTGGTTGAAATCGCCCATTACCAGTAACTTTGCTCTGCTCGAGTGAGCTCTTCTTGCCACCTCAGCCAGTGTGTCCACCATCACCCTGTTGTTTTCTTCGTACTCCTCTCTTGGCCTCCTGCAGTTCTGTGGTGGGTTATACATCACTCCAATGACTACTTATGTTCTCCGGACTGAATTGTACCTACAATGTAGTCTCTTTCTCCAATCATGTCCATGCCTTCCATTTCCTCAAATCCCCATTGGTGTTTTATGAGCAGTGCAACCCCTCCTCCCCCTCTACTCCTTTATCTTTCCTCAGATCTGATATCCTGTTGGGAAGATTGTGTCTGTTATTGTCTCAGCGAGTTTTGTTTCTGTGACTGCTATGATATCTGGGGATTTTTCAACTGATTCTTTCATTCCACTCCTCATGTTTATTCGTTATTCCATCCGCGTTTGTGTACCAAACCTTTAGTTTCTTTTCTATCATTGTGGTCATGCAAGTATATTGGGGTTGGGGAGCGAGAGCCTTGGTGGGGGCCTATATGGGGCTGTGGTGTAGGTGGGGTATGTGTTGATGGGGGTGGGGTCAGGATGCCCATAAGGGACAGCTGTTGGGTGAGGTTTGTGATATGGGGGTTGGTGGCAGAGGGAACAGTGAGTGGGTTGTAGTATAGGTTGCTCAGTTGCGTTGGGAATGTCGCGGGTGGAGTCTTTTGGCGGGAGATTCTGTGGGGTGTGTTTGCCTTCCTCCTGTGTCTGGGTCTGCTCATTTTCATTGCTTCTCGTTCCTCCTTGCGTCTCTGTACCCTCTCTTTCAGTGTAGTCCTTTCTTCTTGTGTTCTGTCGCGGTCGAGGTATACTCTCTGGTACCCCTCTTTGTCCCTCAGTCTTGCTTTCTCTTGCAGAATCCTGGTTCGAACTGATTCTTCCTTGAAAGTTACTCTGACAGGCCCTATCCTTCCACTCGCAAACCACCCAATTCTCTGAAAATTTGTCACCTGGGTCATATTGCCCTCCCCTATTGTTTTCATGATGCCTTCAATCATTTTTTTCTCCTCCTGTTTTATTTCTTCAAAGTTGGCCCCTTGGCTTCTTGGAGCCTGTACACAAAAAATGACCTCGCCCTTTCCTCCTCCCATGAGCCCTCCTTCTGCTTCCTCTGAGGCATTTCATTTCCTTCCATTGACATGTTCTTGCCTTCAGTCCCTGTCCTATCTGAAACTTCTTTTCTCAGTGAACTGTCTTTCCTGGCCAGCTTGTCCCTTGTTTACTGCAGTTGGCTTTTTAGAATCTCTGCATATAAAAAAACCCTTTCCCTTCTTTCGGACCTGTCGCTTGATCTTAGTGTGCTCATCGTCTTTTCCCCTTTCCCCACGTGGGTCTGATAGGGCCTTCGTGTACGGCATGTCTCCGTTTGTTGCTTACCATCCCCTTTTCTGCGCCTGACTTTGAATTTCCTTCATTGTCTTCAGACCTTTCGTTTGATCTCAGTTTTGCCATCGTCTTTTCCCTGGCCCCACGTAGGTCTGATAGGGCCTTCGTGTACGGCATGTCTCCGTTGTTGCTTACCATCCCCTTGGGTCTGCGCCTGGCTTTGAATTTCCTGATGTCACATCTGAATTGTCATTTGTCTCTCAAATTTCTGTTTCAGGCTTTGCAGTTTCTTTCTAAGCACTGTATCCTAGCTTCTGCTGCTAAGACCTGTACTTCCCACTTCCTGCACTCTTCAGCTATCCGCTCCCCCCTTTTCTTACAAGCTCTACTTTTCTTCCTTCCCCACTCTTCCTCCCTTTTTGGAGCTCTAACTCCAGTCTTTCCCCCCTGGTTCGTCTACCAGATCCTGGTTTTCCGTCCTCAAAGGCCACCCATATTTTTTTTTTTTTTTTTTTTTTTTTTTTTTTTAACCGCAGACAAAAGGGCTAGAGGAGGGAGGGGGGTGGGGAGAGAGAAAGGGTAGAAAGAGGAGAGAGAGGAGAGAGAAAGGGTAGACAGAGGAGAGAGAGGAGAGAGATAGGGTAGAAAGAGGGAGAGAGAGGAGGAGAGTATGGGGGGTGAGGGATAAGACCAAGGGGAGAGAGAGAAAAATGTGGGGGGGGGAGAGAAAGGGTAGAGAGAGGGAGAAAGAGAGGGGGGAGGGAGAGAAAGAGAGAGAGAGGGAGAAAGGAGGGCGAGGGAAAAGGCTATGAAAAGGGAAGGAAATGGAGAGATGGAGAGAGGAGCCTAGAGAGAGAGGAGGGTGAGAGATTGGGTTATGGGAGTGAGGGAGAGGGGGAGAGAGAGAGGGAGAGAGAGAGGAGAGAAAAGGAGGGGAAGAGAGAGGGAGAGAGGGGAGGGAGAGAGAGGGGGAGAGAGAGAGGGAGAGAAAGAGGGAGAAAAGAGAGGAGGAGAGAGAGGGAGAGAGAAAAGCGGGGGAGAGGAGGGAGAGAGAGAGGGAGAGAGGGGGAGAGAGAGGGGGAGGGGGAGAGAGAGGGAGAGAGAGGGAGAGAGAGAGGGAGAGGAAGAGGGAGAGGGGAGGGGAGAGAGGGAGAGAGAGAGGGAGAGAGAGAGGGAGAGGGAGAGAAGAGGGAGAGAGAGAGAGGGATAGATAGAGGGAGAGGGAGAGGGAGAGAAGGAGGGAGAGAGAGAGACAGAGAGTGAGTGAGGAGTGAGTGAGTGAGCGAGTAGGGGGAGGAAAAAGGTTATGAGAGAGAGAAACGCGAGATGGGGGAAAAAGGGAGGGATTGAGGGTCTGTGGGGGGTCTGTGGGGGAGGGGGTCAAATTCCAAGGATCAGCTGTGTGTACTCACCTAGTTGTGGTTTCAGTGGGGTGTGTGTGTGTGTGTGTGTGTGGTGTGTGTGGTGTGTTTTGTGTGTGTGTGTGTGTGTGTGTGTGTGGTGTGTGTGTGTGTGTGGTGTGGGTGTGTGACATAATTTGAATTTAGAAATGCTCACCATTAACTTTTGTTTTAGCAAGTTTTATGCTCAACAGGTTCACATATTAAAGAAATAAATTAGAATCATAATTAAATTTGCCTCTGAAATATTAACAAAACTGTTTTAACTTTTCTGGCATTTATTCTGGTAACTCTATTGGGCCGGGAAAATGCTGGATATTACCAGAAAAAAGTGAAATATACGATTAAACCCCAGTAATATTTAATAGATATTTCTTTTATAACGTGAGAGATTAGATTGTTTATGATCGTATAGGATCCAAATAACATATTCTTGGAGCAGGAAATGAGCAGATCTAGCAATCAGAGAAGAGGAAGGGCCAGGAGCTGTAACTCGATCCCTGCAGCCACAAATAGGTGAGCACATTGCAAAATGTTCTTTCATTGGGACAACGTTTCAGTCTATGCATACCGTAATGTTCACTTAATAAAAACCTGTTATTCAAAGCAGACTAACCATACCACGGACGGGGATAGAACCCGCGATCAGAGCCTCAAAACTCCAGACCGTCGCGTTTTGAGGCTCTCTGATCGTGGGTTCTATCCCCGTCCGTGGTATGGTTTGTTTGCAATCGTGTCATTACGATTTCGTGAATCCTGTTATTCAAAGTTTTTTCTTTGTACTGTTCTTCATCTTCCTGCATCACAGAGCCCTTATATTCAGTTAAATAATTTGTCTTTTGGCTATTTTATGTTTCTATTTCATGACTTTGGCCTGTTAATGCATCTGACAATAGTTCCAGGGATAATCGCCCCCGCGGCCCCGCCACCTCCCAGCTCTTCCACTGAAAAAAAAATGCACAAAGAACAATTAAGACGAAAATCATGACCGCAGTTCTTGCAGACCTCTCCGGTTTGCAGTTATATATTATGGGGAGAGCTAAACCCGTAGGATATACAGCGTACGTGTGGGGAATGGAAGGCATTCAGGCTCAATTCAGGGAACTGGAGCACAGATCCAATTCCCTAGATCAAGAGCCCCTCACCAGCGTCAAGGAACCTCCCTTGAGGGGTTAGGTGTGCAAGAACTGCGTACGATTACAGGTTTACGAGAAAAGCGACCAACAGTCCTGTCAGAGAGCATAATAGTTAACAGCTCTGGCTGGTGACTCTCTACTACCTGTCCATAGCAGTAAGTTTTATTGTAACTTGGTAAGTATTCACAAGGATAAAGTTTTAAGATCCCTGGTTTCAACACACTTATTCACGTTAGAATCGCTGACAAGTATCTTTTAGTAACATAAATGATGTTAGGTAAATGGAAACAGTTTATTGTGGCAACGTTTCGCTCTCCAGGAGCTTGACAAAATAACTCATGGACGGTGAAACCTTGCCTCAAGAAAATGTCACATTAGATGCATTTGTGTCCATTTGGCTAACATTTTTTCGGTAATTCTACCGTTAAAAGTAAATGATCACTGAATGAATTTGAAATCACTTAAGCAAGACACTAAGAAGTAGATAAATGGTGCAAAGAACCACGCTGGCTTCACCAGTTTAGTACAATGAAATATGGTGAAGATGAGAAGGAGTATATGAGTGGGTGTGTGTTGGTGTTATTTGGACCTGCCTAGCATGGGTCAGTAGGCCTGCAGCAATGATCTTTATGTTCTTTAGTGGACTGAAGAGAGGAAGGGGACTTGAAAAAGGAAATGATATGAGAAGATGAGGTGGAATAAAATGTGGTATGAAATGTGAAATGAGCATGGGAATTACTGTAAAAAGTGGCTGAGAGAGGAAATGACTTAAAATGTGAAGTGACTGAAAAGAGAAAGTGACAGAGAAGAGGAAGTTGACTGATGGGAGGTAACGGACAAGAAGAAGAAAGGGAAAAAACTACAGATATCGATGACAGTTCAGAATTCTGGAGAAAAGTTTGTTGAGAAATGAGGAACACTTTCGCTCAAGTATTCTGAACTATACCACAGTTGTATTTTCTAACCTCGAATGTGAAACAGTTTTGAAATATGTTATTCTCCGCCGGGTCCTTCCTGAGCAACAGTCTCTGGTATATTCTTCCCCATTTCTCAAGGTTCAGGATCTTTCAATAGACGTGGACTAGTGTTGCACATTTTTTTTTACTTTGCTGCTGGATTTTGGGACATGGACGCCCGTCATGTGTTGTTCTCAACTAGTTTGCATCTGCATGTTAGGTAAAAGGACACAAGTGCAACTAATGCTACATTTTATTGCGGCAACGTTTCGCTCTCCAGGAGCTTCTCAAGCCGCTTGACAAAGCTCCTAGAGAGGGAAACGTTGCCGCAATAAAATATCACATTAGTTGCAGTTGTGTCCGCTTTACGTATCATATTGTCGGTAATTCTATCAACCTTATCGCATCTGCATGGGTCGAGTCATTGATCCTGGCCAAACATTATAACTTTTATCAATATTTTTTTATTTGGCCCCAAGATCCGGTCTTATGTAACTCCCGAAACAGAGTATAATTCTTCATAACGTTCCTAGACTCATTTGTCTCAACATTCTCCACAAATTGTCTTGTATCTTCCTGCACTGAATATATATTTAATAATAATTCTGAGTATATCAGTATAACGATAAGAAAATCAGTTATATGTCAGATCCAAAGATCTTTTCGAATTTCTAGGCGATCGTCAAAGCTTTTATTATTTTATGACGTTTTACTAAAGCAGATTATAAGCAGAAGTTACTGAAGTGTTGAAATTCTTCTGCCAATAAGTTAGAGTAAATATCTCCAGGGAGAGAAGAGCCTTATATTTTTCTCCTGACTGAGGAGTCGACGAGGTCACTACTGATGATGAAAGTTTCTCTCGGTAATCCCAGTGGACCTCCTCAGACGGTCACTCACTCCACTGGTGTCACATATCTGAGGGAAGTTTAGTGCGCTAGAGCTGGTTTTGGTCACTGAGGAACATCTTGTTTTAGCCGCTGGGTCTACTTTCGTTGGATGAGTGCAGTTTCTGTCCTTGGGCCTGATTTAGGTCATTTTGCCATGTTTAGGTAGCTAGGTCAGGTAGTCGCTGGATTCGATTCAGGGATGATTACTGTTTTAAGTAACTTATCGTAAGACAGTAAATCACAGACAGACTAAGCCCAAAGACGCAGAGTAAACCCAAAGACACAGAATAAACCCAAAGACACAGAGTAAACCCCAAAGTACAGAGTAAATCCCCCCAAAAAGAGAGTGAACCCCATCACAGACAGTAAGCATCAGAGCAGAAGGCAAACAACAGCAATGACTGGGATTGGGGAAGAAACAGAAAAGATTGAAGGGTGAAAAAAATTGAGAGAATTAAAGTGAGAGAGTGAGAAGGGTTCGCTACACACACTGCACACCTGAACCTTTCATCTTTTAAATCAAACTCCGAATAACATTTCAGGAGTAGATCGTAGCAATAGAAAACAAGGTAGACTCGTAGCACATCAACTGTCCACCACATCTGTCCTCCACGTTTGTTACCGAACGTGTTAAAACACACGAGCGATATTTTACCATAAGCTCGTTGCTGCCGTACGTAATCCACTCGTCTTTTATTATTAAATTGTCGAGAGAAAGGATTCTTCAGTGACTATAATGTTAAATCTCTGAAGCAAAGAAGATAACACTAATAAGTGCGGCCACAAGTATGCCAAATAGTTATTCTTACACTTACAATATTTCTCAACAACAGCGCCACAAAATAAGTAAATGTTTTTTTTTTATCACTTCAGGATTTCTTTTTTTTATACTAAAGTCCTTCTTATTAATACATCTTTACTTATCTTCTTTTTCCTTCCCTTTTCAGTTAATCCGTCAGTTAACATTATTAATTTTATTATAAAAAGTATTTTATCAACACATATTCGAAATGTTAAATTAAAATTCAATAGTCTCTTGTTTTTGACATATACAAATACAGTGGAACCTCAAAAATCGAACTGCTCCAAACACAACCAATTATGTAAGTGTATTTTTGTAAGTGCTTTTATAAGTGTATTTTTGAGGGTCTGAATATGGACTAACTAATTTACTTATTCCTCATAATGATAAATTCATTCGGTTAAAGGCACTCGACACCTCCTTCTGGACTCCAAAGAAAGTTCGAATTTGAGGTTCCACTGTACCTTATTTAAAACATTATAAATGCGAGTCTGATTACTGTTTGTTATATATTTGCTTACTACTTCCCACAACAATTTATTAGTAAATTGACGGTAATAGGGGTTCTAGACTCAAACCTAATAAACTATGGTAACCTAACTAACGTTTCTAGAAAAAAAGATTAAATTACGTCAAGTCGCGTAAATTAATTACATCGTTTTTTCTTTTATACACAAATCAGTTTTACAGGCAAAGAGTTGTTATCCTTCCTCAGCTCTTTTCAAAGCCCAGCCTTATCTGAAGTATACGACCCCCCCCAGTTTGCCACCCACCAGTCGGCTAACAAGTAGCTTTTTCACTTGCTGTGTGTGACAGGGACAGCAGGTGTAACGAAACATGTGTCCCAGTGTTTTTCAACCCTTACCGGGGATCGAACCATGGACACTAAGTGAGTGTGCCTAGATTTCTTTTATGATTTTTCAGCTCGTATATGTCGAAATTTTCACTTATATGAAGTGGGTACTGAACTAACGAATATGAAGGTTGGTCACTCTCTCTCCTTCACTCCATTCCTCACTTTCTCACTCTCAAACCTCCTTTCCTTCTCTCCTTCCCTCTCACACTCTCTCAATCTCTTCCTTTCTCATAGCCACATTTCTCTCACTTCCCAATCATCCTCCGTCTCTGCCGCCTGGCTCACACCTCAGGCTGACTGGAGACTAAGTTTTATTGGGTGAGAAGAAGCAGGGAAGCCGCTTAACTTGGCGTCACCTCGTGCGAGTATAATGACGCTCTCGCTGAAGAGCTGCTGACGAAGAGGTTGTGTCTCGCATACTTGATCCAAAACTAAACTTTCACACCTCGTTCTTCATTAACCAAGTCTCATCGGTTCTTTGAGCTAGTCTGCTTCCGCCGAGTTAGTGTGTGTTGTCTTCGAGTTAGTGTGTGTTGTCTTCCACTTAGTGTGTGTAGTCTTCCAGTTGGTGTGTGTTATCTTCCAGTTGGTATGTGTTGTCTTCCAGTTGGTGTGTGTGTCTTCCAGTTGGTGTGTGTTGTCTTCCAGTTGGTGTGTGTTGTCTTCCAGTTGGTGTGTGTTGTCTTCCAGTTGGTGTGTGTTGTCTTCCAGTTGGTGTGTGTTGTCTTCCACTTAGTGTGTGTAGTCTTCCAGTTGGTGTGTGTTATCTTCCAGTTGGTATGTGTTGTCTTCCAGTTGGTGTGTGTGTCTTCCAGTTGGTGTGTGTTGTCTTCCAGTTGGGTGTGTGTTGTCTTCCAGTTGGTGTGTGTTGTCTTCCAGTTGGTGTGTGTTGTCTTCAGTTGGTGTGTGTTGTCTTCCAGTTGGTGTGTGTTGTCTTCCAGTTGGTGTGTGTTGTCTTCCAGTTGGTATGTGTTGTCTTCCAGTTGGTGTGTGTTGTCTTCCAGTTGGTGTGTGTTGTCTTCCAGTTGGTGTGTGTTGTCTTCCAGTTGGTGTGTGTTGTCTTCCAGTTGGTGTGTGTGTTTGTCTTCCAGTTGGTGTGTGTTGTCTTCCAGTTGGTGTGTGTTGTCTTCCAGTTGGTGTGTGTTGTCTTCCAGTTGGTGTGTGTTGTCTTCCAGTTGGTGTGTGTTGTCTTCCAGTTGGTATGTGTTGTCTTCCAGTTGGTGTGTGTTGTCTTCCAGTTGGTGTGTGTTGTCTTCCAGTTGGTATGTGTTGTCTTCCACTTAGTGCGTGTTGTCTTCCAGTTGGTGTGTGATGTCTTCCAGTTGGTGTGTGTTGTCTTCCAGTTGGTGTGTGTTGTCTTCCAGTTGGTGTGTGTTGTCTTCCAGTTGGTGTGTGTTGTCTTCCAGTTGGTGTGTGTTGTCTTCCACTTAGTGCGTGTTGTCTTCCAGTTGGTGTGTGATGACTTCGAGTTACAGTAGTGTGTTGTTTTTGATTTACAGTAGTGCGTTGTTGTCTTCAAGTTACGTTAGTGTGTTGTTGTCTGAATTTGAGTGTTGCCACTGAGTGTTATCATTTAGCTGTATTTACAAGGATCGAGTCTCAGCTCCTGGCCCTGCCACTTAACTTACAAACTCCTGGCGTAATTTATAATTTTGGACTCTATCGCACCTAGCCTAGAAACTGTGTATAGAGTTTGCCCCCATCACTTCTTCATCCAGCTAGTCCACTTCCTTACCTCCTTCAAACTTAAAAAAATATTTATTAACATTTTGACTCATTAGTATTTTAAGTTTCCATCTTTTCTTCCTTGGCTCTGTGCCTGCCATTTGAAACTTTCTCTCCCTCTAAACACTTTCAGATCTTCGGAGTATCTTTTATCATCATTTTACTGGTGCTTTTCTGATTTTCTTATATTCAGATTTATTATTTTTTATTAGCTTAGTTTCGTCACCTTCAAGATTAGTCTTCTTACAAATCATTAGACTTTTTTCGAGTTTCTGAATATGTTGGTTTGTAGTACTCCAAAACACGCTTCGCATATATCACGCATATACAGTGCTCGTCACGGCATTATGCCGGGTGAGCGCCCAGGTATAATATTGTGATGAAAATCAAAGGCCTACTATACAGGGGGATCTTTTTTCGTCAATGCATTCTGCTGGGTAGCAACAGTTAGCATGACGCCATGGCCATCTGCCACACTTCACAGTGACTCCTCAGTGCTCACGTGGCTACCGTGATAAGAGGAAGTTTTGCACTTTTGTCTCTCATCCGTCCCATTTTCGGTTCTGGGGCTATACATCTTTGATTATGGGTAAAAGGAAGTCTGTAACATTTGAAACTATGGATCAAATCATAGGGCTTCGCAAAGCTGGGCACCAGACGAAACAGTTGGAGAATGTTAGTGTGTGTGAGCGTTCAGTAAGGATCTGGGTGCAGCGTTTCAAGGCTGATAATGGTGTCGAGTTACCGTCTACCAGACCTCGGTCTGGCCCCTTGAGGAAGACATCTGTTCATACCTTAACTGTGTTAAGAAGCAGTTAGATTAAATAATAAGATACTACAAAGATCCCAGTGGAAATGAGTCATTTTGACTTTTTTGGGGGGTTATCCTAGATTATCTACACATATGCCGCTCTGTATGATAATTTATATAACTGTATTTATCTGTACCTGAATAAACTTACTTGCTAACGGAATCGTAATAACGCGACTATACACAATTCAGGGAACGGGTGGGACTTGAACCCATAGAGTTCTAAAACTCACTGGTCCAGTGCGTTAACACACTGACCTTTGAGTGTTAGGAGTCACTTGACTTGGGTTCAAACCCTCATCCCATTCCCTGGTTTACAGGTCAGTTATAAATTTGAAAATTATCCAGCACACTTTGTAGCTGTGTTTAATTATATACATTATCAACATTTTGCAACATTTTTCTGGCACAAGCAGAAACGGAATAAAAAAACTGGCTTTATAATTTTTAAATGTTATAGTATTCATTATACTAGAAAAATGGAATAAATTTGTTTAATTTAATCAAAAGGAATAAACACTATCTGTGATTAAATTATGAAATAACTGTACGATAAGTAGAAAATTAATTTATATGAAAAAAAAAACAAAATACCAGTAAAAAGTACGAAATAAAGTCTGATTTTTTCCACATCGTAACCACTTGCTCGTGGTTACAATATATATATATATATATATATATATTATATATATATATATATATATATATATATATATATATATATATATATATATATATATATATATTATATATATATATATATATATATTATATTATTGTAACCACGAACAAGTGGTATTTAATCAATAACAACACTGCGACTAGCCTGGGGATCGAACCCGTGTTGTTTTAGCCCGCCTCATGGTGAGTGAAAATGGACTGTATGGTCCCATGGGGTAGAGCGTCGTGGAATTTTCGCTCGCCATAAGGTGGCCTAAAACAACACTGGTGCAATTCCCCGGCTAGTCGCAGTGTTGTTACTGATATATTCAGAGTGTGCGTGTGTGCGTGTGCGTGTGCGTGTGTGTTTGTGTGTGTGTGTGTACGTGTACTCACCTGCAAGTGGTAATTTACCCCGAAAATTAAAAAAACGTATCTTCTTTCTTACCTGAACGCTGGTCCATCATAGAATAAACGTTGGATTGGTTTTAGTCTACGTAGATTCCAATTTGCATTTTCTTCCGTAATAAATTGGGTAAACTGGATTACTATTTTTCTTTGGAAAAACTGGAATACTGTTTTTCGTGATCTGATTTTCGAGTGTCGTATCTGATCAGCTTCAACTTTTAAGTGCTGGTAATTTGATACAACAACCGAATCTTTAACTGCATTACTAATATTACGAACACAGGTATAGTATGGAGTGTGTACCTGGTCGTGATGGGATTTAAGTGGAGCAAATAAAACTTGACAATAGTTTAAGACTTGTATTTTCCTTTACCAAGTATTAGCAAGCTTGTATTTACAAGTATGTGCACTATGTAAAATATGCACAGTGGTGGAATAATTAGTGTACAACACGATGGAACAAGAGGGAAAAAACAAAAGCCAGATAATGCACCGTGGTCGACCAGTAGCTCAGACAAGTCTGTCAATTGGCTTGGCACAAGTGAACCACTTTGTTTCAGCTTTGGCGGGTTTGTCTGTGAATGGCCAATGAACCAAGCTACTGATTTAACGACGGGTACCCTATAAATCGTTAAATCCTTAGCACTTGGTTCGCTGGTTAGGAGGCAGCCTATATGCGGGTGTGACATACGCTGAATAAAGAATAAACTGTAACATACTCGTCGCATGACGCAATAAACTTATGTTGCACATTGCACGATTTCAATTGCGTGTATTGAGGTACAGGGAACCGGGGTTATGCATTACGGTGATACTTTTATACGATCTTTCAGCGACTAGAGTACATATAGTTAGTAACGTTCTTGTCGCCCTTATTGGTCAGTGCCTCGACGGGCTGCCTAGTTTGACCCGACCCTTAATCTGGCCCTGATCCAAGCTTCTGCGTATCATTCTTGTACGCTTGAAGCATTCAGAAGGCTTGTCTTATATTCCCTGTACCAATGTCAGGAGTAAACACATGGATTCCTAAATGTAACGTCTTTGTTTACCAACGTACCTACTGCAGCCACTATAAACACACTAAGACAGATCACAGACAACACCGACCTCTCTTTGCCCCGAGAGTATTTCATCAAATTTATTAACCTACGGGTGGATTTTAGCTACTGTACTTGAAATACAAAAAATATACTGTGGTACATGTCTTACACAGCAACACCAGAGCATCTTGGGAGAGAGGATGCCTTTTCCAACTATTTTACTAACAGCTGTTTATCATTACCTACTTCATCTAGTGGACCCCACTCATTTGTGAAGTAATCTAAAGCTACTTTACCTCACTTCTATCCCCAATGTACGACTCTGGCCTCATGCCTCTGCTCTAGGCTAAGAGACTAATCACCTCTGCTTCTACCATCTCCAGAGTAATAATTACCTGCTGCGCAGGCAGTTTCCGCAATAAGGATACCAAACTGTTTTACGTGTGTCTTACTGATCAATGTCCTAAATGTTTGTTCACATGGATTTATGAGACAAAACTAGCAACAACACTGCTAGAGAGTAAACAATTCATAGATTTTTCTTTTCATACTCATATGACGGAATATTATTACCTGCTTGGTTGTTGTTGTTTGCCAACCTACTTCTTGCTTTCATAATAATAACAATAATAATAATAATAATAATAATAATAATAATAATAATAATAATAATAATAATAATAATAATAATAATAATAAAACAGAACGTAGCAAGAGCTATGATTCTGAGAGCTGAAAGTATTAGGTCACATGTGTACTGCATCAATTTGTTTTCCAAGAAACTGAGAATGTCGTCAACAGAATCTGTCCTAAAAAGTGAATCATCATCAAAGCTCAAACTATAAGCAAGCTCTGGTTCACTAGGTAATAAACTTTTTGGTATTAGAGAAAAGCTCAGTGAAACACTATCTGAAAAACAAATTATTCGAAGCTTTCCTGTTAAATTGCGTACCTTCCTGAAACGAAATGCCTTTCTGTGAAATTTTAATCCATTCTCGTGTACGTGGGTGTGATTCTCAGCCCCAGCTGTCTGCTGAGTAAAATTTACACAGGAAATCTGTGCTGGCATTGTTTCTGTCTGAATTTGGTTGAGTGCTTCTGTCTGTCTGTGTTAGAGGACCAAACAGTGTTTGATGCAGGTTCCCAGGCATGTCTGACTATATTTTTGACATCTAGTGGATGCAAGTGCATTCTCTAGGATATCGTCTACTGATAACTCTGCAATAAACACTTTCCTAACCCTTATTTCTTTATACCACTCTTTTCCTGACTCCAGGCGACTGAGTCTTCTGACGCCAGAATCATTTGAAGAATACCTTCCTTTCTCCTCCATACTTTTCACCCTCCAACACATGTTCTTCTCCCTCAACCATATGCCCTTCTCCACCCTCCAACACAGGTCTCTTCCACCCTCCAGTACAAGTCTCCTCCAACACGCTTCTCTACAGGCATCCTCTATACGCTACCAAAACCTTTTTCTACCTTCTACCACATACTTCTTCCGCCCTATGTTACATCTCCCAGCCTCTCTATCATAGTCGTCCTTCGCCCTCCATCATAATTCCTACATTCATTCTCCATCACTGCTTACATTCTTCATCACTGCTTACATTCTCCATCACTGCTTACATTCTCCATCACTGCTTACATTCTTCATCACAGTTCCTGCACAATCTTCCCCAGGCACTATCCACCATCAGTCATAGGCCGTACAATTCTCCACCACAGTCTGTGGTCCACCACAGTGGAGGTCTGTGGTAGACCACAGACCTCCACCACAGACCTCTACCACAGACCTCCACCACAGACCTCTACCACAGACCTCCACCACAGACCTCTATCACAGACCTCTACCACAGACCTCTACCACATTCCTCCACCACGGAACACCACCATTGACCTCCACCACAGACTTCCACACTCCACCACAGAACTTCAGGCTCCACAACAGACCTGACACCTTCCAAATTAATAGTTATTGATCGCCATAAAAACTGTTATGTGGTTAGGCTTCTCGTAAAGGTTAAAATTATGGAGGTTAAGAAAATGTCGGTTTACCAAGTTTATGTGACCAATAACTTAGAATTTCTTATCACTGCCGCCCCCTCTTCTCTCTCTCTCTCTCCCTCTCTCTCTCTCTCTCTCTCTCTCTCTCTCTCTCTCTCTCTCTCTCTCTCTCTCTCTCTCTTTTTCTCTCTCTCTTCTCTCTCTCTCTCTCTCTCTCTTCTTCTCTCTCTCTCTCTCTCTCTCTCTTCCTATCTCTTTCTGGGATCTGGCCGAGTGGTGAAGGTACTACGTACTGTGATGCAGTGTGCGTAGGTTTGCAATTAGGTGAAACTGGTCAATTAGCAAGAACTCATTTATTATTAAGCCCTTTCTAAAATTTTCTCTCATACGTTTAAAAATATATACTTTTTCATTTATGTTAATGTAAAAATTAATAAGTTTGTACCAAAAGAACCTTAGTAAACTTACCTAGCTTTATTATAACAAGCGCAATTTAATTTAGCCTAATTCAACTAAATATATTTTAGATTCGTTTACAATAATTTAATAAATAAACACATTGAAATATATATTTTTTCGTTTGGGTCAAAATGTTTTTAGCAAAATTACTGCATACACAAATTTTCGCTTGCCTTATTCGGCAAGAAGAGCTTTGCTATTTAAGCCAAAATAGCAAGTTTTACCTATTCAGCACGACTTTATAAACACATACATGAACATTAATAAACACAAATTAACACACACACACACACACACATTAACACACCGGCCGTTGGTTGCTAATAAAATTAAGTGTTATTTGTTTATCCTGTGCATAGAACAAATACAAACATGTCAAATATCTGCTGTCATGCATTTTATTTGAGTGATTAAATATATGTGATACAGCAATGTGTAACAAAAGCGTAAGTGATCAATGTAATACGAGCATACCCATTATCAATATAAAATTTCTTATATATATATATATATATATATATATATATTTTATATATTTATATATATATATATATATATATATTTATTTTATTATATATTGATAATGTGTATGACTCTCCCTCTCTCTCTCTCTCTCTCTCTCTCTCTCTCTCTACTCTTGACAGAGTAGAGAACAGAGCAAGACGTCTCATCTCTCGCCTGGACCCATCCTGGATAGATCTGTTATTTCAGCAGAGCCTTCAACACAGGAGGGATGTGGGTGGCCTTACTGTTATGTACAAGGCCAATATTGTCAAAGTGACACACTTGGATCCACTTCGAGGACAGTGTGAAACAAACTTCTATACCACAAGACGGGCAGAAAGCAGCAACTTCACTCTGGCTGTATCCTTCTCCAGAACATCACTTCATCTGAGATCATATATACCCAGGATGACTCAAGTCTGGAACACATTCGTACAGCATTATGATGTCAACGAGATAAGGCCAGTTAATCAAATGAAAATGCTGGCCCACAGATGGCTCCAACTTCATCCTGTTCCCTACTTATATGTTTCATAACAATAAAAATGCTTTCAAATGAGCTGATGTAGGTAACAGTTCTTAGCTTGCCAATAAAGTTAGGAATCCTTAACCTAACCTTGTCAAACCCTGTATAAAGAGAGAGAGAGAGAGAGAGAGAGAGAGAGAGAGAGAGAGAGAGAGAGAGAGAGAGAGAGAGAGAGAGAGAGAGAGAGAGAGAGAGAGAGAGAGAGAGAGGAGAAGAGGAGAGAGAGAGGAGAGAGAGAGAGAGAGAGAGAGAGAGAGAGAGAGAGAGAGAGAGACAGGCTGTATGTGGCGTCATCTAGCTAGGAAATTCTCTTGAATTTTCTGTTTTGTCACCTGCGTCTTTATTCTTTATTCTTAGAGGCTTTAACTCTTCTACCTTTTTCTTTCTTCAGTGAAGGTGACCTTTGTCTCTTCACATCACTTACGCTCGCACTGCAGTCCAGGTGAACATTATTTTCCCAGTGTTGGGATTTGTGTTTTGGATGGTTCATGTAGACTTCAGTACTCTGTCAAGTGTTATCTCATTCCCTGACCTTCAACTTTATGTATTTTAATTTATCGTTTTCTGCCAGTGTTCGGTTCATAGCTTGGTCCCCGTGGAGAGAGAACTGGATGACAATGAAATTTTCGCATCTATTTATTTGTTCGGCAGACATGATTAGGTCTATGATTGTTTTGTAAGGACTTCACACCTAGCTGGGGTATCCGGATTTATCTCTACAGAGCTGTCCATACGTCAGGGAGGCATCTAATAACCTCTCAACTTATCAACTGCCTGCCAGTGAACTGCCAGGGACAAGGAGTCACTGGCAGTTCACTCCTGGTCAGCCTTCACTAGCTACTCACATCGGAACACTCTTGGACACTCCAGGTGGTTTTATTAGTTTCACAACTTTATGGAGAATGTCAACAGTTGGCTCTGACATGTGAACGTGCTTCTCTGGTAGAGGAATAATTCTGTTACTTTTATGTTTTGTTTTGCCTAGTCCGTTTACTTTTTATTTCGGATTTTCTTTCGAATTACTGTTACTTAATATGGGTTTCAAATTTTCCTTAATATACTTAACCCTTCTTTCTCTCCTCCTAGACAGTGATGCTTGAGCTGGTCGTGACAACGTCATGTACGAAGCCGGACTTCAAGAACGTGGAGTTCATGTAGATGAGACCAGATATAACCTCTCTCACAAAGAGTACCTATGGTAGAGTACCTATTTTAGAGTAAACAGGATCGTTGGAAGTCAACCTGGATAGGTAATGTGACTATCACTGCCACAGTATCTGACAGAGTGAGGATGGTATATCACAAATTGTGTTAACAAAGAAGCATTCACTATTTACACGACTTTATTCAGCACAATCCTACTGGATGAAGAGAGTCTTATAATCCACAATGACCTTGTGGTAACGAAGTGTCTGACAAGAAAATACATTATTTACTCTTTCATTCTCCTTCTTTCAACGCAATATAAAACTATTTTTCTATACTAAGAGCAGAGCTAAAGTCGTGATTATAATGGCATGACAGACCACGGGGATGTTGCAAGTGAAAAAACATCGCTTAATGCTTACAGGAAGGAGCTTCTAATTAATTTTATGACATCCTCGTTATGAGTCGTCATTCCTGAATCAACAACTGCCAACTACAGACATAAAATTTCCTATTTGATAAAAAAAAGGGTTGAAAAGAATGATTTTGGGAACTGATTTTATTTGGTAATTTTTTCTAGCTTTCGTGTATGTATAAATGTAATAAATTGTTCATAGGTCATAAAATTTTCGTCTTTGCTTATCCACGTACGATAAATGATGTATTTGTTAGTCTTGTTTGCATCTAGAAAATTGTTGTTTAATTAAATAAAATGTTGAATGGTTATTTCCTTAATTTTAATTGTTCCCAACGAGTTCCCAGGGAAAGCAGTATCTCCGTGATAAGGGACTAGGAGACCTAAATTGTACTGTGACTACGTGATAAGGGACTAAGGGACTTAAATTGTACTGTGACTACGTGATAAGGGACTATGGGACCTGAACTATACAGTGTCTCCGTGATAAAGGACTAGGGGACCTAAACTATGCAGTGTCTCCGTGATAAGGGACAAGAGTTTTACAAGGCAAACAAGGTAAAGGGACGATAGGCTCCCAAGATACATGGTACCTGATGACGAAGGACAATGGACTCCAAGAGAATAGGGTACCTACTTGACAACCAGGATAAACAGTAGGTGCGTAACAATGGGCAAGAGGCTCCCTGGATAAAGAGCACCTGAGTAAAAACAGAGAAATAACTCCCAGAATGCTCGGTACTTACGTATGTAACAACGAAGAGGGTCTTAGGATACACGATACGTGCCTAGTAAGGAAGGCAAGGGCTTTCAGGGTGCACGTTACCTACGTAACAAGAAAAGAAAAGGGTTCCCAGGGTACACAGTACCTGCGTAGTAAGGGAGGAAGGGGCTTTCAGGGTACACGTTACTTATATAACAAAGGAGGGAGGAAGGGGCTCCCAGGGTACACGGTACCTGCTTGTTAATTGCCATGAATATATAATAAGCTCTTATTTTAGCCAGGACTTTATTGAGAGCGACTTTCACATGAGGTGAATACCTTGGTTTAAATTGTTTTGATGGTCATTACGCTTTTATTGGATATTCATTTTTTTTTTTACACAGGGTTTGACAAGGTTAAGGATCCCTAGCTTTATTGACAAGCTATTTACAGGTTAAGGATTCCTAACTTTATTGGCAAGCTAAGAGCTGTTACCTACATCAGCTCATTTGAAAGCATTTTTATTGTTATGAGATATACAAGTAGGGAACAGGATGAAGTTGGAACCATCTGTGGGCCAGCATTTTCAGTTGATCAACTGACTTTGTCTCGTTGACATCTCTCTCTCTCTCTCTCTCTCTCTCTCTCTCTCTCTCTCTCTCTCTCCCATTTCGTTCAACGTTGGTCGTTATAACGTTCATGAGAAAAAAATCTATTCCCGGCGGGGGCTACTGTCTGTGTGGAGACAGTAAAATAAAAATTCGTAAAGTATACGATAATCATACAAATGCACGACAATAAAGGATGCGGTACGAACTCGCTCAGCGAGTCCGCCATACAGATTCAATACCACTTGTTCGGGGTTACAATAATATAAATACTGCTTGTGGATGCTAGTACACCAAACGGGGATTTGTATGAAATTAGCTGAGAAGCACCCACACTACCATATGTCCTTGGTTCAAGGTAAAACACCTAGTTCTGCTGGATGATTGATTCTTGTAGGATTGTGTGGTCCAATGGGTTAGAGCGTCATCTGATTTTCGCTCACCACGAGGCAGGGCCAAAACGACATGGGTTCGAATTATATATATATATTTATATATATAATATATATATAATATATATATATATATATATATATATAATATATATATAATTATATATATATATATAATATATATATATATATATATATATATGATGTATGATATATGATTTTATATATATTATAATATATATATATATATATATATATATATATATATAATATATATATTATATATATATATATATATATATATATATATATATATATATATATATATATATATATATATATATATATATTGATGTATGATATATGATTTATATATATATATATATATATTATATTTTATATATATATATATATATAATATATTATATATATATATATATATATATACTATATATATATATATATATATATATATATTATATATATTATATATATATATATATATATATATATAATATATATATATATATATATATATATATATATATATTATATATATATATATATGCAAAACAACCACTCTGAAAGAATAGAGAAATTCCAAGCGCTTTCGTGACTACTCACATTATCAAGGAACTATGAAAGTAAAGCATCCAAGGAAGCATATAAGGGGTCTGGTCGGCACCTCACTATCAGATCCCACAACGGTTTAAACACCTGACGCGCGCCGACCCAACTTGGAAAGGTCCTTGGCACACTCACCCACAAACTATTCTACCCAAGAAATAAGAAATTTTAAAGATTATTTGTCCAGTGTATTATTAAATTCTTCCCAAATTCTATTAATTATAAATGGATCTAATTAAATAAACCAAAGGAAATATTCATATTATTGTCAAAACTGCTTTTTATGAAACAAGATTCAATTATATTCCTGTCGACCATGGACTTGCTTGATACTACTTTCTCAACTTTTTGAAAATCAATGGATGGTTAAAATCTCTTACATGAATAAATAGAGCATTGGAATCTTGTCCAGTTCTAATGCTATATTTATGTTGTTTTAATCTTAGTCGAGATTTTTACCAGTTTGACCGTAATAAACTTTATCGCAAATTTTACAAGGAATCTTATAGACACATCCATCAGCATTTTGGGGGGAATTCTTTATCAAAAGTTTTTTTACTGTATCGAGATTTTTGAATACAACTTTAATATTAAAGTCTTAAGAAGAGAAGGCATATCAACCAAGTTTTCATGGTAAGGGAGAACCAACATATTTTTATTTGAATAAGGCTGGTTGTCCCTTTTTGGATTGTAAAAAGTATTTCTAGCAACTTTAAAAGATTTATCAATTACATTTCTTGGGTATTTTAAATCATTACCTATTTCATAAATTTGGATATTTCCTCATCTATGAACTCAGGACTACAAATTCGTAAAGCTCTCAGAAACATTGATGAGAAAACAGACAGTTTGACTCTATCTTGATGCGAGGAATATAGTGGACATAGGAAAAGTTATTAGTAGGTTTTCTGTAAATTTTAAATTTGAATTCATTATTACCCTTAATAATTAAAACATCTAGAAAAGGCAATGAGTTATTTTCTTCAAACTCAACAGTAAAGTTTATTGAATGGGCTAAGCTATTAATTTTCCAAGGAAATGGTGTATATCTACATTTTTGGGCATAAGACACAAAATATCATCAACATATCTGAACCATTTAGCTCTATTAGGGAGGATTGTGTTAAGTAACCTTGTTTCAAAAAATTCCATGTATAGGTTACTAAGAACAGGTGAAAAGAGGATTTCCCATTGCCATACCAAACTTCTGAGTGTAAAATTTATCATTAAAATACAAATTTGCATCAACAATGCAAAGTTTAATAAGTTTAATGATAGTAGGAATGGCAATGGTAAATCATAGTTAACGAGTTCTTCAGATAAGAAACTTAATAAATCATCAACAGGAAACTTTCGTAAACAAGGAAGTAATTCAAAATAACCATGTTAAAATCATTTAAGTCAGTCAAGGAGCTTAATTTATCAACCAAGTCTATGTTGTTTTTAACATTAAAGTTAGAAATTTTGCCAACAATAGGGCTCAAAATATCAACAAGCCATTTGGATAATTTTATGAAACTGACCCTATGGAGCTAATAATTGGTCTGACTGGATTCCCTGGTTTGTGTGTTTTTATTAGTCCATACATGTAAGGTAAAGATGGATTAGTGGAAGTAAATTTTTTGACTAATTCATCTTTGCCTTTCAGTAGAAGTTTTATTGTTTTATTGAAATTGTGTTAACGGTTTCTAGGGGATTTTTCCTAAGTTTAGAATAGGTTTCAGTATCATCTAAGAGATTATTCATTTTTTCTTGGTAATCATTTTCTTTCATAATTACTATTGCATTTATTTTGTATTTAATGATAAATTTTACACTCAGAAGTTTGGTATGGCAATGGGAAATCCTCTTTCACCTGTTCTTAGTAACCTATACATGGAATTTTTTGAAACAAGGTTACTTAACACAATCCTCCCTAATAGAGCTAAATGGTTCAGATATGTTGATGATATTTTGTGTCTTATGCCCAAAAATGTAGATATACACCATTTCCTTGGAAAATTAAATAGCTTAGCCCATTCAATAAACTTTACTGTTGAGTTTGAAGAAAATAGCTCATTGCCTTTTCTAGATATTTTAATTATTAAGGGTAATAATGAATTCAAATTTAAAATTTACAGAAAACCTACTAATAACTTTTCCTATGTCCACTATTATTCCTCGCATCAAGATAGAGTCAAACTGTCTGTTTTCTCATCAATGTTTCTGAGAGCTTTACGAATTTGTAGTCCTGAGTTCATAGATGAGGAAATATCCAAAATTTATGAAATAGGTAATGATTTAAAATACCCAAGAAATGTAATTGATAAATCTTTTAAAGTTGCTAGAAATACTTTTTACAATCCAAAAAAGGACAACCAGCCTTATTCAAATAAAAATATGTTGGTTCTCCCTTACCATGAAAACTTGGTTGATATGCCTTCTCTTCTTAAGACTTTTAATATTAAAGTTGTATTCAAAAATCTCGATACAGTAAAAAAAACTTTTGATAAAGAATTCCCCCCAAAATGCTGATGGATGTGTCTATAAGATTCATTGTAAAATTTGCGATAAAGTTTATTACGGTCAAATCTCGAACTAAGATTAAAACAACATAAATATAGCATTAGAACTGGACAAGATTCCAATGCTCTATTTATTCATGTAAGAGATTTTAAACCATCCAATTGATTTTCAAAAAGTTGAAGAAAGTAGTATCAAGCAAGTCCATGGTCGACAGGAATATAATTGAATCTTGTTTCATAAAAAGCAGTTTTGACAATAATATGAATATTTCCTTTGGTTTATATAAATTAGATCCATTTATAATTAATAGAATTTGGGAAGAATTTAATAATACACTGGACAAATAATCTTTAAAATTTCTTATTTCTTGGGTAGAATAGTTTGTGGGGTGAGTTGTGCCAAGGACCTTTCCAAGTTGGGTCGGCGCGGCGTCAGGTGTTTAAACGTTGTGGGATCTGATAGTGAGGTGCCGACCAGACCCCTTATATAGCTTCCTTGGATGCTTTACTTTCATAGTTCCTTGATAATGTGAGTAGTCACGAAAGCGCTTGGAATTTCTCTATTCTTTCATAGTGGTTGTTTTGCATATTCTGAAATCACCTGTTTACTGTGATCTTATTGCATATATATATATATATATATATATATATATAATATATATATATATATATATTATATATATATATATATATATATATATATATTATAATATATAATATATATATATATATATAATATATATATATATATATATATATATATATATATATATTATATATATATATATATATATATATATATTATATATATATATATATATATAGGGGTAAAGGAGGTTTTGTGTGCGAGGGGCTTGGACTTCCAGCAGGCATGCGTGAGCGTGTTTGATAGGAGTGAATGGAGACAAATGGTTTTTAATACTTGACGTGCTGTTGGAGTGTGAGCAAAGTAACATTTATGAAGGGGTTCAGGGAAACCGGCAGGCCGGACTTGAGTCCTGGAGATGGGAAGTACAGTGCCTGCACTCTGAAGGAGGGGTGTTAATGTTGCAGTTTAAAAACTGTAGTGTAAAGCACCCTTCTGGCAAGACAGTGATGGAGTGAATGATGGTGAAAGTTTTTCTTTTTCGGGCCACCCTGCCTTGGTGGGAATCGGCCAGTGTGATAATAAATATATATATATATATATATATATATATATATATATATATATATATATATATATATATATATATATATATATATATATATATATATATATATATATATATATATATATATATATATATATATATATAATATATATATATATATATATATATGCTGTGCCGAATAGGTAAAATTGGTCAATTAGCAAGAACTCATTTTAAGTTAAGTCCTTTCTAAAAATTTTCTTATAAGTTTAAAGATATATTTGTTTCATTTATGGTAATGTAAATATTAATATTTTTGTACCAAAAGAACCATAGAAAACTTACCTGACCTTACTATAACAAGAGCAATTTAATTTAGCCTGATTCAGGGACATATATTTTAGATAAGTTTACAATAATTTAATAATAAACGAACACAATGAAATACATTTTCTCGATAGGTTCAGAATGATTTTTGCGAAATTATTGCAAACACAAATTTTCGCTTGCCTTATTTGGCAAGAAGAGCGTTGCTATTTAAGCCAAAATCGCACGTTTTACCTATTCGGCACGACATTACATACATATATATATATATATATATATATATATATATTATATATATATATATATATATATATATAAATATGTATGTAATGAGAGAGAGAGAGAGAGAGAGAGAGAGAGAGAGAGAGAGAGAGAGAGAGAGAGAGAGAGAGAGAGAGAGAGAGAGAGAGAGAGAGAGAGAGAGAGAGAGAGATAGAGAGAGAGAGATTTATATACAGAGAGGTACTACAAGAACAGACTGGTGACCCACAGCCTCAGGAAAGAAACGAAACATATTTGAGGGAAAACTTAGAAGGTTTCTCCCCTGAGCTGTCTAAGTTTTTTTTTTTTTTGACTCACCAAATCGTAATGACACGATTACAAGCAAACTATACCACGGGTGGGGTTAGAACCCGCGGTCAGTGTCTCAAAACTCCAGACCGTCGCGTTAGCCACTGGACCAGCTAGCCACAATAAAATCCATCCAACTAGGTATATTTCTACACCATAGGAAGGTTAGCATAGGCACCACTGTGACCACAAAGGCAAGTTTTTATAGACGAATCTCCAACTAGCGTGGCAGTGACGAAATCTAGCTCAAGTCCCCTCAAAGCCGTCAACATGACGGCTTTGAGACTCTCTGATTGCGGGTTCTAACCCCGCCTGTGGTATGGTTTGTGTATTTTTTTCTCCTACCACCCCCAGTATTTCATGTTCTCGAACTTTATCTGGAAACAAAATGCATTTAGAAAGATACATTGGCGAAGAGAACAACATTGCAGCCCTGAACCTTGGGGAAAGGAAGCTGGTAGATCTGGGGTCTTTGGTTTTCGTGATTAGTTTGTCACCCAACTCTTCTAGGAATCTGAGAACACATTTTCCCCACGTTCTGAGGGCCTCTGATTTTATTGCAATAAAGTTATAGCATGATATCATCCAGTGGACGTGTCAGCGGATGGGTCTATGAAAGATGAGGTGAATCATAGAATTGATGAGGGGAAAAGGGTGAGCGGTGCACTTAGGAGTCTGTGGAGACAAAGAACTTTGTCATTGGAAGCAAAGAGGGGAATGTATGAGAGTATAGTTTTACCAACGCTCTTATATGGGTGTGAAGCATGGGTGATGAATGTTGCAGCGAGTAGAAGGCTGGAGGCAGTGGAGATGTCATGTCTGAGGGCAATGTGTGGTGTGAATATAATGCAGAGAATTCGTAGTTTGGAAGTTAGGAGGAGGTGCGGGATTACCAAAACTGTTGTCCAGAGGGCTCAGGAAGGGTTGTTGAGGTGGTTCGGACATGTAGAGAGAATGGAGCGAAACAGAATGACTTCAAGAGTGTATGAGTCTGTAGTGGAAGGAAGGCGGGGTAGGGGTCGGCCAAGGAAAGGTTGGAGGGAGGGGGTAAAGGAGGTTTTGTGTGCGAGGGGGTTGGACTTCCAGCGGGCATGCGTGAGCGTGTTTGATAGAAGTGAATGGAGACAAATGGTTTTTAATACTTGACGTGCTGTTAGAGTGTGAGCAAAGTAACATTTATGAAGGGATTCAGGGAAACCGGCAGGCCGGACTTGAGTCCTGGAGATGGGAAGTACAGTGCCTGCACTCTGAAGGAGGGGTGTTAATGTTGCAGTTTAAAAACTGTAGTGTAAAACACCCTTGGTGGGAATCGGCCGATGTCTTAATAAAAAAAAATATTTGTTGATGTTCTGGGTCTCTCTGAAGCTGGTGGCACCACCCCTGTCAGCTTTAAAATATAGTAGATAGTGTCAGCTAATGTAGTCGCATAGGTGTAGTCGCATGCAATCCGTTTACTGTCTTTCCAAGGTAGCAAGATGACTCTATCCGGGCGCTTCTGACTTCCGTCAGACCTCAGTACTTGAGGTTCCCGTTCTGTTGGGCAAAGGGCTGTGGTGAGACTTCGCTTGATGTCATTGACCTCTTCATGTCAGGTATACTTCCTTTCTGATGTATAACAGACTAAACCATCAAGCCCAAATTGATCAGCTGACGCCCTGCCACCAATATACCAATGTTCTGTGAATATGTTGGCGGTTAGGAGAAAAGCTACTCCAGTCCGAATGACTTGGGGGTGTCAAGACGAGTGTCCGAGGAGGAATTAAGGACGGCCTTTCCCCCCCCCCCCAAAAAAAAAAAATGAATGTTTTGCTTTCAAAGCACTGTTGAGCATTATCTTGGCTAGTGATTTTTGGGAAAAGCTGTTCTGTATGAAGAGTCTACAAGGTAATACCACTGTGCTCCCACAGTATATCTCCAAGCGTTCTGGGACTCTCCGTCGCTAGCTCACTGGATGTAATGCACGAGGACAGAAATGCAAGTAATGTATCCTGTATTGCCTTGCGCACCCTTACACCTCCCAGTCACACTGGAAGAATTGCTTGATTCCTTTGGTGATCTTCCAGATTCAGTGCCATCCTAAAGACAGATTTCAGGAGCGTGTCATATTCACTGAGTGTTAGGCTGTCGAAGGAGGGTGCACACCTCAGAGTGTCATAGGGTGTCACTTATTCTCTCCTGTTTAGGCCATTCAGTTTGTCATTGAAAACTGTGTCGATAGTCAGGCGACCCAGCGGTGCTTCTCATAGGATGCTCTAGTATGGGGTGGTAGGTGATGCTTCTGGTAAGACTGTTTCACTGCTGTAAATATTTCCTGGTTTGTCGAGATGATTTAACACCTAGAAGAATTGAGGATCAAGGAGGATGATCGCATGTGCTAAGCACCGGATTTACAATCTCTCTGATGTGCTGCGGTCGTATTCTAGTGTAATTCTCTGCAGATCCTGATGGAAATGACACAATCACTTTATAAATTTTTCATTCGGACCAAAAAAAAAAATGGTCTAGTGATAGGATCATCAGACGGGTTGTTGTTGTGTCACTGGTCTGCCTGGGTTGGTGCTTATCTCTTAGTGTTTGAACTGCGACCTTTTGTCTGGGAGTAATTGTGTCGTCACTTGTGATTATTCTGATTGCTCCCTCTGTGTTGCTCGCTTCATTTTGTTTGCAAACCTATGCATCAATTTTCTCGTTATCAGTGGGACTTTTGTTTGGGTTTGTCTTAGAGATTCATACGATGATGGGGCAGAAGGATACAATTATCTGCCCTAGGACAGTTGCGCACTGTTGTTATGGCTGTTGTTATCGCCTCTTGCAGGACCTACTAGACAGACGTTACCAAACAGGAGCAGGCTGCGCCATGCCTTAATGGTGCCCTGGGCTTGGGTGGAACCTCCATTATCTGTTTTTAAGGTCTTTGAATTTCCATGCAGCATATGAATGAGCAGCTTCTGGGATATGAGATAGGGTTCTCCTAGCAGTAGATGTGAATACTATCAGGCGATCATTGCAATTGAGGAGGTTGCCAGTAGGGTTTTCGGCTGCCTGTGGTGGCTGTGGGCTGCTCTCTGCAGGGAGCATATGTGACCCAGCACAGCCATTGTGTGCGTGGATAACGCCACTCCTAATGAGGGCCTGGTATGCTCCACACACTATTGTTAGGTGCACTGTTTGCCTGATTTTGTAGCAGGCTAGTTGCAACATAATCTGCCATCCCTCGGTCTGTCTGGTAAACCTGAGCTGGAAGGGTAAGGACACCTGCTGGTGAGGTACATTGGACGGGTGCTCTATGGTGGTGGAAGAAGAGGAGCAATGTTGGGGAGAGTGTTGTCTCAGATGTGGTTGGCGGCCTCACGGGACGGCAGGGGTGGCAGGGATTGAGGGAGTGAGGGGAAGTTGACTGGCACTGTTTGTGTTGCTCACTCTCCACACTTCGAAATACAACACTTGAAACACACAAAAAATTACAATTGTCTGATCACGTTCGCACGATATGTGGTGGAGGATACAGTCATTATCCTACACCTCTCTTCCGCCTCCCCTCAAAACTGATCTTTTCTTCTCTCCCTACCTCATCTCCTTTCAGTTTTTTCCCTATCTATTTCTTTCTTTGTTTTTTCTTTACTTCTGCCTAGTGTGTTCTGTCCTCCAGTTTCCCCTCCCCCTTCCCCGTGTTTTTGGTCCTGCACTGCTGTACAATAACAGCTCCATTCAAGGCAGGAGAAATCGCAGATCTAGAGAATGTAGAGAGAACCTTTACTACACATATAAGTTCCGTCAGACACCTTATTTACTGGGATGCTTGGTGAAAGACTCATCATTATCTACACATGGAAAATCCTAGAGCAACTGTTCCCTATTCTGCACACAGAAATCACTCCTACGAGAGCAAAAGACTTGGCAGGCGATGCAACACACCCCCAGTGAAAAGTAGGGGTGCCATCAGTACATTAAAACACAATAAGTGTCCGAGGCCCAAGACTGTTTAACAGCCTCCCACCAGGCACAAGGGGAATTACCAATAGACCCCTGGATGCTGGAGAGATATCTAAAGTCAGTACCCTATCAGCCGGACTGTGGTTCGTACGTTGGACAACGTGCGGTCAGCAGTAGTAGCCTGGTTGATCAGTCCCTGATACACCAGGGGTGAAGAACTGGGCCCTGGAACACCCTCAAGGTAGATCCCTTGTGAGCTCTTTACTCTCCTGCAGGGCTCCTCTTCTTGTCCCTAGACTGACCTCGCTCTACTACGACTAACACTACTTCACTACTATTACTACTTCTACCTTCTACCTTTTCTACTATAAGTTCTACCTTCCTTCACTCTCTAACTCTGGTGGCAAAAACTACTTTCCCTACTTTCTACTGTCACCATTACTTCAGCTGATACTTCCATTACCAGCATTACCACTATCCCTACTTTTTCTTTCTCTTCTTCTCCCGTCTCTTTCCTCCTCCCTTATATATGCTTCTCTCACTCACTCTCTTCCATCAATGTGACTTGCAAATGGTCCAAGTCGGACCGAAACGTCGTCATAAGCTCCTCTCTCCAATGTGCGGGTTATTTGTGTATTGTTCCAGTCACGGTATTGTGCCTTTTTGTTCTCTCTGCCTCCTTCCCTCCACTCACTGTTGTGTATCCACGCTCACCCTCCTGGCACTGAACCCACATACACAACACTCGTGAATTCTGATGAAGAAATGAAATGCCGGGTCTTTTTGCCACTCCAAAACAAGCTGCAGGTGTTCACACACAAGCCTGTTTGTGTTTATCCTGGTAGCTATTGTTGATTGCAAGTTATTGTGCCAAAACTACACAAAGATCCAATAGCCTGTCTCTGGTAGAGTTACTCTCTCTCTTTATATATATATATATAGTATATATATTTATATATATATATATATATATATATATTATATATATATATATATATATATATATATATATATATATATATAAATCATATATATATAAAATTAACTTTATATATTATATAGTTCGCCTAATATGGTATAAAACTGGTTCAGTTAGCAAGATGATTTTATATTAAATCCCTTTCTAATTTTTCTTATACGTTATAAAGATATATATTTTTTCATATTATGTTATGTAAAAATAAATATATTTTATACTCAAAAAAAAATTATAAAATTTACCTAATTTATATATAAATGCAATTATAATTTACTATATTCATACTAATATGTATTTTAATAATTTTCCCTAATAGTTAATAATGACAACAAACACCAATGAATATAACTTTTCTATTGGTTCAAATGATTTTTTGTGAAAATTATTGCATTACAAATTTTCGTTATGCATTATTTGGCAAAAAAAATAGCGTTTGCTATTTAAAGCCAAATTTACAAGTTTACCTAATTCGGCACGACAATATGGAGTCCACTTCCATACTCTGAAATAATTATAATAAAAGACTTCGAGAAATATAATTTTTCGTTAGTTCTGAAGCATTTTGAATATTTCATTGCTACACAAATTTTCTTTGCTTATTTCGGCAAGAACAGCGTTGCTATTTAAGCCAAAATAACAAGTTTTACCTATTCGGCACGACATATGGAGTCCACGTCCATAGCCTCGGAAAAGTGCATAAAAAGACTTCGAGGAAAAATATTTAGATTTCTTCTTGAAGCAATTTGAATATTTCACTTCCCCTATCATCCAGCCTTTTATTTTTTTTTACCAATAGGTATATTTTATTACATAATATGGTTCACAAGATTTATAACATATATTGTTGGTACACATATGGCATATACAGTACATGAGGTTTGAGGGATACATTTCAAGTATATATTGCTACGTGTTTATTACAGATTATAATGTGAAAATCTCATCTAACTCCTCAGAGCTGGGGTGTGTACCCAGGATACAGCAGGCATTACCCCTCTGAACTGCAGCGCTGAGCCGCTGGAACAGAAAACTAGCTGTCTATGGATCCCTAGTTACTCTGATAGGTCTTTTGCCTAGCTTCTTAAAGAACTTAAACAAGCACTCTTTCCCCATGGACCAAGGGTCTCCAAACCTATGGGAACAAACATATAATGATGGCAAGTTCACCATATTTTCTAGACTTTTGGGATTCCCTGAAGCTGGCGGCTGCCCCTCCTTCCTCCCTGGTGTATTGGAGATAGGTATCAGCCAATGTGGATGCACATGTGCAGTCCCACATCACCTGCTTACCGCCTGTCCAGGCTTGAAGGGTGATACCATCTTGACGCTTCTGGTTAGCATCAGATCTGCATAGCTGGGGTGGCTCCCTTATTGCTGGGCATCCGGCTGTTGTGAGGCTCATCTTGATAATGTTATTAATCTCAACATCTCTCGCAGTCTTCACCTTGGATCCACGGCACACAAGAGCATGGTACCAGAATCGGTTTGCCGATTCACTAACAAACACACCTATGTTCGGCGAATAAAGGACGGCAAAGCGAAAGGCAACACCAATGCGAATTGTCTGTGGGTAAAGACGAATTCCAAGGGAGGAGTTGGGAACAACCAAAAGAAAGTCCCCTGCATGAAGAGCTCTCACTTCTAGGAGGCGGGCTCTATTCTTCCCCGACACACTCTGAAGCACTGTTGAGACTATTCTCTACTTTATTATCATTAATATTTACCTAACGACACTTTAGGTAAATTAATTTTAGTCCAACCTCAGACAGGAGCTCCAAAAAATTAGTTTTAATCAATATTAGCGTACTCACCTAGTTGTACTCACCTAGTTATGGTTGCAGCGGTCGATTCTTAGCTCCTGACCCCGCCTCTTCACTGGCCGCTACTGGGTCACTCTACCCGCTCCATGAGCTTCATCATACCTCTGCTTAAAGCTATGAATGGATCCTGCCTCCACTACATCACTTCCCAAACTATTCCACTTTCTGACTACTCTGTGACTGAAGAAATACTTCCTAACAGTGTGTGTGTGTGTGTGTGGTTGAAGAGAGCAGGTCTGGTTTCAGAGCCCGTTAGATTATCCCAGAGTGTGGCGGCTCCGTCAACGAACTTTTGGTCATGAACTCCAGCATTGTCCCTAAGGTGTTCAGGGAGAATCGCTGCTACAAGTCCACTGGACGCAATACATGAGGACGGAAAAGCAGGTAGAGCAATCTGTGATGACTTGCGGATACCAATACTTCCTAGTCTGTCTGGAAATGTAGCTTGGTTCCACTGCCCATCTTCCAGAGTAAGGTTGAGTACTTTCATAAGGATTTGTCTCAGGATACTGTCGTAGTCATGCAGTATAGGGTTATTATATGAGGGTGCACATCTTAGGAAATATGTTAACTTTTGCAAACTCGAGCACTTTTTGAGAAGGTACAAGGTATCATGGGTGTCAAGATTGCCTTTTCGTTATTCCATCCTCCTCAACTCGTCCAGTTTCTTCCTGAGATTTGAGTCAATGGCATCACTTCCCAGAAGTGCTCCAAGCAAGACGCTATTTGTGGGGGCAATGACTGATGATCCTGGTAGTCCTGATCTCACTGTGTCGATCACTTGTTGACTGACTGAGAAGATTTCACATTTGGATGGATTCAGGATGAGATCCATTTCCTGTTCCGTGACATCACCTGTGTAAGATCATCTAGAAGAGACTCCTTTGTCCCTGCTAGTGTGCATCATCCAAAAACCAGATGTTTAGCTCACTGGTCAGCGTGACAATGATTTCTCTAACCGCTATACAGAAGAGAAATGGGGCAAGAGAATCCTCTTGCTGGACACCCTCTGATGACGTGATTTCATGCTCTCGATGCGTTGATTTCTTGCTATACCCAGCTGAAACAAAAGAGAAGAGACCAAGGAAATTTTCTTGTCCAGCTGTTAATACCTCTCTCGTCAGGAGTTAAATGCATTCTTCAAATCTAATTTTACCACTGTATTGTCCTCAGGCAGGTTGTTGATATATGCTCTTATTGCATGAGCCGCTGCTTCACTTCCTTGAGGGACCCCATAGTCGAGATGGTTTGGGTGAAGCATCATGGCCGTCTCTGTGCAGTACTTTAGACATCAGCTTTGGAAACGATGCGGTGAGGAGTGTTGCTCACGGCAACTGGCCTAATTCCTCCATCCTTCTTTTTAAGAACACAAAGTGATACACCAAAAAAGAAAGGTTTAATTTCGCTAGGAATCAGAACTTTTGCTCTGTTAAAGAAACTATGTTTTATCAAATGTTTCGTTGAGAAAAGGAACTTTTATTTATGAAACCAGGTGTTTTACTGAAAAAAAACAACTATTTTGTTCAATAAACCAAGTGTTTCGTTGAAGAAGCCATCTGTTTTGCTTAAGAAATCTACTTTTTGGAAGTAGATAAATCATCTGTTTGGATGGAACTGGTACAATGATATCGAGAAGAAGAAGAAGAAGAAGAAGAAGAAGAAGAAGAAGAAGAAGAAGAAGAAGAAGAAGAAGAAGAAGAAGAAGAAGAAAAAAAAGAAGTAGGTAGGACACATGTTTTGACCAGTCAGCACTTGTTTTAAACCTACACACAAAGTGTTTTGATAAAGAGATCAGCTGTTTCGTTCGAAAAGATAAATAGTTAAGTTTACCCAGGAAAAATAATATTAGAAGGTATACTCACATATCTAATTTTCATTATATTTTTAAACCAAAATTTGGGGCCAGAAGGAAAACCTGAACAGGGCTAAAAAAAAAAAAAATTGCATTTTTTTTCTTAGTAAAATAATCATTTACATAAAAGTCTTCGTCCAGTGAAAATTAATGCATGGTTGTTCATTTGGGTAAGTTCCCGAGCACATACGTAAGTGGATATATACAACGAAAGGAATAAAAAGCCGCTTAAACAGTGGCTGGAACAATACACAAATAACCCGCACTTACGAGACTAAAGCTATGATGACGTTTCGGTCCCACACGGACCATTAAC
>NC_069419.1:50426647-50436647 GCF_026875155.1 Cherax quadricarinatus | reverse complement strand
AGTGCCGTTATACCACTTGTCTGACATAAATATTTCCAGTCATTCTTTAAATATCTCTTTATCTTAACTAATTTATTCAATCAAATTACTTTTTCTTGCATTTAGACAGTCGGCTTATTTTGGAATTCACGATTTCCTTTGTAAATCTTGTACTTGTATTGGTTCATATTTTTTTGCTGCGAGGGTTTGGACGTGACCTGAATCAGCTGGCATCTACGTGTGCTAAATTTCTCATCGAGTTGTTGTGGATAAATCTCTTTTGCCAAATACTAGGCAATTCCTCTTAAAATAATCTGCCATGATGTTCCTTCAAATCAATTTCCATACGACATTACATCATCTCCGATTCAATTTTCCCTTCCATCTTTTTTTCCATGCATCTCCCCTATTATCATCATCATCATCTCTCATGCCATACCATCTCGCGTCATTTTCCACGCAGCCTCTTTCACCATCCCTCAAGATGGGACAGGATTCTCGCTCCTCCGAGTTCTCGATGGCAATATATGTGTACTAAAATAATGGAAAGATGAAAGTTTACTGTCCACAGAGGACCAAGACGAGCACTGAGAAAAAGCTTCTCATCCCTTGTGTGTTTCCTCAGATATTTTTCTCAGTGCAAAGGCAAAGTTTTTTTTTTTTTTTGGTATAATTTGTTTCTCATTTCGCCTCACACACTACACATCTGAGATCATCAAGTTTCTCCGGCAGATTTATGAGTTTATTTAGATAAAAAAACTTATTTTATAGTATTTACTAGAAAATACTCGTACTCGATTTTTTGGTACACACAAAAAACAGTTATATTGGCTTATCTAGTACCTACATAATTCTTTGAAAGATACATTTTCCTTTGGAGAGAGAGAGAGAGAGAGAGGAGAGAGAGAGAGAAGAGAGAGGAGAGGAGAGAGAGAGGAGGAGGAGAGGGACTGTTTTTTTTTTAGACGAGCCAACCACACTCACCACTAGACTATATGAAATTATAATAATGAGTTCTGCAACAAGCCACCGACTGTAAGCTTATAAACGACTATATTTACTCTGATAACTGTGCGATCCGAGAAAAGTATCCACGTAGTGCATAACCCCAGCCCCATGTGCCTCAGTGCAAGTGAATAAATTTGGTAAATTGAGTTTTAAGAAGCCCCAATAACAACACAAACTTTGCTTTCCGGAAATTTGAAGTCGATCAATAAAGGCATTCTCCAATTATCCCAAAGATTAACACGAATCCAAATTCTAAGCACTAGTTTAGTGTAGGTCGCATCCTGGGGCAAATTTGATCTAATTTGCCCGTAGTATATCATTAATGTCAGTTAGGACTGTATACCTTGTACATGTACTTGTAGAAATAAGGATTATTTTTATTATTATTATTATTATTATTATTATTATTATTATTATTATTATTATTATTATTATTATTATTATTATTATTACACTGACAAATTTATCCGGACACAAAGTAAACTCATTGTAGGAATTATCCAGGTTGTATGATGCATCAGCCATTAAACAGATTAAGTTATGTCTTACGTGATTTAAAGAGAATAAATATATCACAGCATTCTGCACATAAATTTGGCAGATGTAAATCTAGACTCCTGAACATCACTCTGCAGCATCGTTGAGTTCCAGGATGCTGAGAACTGTCCTGCAACTCTGGTCATAGGGCAGTTACACAAGCAAGTGTTCCAAAAATTTTGCGCCCTTTTACCGTTCATCACCGTTGAAAATTTGAAGCCGATTGGATGAGGCTTTTACGAGTTATGAGCGAAATAAAAGTGAAAATTGGGAGAGAGGGAAAAAACTTAGGCAACCACTTAGTTTCCCCCTTCTGAGATAATTAGTACAACTTAATTGAAATTCATTTCTGAACTCATTATTGAATTCATTATAGGGGCTATGAGTTTCTGAACACAGCAGTGTTCAGAAACTCATAGTCCCTAGACATACTTGTCCTCGTAGGCCTCCATCTACCCGACAGAAGTAACTAATCTATTGCAAAATTAATATATACCATAAATAATTATTTTCAAAAGCGGAATCCTCATTTAATGTATTCTCTACTGCAACCATATTCCTTAAAAACCTTAGAAAATTCTGTGTCATGTCACAGAGTTATATTTATGGATATTTGCAATTATATAACAGTGGTTTGTGCTTTAAATAAATATGCTTAAGAAGATATATGAATATTCGTTTTTCGTAGGCCCTGGGTACTGCGCCTATTATGCCTAATGGATAATATGGCCCTGGGTGTGAACTGCTCGCAAGTTACATGAGGTTCGAACCTCCAACAAAAGTTTTGAAAGTCATTCTTTCTTTCGCTGTTATTTCTGACTCACTGATGACAGTGGAACAAGAGCAAGTCTCTCTTGGGGGGGGGAGGGAGAGTTTTGTGTAGAATCTTGCACTGAGTAGTAAATAGTGGCTATGTTAATCCTACAGAGAGTTTAGTGTGAGGTTTCTTTTAGGATTTCTTGTAATAACTTCTTGGACTGGTGGTGACAACAGCAGTGCGCATTTTGCTTGCCGCTGCTATAATCGGTAGGCCAGCGGAAGGCCTCGGCCGGGTCATCAGATGGCTAAGAACCGCGTCAGGAAACACTTGTCCTATTTCCTGACAAACCTCCGCCAGAACCTCCCGAGAAAGTTATGACTATTTATTACTCCTCTATTCAGATAATATTTTTTTTTTTTTACAAAAAAATCAATTTTACTCCTAAGAGTTGATATCCTTCCTAAGTTCACTTCAAAGACCCAGATGTATCTAAGGTATACTACCCCCCCTCCCCGGGATGCCACCCACACCAGTCGGCTAACACCAGGTACCTACTTGCTGTTAGGTGAACAGAGACAGCAGGAGAAAGAATACACGCCAAATGTTTCCATCCGTACAGGGATCGAGCCTCGGACACTCAGTGTGTGAACGCAGTGCGCTACCAACCGAGCTCCGGAATTTCTTAACAGATACAGGTAATTCTGAAAAAAAAACAACCTATAACAATCTAAAAATATATAACATATATGATAAGGACAGATGCTTGACAATCATGAGATTGTCCGGGACGAAGACTGCAAATTTCTGCCCAACCGATCACCTTATAGATAACAGAAACATTAAACATAAAACTTTTAAACCTATCTGATCGTTTTTCTTTACAATCTGTTACAAATTTTGCATTGCAAATCAAAAATAATTCAGCAAAACCCAGGAATCGTTGCTGATGTACAAATATTAACCATAGATTATAACATAGATGCAAACATCACGAGAAGGAAAAGTGTAACACCCATGAACAACGAGTGTTCGTAATATACAATAGGTTGTACAAAAGCTAATGATTACGACCCACTGAAAGTCTTGGGTAAACATAATTCGATATGTGTTAAACTTTCAAAGATAGAATCGGTATTTTGCATCTCTCATACCACAAATAATAACTATAAAAACGCAAGTATCAGTACCAAAATACAAATCTAACCTATCACCAATAATTTTGAAACAAAATTCCCATATGTCACATTCACCATTGTATATTTCTTACTCATATTTTAGCAATATGTTTGTAACGATAAAAGCTGTTCACTCCTCCCCCCCCTTTTCTGCACCTGCTCTTGTTAGACATCCCTTTGACAAGGCTGATGTTGTTACTGTCTCTAGTTTGATTATGTAATAAATTCCGGACGCGAACAGCTGTACAGAGATGGTTTCTTGATGCCTGGCTGCGTGCAGAGGAAACTGCATAATTGTGTTCGTTCTCCCCTAGTGCCAGGTTCATTTTATATTTTCACCCTTTTAGAATTTGAGATAAAGTAATTTGAACACATGTTCTGGCATTTATATAGATATCATTAAATTTTACCTCATTTACTTTCAGCATTTCCCATTCGTTAAGTTATTAGTGACCTACTGTACGTGTTAGTGATCTGCTGTACGTGTTAGTGGCCTACTGTACGTGTTAGTGACCTCTGTGCATATTAGTGACCTACTGTACGTGTTAGTGACCTACTGTACGTATTAGTGACCTACTGTACGTGTTAGTGACCTACTGTACGTGTTAGTGACCTACTGTATGTGTTCACAGGTCTAAAATGAACTTAATTATCTAATTTTTAATAGCTCATAGCCTGTTTATCACACTGGTGTAGTAATAGTAGTCTAAGTAGTAGTAGTAACAGTAGCAATAGTAGTAGTAGTAATAGTAGTAATAGTAGTAATAGTAGTAGTAGTGACAGGCATTGTACCTCCCATTTCCAGGACTCAAGTTCGGCTAACCGGTTTCCCTGAATCCCTTTACAAAATATTACCCTGCTAACACTCCAACAGCTCGTCAGGTCCCAAAAATCATTAGTCTCCATTCACTCCTATTTAACACTTGTTGAAAATTATCGAATGAAAATAATATTTTCAATGAATTAACTTTGTAATCCTTCTCTATATGTTCTCCAATGAATTTCTATCCATTCTGTAGTAAGGAGATCAAAACTGAGTAGCATAATCTAAGTGAGGCCTCACTAGTGATGTGTAGAGCGGTAAAATAACGTTTGACTCCTGTTACTTACATTTCATATTATAAATCCTAGTAATCTGTTAGTCTTGTTGCACACACTTAGGAACTGTTGTCTTGGCTTTAGATTTCTGATTTCTGTATGATCAAGCCCATCTTCACTTAGGTTATAACTTCCAGGGTTATTTTCATTACCAAGGACTAGGACATTTCACTTGTCCACACTGAACTTCATCTGCCACTTTCAGACCAAGAATAGTTTGTCCAAATCCTCCTGGAGCTAATTGGTATCCTCCTCAGAGTCAATTATTCAGCTTATTTTTGTATCATCAGCA
Source organism: Cherax quadricarinatus (assembly GCF_026875155.1). NCBI lineage: Eukaryota > Metazoa > Arthropoda > Malacostraca > Decapoda > Parastacidae > Cherax > Cherax quadricarinatus. The sequence continues at coordinate 50,431,798 of NC_069419.1, read as the reverse complement.
ATTTCTCTCATGTCATTTGCCCCTGGTCATAGTTACTCAGCATCCATGACCATAGTTACTCAGCATCCCTGGCCATAGTCACTCAGCATCCATGACCATAGTCACTCAGCATCCACGGCCATGGTCACTCAGCATCCACGGCCATGGTCACTCAGCATCCATAGCCATGGTCGCTCAACATCCCTGGCCATGGTCACTCAACATCCCTGGCCATGGTCACTCAACATCCCTGGCCATGGTCACTCAGCATCCCTGGCCATGGTCACTCAGCATCCCTGGCCATGGTCACTCAACATCCCTGGCCATGGTCACTCAGCATCCATAGCCATGGTCGCTCAGCATCCCTGGCCATGGTCACTCAGCATCCCTGGCCATGGTCACTCAACATCCCTGGCCATGGTCACTCAGCATCCATGGCCATGGTCACTCAACATCCCTGGCCATGGTCACTCAGCATCCATGGCCATGGTCACTCAGTATCCACGGCCATGGTCGCTCAGCATCCCTGGCCATGGTCACTCAGCATCCACGGCCATGGTCGCTCAGCATCCCTGGCCATGGTCACTCAGCATCCCTGGCCATGGTCACTCAACATCCCTGGCCATGGTCACTCAGCATCCATGGCCATGGTCACTCAACATCCCTGGCCATGGTCACTCAGCATCCCTGGCCATGGTCACTCAGTATCCATGGCCATGATCACTCAGCATCCCTGGCCATGGTCACTCAGTATCCATGGCCATGATCACTCAGCATCCCTGGCCATGGTCACTCAGCATCCCTGGTCATGGTCACTCAACATCCCTGGCCATGGTCACTCAGCATCCATGGCCATGGTCACTCAGCATCCTTGGTCATGGACACTCAGCGTCCATGGCCATGGTCACTCAGCATCCATGGCCATGGTCACTCAGCATCCCTGGCCATGGTCACTCAGCATCCCTGGCCATGGTCACTTAGCATCCATGGCCATGGTCACTCAGCATCCCTTGCCATGGTCACTCAGCATCCATGGCCATGGTCACTCAGCATCCATGGCCATGGTCACTCAGCATCCATGGCCATGGTCACTCAGCATCCATGGCCATGGTCACTCAGTATCCATGGCCATGGTAACTCAGCATCCATGGCCATGGTCACTCAGTATCCATGGCCATGGTCACTCAGCATCCCTGGCCATGGTCACTCAGCATCCATGGCCATGGTCACTCAGCATCCATGGCCATGGTCACTCAGCATCCCTGGCCATGGTCACTCAGCATCCATGGCCATGGTCACTCAGCATCCATGGCCATGGTCACTCAGCATCCCTGGCCATGGTCACTCAGCATCCATGGCCACGGTCACCCAGCATCAATGGCCATGGTTGTCATGTGGCGGTTCGAAACATGCATTGGGTAAGAACACTCACGTAGGCTGTTAAATACGTATAATTATAACGGAAAATATGGGAAACACAGGCCCGCTCTGCCTCTCTGCTCTCTATCTTAAGACTGACTCACGAATGATGCCTAGGGGTGAGCGGCGTTCAAAAACATGCTATGGTCAGCAACAGTGAATAAAGTGATTCACACAGACGGTTGGTAGTGAGTCACTACTGACACTGGTAACTGGTTACTGGTAACTGGTTACTGGTAACTGGTACTACTGAGAGCTCGGCTCACCCTAGCAGAGTTTGGGTTAAATGTAAATAACCTGTATAGATGAATAATTACAGTATCAACTTATTAATATTCAAGATTTTTTTTGTATTCATGTTCTCTCCGAATTCTGAGATTTAACAGTCTAGATTTGAGTTCACCAAGTCTGCATTTTCTGTTAAACGCTTCATTCTTTGTATATATCCTTCCTCAGAATCCGTAGACCACATGAATACAGATCGATCGATCAAAATTTTTTTTATCACTTCTATTGTGTAATCCCAATGTTGAGTCTCATTCTATGAGTTGTGCTATATCATACCTTGTAATGTATTGCAGTCACTTTCATTACCGTAAATTATATTAGCTTCCATTCCAATATTATCCTTATGACTCAAGAAATCGTAATGACACGATTGCAAATAAACCATACCCCCGGCCGGGATTGAACCCGCGGTCATAGAGTCTCAAAACTCCAGCCCGTCGCGTTAGCCACTAGACCAGCTAGCCACAATAAGATTCATCCAACTAGGTATATTTCTACACCATAGGAAAGTTAGCACAGGCACCTCTGTGACCACAAATGCAAGTTTTTACAGACGAATCTCCAGCTAGCGTTGCATTTGTGGTCACAGAGGTGCCTGTGCTAACTTTCCTATGGTGTAGAAATATACCTAGTTGGATGAATCTTATTGTGGCTAGCTGGTCTAGTGGCTAACGCGACGGGCTGGAGTTTTGAGACTCTATGACCGCAGGTTCAATCCCGGCCGGGGGTATGGTTGATTATCCTTATGTATGTTATAATGTTCAATTGTTGTGTACTTTGCCATTGTATAGAATCATCCCAAGCTATATGCCTGCCATCTCTAGTTAGTGTTAGCTGTATGTTGGGACGACATACGTTAGCGTCGCCGAGCTCTCAGTAGTATCAGTTCCCAGTAACCAGTTACCAGTAGTATGACTCACTACCAACCGTCTGTGTGAATCATTTGTTATTCACTGTTGCTGCTGACTATAGCATGTTTCTGAACGCCGCTCACCCCTAGGCATCATTCGTGAGTCAGTCTTAAGATAGAGAGCAGAGAGGCAGGGCGGGCCTGTGCTTCCCATATTTTCCGTTATAATTATATGTACTTAACAGCCTACGCGAGTGTTCTTACCCAATCCACGTTTTTAACCCCCACATGACAAATTAATTTGTCACTCAGCATTCCTGGTCATGGTCGCTCAGCATCCATAGCCATGGTTGTCATGTGGGGGTTCGAAACGTGGATTGGGTAAGAACACTCATGTAGGCTGTTAAGTACTGATAATTATAACGGAAAATATGGGAAGCACAGGCCCGCCCTGCCTCTCTGCTCTCTATCTTAAGACTGGCTCTTGAATGATGCCTAGGGGTGAGCGGCGTTCAAAAACATGCTATGGTTAGCAACAACAGTGAATAACAAATGATTCACACAGACGGTTGGTAGTGAGTCATACTATTGGTAACTGGTTACTGGGAACTGATACTACTGAGATGGTCACTCAGCATCCCTGGCCATGGTCACCCAGCAACACTGGGCACGGTCACCCAGCAACACTGGCAACGGTCACCCAGTAACACTGGCCACGGTCACCCAGTAACACTGGCCACGGTCACCCAGTAACACTGGCAACGGTCACCCAGCAACACTGGTCACGGTCACCAAGCAACAATGGCCACGGTCACCCAGCAACACTGGCCACGGTCACCCAGCAACACTGTCCACGGTCACCCAGCAACACTGTCCACGGTCACCCAGCAACACTGGCCACGGTCACTAAGTAACGCTAGGTTATGATTTCTGAAGAATAAAAGTCACTAATCCGTAACTAATCCGTAAAACTGAGGATGGAACAATTCATCGCTAACCCACAAAACTGTAGTTGGAACACTTCACAATTTATCCACTTTACGATGGTTGCAGTAAATAACACATAACTCACAAAACGGAGATAAATTATTTAGATAATGTTTCGTTCCGCCCTGAACCATCATCATGACGATAAATACCGAGCCAGTACAAAGTGACACACTGAACACCATTTCGTGGGCAAGTTGCGAAGGTTATTTCTCCTTATAAACATATATTAAAGATGGAAATGTTTAATGGTAAGTTGTCAAGAGCGAGAGACAGACAGAGAGACAGAGTTTAGGTAAGCTCCTTCAGAGAGAGAGAATGTGTGTGTACTTGTATCAGAGTTAATGTGCGTCATAGAGAATACACGTGCGTTAGAGTAGCATTGCGTGAGACAAGGCTTTTTTCTTTTTGCGTGTTGTTAGAAAAAGTTCTTGCAGCAGTAGTCACGCGTCAGGGATTACAAGCGTATTACACAACCATGAAGGGGCAGACCCTCTCTGCTGCTGCTGCTGCTGCTGATGATGATGATGATGATGATGATGATGATGATGATGATGATGGCCGGGGAAGTACTATTCAGTCTTACAAACGTAATCAGACTGAGAGACTTAAAAACCAAATTGATAATTTGATTTATTCTGCAGAAAATCAAATTGTTAATTTGATTTACTCTGCAAACAACCTTTGAGGAAAACTACAGAGTCATAATCTGCTTACAAATATTCAACATTTTTCTTTGGAAATTCCGAAGTGATACACAACAACTTCAGATCATAATTGCAAGCAACAGGTGTTGAAATATTCATCATTTGCACTGTTACGTGCATAAATTCTTCAAGGATGTTGTAAAATAATGCAAATGTTAAAATAAAAGTGGCTTCATGAAATAACAAGAACATATGCACCGTTATTCAACGTAAATTGCAAATGCCTCCGCCTGCAAGACAATACTGCAACAACTTTACCAGAGCTGCCTAAGATTTGTAGTTCAAATAACATAAATTTTCACCTAACACTGGGAACTGAATTTCAGCCAGATTAAAGTTAGTAAGCATAGCGTTGTCTGCTCGCCTTCTCTAAATTTAGTTCACTTCAAGGTGGAGTACCTTGATATTGATGAAGAGTTCTTCATCCAAGGAACTAGAGCCAGCCTCTCCTTTCCTGGTTCATTTCTGATTACCACCCATTCCCAGGCGCTGTATCACTAAGAGACTGTCCCTGTAGGGTCGGTGATTCTTGGAGCATGAGGCACCTGTGCTCTAAAATTCCTGAAAGAGTGAGGTGAAAAACTCAACACGAAAACCAAGGACCTCAAAGTGGCCAGCTTCCTCTTTCAGAGACTCAGTGATGCGATCTAGAGGGTAAATGCCTGCAGTATTCTTGGCACGTGGCCCACCGCCGGGGAGCTGGCTGAAGTATTTGAGATGTAGAATCTGAGATGTTACACACACACACACACACACACAATCATGGAGAAGATTATCAGGAGAAGAGTGGTGGAACACCTAGAAAGGAACGATCTCATCAACAGCAGCCAACATGGTTTCAGGGACGGGAAGTCCTGTGTCACAAACCTACTGGAGTTCTATGACATGGTGACAGCAGTAAGACAAGAGAGAGAGGGGTGG
>NC_069419.1:50359147-50421647 GCF_026875155.1 Cherax quadricarinatus | reverse complement strand
TTTGGAAGCTTCATCGACGAATACATAAATAACAATGGTGCCGATTGTTTAGTACAGGTATAAAACCCTATTTTTACATGTTACAAATACAAAACTGAAGACGGTGGAATACTCTTGTCTCAGATTAATACACGATGTAAACATTATGACTTAAACATCATGAGGTATTGAGATTGTTGAAGGGTTAGATAAGGTAAATAAATCCGTGGTAGGGAAGGGTAGCACCTATGTACCACTAAGAAAAAATATGCAACCCCCTTCCCTCCCATTACCTCCCCCTCGCTCCCACCGGTTCCCTCTAGCCTTGTTATCTACTGATGTGTGTAAATATGCTTGCCGAATAAGGCAAGCAAAAATTTGTGTATGCAGCAATTTTGCTAAAATCATTCTGAACCAAACGAAAAAAAATATATTTCATTGTGTTTGTTTATTATTAAGTTAATGTAAACTTATCTAATATATGTTTAGTTGGATTAGGCTAAATTAAATTGCGCTTGTTATAATAAGGTTAGGTAAGTTATCTAAGGTTCTTTTGGTGCAAAATTATCAATTTTTACATCAACATGAATGAAAAAATGTATCTTTAAACGTGTGTCGTGCCGAATAGGTAAAACTGATCAATTAGCAACAACTCATTTAAAATTAAGTCATTTCTAAAATTTTCTCTTATACGTTTAAAGATATATTTTTTTCATTAATGTTGATGTACAAATTTATAATTTTGCACCAAAAGGAACTTAGAAAACTTACCTAACCTTATAATAGCAAGAACAATTTATTTTAGCCTAACCCAACTAAATATATTTTAGATTTGTTTACGGTAATTTAATACTAAACAAACACAGTGAAATATATTTTTTTCATTAGGTTCAGAACGATTTTGGCGGAATTATTGCATACACAAATTTTCACTTGTCCTATAGGGTAAGATGAACGTTGCTATTTAAGCCAAGATCGCAAGTTCTGCCTATTCGGCACGACATATATATTATATATATATATTATATAATATATAAATATAAATATAATATATATATATATATATATAATAATATATAATATATATAAATATTATTATATATATATATATATATATATATAATATATTACAATATATATATATAATATATTTATATATATAATATATATATATATATTATATATATATATATATATATAAATATATATATATATATATATTCCTCCAGCTAAACCTTCCCCAGAAACCACCACCCAAAAAAACAAGCCTCCCACTTATCCAGACCTTCCCCTGACACTGTCCTGCTGCTCGAGTGCCGAAGACAGGCGCAGGTGGGCTGCCTGTCACGTAAGCTATCACAAAATTAAATCTTCCTGACACTGGAGTCAGGTCCGTGACTGTATTATGTCTCATGCATGATACACTTTTGTCAGGTAATCTCTTTTAATATGACGTGCTCCGAGCAAGTGAATGTAATTAAACTCTTGACGGTTAATTCCGCGAACAATTTTATGCATAGTAAATCCCGGTGATGAGGTCTGACCCGAGGTGCATATTATATATAATATATATAAAATATATTATATATAATATATATATATATATATATATATATAAATATATATATATATATATATATATATATATATATATATATATATATATATATATATATATATATAATATATATATATATATATATATATTTAGTAAGTAAATCAAGTAGTCCAGTAAGTCAGTCAAGTGATTCAGTAAGTCAGTCAAGTGATGCAGTAAGTCAGTCAAGTGATGCAGTAAGCGGGGGTCTCCCCAGCTGAACCACAACAAGGTAGCCGCTTGAGGATAAAGGAAGTTTTTTTTTTTACCTTCGTGCAAACTGATCCATGTTAAATTCATGATACAGCGTGTTACATGAAATTGTGCCGCAATTCTTCAGTCTTGCTATACTTAAATCGTGCCAAATAAACTCGTGCTAAATAACGGTCTATTGTACACACAACAATATAATATATATATAATATATATATAATATATATATATATATATATATATATATATATATATATATATATAACACATACACACACACGCCACACACACACACACACACACACACACACACACACAGTGAAGAGGCGGGGCCAGGAGTTTGACTCGACCCCTGCAACCACAACTAGGTTGCGGTTGCAGGTGGTTGCAGGTGGTGGCCACTTAATCACTTTATTAGGTAAACGTATACACCTAATTAGCAAATATCTAATTAGCTAATAACGTGGCAGCACCTCAGTGCCTAGCAACATGCAGACATCGTCAAAATGTCAATTGTTGTTCAGACGAAACATAAGAATACGGAAGAAATGTGATCTAAGTGACTTTGACCGTGCAAGGATTGTTGATACCAGACGGGGTGGTTCGTGCATCTCAGAAACTGCTGATTTCTTGCAATTTTCTAGTACAAGAGTCTTTAGAGTTCACAGAGAGTGGTGAAAAGAAACTCAAAGCATCCAGTGAGCTGCAGTTTTATGTGCAAAAACGATTTGTTAATAAGAGAGGTCACAGGAGAATGACCAGATTGGTTCAAGCTGACAGGATGGTGACAGTTGCTCGAGAAACCACGCGTTACAACGGTAGAATAGAAAAGAGCTCCTGTGAATGCACAACACATCGAACCTTGTAGTGGATGGGTAACAGCAGCAGAAGGCTTCATAGAATTCCACTCCTATCATCTAAGAACAGGAAAGTGAGGGTACCCCCCCTGGGCCCAGGCCCACAAAACTTGACAGCTGAAGGTTGGAAAAACTTCGCCTGGTCAGACTAATTGCTATTTCTGCCTGCTGGTGTGCGCTTGTGTTTGTATCCACTTACATGTGGATTACAACGGTCAAGTTTTAGCTCCTTATTCCTCCTTCCAAGTTACCTACTTGAAAGGTTCACTCCTCCTAGGCTTGTGGGCGCTGTCGTACCTACTCTTGAAGATTTGCTCCACCTCTTCACCCTGAGGATGAAAAAAAAAATACTTCCTGCTACCCCTGTGGCTTATTTGTTTCTTCAACTTCCAGCTGTGTTTCCTGGTACTTGTTTCTTGATTTGAAAAGCTTATCCTGTCTATCCTGTCAAATATGAGTATTTTCTTTGTTGTTATCATGTCTCCTCTTGGCCTCCTATTCTTCAGTATCGTTAGGCTCAATTCACTGCCACAAGCCTCGTTACATACCTCAAAAATTTCTCCCGTTTCTTAACATGCCTTTTCCCTGTGTGGGCTCTGTACTGTTTCTGCAAACTCCCATATGGGTCTGACAAATATTGTATAAAGGTCCCGGAATGACTGACGAGATTCTGAAGGCTACTCTTTAATCTGCCAGAGGTTATCTGGCTGATGCGAGTCTTATGAGATACATCACAGGCACTATGTTCATCACAAGGTCTGCGGCCCCTGTCTCTCAAGTCTATACTCCGTGTCCGATCTTCTTATCCTTTTTCCAGTTTTCATAGCTTTACATTTACTGGGGTTCAGTTCAATCAACCACGTGTTTGTGAGTGTGTACTCACCTATATGTGATTGCAGGGGTCGATTTATAGCTCCTGGCCTCGCGTGTTCACTGGTCGCCACTAGGTCTACTCTCTCCCTGCTTCATGAGCTTTATCATACCTCTTCTTAAAGCAATGCATGGATCATGCCTCTAGTATATCACTCTCCAGACTATTTCACTTCCTGACAACTCTATGACTGAAGAAATAATTCCAAACGTCCCTGTGACTCATCAGAGTCTTCAAATTCCAGTTGTGACCTCTTGTTGCTGCGTCCCATCTCTGGAACATCCTGTCTGTCCACCTTGTCAGTTCCTCTTAATATTTTATAAGTCGTTATCATATTTCCCCTCTCTTCCCTGTCTTCCAGTGCCGACAGGTTGATTTCCCTTAACTTCTTCTCGTAGGACATATGCCCCTTAGCTCCGGAACTAGTCTTGTTGCAAACCTTTGCTCTTTCTCTAATTTCTTGATGTGTTTAATCAGGTGACTGACGTGTTTAAACTTGTGCTGCATACTCTTGTATGGGCCTGATGTACACTGTGAACAGAATCGTGAACGATTCCTTACTGAGGTGTCGGAACAGTATTCTTAGGCTGGGTGTGTGTGTGTGTGTGTGTGTGTGTGTGTGTGTGTGTGTGTGTGTGTGTGTGTGTGTGTGTGTGTGTGTGTGTGGTGTGTGTGTGTGTGTGTGTGTTGGGGGCCAGGAGAACGTCCGAGTTTATCTCTCTCTCCATTATGTCTCTAGTTTTGAAATAAACAATGTTAATCAATCAATTACTCTGTCTGTCTGTCTCTTTTTTTTTATTTTTTTTTACACAGGGTTTGACAAGGTTAAGGATCCCTAGCTTTATTCACAAGTTATTTACAGGTTAAGGATTCCTAACTTTATTGGCAAGCTAAGAGCTGTTACCTACATCAGCTCATTTGAAAGCATTTTTATTGTTATGAGACATACAAGTAGGGAACAGGATGAAGTTGGAGCCATCTGTGGGCCAGCATTTTCATTTGATCAACTGACTTTATCTCGTTAACATCATTATGCTGCACGAATGTGTTCCATACTCGAGTCATCCTGGGTATATAGGATCTCAGATAGAGTGAAGTTCTGGAGAAGGGTACAGCCAGAGTGAAGTTGCTGCTTTCTGCCCGTCTTGTGGCATAAAAGCTTGTTTCACTCTGTCCTCGAAGTGGATCCAAGTGTGGTACTTTGAAAATATTGGCCTTGTACATAACAGTAAGGCTCTGCTGAAATGACAGATCTATCCAGGATGGGTCCAGGCGAGAAATGAGACGTCTTGCTCTGTTCTCTACTCTGTCAAGCAGTCGCAGATGAGAGGGGGGGGGGCAGGCAAACCAAGAAAGTGGAGCATACTCAAGTTGCGAGTGTACTTGTGCCTCGTACAGAATCTTGTAACCCCTACTGTCAAGTAAATGCGAGATACGGCGAAGTGCTGTAAGCTTCCTGGCTGCCTTGTTTGCAAGATTTACAACATGGTTCTTCATGGTTAGTTTGGAGTCAAATTTCACCCCAAGGATATCAACTTCTTCTCCAGGTGCCAACACCCTCCCATTCATCCTTACTACTGCACCAGCATTACCATCATGGTGCCTAGAGACGATCATCATTTGCGTTTTCTCAGGTGCAAATGTTACTTTCCATCTATTTCCCCAAACTGATACAGCTCTCAGCTAGTGATTGATGTAGCTTAGAGCAGCTGGCATTTCTTCTCTTGGATAAGTGAATGTCAGTGTACAGTCGTCTGCATATGCATGTGATTCTGGGATGAGATGAAGAAGGTCGTCGAAGTAGACATTCCATAACAATGGTCCCAGCACGCTTCCTTGTGGAACACTTGCCCGAATAGGATGTCTTGCTGATTCCGTTCCATTGAGAACTACACTTAGAGATCTACCATGAAGGTAATCACTGAGGAGACATAGCGTAGAGCCTACAATTCCCAGTGCTTGAAGTTTTGCTAAGAGGCCCTGGTGCCGCATCCGGTCGAAAGCGCCAGCAATGTCTCTTTCTCTCTCTCCTGTTTCTGTCATCTCCCTAGGTTGTATAACTTAAATGACAAGTTAAGCGACAACTTAGTGAAAATTTGAGTGACAGTCAGAGTAGTAACTCGAAAGGCAACACTTAAGACAAGCCGAGTGAAAACTTGAGGGAAAACTTGAGTGGGGAATCGAGTAACAACTCAAGTGACAACTTTCCTGTATGTGGTTCCAGGTTACAGTCTCAGCCCCTGATGAGACTATTCATTGACTTATTAAGCTAATTACTCCAAGTTCATGACGGATGAGAGAGAGGTGAGGGAATGAGGAGTGGAGGTGAGGGGTGGAGGTGAGGGGTGGAGGTGAGGGGTGGAGGTGAGGGGTGGAGGTGAGGGGAGAGGTGAGGGGTGAAAGATGAAGGAGAGGTGAAGGAATGAGGGTGGAGGAGGTGAGAGAGAGAGTTGAAGGGAAAAATATGTAAGAACGGAAGTTATGGTAGAGAGGTTAGTGGAGGAGAGGTTGTGTAGGAGAGGTTTAGGGTAGGGAGGTTAGTAGTAGGGGGGGTTAGTGGTAGGAGGGTTAGTGGTAGAGAGGTTAGTGGTAGGAGAGGGTAGTGGTAGGTGAGGTTAGTAGAGGGAGGGGTTAGTGGTAGGAGAGGTTAGTAGTAGGAGAGGTTAGTGCAGGAGAGGTTAGTGGGAGGAGAGGTTGTGGTAGGAGGTTAGTAGTTGGAAGGGGTTAGTGGGAGAGAGGTTAGTGGTAGGAGAGGTTAGTGGTAGGCAGAGGTTAGTGGTAGGAGAGGTTAGTGGTAGGAGAGGTTAGTGGTAGGTGAGGTTAGTAGCAGGAGAGGTTAGTGGCAGGAGAGGTTAGTGGAAGGAGAGGTTAGTGGTAGGTGAGGTTAGTGGCAGGGAGGTTAGTGGGAGGAGGGGGTTAGTGGTAGGGGAGGTTAGTGGTAGGAGAGGTTATGGTAGGTGAGGTTAGTGGTAGAAGAGGTTAGTGGTAGGAGAAAGGTTAGTGGTAGAGAGGTTGTGGCAGGAGAGGTTAGCGGTAGGAGAGGTTAGTGGCAGGAGAGGTTAGTGGTAGATGAGGTTAGTGGTAGGAGAGGTTAGTGGAAATGAGTTAGTCTCAGGAGAGGTTAGTGGTAGGAGAGGTTACTGGTAGGCGAGGGTTTGTGGTAGGTGAGGTTAGTGGCAGGGGAGGTTAGAGGTAGGAGAGGTTAGTGGTATGAGAGGTTAGTGGTAGGAGAGGTTAGTGGTAGGTGAGGTTAGTGGTAGAAGAGGTTAGCGGTAGGAGAGGTTAGTGGTAGATGAGGTTAGTGGCAAGAGAGGTTAGTGCAGGAGAGGTTAGTGCAGGAGAGGTTAGTGGTAGGAGAGGTTAGTGGTAGGAGAGGTTACTGGTAGGTGAGGTAGTGGTAGGTGAGGTTAGTGCAGGGAGGTAGAGTAGAGAGGTTAGTGGTAGGAGAGGTTAGTGGTAGAAGAGGTTAGTGGTAGGAGAGGTTAGTGTAGATGAGTATGGCAGGAGAGGTTAGCGGTAGGAGAGGTTAAATGGCAGGAGAGGTTAGTGGTAGGAGGGGTTAGTGGCAGGAGAGGTTAGTGGCAGGAGGTTAGTGGTAGGGAAGTTAGTGGAGGGAGGTTAGTGGTAGGTGAGGGTAGTTGTAGGTGAGGTTAGTGGTAGGAGAGGTTAGTGTTAGGTGAGGTTTAGGGGGCGGGTGAGGTTAGTGGCAGGAGAGGTTAGTGGCAGGAAGATGTTAGTGGTAGGTGAGGTTAGTGGCAGGAGAGGTTAGTGGTAGGTGAGGTTAGTGGCATGAGAGGTTAGTGGCAGGAGAGGTTAGTGGTAGGTGAGGTTAGTGGTAGGAGAGGTTAGTGGTAGGTAAGGTTAGTGGCAGGAGAGGTTAGTGGCAGGAGAGGTTAGTAGTAGGTGAGGTTAGTGGCAGGAGAGGTTAGTGGCAGGAGAGGTTAGTGGTAGAGGAGGTTAGTGGCAGGAGAGGTTAGTGGTAGGTGAGGTTAGTGCAGGAGAGGTTAGTGGCAGGAGAGGTTGTGGTAAGAGGAAGTTAGTGGCAGGAGAGGTTAGTGGTAGGTGAGGTTAGTGGCAGGAGAGGTTGCGGCAGGAGAGGTTAGTGGTAGGTGAGGTTAGTGGTAGGAGAGGTTAGTGGTAGATAAGGTTAGTGGCAGGAGAGGTTAGTGGCAGAGAGGTTATTGGTAGGAGAGGTTAGTGGTAGGAGAGGTTAGTGGTAGGAGTGGTTAGTGGTGGGAGAGGTTAGTGGTAGGAGAGGCTGATAGTGGAGGAGGTTGATAGTGGAGGAGGTTAGTGGTAGGAGAGGTTAGTGGAAGGAGAGGTTAGTGGTAGGAGAGGTTAGTGGTAAAAGAGGTTAGTCTCAGGAAAGGTTAGTGGTAGGAGAGGTTAGTTAGTGGTAGGTGAGGGTAGTGGTAGGTGAGGTTAGTGGTAGGAGAGGTTAGTGGTAGGTGAGGTTAGTGGCAGGAGAGGTTAGTGGCAGGAGAGGTTAGCTGTAGGAGAGGTTTTTGGCAGGAGAGGTTAGTGGCAGGAGAGGTTAGTGGCAAGAGAGGTTATTATAATGGTAGGTATTCGTGTCAGGCTACATTTCCCTACTGAAGAAAGATACAACCTGCCTACTATAATCTCTTCCCTTTACGTTTCCTGAAACAACTGCCTTGTATTGTCGGCACAAAATAGCAAGAAAGTGGTGACTCTCTCAGCAGATAGATGACCTTCCCTGAGCACACGTCTCATGGTGAGTGACGGTACGTATCTGGCATTGTCTGTCTTACTCAGGCTGACACGTTTCTTTACCTAGGTTTTGTGATGTGAGACTCACATTCAGACATTTAGGCAACAGTCTCACCTGTTGTGTCTGTTTAAATTATGGACATGGGTAAACACAAAATATGTATATATGTGCATGAGGTTTCTTGCCGGCTGGAAGCACCTCAGGCAGGTGAACCCACCATCATGGTAAGTTGCAGTCCCAGCCAGAGAACGTCTGTATATAATAATAATAATAATTAATAATAATAATAATAATAATAATAATAATAATAATAATAATAATAATAATAATAATAATAATAATAATAATAATAATAATATCTTTATTTCTACAAGTACATGTACAAGGTATACAGACCATAGCTGACATCAGTGACATACTACTATATAGAAAGCTGCTTGTTATGCAGAGGATTTCGGGCAAATTAGATCAGTCTTGTCCCAGGATGCGACCCACACCAGTCCACTAACACCCAGATACCCATTTTACTGATTGGGAACATAGACAGCTGGTGTAAGGAAACACGCCCAATGTTTTACCCTCGCCGGGAATCGAACCCAGACCCTTGCCTTATAAAGCAAAAGGTCAAGGGGTACAGTAAGCCTCCGCTCATTTCTTTGTATAAAGGTCAAGAGTACCTAAGATTATTGGTGTAGTAAGTTAAATTTTGTAATTAAGAACTGTTCATGTCCCTCTGCTGGCTGTGTACTTATTACAAAGTATATACAAGATTACTTATTAAGACCATGGGAATACCTTATTACAAGTAATGATATAACATGGGTGGTGAAGGTGAGGGGTGGTGGAGATGAGGGGAGGTGATGAGGGGTGGTGGAGATGAGGGGTGGTGATGAGGAGTGGTAAAGATGAGGGGTGGTGGAGATGAGGGGTGTTGATGAGGGGTGGTAAAGATGAGGGGTGGGATGAGGGGTGGTAGAATGAGGGGTGGTGGAGATGAGGGGTGTTGATGAGGGGTGGTAGAGATGAGGGGTGGTGGAGATGAGGGTGTTTGATGAGGGGTGGTAAAGATGAGGGGTGGAGATGAGGGGTGGTAGAGATGAGGGGTGGTAAAGATGAGGGTGGTGATGAGGGGTGGTAGAGATGAGGGTGGTAGATGAGGGGTGTTGATGAGGGGTGGTGGAGATGAGGGGTGGTGATGAGGAGTGGTAAAAGATGAGGGGTGGTGGAGATGAGGGGTGTTGATGAGGGGTGGTGGAGATGAGGGGTGGTGATGAGGAGTGGTAGAGATGAGGGGTGGTGGAGATGAGGGGTGGTGATGAGGGATGGTAAAGATGAGGGGTGGTGATGAGGGGTGGTAGAGATGAGGGGTGGTGGAGATGAGGAGATGAGGGGTGGTGATGAGGGATGGTAAAGATGAGGGGTGGTGGAGATGATGGATGGTAAAAGTGAGGGGTGAACGTGAGGGGTGGTGAAAGTGAGGGGTGGTAGAGATGAGGGGGTGGTGGAGACGAGGGGTGGTGGAGATGAGGGGTGGTAGAGATGAGGGGTGGTGAAAGTGAGGGGTAGTAGAGATGAGGGGTGGTGGAGATGAGGGGTGGTGGAGTTGACGGGTAGTAGAGATGAGGGGTGGTGGAGATGAGGGATGGTGGAGATGAGGGGTGGTGGAGATGAGGGGTGGTGGAGATGAGGGGTGGAGATGAGGGGTGGTGGAGATGAGGGGTGGTGGAGATTAGGGGTGTTGGAGATGAGGGGTGTTGAAAGTGAGGGGTGGTGGAGATGAGAGATGGTGGAGATGAGGGGTGGTAGAGATGAGGGGTGGTGAAAGTGAGGGGTAGTAGAGATGAGGGGTGGTGGAGATGATGGGTGGTGGAGTTGAGGGGTGGTAGAGATGAGGGGTGGTGGAGGTGAGGGTGGTGGAGAGGGAGGGTGGTGGTGATGAGGGGTGGTAAAG
The DNA here is from genome assembly GCF_026875155.1 of Cherax quadricarinatus. Classification (NCBI taxonomy): domain Eukaryota; kingdom Metazoa; phylum Arthropoda; class Malacostraca; order Decapoda; family Parastacidae; genus Cherax; species Cherax quadricarinatus. The sequence goes on along the minus strand of NC_069419.1, from coordinate 50,411,447 downwards.
ATGAGAGGTGGTGGAGATGATGGGTGGTGAAGGTGAGGGGTGAACGTGAGGGGTGGTGAAAGTGAGGGGTGGTAGAGATGAGGGGTGGTGGAGACGAGGGGTGGTGAGATGAGGGGTGGTAGAGATGAGGGGTGGTGGAGATGAGGGGTGGTGGAGTTGAGGGGTAGTAGAGATGAGGGGTGGTGGAGATGAGGGGTGGTGGAGATGAGGGGTGGTGGAGATGAGGGGTGGAGATGAGGGGTGGTGGAGATGAGGGGTGGTGGAGATGAGGGGTGGTGGAGATGAGGGGTGTGGAGATAAGAGGTGGAGGAGATGAGGGGTGGTAGAGATGAGGGGTGGTGGAGATGAGGGGTGGTGGAGATGAGGGGTGATGGAGATGAGGGGTGGTAGAGATGAGGGGTTGTGAAGGTGGGGGGTGGTGGAGATGAGGGGTGGTGGAGATGAGGGGTGGTGGAGATGAGGGTTGGTAGAGATGAGGGGTGGTAGAGATGAGGGGTGGTAGAGATGAGAGGTGGTGGAGATGAGGGGTGGTAGAGATGAGAGGTGGTGGAGATGAGGGGTGGTGGAGATACGAGGTGGTGGAGATGAGTTGTGGTGAGGTAAATATTTGCTATAAGAGATGGAAATGATTCAGTATCATCTATTTCACTGAGAAAAACCAACCACATTTATTTTAAATAACAGATGTTGTTATTTATGAGTGAGAAGACGCAAAATAAATAAATATAAAGAGGAACGAATGAGTTATTAGAAAGAAAACTAAAATAATTTTAAGTTCGGACACTTGGGAAATATTTTGGGAATCTTTATTCTGGAAACGTTTCGCCATCCAGTGGCTTTTCCAGTCCAATACAATGAAGAACGTTGGAAGATAAGAAGGATGAGATTATCAGTCCCTCAGCCTGGAATCGATGAGTTCAGTCCATCAGTCTTGATAAAAGCACAGCATACCCACACAGAAGTGGCTTATATACTGCAGACAGATGACATGAAGCAGTAGTAGGCAGCATCACCAGTGGAGAAACCCACTAATGACAGTAGGTCGGGCCTATATGTTAGGTTATGTTAGGTTAGGCGAGCTTTGAAGAATGTCCGGCATCTTGATCCCTAAATGATGCTGCGGTGTCTGACAGACACAGACAACAACAGTAATTTATTAGATTTAAATAAATTTGCATTTCTTTATTAATATATAAAAAAAATTTAAGAATATATACCATCATCATCACAATAATCATCACCATTTTTCACTACGAGCCCTACTACCATCAGACTCCGCTCACCATCACCAGTACAACCACCACCCCCCACCCACACACCAGTCCACCACCACCATCTCTGCTACGTATATTTTCCCCGTTTCCGTCCTCATTACCGTTGTGGTGGTCAACAGTGGCGCATGATAGCTACTACACATCACCCGCTCTATCGCCATACTCGTGTCAGCTCGTCCCGTTACCGGGGCGCAGATAGCCTCATGACACAGATGACGATCATATCCCAAAAGGATAATCACCCCTGTACATTAATATAACCTCAGCTGTTACACGCGGGATGCTGCTGCAGCATCCTGGCCAGACTCTGACTGCGCGGTCCTCTGTACACAGCTTCAGCGGTCAAATGGTCACTCAATAGTATGTGTGAATATACCTTATGCTTCTGAGTGCCTTCATGCCGGTGAAGAGCTCTTGATTCAGGGAACTTGACCGACTCTCCAGTTTCTCAGATCAAAACTGATTGCCCTCCCCCAGCCCCATCCCCCAGCCTTTCTGAAAAATTAGGAATCTATCGTCTACCCATGACTATAATAATAAAATAATAATAATAATAATAATAATAATAATAATAATAATAATAATAATAAGAATAATAATAAAAATAATAATAATAATAATAATAATAATAATAATATAATAATAATAATAATAATAATAATAATAATAATAATAAATAATAATAATAAGAAGAAGAAGAAGAAGAAGAAGAAGAAGAAGAAGAAGTAGAAGGAAATATCGGGTTGGATGTTTCTCTAGGTTTGAAGCCTATCACTTGCACGAGGATGATTACCTGGAGACCTGGTATTACAACCCAGGATTCCAAATGGCCTGTTACCCCGGGTGTAATGGGAGCAAAATAAACACAGCAGAAAAAGTTTAGACTTATATTATCCTTCACCAATTTATAACAGCAATATGTACACTATGTACAGTGATAAGTATAGTCCACTCCACGGTAAGCAAGTCAGAAATAGAAGCCACAAGATAGCAGACCGTTCTTCAACCAGCTCTAGAATGGGAATGACAAGGGCAGACAGGAGAGCGGTACCCACATAACCTCTGCGATTGCCAAAACCATCTTCTTATTGGCTAGAACCTGGTCACTAGTTGAACGACGGGGCCCCATCATCAACTCTTAGCAACCTGGTTCGCTGGTTGGGGGAGATAGCCTGTAAATGAGGGTGTGTACATGCGCCGAATAAAGGTTACGTACTCTTTGCATGCCACACCTGGAATTTACCTGGAGAGGGTTTCAGGGGTCAACGCCCCCGCGGCTGGGTCTGAGACCAGGCTTCGTGGTGGATCAGGGTCTCATCAACCAGGCTGTTTCTGCTGGCCGCACGAAAACTGACGTACGAACCACAGCCCGGCTGCTTCTCACTAGTACACCACCAGTCAATAACACTTCAGTACCTTAAACAAGAATTAATGCAAAATGTTTGTTAATAAACACAGAGATACACACATCCCCACGTACATAGACTGAGATACAAGCACCTCTGTGTATATGTACACGTAGATACACACTACACAATATGCACTTACACCAAGACATACACACCTCCCATTGTTTACACAGGCTCTGGAACCCTTAGCAGTGTACACTGCCCGCACTTACACCAAGACATACACACCTCCCATTGTTTACACAGGTTCTGGAACCCTTAGCAGTGTACACTGCCCGCACTTACACCAAGACATACACACCTCCCATTGTTTACACAGGCTCTGGAACCCTTAGCAGTGTACACTGCCTACTTATCAAGTCCCAAAATGCGTAACTCTACTAACGCTTCTCGACTCTTGCAGAGTACCCGTCTGATACTGGACGCTTCACAGTCTATAACCAGTCGTTGTGGCTATAATTTGTCTCCATAAAGACTTCGTTTACTTTGCAGTTGGAGAGTATGAACTGAGAAGGACCCAACGTACTGACCGATTTCAAGTGTTTCTTTTACCCTAAAGGCCCGGCCTAAGTCGAAAATTTATTGTTGTCTTATCAATCGGGCTGTTGCTGTTCACAGCCAGCAGGTCTACATAGCCATCACAGCCTGGTTGATCTACTTATTGGTAACAAGTAGAAAAATCTTGGGGCTACGAATGTTGACAATGATCACCGCAACGTGTACACATAACTCTATATGTAACATGTACACATAACTACATATGTAACTTGTACGCCTAACTGCATATGTAACATGCACATCTAGCTGCATATGTAACATGTGCTCATAACTGCCATCGTAACATGTGCTTCTAACTACCAGCGTAACATGTGTTCCTAATTACCAGCGTAACATGTGCTCCTAACTACTAGCGTAACATGTGCTCCTAACTACCAGCGTAACATGTGCTCCTACCAGCGTAACATGTGCTCCTAACTACCAGCGTAACATGTGCTCCTAACTACCAGCGTAACATATGCTCCTAACTACCAGCGTAACATGTGTTCCTAACTACCAGCGTAACATGTGCTCCTAACTACCAGCGTAACATATGCTCCTAACTACCAGCGTAACATGTGTTCCTAACTACCAGCGTAACATGTGCTCCTAACTACCAGCGTAACATGTGTTCCTAACTACCAGCGTAACATGTGCTCCTAACTGCCAGCGTAACATGTTCTCCTAACTACCAGCGTAACATGTGTTCCTAACTACCAGCGTAACATGTGCTCCTAACTACCAGCGTAACATGTGCTCCTAACTACTAGCGTAACATGTGTTCCTAACTACCAGCGTAACATGTGTTCCTAACTACCAGCGTAACATGTGCTCCTAACTGCCAGCGTAACATGTTCTCCTAACTACCAGCGTAACATGTGTTCCTAACTACCAGCGTAACATGTGCTCCTAACTACCAGCGTAACATGTGCTCCTAACTACTAGCGTAACATATGTTCCTAAGAGCACACACTCAAGAAAGTCTAGCCTCAAAATTATGGGGTTCATGGAGAATGAAAAAACACTTCGAGCAAAGAAACTTAGTATTAAAACGTTTCGCTCAGTGAAAGCTTTATCGTGACCCAGTAAAGCTCTATTTTAGAGATACGAATTGCTAACTTAAAATTTTTCTTCAAATTTTAGGTGCACTTAAGCGGTATATGCAGCTCAGAGTTTTTATTCCTCTAAGTTATAGGCCTATAACTATCCCCCCGGATGCAAATCATAACAACTAGCACCCAGATGGCTAGTCATGGCAGGTGATCCGGGGAAGCTGGTAGTCTCACCAGACTAAGATATTCCATTTGTGTTTAACAAGGTCACCCCAGCCTTTAGATGTGTCACACACGTACAGCTGGGGGTCACAACATTTCCTAGAGACGTCAACACGCATTTATCTGGGGTCACAACGGCCACAGATGGGTCACACACACGCAGCTGGGATCGCATCACCCCCAGATGGGCCACACATGTGCAGCTAGGGTCGCACCAGCACCCAGATGAACCACACACACACAGCTGGGGGTCACACCAGCCCCCAGATGGGTCTCATTGGGTCACATCACCCCGCAGATGGGACACACACGCAGCTGGGGTCACATTAACGCAGGAAAGTCTGTTTTCCTGGAATTCTCAATAACATCTGCAAGATAATTGTTGACAAACTCCAATTTTCAGATAATTTTCCCAGCCTTGGGACTCTGACGTCTCAGGAGACGACCAACACTCCTGCTCCGCCCACACTTAATTATACACTGTATAATTATTCATTAAATAACTTTTCATTCGCTATTTTTTTATTCGAGAATTATTTATTAGATAATAATTCATTAGAATAAAATTCAGATGATTATATATTAATATTCATTTTATAATTATTTATTGGATAATTATTAATCAGATGCTTATTCATTTGATGATCATTCATTTGATAATTATTCGCTTCCTAATTATTCATTTTATAATTATTCATTAAATAATTATTCATCAGATATTAATTTATTAGATAACAAACACAAGCTTGCATAATAACGATGAAAACGTTTAAATGACGAACAGAAAACGGGGGACCCACCCAACTGACGTACAATATATAATAATAATAATCGACACCATGCCTAACCCTTCTAGGGCAGGGTAGGTGCCTGAGCCAGAGCTTACAGCTCACAAGACTGTCATTCCCATTAGCCCCCTTGAGGCGGGGATGGCAGATCAGAGAGGCCTAGCTTGTGGATAGGCCTGGGGACAGATGGTCCCAAAGATGAGGAGGTACTTGTGCCTCCTCCCATGGGAGACTTAGGTCTCAGACACTCCCTAAAGAAGGAGCCAAGGCTGGGCCACCACTTGGAAAAGGCCCGGGCCGAGAGAATACCGGCGAATCTTTAATAATAATAATACAATATATATATATATATATATATATATATATATATATATATATATATAATATATATATATATATATATATATATATATATATATATATATACACTGGAAATATTACAAAATTTTATTACGAGTTTCACTCAGAGTTATGCTTTGTTAGGTATTCAAAAAAAAAAAAAAAAAAAAAAAACACAGGCTTGGAGAAAGACAGGTCAAAGGTTAGAGGTGAGGTCACTTCCCAGGTTATAGCAAGAAATGAGTTATAAATAACTGATGATGCGCCATTCTTCACACCCACAACATTATATTTTCCTGAGGCTCATCAACGTGAAACAGCAGCAATGATTATACTCAGGGATTATTATTATTATTATTATTATTATAATCAAGGGGAAGCGCTAAACCCGTAGGATTATACAGCGCTATACTCAGGGAGAAGTGAAGCTAAATGGAGTGGGGATACCCACACGATGTATGGAAACACTAACCCTGCAGTCCAGCCTGCCGGTATCAACACTCGTTCTGAGTTACGTCTATATTAGGATTAGAGAAGCTACTCTTGGCGAAATGTTGACTGTTATAAATAATCTTAACTGCTCATGTGTGTTTTTTCTTCTCATGGAGAAGTGTATATCAAGACTGATGTACTGATCACATCGACGCTAGGTTCAGGGACTGATTACCTCAAACTGCTTCTGATCTTCAACTATTCGTCTCTGTATTGGACTAAGGAAGCCACTGGTTAGAGAAACGTTTCCACAGTAAAGATACTCAAGTCTTGTGATGAATGGTTTAAAAAACCGACAAGTTGAAGATTGAGACACTTATGCAGCATATGGGAATCTTTATTCAGGAAACGTTTCGCCACACAGTGGCTTCATCAGTCCAATACAAAGAGGAAGACGTAAGGAGGGAAGGAGTATGAGGTAATCAGTCCCTCAACCTGGAGTCGATGTGTTCAGTCCATCAATCTTGTAGAATGTACAGAATAGGTGTATGTATGTATAATGTTCGCCAAGACCATAGTCCTGGCACGGGTCTCAATCTTGCGATGACCCGTCTCTGGCTCCCGATGGAGAAAGGTTTCCACAATGATGCGACGCATGCCGCTCAAGCGCCCCTCTGGTCAGTTCAACTGGTGCATCTCATAAGAGACACCATATGTAACTATGGACACTAGCGAGGAGGATACAGCATAGGGCCGTAGACGTGGCTTATATTCTGTAGTGAGGTGAGGTGAAGCAGGCGGAGGCGGGGTCATAGTGGTACCATCCACTAGTCGAAGTAGGTCTTCGTCCAAAGGTTGAACAAGTGTTGAAGAATTCTTTGTAACAAGATCCCATGATGCTGCAGTGTCTGACAGTTGTGATGAATGGTTTGAAATACTCAGGTCTTGCAGATGTGTCTCATTCATTACCTTGTCGGTTCTCTCGACCATTTATTTATATCTCAGTATGTATACACAGAGTATACAATAATTCTCATACTCGCTAAGTAACGATGTTTACTAGTACTAGTACTAGCATTAGTTCTAGTACTAGTACTAGTCAATAGTCTCTGAACCTAATTATTATTGTTATATTCATGGGTTAAAGATAGCCTGGGGAACAGGAGGTAATCAACTTTGATCTAAAAAAAGGGGAGTGTAGTTCTAACTCCATGGATCAAGAGCCCTTCATCAGCCTCTTGGCATCTCCCCGCCCTTTAAAGGTTTTCAAGCTGATGAACTAACCTCAGCTCCAGCAATAAACAATTAATTTCCCCAGCAGCAGGGGTTGTTGAACCCCTGGAGACAGGGGGAGGAAGAGACACGAAACGTTTTCTTTACCATGTTATGTGGATGTATATCACGTTGTCTACATGAGTATAGATATCATATATACCACTTATCACCATGTGTATATACACAATGCTTTATACACATGCGTTTATACCAACACAATCCTGCACTCAAATTCCTAAGCTGTGTTTTTATTCATAATCAGCTGATATTTCAACGTATAAATACTAACGAATAAGTAAAAAGTATAAATCTCTATACATCTACAATTTCCTACAACACTCTATATCACTGCAGTTTCCTACAACCGCCATAATTATATCAGACACCCATTCCTCTATAATTCCCTACAACACAAAATACGTGTACATTTTTCTGTCACACCTTGTGCCTTTGTAATTCGCTATAGGTGGAAGCGGTCAGGTGATACAGACAAGTTGTAGGGAAGAAATACGTATATACTGATCAGTACAGCTATTAAGGAAACGTTTCACCACAGCCTTATTACCGAAGCAACTAAGAAATGAATATATATTATGGTGGGAGTGGGTTGGCAAGGTGTGAGGGGGTGGTATTAGTAGTAGTAGTAGTAGTAGTAGTAGTAGTAGTAGTAGTAGTGTAGTATTAGTATTAGTAGTAGTAGTAATAGTAATAGTAGTAGTAATAATAGTAGTAGTAGTAAAAATGAAGGTGAAGTGAGATGAATCAGAGAAGGATCTGTCGGTAGACACATAACTCATATTTCAAGTAGTCAATTGTTTTCCCAATGTTTCCTTTCGTATGTCATTCTTCTGCTCGAAGGTCCTACAACCCCAGTTATCTCACCTAAACTGTACTACTACTACGACTACTACTACTACTACTACTTCTACTACTACTACTACTACTACTTACTACTACTACTACTGCTACGACTTCTACTGCTACTACTACTACTAAAACTGCTACTACTCCTCCTACTACTATTACTACTACTCTACTACTGCCCTCTCAGTGGCAAAATATTTTATATAATGTCTTAATCAGTACATACATGCCTTTTACCTACAATTCCATGTTACACATTATTGGTACATTAATTCGTCAAGCGTGAGCTTATAGTATTTTACTGAAAATACGTTTCATCCACCAGGGACTTTGCCATAAATTCCCTAGTGATTGGAACGTCTCAATAAAATGTCATTAACCACATAGTGTGCCTTATTAAAAATTCTGAAATCTAGTAACATCAAGAAAGATTCTTTGAAAAGCTTGCAGAGAGATCACATGAACGTGTAAATAAGAAAAAAATTCATAAGGTTAAAGCATTAAAAGAGAATGTCTGAGTATGTGTGGCATGCTCCGAGTACGTTACAATTAATCCAGCGTTCACCACACACCCACTCGTACATACCCTATAGACCTGCTAACCTGGTAGATAGATTGGAGTAGTTTCCATAGGGGCCCCAGCTACTTTGCTTCGCTGTCCAGTCCTAACACCAACTAACTGGGTGAGAGTTTGCCACAGGCCTAATTCATGTTATGAGCTCACACCCGGTTGGGGCAGATACTCAGTAAGGCTGGTCGAGTACGCTCGACAACTCTAGAAAATGACTTTCTGCTCTCACACTCATCATTCGGCTGACTTGCTGCTCTTTGTACGTGTTGTAAATATACTGGTGAAGAGACAATACGGCTACTAAAGAAAGTAGCAGGCATATCGATTCCACCAGTATGGATGAAAGGACTTTTGGTCACTCCAAATGGAGTGATCAAGGTCCTAGGACTGAAACACTTTTAATAAAGATGTCCTACGTGTATGCACTTGTGTCCTTTCGTCCACGGGTACTAAAACCTGCACTTTTCTTGCCACCCATTGCCTGCATTTGCTTGAGAATTGTTCCTTGTCAAGAGACTTGATTTACGGGCAGGTGCGACAGGTTTTCTTCGTGTACCTGTGTTCATAATATCGTGTAAACAAGAAGAGGAACAAGCAAGCAAAAAAAGAGAACAATAGAACTTGTAGATAAGAAAAAAAACGTATGAGCATGAAAAGAGAATGCATGATACTAAGACATAAGAGAGGAGGAGGAGGAGGAGGAGGAAGGAGGAGGAGGAGGAGGAGGAAGAAGAGGAGGAAGAGAAGGAGGAAACATATAAGCATAAAAACGGTGGTATTGGGAAACGATACAAACAAGAGGTATGGGTAATAACCTGCATGAATAACAACGCGTAGTCTTCAGAGCGGCCGCAGACTGTCTGCTGGCGCTGCTGTCAGCACCTGCAACACAACGAAGAATTTCACTGCTTTTCCCTCACCTCGAGCAGTCACAAATAAATATTTTTGAATAATTCATCAAACTTGATTTCCTCTCGGCGTTGTGGGACCCTATTTGAATTATCACTTTCACATGAACATATGAATAGGGGACTTTGCAGTAGGCCTACTGGCCCATGCTAGGGCAGTCTTCCTCAAACACAACCCTTCTCACTAGGACATATTTATTATAAAACGTTTGTGTTCTAGGACCTTGATCCCAGGACCAGTTAAACTAATGGAAGTAGGTCATGCTAACAGTTGTTTAACAAAGAATTTGCAGGAGATTTCCCCTGTATCAAGATACCATGGAATTGCTGTGTCAGACATGTATAATATTATTAATAGTAAACAACACAATCACTGTTTAGCATGACCTACTTGTACTCATGGGCCACACTCACCTGTGACATCATCTACAGCTGCTTCATCTCAACTCTATTCTAGTATATAAAATGTGATCTATGTTTTAGGCAGTTACGCTTTTTGATATTCAGCAGCATCAGTCATACGCAGTCAGCAGAAGAGGTACGCATCACAGACAGACATGAGGCCCTGCATCGCAGACCAGTATCTCATTCATATTAACTTGAAAATAACAAAAAGGCACAATATAGTGACTAGAACAATACACAAATAACTCGGGCATAGGAGAACCTAACTTATGACCACGTTTTGGTTCGACTTACACCATTAGCCGGTCTTGGACCATTATTGTCATAAAGGTCTGGAAAAGATAGTACGGAAAACTTTTTTGAAACACGTGGAGATAAGGTTCTTTAAGGAAAAACAGCATGGATTCAGGTATGGAAAATCCTGTCTTATGAATCTGCTGGAATTCTGTGACAGAACCACAGTAATAAGACAAGAAAGACAGGGTTTGGCGTACTGAAATTTCTTAGATAGTAGAACAGTATCTGATACAGTACCACAGACATCTGTACTAAAATTAAAGGATCAAGAAGGGTTAAAAGGTAGGGAGCTCCAGTGGATCAAGTAGTAACTAAATGACAGAAGGCAAAGAGTGATAGTAAAGGATGAAACCTCAGAATGGGAGAGATTAAAAAGTGCTGTTCCACAAGGATCAGTGTCAGGACCACTACTGTTACTATGAGTCCTATGTGCCACTCTTTAATGATAACGTAAAACTAACGAGAAGAATAAGAACAGGAGAGAACAGTGATAAACTCCAGAGACCTCAATAGACTGGAGATGTAATCCAATAAGTAATCAACCCAGAAGGAGAGAGGAAACAGGCCACAGAGGGAGAGAAGCTACATATATTAGGGAATGAAAAGGACTTGTGGGTTAATATAACACAAAGCACATTGCCAGATTTGAAAGTATAACGGCAGCGGCACATGTTAGACGAATAATTGAGTATGAGGCCCCAGCATAGAGCCCACCTGGATCATTAAAACGGGTAATGATCCACAGGTTTGTAAACAGGTGAGTGCCAGAACTGAGAGGAATGCATTGTGAGGAAAGACTGAAATAACTGAACCTGACGACCATAGAGGAGAGAAGGACAGGGGGAAACATAATCACTACGTACAAAATCTTAAGAGGAATTGAAAGGGCTTAAAGGGGCAGATTGTCTGAGATAAGAGGACCAGGATGAAGAGGAGACAAGTGGAAGCTGCTATCGCGGATGAACCAGGGTGGTTGAAAAGTGGAATGAATTGGATAAGGCAGTGGTGGAAGCGATCTCAATACACAGCTTCAAGAGTAAATATGACAAAGAGTAAAAAGCCAATAAACAAATCGGTAAGTACACACATGCACATTATATAGCATATTATTATATTATAATATATATATATATATATATATATATATATATATATATTAAAATTTTATATTATATATTTTATAATATATATATTATATATATATATATATATATATATATATTATATAAATTTTATATATATATGTCGTGCCGAATATGCAAAACTGGTCAATTAGCAAAAACTCATTTAAAATTAAGTCCTTTCTTAAAATTTTCTCCTATACGTTTAAAGATATATTTTTTTTCATTAATGTTAATGAAAAAAATTTTTAATTTTGCACCAGAAGAATCTTAGAAAACTTACCTAACCTTATTATAACAAGAACAATTTATTTTAGCCCAACCCAATAAATTAAAATTTTAGATTTGTTACAATAATTTAATACTAAACAAACACAGTGAAATATATTTTTTTTCGTTAGGTTCAGAATAATTTTGGCGAAATTTATTGCATACACAAATTTTCGCTTGTCCTATATGGCAAGATGAGCGTTGCTATTTAAGCCAAGATCGCAAGTTCTGCCTATTCGGCACGACATATATTATATATATATATATATATATATATATATTATATATATATATATATATATATATATATATATATATATATATATATATATATTTATATATATATATTACTCTTGTTATAATAAGGTTAGGTAAGTTTTCTAAGATTCTTTTGGTGCAAAATTAAAATTTTTTATAATAACATTAATGAAAAAAATATATCTTTAAACATATAAGAGAAAATTTCAGAAAGGACTTAATTTTAAATGAATTCTTGCTAATTGACCAGTTTTACATATTCGGCAGGAAAAGAGGGACTATAAATGTATTAATTCAAGAATTATGTGGAGTAAAATAAAGGTTGGATGTGAAAAGTGGGTTATAGTAAGCGTAGATGCTCCTAGAGAAGAGAGAAGTGTAGAAGAGAGAGAGATTTTGGGAAATGTTGAGTGAATGAGTGGGGAGTTTTGAACCAAGTGTGAGAGTAATGGTGGTTGGGGATTTTAATGCTAAAGTTGGCAAAAATGTTGTGGAGGCAGTAGTAGGTAAATTTTGGGGTGTCAGGGGTAATTGAAAATGGGGAGCCTTTAATTGAGCTATGTGTAGAGAGAGGTTTGGTAATAAATAATACATATTTTATGAAGAAGAGGTAAATAAATATACAAGGTATGATATAGCACGTAATGAAAATAGTTTGTTAGATTATGTATTGGTGGATAAAAGGTTGATGGGTAGGCTCTAGGATGTACCCGTTTATAGAGGGGCAACTGATATATAGGATCATTATTTAGTTGTAGCTACAGTTAGAGTAAGAGGTAGATGGGAAAAGAGGAAAATGGCAACAACAAACAAGAGGGAGGTGAAAGTGTATAAACTAAGGGAGGAGGAAGTTCGGGTGAGATATAAGCAACTATTGACAGAAAGGTGGGCTAGTGCAAAGATGAGTGGTGGGGGGGTTGAAGAGGGTTGGAACAGTTTTAAAAATGCAGTATTAGAATGTGGGGCAGAAGTTTGTGGTTATAGGAGGATGGGTGCAGAAGGAAAGAGGAGTAATTGGTGGAATGATGAAGTAAAGGGTGTGATAAAAGAGAAAAAGTTAGCTTATGAAAGGTTTTAACAAAGCATAAGTGTTACAAGAAGAGTAGTGTATATGGAGAGTAAAAGAAAGGTGAAGAGAGTGGTGAGAGAGTGCAAAAGGAGAGCAGATGATAGGGTGGGAGAGGCACTGTCAAGAAATTTTAATGAAAATAAGAAAAAAAATTGGAGTTAAACAGGTTAAGAAAGCCTAGAGAACGAATGGATTTGTCAGTTAAAAACAGTGTAAAGGAGTTAGTAGATGGGGAAATTGAGGTTTTGGGTAGATGGAGAGAATATTTTGAGGAACTTTTAAATGTCAACGAAGAAAGGGAAGCAGTAATTTCATGCACTGGCCAGGGAGGTATTCCATCTTTTAGGAGTGAAGAAGAACAGGATGTGAGTGTGAGGGAGGTGCGTGAGGCATTACGTAGAATGAAAGGGGGTTAAGTAGCTGGAACTGATGGGATCATGACAGAAATGTTAAAAGCAGGGGAGGATATAGTGTTGGAGTGGTTGGTATTTTTGTTTAATAAATGTATGAAAGAGTGGGAGGTACCTAGGGATTAGCAAAGAGCATGTATAGTCCCTTTATATAAAGGGAAGGGGGACAAAAGAGATTGTAAAAATAATAGAGGAATAAGTTTACTGAGTATACCAGGAAAAGTGTATGGTAGGGTTATAATTGAAAGAATTAGAGGTAAGACAGAATGTAGGATTGTGGATGAGCAAGGAGGTTTTAGATGTGTAGATCAAGTGTTTACATTGAAGCATATATGTGAACAGTATTTAGATAAAGGTAGGGAAGTTTTTATTGCATTTATGGATTTAGAAAAGGCATATGATAGAGTGGATAGGGGAGCAATGTGGCAGATGTTGCAAGTATATGGAATAGGTGGTAAGTTACTAAATGCTGTTAAGAGTTTTTATGAGGATAGTGAGGTTCAGGTTAGGGTGTGTAGAAGAGAGGGAGACTACTTCCCAGTAAAAGTAGGTCTTAGACAGGGATGTGTAATGTCACCATGGTTGTTTAATATATTTATAGATGGGCTTGTAAAAGAAGTAAACGCTAGGGTGTTCAGGAGAGGGGTGGGATTAAATTATGAGGAATTAAATACAAAAATAGGAATTAACACAGTTGCTTTTTGCTGATGATACTGTGCTTATGGGAGATTCTAAAGAAAAATTGCAAAGGTTAGTGGATGAGTTTGGGAGTGTGTGTAAAGGTAGAAAGTTGAAAGTGAACATAGAAAAGAGAAGGTGGTGAGGGTATCAAATGATTTAGATAAAGAAAAATTGGATATCAAATTGGGGAGGAGTATGGAAGAAGTGAATGTTTTCAGATACTTGGGAGTTGACGTGTCTGCGGATGGATTTATGAAGGATGAGGTTAATCATAGAATTGATGAGGGGAAAAAAGGTGAGTGGTGCGTTGAGGTATATGTGGAGACAGAAAACGTTATCTATGGAAGCAAAGAAGGGAATGTATAAAAGTATAGTAGTACCAACACTCTTATATGGGTGTGAAGCTTGGGTTGTGAATGCAGCAACGAGGTGGCGGTTGGAGGCAGTGGAGATGTCCTGTCTAAGGGCAATGTGTGGTGTAAATATTACGCAGAAAATTTGGAGTGTGGAAATTAGGAGAAGGTGTGGAGTTAATAAAAGTATTAGTCAGAGGGCTGAAGAGGGTTTGTTGAGGTGGTTTGGTCATTTAGAGAAAATGGATCAAAGTAGAATGACATGGAGAGCGTATAAATCTGTAGGGGAAGGAAAGCGGGGTAGGGGTCATCCTCGAAAAGGTTGGAAGGAAGGGGTAAGGGAGGTTTTGTGGGCGAGGGGCTCGGACTTCCAGCAGGCGTGCATGAGCGTGTTCGATAGGAGTGAATGGAGACGAATGGTATTTGGGACCTGGCGATCTGTTGGAGTGTGAGCAGGGTAATGTTTAGTGAAGGGATTCAGGGAAACCGGTTATTTTTATATATCCGGACTTGAGTCCTGGAAATGGGAAGTACAATGCCTGCACTTTAAAGGAGGGGTTTGGGATATTGGAAGTTTGGAGGGATATGTTGTGTATCTTTATACGTATATGCTTCTAAACTGTTGTATTCTGGGCACCTCTGCAAAAACAGTGATTATGTGTGAGTGTGGTGAAAGTGTTGAATGATGATGAAAGTCTTTTCTTTTTGGGGATTTTCTTTCTTTTTGGGTCACCCTGCCTCGGTGGGAGACGGCCGACTTGTTAACATTTTATATATATATATATATATATATATATATATATATATATATATTATATATATATATATATATATATTTTATAAAATATATATATATAAAATATATATATATATATATATGCAATAAGATCACAGTAAACAGGTGATTTCGGAATATGCAAAACAACCACTCTGAAAAAAATAGAGAAATTCCAAGCGCTTTCGTGACTACTCACATTATCAAGGAACTATGTATGTATGATAGTTCCTGATAATTGGAGTAGTCACGAAAGCGCTTGGAATTTCTCTGTTTTTTTCAGAGTGGTTTTGCATATATATATATACATATATATATATATATATATATATATATATATATATATATATATATATATATATATATATATATATATTATATATATATACATATATATAAATATATTATATATATATATATATATATATATACATATACATATAAATATATATATATATATATATGCATATATATTATATATATATATATATATATATATATATATATTATATATATATATTATATATGATTATATTATATATGTATATATATATGTATATAATAGTATATATATATATAATATATATATAATATATATATATATATATATATAATATATATATATATATGTATATTATATATATTATGTATATATATATATATTATATATATATATATATAATATATAATATATATATATATATATATATATATATATATATATTATATATATATATATATTATATATATTATATATATTAGATGCAGTAAGCGCAAGGTGAAAATTAAGGGAAAGCACAGGTGCAATTGACCAGGGGCCCTCGCATCTTAGCCCTCCCTTCACACACACCCCGCTGTGTACCACCAGCCAGGTCACCCCCCTGCTGTGTGCCACCAGCCAGGTGACCCCCTGCTGTGTACCACCAGCCAGGTCACCACCGGCTGTGTACCACCAGCTAGGTCACCCCCCGCTGTGCACCACCAGCCAGGTCACCCCCCTGCTGTGTGTCACCAGCCAGGTCACCCCCGGCTGTTTACCACCAGCCAGGTCCCCCCCCGCTGTGTACCACCAGCCAGGTCACCCCTCGCTGTGTACCACCAGCCAGGTCACCCCCCTGTTGTGTGCCACCAGAAAGGTAACCCCCTGCTGTGTACCACCAGCCAGGTCACCACCGGCTGTGTACCACCAACCAGGTCACCCCCGTTGTGTACCACCAGCCAGGTCACCCCCCGCTGTGTACCACCAGCCAGGTCACCCCCCTGCTGTGTGCCACCAGCAAGGTCACCCCCTGTTGTGTGCCTCCAGCCAGGTCACCACCTGCTGTGTACCACCAGCCAGGTCACCCCCCCCGCTGTGTACCACCAGCCAGGTCACCCCCCGCTGTATACCACCAGCCAGGTCACCCCCCTGCTGTGTGTCACCAGCCAGGTCACCCCCGGCTGTGTACCACCAGCCAGGTCACCCCCCGTTGTGTACCACCAGCCAGGTCACCCCCCGCTGTGTACCACCAGCCAGCTCACCCCCCTTCTGTGTGCCACCAGCCAGGTCATCCCCTGCTGTGTGCCATCAGCCAGGTCACCACCGGCTGTGTACCACCAGCCAGGTCACCCCCCGCTGTGTACCACCAGCCAGGTCACCCCCCGCTGTGTACCATCAGCCAGGTCACCCCACTGCTGTGTGTCACCAGCCAGGTCACCCCGGCTGTGTACCACCAGCCAGGTCATCCCCCGCTGTGTACCACCAGCCAGGTCACCCCCGCTGTGTACCACCAGCCTGGTTACCCCCGCTGTGTACCACCAGCCAGGTCACCCCCGCTGTGTACCACCAGCCAGGTCACCCCCCGCTGTGTACCACCAGCCAGGTCACCCCCGCTGTGTACCACCAGCCAGGTCACCCCCGCTGTGTACCACCAGCCAGGTCACCCCCCGCTGTGTACCAACAGGCAGGTCAACCCCGGCTGTGTACCACCAGCCAGGTCACCCCCGCTGTGTACCACCAGCCAGGTCACCCCCTCTGTGTACAACCAGCCAGGACACCCCCGCTGTGTACCACCAACCAGGTCACCCTCCGCTGTGTACCACCAGTCATGTCACCCCCCCCCGCTGTGGTACCACCAGCCAGGTCACCCCCTGCTGTGTACCACAAGCCAGGTCACCCCCTGCTGTGCACCAGCAGCCAGGTCACCCCCTGCTGTGTACCACCTGCCAGGTAACCCCCCGCTGTGTACCACCAGCCAGGTCACCCCCCGCTGTGTACCACCAGCCAGGTCACCCCCGCTGTGTACCACCAGCCAGGTCACCCCCCGCTGTGTACCACCTGCCAAGTCACCCCCCCTGTGTACCGTCAGCCAGGTCACCCCCGCTGTGTACCAAAAGTCAGGTCACCCCCGCTGTGTACCACCCGCCAGGTCACCCCCCGCTGTGTACCACCAGCCAGGTCACCCCCGCTGTGTACCACCAGCCATGTCACCCCCTGCTGTGTGCCACCAGCCAGGTCACCCCGGATGTGTATCACCAGCTAGGTCACCCCCCGCTGTGTACCACCAGCCAGGTCACCCCCCGCTGTTTACCACCAGCCAGGTCACCCCCCTGCTGTGTGCCACCAGCCAGGTTACCCCCTGCTGTGTACCAGCAGTTAGGTCACCCCCGCTGTGTACCACCAGCCAGGTCATCCCCGCTGTGTACCACCAGCCAGGTCACTCCCCGCTGTGTACCAACAGGCAGGTCACCTCCGGCTGTGTACCACCAGCCAGGTCACCCCCCGCTGTGTACCACCAGCCAGGTCACCCCCGCTGTGTACAACGAGCCAGGTCACCCCCCGCTGTGTACCACCAGCCAGGTCACCCCCCGCTGTGTACCAAGAGCCAGGTCACCCCCCGCTGTGTACCGCCAGCCAAGTCACTCCCCGCTGTGTACAACCAGCCAGGTCACCCCCCGCTGTGCACAACCAGCCAGGTCACCCCCCGCTGTGTACCACCAGCCAGGTCACCCCCTGCTTTGTACCACCAGCCAGGTCACCCCTGCTGTGTACCACCAGCCAGGTCACTCCCCCCTGTGTACCACCAGCCAGGTCAACCCCGCTGTGTACAACCAGCCAGGTCACCCCCCGCTGTGTACCACCAGCCAGGT
Source organism: Cherax quadricarinatus (assembly GCF_026875155.1). Classification (NCBI taxonomy): domain Eukaryota; kingdom Metazoa; phylum Arthropoda; class Malacostraca; order Decapoda; family Parastacidae; genus Cherax; species Cherax quadricarinatus. The sequence continues at coordinate 50,393,008 of NC_069419.1, read as the reverse complement.
CACTCCCCGCTGTGTACCACCAGCCAGGTCACTTCCGCTGTGTACCACCAGCCAGGTCACCCCCCGCTGTGTACCACCAGCCAGGTCACCCCCTGCTGTGTACCACCAGCCAGGTCACCCCCGCTGTGTACCACCAGCCAGGTCACCCCCCGCTGTGTACCACCAGCCAGGTCACCCGCTGCTGTGTACCACCAGCCAGGTCACCCCCTGCTGTGTATCACCAGCTAGGTCACCCCCTGCTGTGTACCACCAGCCAGGTCACCTCCGCTGTGTACCACCAGCCAGGTCACCCCAGCTGTGTACCACCAGCCAGGTCACCCCCCGCTGAGTATCACCAGCCAGGTCACCCCCTGCTGTGTACCACCAGCCAGGTCACTCCCCGCTGTGTACCACCAGCCAGGTCACCCCCTGCTGTGTGCCACCAGCCAGGTCACCCCCTGCTGTGTACCACCAGCCAGGTCACCCCCGCTGTGTACCACCAGCCAGGTCACCCTCTGCTGTGTACCACCAGCCAGGTCACCCCCTGCTGTGTACCACCAGCCAGGTCACCCCCTGCTGTGTACCACCAGCCAGGTCACCCCCTGCTGTGTACCACCAGCCAGGTCACCCACTGCTGTGTACCACCAGCCAGGTCACCCTCTGCTGTGTGCCACCAGCCAGGTCACCCCCCGCTGTGTACCACCAGCCAGGTCACCCCCGCTGTGTACCACCAGCCAGGTCACCCCCCGCTGTGTACCACCAGCCAGGTCACCCCCGCTGTGTACCACCAGCCAGGTCACCCCCCGCTGTGTACCACCAGCCAGGTCACCCCCCGCTGTGTACCACCAGCCAGGTCACCTCCGCTGTGTACCACCAGCCAGGTCACCCCCGCTGTGTACCACCAGCCAGGTCACCCCCCGCTGTGTACCACCAGCCAGGTCACCCCCCCTGTGTACCCAGCCAGGTCACCCCCGCTGTGTACCACCAGCAGGTCACCCCCGCTGTGTACCACCAGCCAGGTCACCCCCCGCTGTGTGCCACCAGCCAGGTCACCCCCCGCTGTGTACCACCAGTCAGGTCACCCCCGGTGTGTACCACCAGCCAGGTCACCCCCTGCTGTGTACCAGGAGCTAAGGTAACTTTCTCATCGGTCCTCTCATTTTAACTAATGGACCCCCGAGCTCCAGCAAGGTGAGGTGTTCTCAGAAAGTTACCCCGTAAACAGTTTGCTGTGCGTTATGCCTAAGACAAGAGAATTCCAGCAGGTAACTGTATTGTGATGAACTGTGAAGCCGACGTGTGCTGGGTCACCAGGTCACGCTGGATGTGTTCTTGGGTCACCAGGTCACTCTGGAAGTATTCTTGGGTCACCAGGTCACTCTTGAAGTTTCCCCTGGGTACACCCAGGTCACTCGTGGACCGTATTCTAGGGTCACCAGCGGTCACTCTGATGTTCTTGGGTCACCAGGTCACTCTGGAAGTGTTCTTGGGTCAGCCAGGTCACTCTGGCTGTGTCTTGGTCACCAGATCACCCTTGAAGTGTTCTTGGTCACCAGCAGGTCACGCTGTGTACCACGTGGTCTGTGGTCGCACACAGTCGCGCTGGAAGTGCCATGGGTCACCAGATTAATCTGGACGTGTTCCCCTTGGGTCACTAGGGTCACCCCGGGAAGTGTTCTTGGGTCACCCAGGTCAAGCTGGAAAGTGTTCTTGTATCACACAGTTCATGCTGGATAAGTGTTCTTGGGTCACCAGGTCCATTCTGGAGTGTTCTACTGGGTCCACCAGATCACTCTGACGTGTTTTGGGTCACCGATCACTCTTGAATGTTTTCTGGGTCACCAGGTCACTCAGAACAGTGTTCTTGGGTCACCAGGTCAGCAGGACCTGTGTTCTGTGGCTCACCAGGTCATGCTGATGTATTCTTGGTCATCAGGTCACTCTGTGAAAGTTTTCTTGGTCCACCAGATCACGCTGCGAAGTGTTTTTGGAACACCAGCATCACTCTTGAGTGTCTTTGTTCACCAGGTCGCTCTGAAGTGTTCAGGGACACCAGGTCACACTGGAAGTGTTCTTGGATCACCAGGTCAGCTGGAGTGTCTTGGGTCAACCAGGTCACACTGGAATGTGTTCTTGGATCAGCCAGGTCACGCTGGAAGTGTTCTGTGATCACCAGGGTCACACTGGAAGTGTTCTTGGTCACCAGGTCACCGCCTGGACTGTTCTGGTCACCCAGGTCACCCGCTGGAAGTGTTCTTGGAGTCCACCAGGTCACGCTGACGTTCTTGGTCACCAGGTCACGCTGAAGTGTTCTTGCGTCCACCAGGTCACGCTGGAAAGGTTCTTGGGTCACCAGGTCACGCTGGACGCTGTTCGTGGTCACCAGGTCACCCCGATGTTCTTGGTCACCAGTCACCCTGGAATGTCTGGGTCACCAGGTCACGCTGGAAAGTGTTCCTTGGGTCACACCAGATCACGCTGGAAAGTGTTTTTTGTCACCATATCACGCTGGAAAGTGTTCGTTGTTCACCAGATATGCTGGAAAGTGTTCTTGGCTACACCAGATTCACGCTGGAAGTGTCTTGGTCACCAGGTCACGCTGGACGTGTTGCTGGGTCACCAGGTCACGCTGGAGTGTTCCTTGGGTCACCAGGTCACGCTGGAAGTTTCTTGGGTCACCAGATCACGCTGAAGTGTTCTTGGGTCACCAGGTCACGCTGGAGTTTCTTGGGTCACCAGATCACGCTGGAGTGTTCTTGGGTCACCAGATCACGCTGGAAGTGTTCTTGGGTCACCAGGTCACGCTGGAACGTGTTTTTGGTCACCAGATCACCTGAAGTGTTCTTGGGTCACCAGTCACGCTGGAAGTGTTCTTTGGTGCAACCAGTCACGCTGGAAGTGTTCTTGGGTCACATGGTCACGCTGGAAGTGTTCTTGGGTCACCAGATCACGCTGGAAGTGTTCTTGGGTCACCAGGTCACGCTGGAAGTGTTCTTGGGTCACCAGGTCACGCTGGAAGTGTTCTTGGGTCACCAGGTCACGCTGGAAGTGTTCTTGAGTCACCGGTCACCTGGAGTGTTCTTGGGTCACCGGTCACGCTGGACGTGTTCTTGGGTCACCAGGTCACGCTGGAGTGTTCTTGGGTCACCAGGTCACGCTGGAAGTGTTCTTGGGTCACCAGGTCACGCTGGAAGTGTTCTTGGGTCACCAGGTCACGCTGGAAGTGTTCTTGGGTCACATGGTCACGCTGGAAATATTCTTGCGTGTCTGGTGAATTGTTTCATGTGAATTGTGTCAGATGGATTTCAGCTGATGAATTATATCAGAAGATCTCCAGCAAGAGAATTTTATCGTATTAGTTTTTTGTTTCATCATGGGAAATGTTTCAGGGTGAATGTTATCATGTGATTTATTTCAGGTGAATACATCAGCGGAATTGATTTGGTAGGTGAATTTTTTTCCCAAGTGAGTTTAATCAAGCAAAGTTGTATTGTTTTTTCCCGGATTTATTTTATTGAGTGACCTGTAACAGTGGAATTTTTAATCAGTGGATTTTATCATGGGATTTCACAAGTGGATTTTATTCACCAGGCAGTGGAATTTTATTCAAGTGAATGTTTATCAAGGATTTTATCAAGTGGATTTTTATCCAAGTGGATTTTATTAAGTCGAATTTAGCAAGTGATTTTTATCAAGTAAATTTTGATCAATAGTGAATTTTATCAAAGTGAGTTTTGTACATCAAGTGAATTTTATCAAGTAATTTTATCAAGTGGATTTTTTCAAGTGTTTTACAAGTGGATTTTATTAATGTGAATGTTATTAAGGGATTTTATCAGTGGATTTTATCAAGTGAATTTTTATTCAATGAATTTACGGAGTGATTTTTACAGTCAAGGAATTTTATCAAGTGGTATTTTATCAAGTGGATTTTATCAAGTGAATTTCTTCAGGTGAATTTTATCAAGTGGATTTTATAAGGGATTTCATATCACGTGAATTTTTATCAAGTGTGGATTTTATCACAAGTGAATTTTATCAGTGATTTATCAAGTGAATTTTTGGGTCAAGTGGATTTTTATCACAAGTGGATTTTGTCAGTCAATGAATTTTTGTCAAGTGAAGTTTATCAATGAATTTTAGTCAGTGGATTTTATCAAGTGGAAATATCTTTATCAGTGAATTTTATCAGTGAATTTTATTAAGTGAATTTTTTAAGTGAATTTATCAAAGTGATTTCATCAAGGAATTTTATCAAGTTTTTTGATTTTTATTAAGTGAAATGTTTCAGGTGAATTTTATCATGTGATTTATTTCACGTGAATTACATCAGGCGAATTGATTTAGGTGAATTTTTTTTCCAAATGAGTTTAATCAAGCAAAATTTGTATTGATTTTTTCAGATTTATTTTATTGAGTGAACTGTAACAAGTGAATTTTTATCAAGTGGATTTTATCAAGTGGATTTTATCAAGTGGATTTTATCAAGTGACTTTTATCAAGTGAATTTTATCAAGTGGATTTTATCAAGTGGATTTTATCAAGTGGATTTTATTAAGTGAATTTTAGCAAGTGAATTTTATCAAGTAAATTTTATCAAGTGAATTTTATCAAGTGAATTTTATCAAGTGAATTTTATCAAGTGAATTTTATCAAGTGGATTTTATCAAGTGGATTTTATCAAGTGGATTTTATTAAGTGAATTTTATTAAGTGAATTTTATCAAGTGGATTTTATCAAGTGAATTTTATCAAGTGAATTTTATCAAGTGGATTTTATCAAGTGAATTTTATCAAGTGGATTTTATCAAGTGGATTTTATCAAGTGAATTTTATCAAGTGAATTTTATCAAGTGGATTTTATCAAGTGGATTTTATCAAGTGAATTTTATCAAGTGGATTTTATCAAGTGAATTTTATCAAGTGGATTTTATCAAGTGAATTTTATCAAGTGGATTTTATCAAGTGGATTTTATTAAGTGAATTTTATCAAGTGAATTTTATCAAGTGAATTTTATCAAGTGGATTTTATCAAGTGAATTTTATCAAGTGAATTTTATCAAGTGAATTTTATTAAGTGAATTTTATTAAGTGAATTTTATCAAGTGGATTTTATCAAGTGAATTTTATCAAGTGAATTTTATTAAGTGAATTTTATTAAGTGAATTTTATCAAGTGAATTTTATCAAGTGGATTTTATCAAGTGAATTTTATCAAGTGAATTTTATCAAGTGAATTTTATCAAGTGAATTTTATCAAGTGAATATCATCAGAGGAAATAAAACAAAGAGCTGTAAGTATTCTTCATAATATTCAGAACTTATTATTACAACAAACAAATAACCCGCACTTAGCAGACTGAAATTTAGGCAGACATTTCGGTCCATTAACAAGTTGATGATCCGAAAATGTCGTCTTGAAGTTCATTTTCCTGTGTGCGGGTCATTTGTGTATTGTTCCAGTCACTGTATTGTGCATTTCTGTTCTTTATTACTGTGATATTTAATACATATAACTTAATGTAATAATATATCCTTGTGACAAGAGTCACCTTGAAACCACGGAGAGGGTGGGGTCTGAACTCATGGCTTGTGAGTTCTAAAATTCACAGGCCGGTGCGTTAACCACTGGGCCAACTGGCTGTAATATGATTCATCCAACTAGGTTTACTTCTATACACCACAGGGAGGTTAGCATGGGCCACCACTGTGACTACAAATGTGAGTTATTACTTATGAATTTCCCACCAATCTGGCTATGGTGAGCTCTAGCTCAAGTCCCCTCAAAACCGCCATCATGACTCACGAAATCGTAATAACAGACTGGCGGGAGAGTCATCTGTAAAAAGTTGCATTTGTGGTCACAGTGGTGGCCCATGCTAACCTCCTTATGGTGTATAGAAATATATCTAGTTGGATTAATCATATTAAACAGCTTGCCTAGTGGCTTATTAACATTAGCCTGGAGTTGTAGGACTCACGCGCCATGGGTTCTAACCCTCACCCGTTCCGTGGTTTGTTTACAATCGTGTTATTACGATTTCGTGAGCCAAGAGTCACTTTCACTGGCTGCCAAGAAGAGCAAACAGACGTGTGTTATTGAATCCCGCACCTGTGATGGAGGGCGCGCAGCCTTGCATGCAACAAGGGGTTGGGGAAAGTTTTCACTACTATACAATTCTCTTTTTCTTTAATGTTTTTTTTTCACCCATTTCTTTCAGAAACTTGAAGGTGCACTTCTTATGAGCCGAGGATGCGAGAAGCTCCTGTAGTCACGGTGATCTTAATCTCTCTGATGCTGGTAACACTACCTACATCACAATCATTATGCTGGAAGAATACACAAATAACCTGCACTTAAGAGAGGGAAAACTTATGACGACATTTCGGCCGACTTAGTGACTTTTTTATTGTACATTGTACTGGAGATTGTGTTGACCACTACAGAACAACACACCAGCAACCTCCGCTTCATAAATGCTAAATAAAGACTTCTGTGCAACATAGATAAAAAAAAACTAATACTGTTTCAGACTCTTTTTTCTGATCGTCTGTCTTGTATCATTTAATTAACTTTCATTATATCAACAAATTTATCGTAACCTCAGAAGCTTTACCTCTGGAAGCTTTCCTGATGTATTATGATAGGTCATCTTTGAATGAATCACCCAAACATGGAGTGAGATACACAAATATCCGCTCCTCAGCCACACGGGCTGGTGGATCGTTAGGGTCTCCATGCACACACAACTGCTGTCTTTACCGATATGATGAATGTACTTTGAACTTGATGAGCATTTGATTGGAACTGGCCTAAACCCATTTTTCTGAACAGATGATTCGCTCACGATGAAAGTGGAATTAGAGGCGGGACTGCTAGCATTATGCTGACCCTCACACACACTGCCTCACACCTTAGTGATGGGTTATGTGTTTCTCGGAAATTCTTGGGAAATAATACATATGCAAACAGAGAAATGACTGTAATATCGGCTCACTCCTCTGGGATTTTTTTTTTGCACCAGTTTTTTCGCCAGATATTAAAATTTATTTTCAGATTACTACTGATTATTACTGATAAAATATAACTTGAAAACATCAACTATCTCAAAATAAGAACAAGTTTTTAATGCTTCATCTGGTGGCAGCTGATGTCATTACCTGACCAGCCGGGATGTGGTTCGTACGTCGGTTTACGTGTGGCCAGCAGTAACAGCCTGGTTGATCAGGCTTCGATCCACCGCGAGGCCTGGTCACGGACCCGACCGTGGGGGCGTTGACCCCGAACCCCCCTCCAGTTATACTCCAGGTGTTTTCGTGACTGGACGATTACGTAGCATGGGTAAGCCCAGTAGTTGCTTAGGCACTGAAGGAGTCATAACATGACTATAACCCGCTTCATGGGACAGTTTTCCCTGACGAAAAAAACACCACGACCACCATCTGCCTCAGGTTAATACCACTAATATTTCTCATACAAGAGAAATATCTTCCCTAACGCCTGTAGTGTAAGTATTCTCGACTAGATGGAGGAAGCTGGTATGATTTCGGCTGCGGTGATGCGTCTCTTCATCGAACAGCAACAGTGACAGTAGAGCGAGACCAAACATTTTCTTGGGGTAGCCTGACAGCTACTCTCTCCAGGGAAAGAATAACTTACAGTGTAAAGGTATCTTTCTGCAACATAACAGGTGATCAAGGCAGATGCATTCATACGATCATTAATCAGTTGCTTGATGATGACATACTAATCGTTTCATGGAATTTTATGGTAATTCAAAATACTACTACTACTACTACTACTACTACTACTACTACTACTACTACTACTACTACTACTACTACTACTACTACTACTACTACTACTACTACTGCCACTACTACTACTTATTACTCTCCTGATTTCTACTACTATTACTAATTACTACTATTATTATTATTATTATTATTATTATTATTATTATTATTATTATTATTATTATTATTATTATTATTATTATTATTATTATTATTATATATTATTATTGTTGTTGTTATCAGTGTTATTACAAAATAATTACGGAAAGTTTGCAAATAAAACGTAGTTGAAAACAGTAATGAAAAGAACTTGAAAGAAAAAAAATTAAATTATTTTTATAAATGAAAAATGAAAGCAAGTAAAAGTTAAGGAAAAAAATAAAAATATTGAGGAGAACAGGAAAGGCGAAGAGGAAGTAAAACTGGAAGAAAAAAATATGAATAACACAGAATTTCGTGGAAAGAAAAAAAACAAAAAGGAAATATTAAACGTGGCAAAACTGGAGAAGCAGAAAGCAGGAAGAAGAACAGCGAGATGAAAAATGAAAAAAATAATTGATAAAAAGATAGTAATATGAAACGCCAGAGCAACAAAAAGAACGAGAATTAGCTAGTGAAAGAGGATGTGAACATAGAGAGAGAGAGAACAACATAGAACTCAACAAGCAGCAGGAGTTACCGCACCCGAGCCCTTGTTTACGACCAATAAAGAGACACACTTCCCAGTCAGCTGAGTCTCTTGTGGCCACCTCTCCCTTCCTCCTTCCTTCCCATCCTCCCTTACTTCCCACTCTCTCCCTCGTCTCCTCCCTCCCTACTTCCCTCGTTTCCTTCCTCCCTCCCTACCCTCCTTCCCTCGATTCTTCCCTCCCTCCCCTTTTTTCTTCGCCCTCACTGACGTGGTATCAAAAGCAAGAATCAATGCTGGTGCTCCCTCCAGCGGCCCTCCCTAAGGACATGTTATTTCTGTCATGGCTTCTTATTTATGGTTGCTGGTTGCAAGGCTAGTGCTAGAAGAACTTCCCTTCCATACCACTTGATTTGCCTTCAAAGCGGCCTAGGGATGCTTATGATATACTTAATTTTTTGTGTGAGTGGATTCAGGCTTGTTTCTGTTTTTTTTTTTTTGTGTATCTAGGGGTTAGGGGTTCGAAGTCAGGGGATAGGGTTTCCATGTCTTCGGGATGTATTCACACGTAAGAAGCCTCATTTTCATTGGGAATGTGAGTTAAGTAGGAGCACCATTAGTACACTGAGAGAAAGCACAATAAGTGTCCAAGGCCCATGACTGTTCAACAGCCTCCCACCAGACAAAAGGGGAATTACCAATAGACCCATGGCTGCTTTCAAGAGGGAGTCGGACAGATACCTAGAGTCAGTACCCGATCAGACTGAGTGCTGCCAGCAGTAATATCCTGGTTCATCAGGCCCTAATCCCCCGGAGACCTGGTCAAGCACTAGGTCGAAGGGGCACTGACCCCCGGAACACCCTCCAGGAAGGAACAGGTACACTTAAGTACAATTATCACAGTGTAATTTACCTAAATTAACCCACAAAAGTCAGAGTGACTTATTTCCATTGCTTACGATAAACAACATGGATATATATATATATATATATATATATATATATATATATATATATATATATATATATATATATATATATATATATATATATATATATATAATAGTTTTCATACCATGCTTACAACGCTTACATCATTAATTTCCTGTAGAATTGTTGCAAAGTCGAAACAAACAGCTAGACTGCGGATGTTCCCACTAGATTCATTGCAGCAGTGTAACACACCCTGTAAAGACAAGATTGACTTTTACGTGTTGGGGAAGGTGTAAATCCCTTCACTTTCAACAAACATAAAAACGAGGAAACTTTTATTAGGTAGTGTTAGACTGGTTTTACTCTCAATATTCTCACTCGTTTATCCGTACAATCCACTGGTAAAGTTACCGAATGTATTTGTTTTAGCAGCTCCACGTGAAAGAGATAAACTGTATACAATATTGACAGGATGGAAAAATAAACAGAAATGCGGTATAATTCGATCGTTTACTGATAACGTTTCGCCCACACAGTGGGCTTTATCAGGTCACAAACATCTACCTGGGTGAACAGTGCATGAGTATGTATAGGTCGAGAGTCAGTTGGAGAATGCTGGGATGGTTGGATCTGAGACGGACCCCCACGGGACGGGCGGTGTTTATATAGTTACGTAGGATAACTATGAAGAAGTTTCCTGGTAAGGAGTTCACTTATAAAAGAGGGGACTACACAGGTATGAGGAATTTAGTGCACGAGGTACAATGGGAAAGAAAACTGGTGGAAAAAACAGTGAATAAAATGATGAAATCCGTGACCACAAAATGAAAAGTGGCGGAAGAGAGGTTCATACCTAAGGGTGAACAATACTCTTCTCCAGACTGAGGGACTGACCACCTCAAAACTTTAAGGGTGATGGACTGATTACATCGTCTTCAAGTCTCTTCTGCTTCTATCAACTTTGCTGTACTCGACTGAAGAAGCCTACTGTGTAGCCGAAACGTTTCGAAATAAAGATACCTAACTGTTGCATATGTGTCTTACCTAAACATACCTTAGGGTAACAGAGTCGATGGAAAGCCAGAACGAGCCTTTCGTTCCCCCAAAGTGTGTTATAGACAGGGCCAAAACTAAGTGCGCTAAAGAATAGAAAAAGTATAGAAGACCAAGGACCCAGGAAAATAAGGAGATTAGCTAAAGAGCCAGAAATGAATATGCATGGACAAGGAGCGAGGCCCAGCGGCAATACGAGAATGAACAGCATCGTGAGCCAAATCTGATCCGAAACTGTTGTACAGCCGCATCAGGAGGGAAAACAACAGTCAAGCACCAGGTATTCAGACTGAAGAAGGAAGGAGAGGAGATCACAAGAAACTACTACGAAATATGTTAAGAGCTAAACACAAGATTCAAGCATTATTTTCAGTGGAGACAGACTAGACTACAATACACTGGAATGGTAGGGTACACCAACAAGTGCTGGACACATTACACACAACCGAGGAGAAAGTAAAGAGGCTGCTTAGCGAACTAGATACCTCAAAGGCGGTGGGACGGTACATCTCTTCGTGAGTCCTAAGAGAGGGAGTAGAGGCTCTGTGCGTGGCACTAACAACAATCTTCAACACATCTATCGAAACAGGAGTAACTACCTGAGGTGTGGAAGACAGTAAACGTTGTCCCAATCTTTATGAAAGGAGACTGGCAGGTTGCAATAAACTATCGACCATTGTAACTGACATGTATATCACACAAAGTCATGGTGATTATCAGGAAAAGACTGGTGGAGCACCTAGAAAGGAATGAGCTTATTCATGATAACCAGAATTATTTCAGGGAGGGGAAATTCTGTATCACAAACCTATGGAGTTTTACGACATGGTGACACAAGGCAGGAGAGGGAGAAGGATGTGTAGACTGAATTTTTTTGGACTGTAGGAAGGTTTGCTACACAGTTCAGCACAAGAGTTTAGTGCAAAAGCTGGAGGAGCAGGCATGATTAACAGGAAAGACACAGCAATGGATCAGAGAATATCTGACAGGAAGGAAACGAGTGATGGTATGTGACGAGGTGTCCGATTGGGTTCCTGTGACGAGCAGGGATCCACAAGGGTTAATCCTAGGGCCAGTACTGTTACTGGTATATGTGAATGATTTGACGGAAGGGATAGATTCAGAGGCATCCTTATTTCTAGACGACGTGAAGCCATGCGGAGAATTTAAGTGGATGAGGATCAGGTAGAACTATGAAGGGACCTGGACAGGCTGCAGGCCTGTTCCAGCATAAGGCTCCTTGAGTTTAACCTCACCAAGTGCAAAGTCATTAAGACTGAGGAAGGTCAAAGAAGACCGAAGACAGTACAGGCTAGGGAGACAATGATTAGAAACCTCACTCAAGGGAAAGGATTTGGGGTGAGTATAATACCGAGCACATCTCCTGAGGCGCACATCAACCAAGTAACTTCTTCAGCACATGGGCGCCCAGCAAACTTAAGAATAGCGTATCGACACCTTAGCAAGGAATCGTTCAAAGTACGTTAGGCCTATATTGGAATATGCATCACCAGTAAGGAGCCCACACCTGGTTAAACATGCCAAGAAATTAGAGAAAGTGCAAAGGTTTGCAACAAGATTAGTCCCGGAGCTTAGGGGCATGTCCTAAGAGGAGAGGTTAAGGAAAATCGACCTGTCGACACTGGGGGAAATCATACCACAGGCGGAGATTGAACTCGTGGCGAGTGAGTCGTATAATGTTAATGCAAAAAATTTTAACTTTGCACCAAAAGAATCTTAGAAAACTTACCTAACCTTAATCTAACAAGAGCAATTTATTTTAGCCTAGCCCAACTAAATATATTTTAAATACGATTACAATAATTTAATACTAAACAAACACAGTGAAATATATTTTTTTCGTTAGGTTCAGAATGATTTTGGCGAAATTATTGCATACACAAATTTTCACTTGTCCTATATGGCAAGATGAGCGTTGCTATTTAAGCCAAGATCGCAAGTTCTGCCTATTCGGCACGACATATATAATATATATATATATATATATATATATATATATATATATATATATATATATATATAATATATATATATATATATATATATATATATATATATATATATATATATATATATATATACACCTAGTTGGATGAATCTTATTGTAACCAGCTGGTCCAGTGGCTTACGCGCTGGCCTGCAGTTTTAAGACTCTCCCGCCACGAGTTCAATCCCCACCCGTGTATGGTTTGTTTGCAGTCACGCTATTACGATTTCGTGAGTCACTGGAAAACAGAAGGAATAGGGACGACATGATAACATATAAAATACTGAGAGAAGTTGGCAAGGCAGATGGTGAGAGGATGCTGCAGAGATGGGACACTGCAACAATGAGTCACAAGTGGAAGTTGAAGACTCACAGGGATGTTAGGAAGTATTTTTTCAGTCATAGAGTTGTTGGGAAGTGGAACATTCTAGAGAGTGATGTAGTGGAGGCAGGATCCATACACAGCTTTAAGAAGAAGTACAGTGAAGCTCAAGGAGAAGGGAGAGAGTGCTCCTAGTAAGGACAAGCGAAGAGGCGGGGCCAGGAGCTGTGAACTGACCCCTACAACTACAAATAGATGAGTACAGACTTAGGAGGACAATATATGAAAGTTATTGACTGTGGAGTGCAGATGAAAGCGAAAAATAAAATAATATCAATAAGCTAATAAAATAACCAGCGGTTTCAAAAGCTGGAAAAAACCTCCTCTCGGGTTCACAAATCCAGACTTTAAGGGCACTAACATTTTTAAAGCAAAATTTTTCGCTCACATGCAATCGCAAGAAGGGAACAGGTTTGAGCAGCGAGCACCACACCATTACTTAGCCAGCTGAAAGTTTGTGTGAAGTTGTGAGGTGCGGTGTCTGTCCTGCTGGGTGGCAAGTACTTAAAGTTACTAGAGTTAGTGTGGACCAACACCCACCCTTAGCTGCTGCTGCTGTTGCTACTGCTGCTGCTGCTGCTGCTACTGCTGCTGCTGCTGCTGTTGCTGCTGTTGCTGCTACAACTACTACTGCTGCTAGTGCTGCTACTGCTAGTGCTGCTGCTGCTGTTGTTGCTGCTGCTGCTGTTGGTGCTATTACAACTACTACTACTGCTACTGCTAGTGCTGCTGCTGCTGCTACTGCTAATGCTGATGTTGTTCCTGTTGGTGGTGCTACTACTACTACTAGCGTTGGTGGTACTGCTACTACTAGCGGTGGTGGTGCTACTACTACTATCAGCGGTGGTGGTGCTACTACTACTGGGGCTGCTACTGTTGCTGCTCCTGTAATGCTGCTACCGTTGCTGTTCATGTAGTGCTGCTGCTGCTCTTGTTGGGGCTACTGATGCTGCTGTTGCTGCTGTTAGTGGTGCCGCTGCTGCTTCTACTGTTGGTGCTGCTGCTACTACTTCCGGTGTTTCTGATGCTGCTGTTGCTCCTGTTAATGCTGCTTCTATTGCTGCTACTGCTCCTGTTGGTCCTACTACTGCTGCTTCTACTATTGGTGCTCCACTGCTGCTGCTTCTGTTGGTCCTGCTACTACTACTACTACCACTACTACCGCTGCTGTTGTTGCAGCAACACTAATAGGAGCAGCAGCTAGTGCCGCTGCTCCTATTAGTGTTGCTAGTGTTGCTCTTATTAGTGCTGTTGCTGCTCCTGTTATTGCTGCTCCTACCACTGCTGCTGCTGCTGCTAATGTTGCTGCTAGTGCTGCTGCTCCTCCTATTGTTATTGGTGGTGGTGGTGCTGTTCTTGTTTGAGCTGCTGCTGCTCCTTTTGGAGCTGCCGTTGCTGCTGTTGATGCAGCTGCTGCTGCTGCAGTGTGATGCTGCTAATACTGTTGGTGATGCTATTGCTGTGATAATCCCGCAGACTGAATCCGAAGTAAAGGAAAAAGGGAGGAAACGAGAGAGAGAGAGAGAGAGAGAGAGAGAGAGGAGACAATTACCTCAATTACTAATAAAAGCCGTCACCACCTGCTCTTCCTAGGCTCAGGACAAGAAACTAAACACGGCTCCAGCAGAAGGCAGTGATACAAGACGAATCTGAGCTTCAGCAGATAAGCCCAAGAGTCACAAGGTACACTAGGATTAATCAGGCCCTGATCCCCCGTCAGCCCTGGTCATGGACCGAACCACGGGAGCGTTGACCCTCGGTACACCCTCCAGGTATACTCCAGCGGTGTGGTATAAGAGATAACATTTACTAATTCTGAGAGTTAGTCACTCAGGGATAGACTTTTTCAGGGATGGACTCGCTCACTGATGGACTCTCTCAGGGATGTTTATGAACATGGAAATGGAAAAAAAAAAATCACCAAAGATTAAACACAACAGAATATATGAGATTAACTACATCTAAAAACCTTAGTAATATACCCTTAAAATAATTAATCACTTGAAGAATACTCAACATTATTATAACATACAATGATATATATTACCTCTTCACGTCATAGAATACAAAATAAGAGAGATTATCTGAGATGACCCCTTCCTTTAATTTATTACAAAATATAGCAATTAAGCATGTATAAATCCTAAGAGAAGGACACAGGGTCATATTTTGGTTTGTATCGATCAATCATCAGCAAGATTGTTGCACATTCCACCAGATATACTGAAAAAAAAAATACTTCTGCAAAAATAGTCAGTTTATAACCATCCTTCAAACACAATAAATCAGGGAATGGGTGGGGTTTGAACCCATGTCTTAGAACTCACAGGCCAGTGCGTTAACCACTGGACCATCTGGCTCTAATAATTCCACTTAGTTAAATTTCTGTACACTACACGAAGTCTAACATGGGAAACCACTGTGACCACAAATACAGAATTTTATAGACGAATCCCACAGGAACGTGGCTATGTCGTGCTCTAGTTCAACTTCCCACAATGCCGCCATTATAACACACTTGCCATGAGTTGAATTCCCACGCATTTCGTGATTCGTTGCAACTGTCTTATTACGATTTCGTGAGTCACTTCAAGCCAAATCCTGCAGGGACCGAGACACTGAAAACTGAAACTGAAACTAGTCATCAGTCATTATCACAGCCAGACACTCTGGAATAACACTTCCCTGATCTCCTGTTGACACCCGAGTTCCTTCTGGGCTAGTATCCACTTGCCAGAATTGTATTTCCGATTTCTCACATGTTAATACTCCCTATGGTTATCTGAGCTTCTGTCAGTGTTATGGCTCTCTGAAGGACGCACCACAGGCCCAGCAGGACCTTAGTACCAAGCTAGCATTTCCTCTCGTTATCTCGCCACTGCTAAACCCTTGAGCAGTGGACTAATTTAGTTACAAGATTCACAACATAATATCGGACCTAACACAACAGTTATAGACAAATGCATAAAACATACATAAAATAAAAAAAAATATTTTAGCATAAGTAATATATGAGGATAAATTAAACACAGAAAGACACTTCTATGATATAGAGAGACAGATACAAGGCTAGACAGTCACCAGACACGTATTAGGTTACACAGCGGAAATATACAAAAGGGCACAGCAAACAAAATCTATAATTCTCTTGTACTTATGAATTATAATAAGCAGTAGAAAGCATTATTTGAAAACAAAGAAGTTAATTATCCGGACAGGATGTTCTTGGTTGGTTTAAGATAAAGTTTATTGACTGCGAGGGTTACAGTGTCTGCATAACATCTCTCCACCATCAGACAAGGATAATACTATCTTTTAAAATGAGATTTAAGTTAGCTCTTCTTGTATAGGCACCATGAAATATATACTTGTCAGTGTATAAAGATATAAACACCTATCGTAGACACAGGATATAACATACACATCTATTTGTATACATACATTCACGTTTTAGTGTGTGTGTTTTTTTTATGTGGGGCGGGGAGAAATTTCTCCTGACGTGGGTCAGGAGAAATGGCTAGCCGTTAGTTGAAGATTTTTTGTCATTTGACCGAGGCTTTCCACCAGCTACTCAGTCCACCACACATAAACTTACGTATAAACGTATCCCAATAGAAAAAAGTCACTGAGTATTATTGGTTATCCCAGGTTCTCTACACATATGCTGCTATGTATGATAATTTATGTAACTGTATTTGTGTATACCTGAATAGACTTACTTACATCACAACACAGTAAGAGATGGCAGTAGGTTTTCCAGCCAATTTAAAAACAAGAGACCACTACCCAGCAGCGGTCTAAGATACCACGTTATTCACTCAATTATTTGATGACTGCCATTCGTTTTCTTATGAAAAATGCAATTACATATTTTTACACAGGGATTATTTAACATTTTGCAATCTCTAAAATATAATGTATATAATTAAACATAATCTACTGATGATGCTGGAACTTGGATGGTTAATCTAGTAAACAGAGTTAATTACTCTGAGGGTCAGTCACCTGGTGAGTAATTATGACATTAATAAGATAAATGTTCTCTCCACTTACTCAGCGCTTAAGCTGCGACATAATAATGTATACTTATGAATGTAGACTGAGAGGATGTTTTTAATATATCTGCCGTCTCCCACCAAGGTAGGGTGACTCGATAAAGATAAAGATGAAACACTTTCATTGTCATTCATTTAATCACTCTCTAGCCAGGAGTGTGTCGACATCCCAGCTCAGATAACTTTCCAGACAGCAACATTTCCACCCTTCCTTCCGAGTGCAGGTAGTGTACTTCCCACCTCCAGGACTCAAGTCCATCTAACACATTTCTCTGAATCCCTTCATATTATCCTGCTCACATTCCAACAGCATGTCAAATCATAAAAAAAACTTACTTCTATTCACTTCTGTCTAACATGTTCACACAGGCCTGTTGGATATTCAAGCCTGAAGAACTCAAAACATCCCATACCTCTTCCTTCCAGTCATTCCTGGGATGAGCTCTGCCCCTTCTTCTCTTTACCTTATATTTATTTGCCTCCCTGTAGCCATCCTATTTTGCTTTCTACTCTCTTTATCTTCAAACCACGTCAACAATTCCTCCTCCGCCCCTTTGAATACTCTTGGTAACCTCGCACGTTATCATCAAGCTGCGAAAGATTCGCATAATATTCACGCCAAACATTGCCCTCAGACATAACATCTCCACTGCCTCTTACCTCCTCCTTGCTGCAACTTTTAAAACCCATGCTTCACACCAAAATTATGGTATATTTTTTTTTGTCACCATGGATAAGGTTATTTGTCTCCACGGTTACCTCAATGCTCCACTCACCTTTTTCCCCCTTATCAGTTCTGTGATTCACCTCATCTTTCATTAATCTAGCACCAACAAATTCACTACCAAATATCCAAACACATTTACTTCCCCCATACTCCCTCCCTCAGGCTCATTACCTTATTCTTTCCTATGTGCACTTTTAACTTCATTCTTTTACAAACCGTCCCCAATTCGTCTACCAACTCAGCAACTTCTGTTCAGAATCTCCCCAAAACTCTCCCTCTCCTATTCACGCTTCTCTTCCCTAGGTCCACAAACACTTACTATAACCCACTTCTCATGGCCTACCTTCATCCAAATCCACATAATTCTGGATTTTATATACCAATTTCCCTTTTTCCATTATTGATCATTTAACACTGCTGCTACTATTCCTTTCGTGCTAGTTCTCTCAGACACACTGAGTTTAATCCCACTCACTCCTCCAAGTTGAAATTCTCCTACCCCTTCAGGGCTCAGACATGTACCTTCATTTTATGCATAGCATTCACAAATTAATTCTTTCTTCTCAACCGTGTTACAGCTACGCACATTCAAACATCCCAACTTTAAATTTTTCTTCGATTTAATCATTTATACAAGCGAATGGGTCATTAGCCCCTTGCTCCAGGCATTTGAGTCGCCTTTTACGACACACATGGCTTGCCGAGGAAGGATCGTTCTCCACTTTCCCATGAAGAGAAAAGGAAATGCTGTGAGAATATGAATATGCACACCTGCATGTGTAGTGTGAAGTGTCAGTAGTATTAGTGAGATGTATCTGTCAACGAAATAGAAATTACCCCAGCAGTCCTTCCATTGTGTAAAGGAACTGCAGATTTCAGTTTCTCACTTACTTGGTAATTACTTTCGTTAACTGTTTACATAAGTAAACACCACACACACACACACACACACACACACATACACATACACATACACACACACACACACACACACACACACACATACACACACACACACACACACAGCAGGAAGGCCAGGACGAATGAAGCCAAACTACAAGAAAGGGGACTACACAGAATGAGGAACTTCCTGAACGGGGTTCAGTGGGACAGAGAACTGGCAGGGAAGCCAGTTAATGAGATGATGGAATATGTAGCAACAAAATGCAAGGAGGCTGAGGAGAGGTTTGTACCCAAGGGTAACAGGAATAATGAAAAAGCCAGGCTGAGCCCATGGTTTACCCAAAGGTGCAGGAGGCAAAAACCAAGTGTGCTAGGGAATGGAAGAAATATAGAAGGCAAAGGACCCCCAGGAGAATAAGAGAGCATCGTAGAGCCAGAAACGAATATGCCACAGATAAGACGGGAGGCCCAAAGAACAATATGAAAAATGACATAGCAGCGAAAGCCAAATCTGACCCGAACTGTTGTACAGCCACATCAGGAGGAAACAACAGTCAAGGAACCAGGTAATCAGCTAAGGAAGGAAGGAGGAGAGACAAAAGAAATACCGTGGAAGTAAAGTGAGGAACTCAACAAGATATTCGAAAGAAGTGTTCACAGAGGAACAGAAGGGCTCCATAAAGACGGAGAGTGGGCAACACACCATGTTGTCTTGAAACACAGTACACCAACCGAGTAAGAATGAAGGGCTTCTGAGTGAGCTAGATACCCAAAGGCAATGGGGCCAGATAACATCTCCCCATGGGTATGGAAGAGAGGGACAGAGGCCGCTATGTGTTACCCCTAACAACAATATTCAAGTACATCAATGAAAACAACGGAGATTTTCTGAGTCAGGAAGACAGCAAATGTAGTCCCAATCTTTAAAAAAGGAGACAGACATGAAGCATTAAACTACAGACATTGTCACTGACATGTATAGTATGCAAAAATCATGGAAAAGATATCAGAAGAAGAGTGGTGGAAACACCTAGAAAGGAATGATCTCATCAACCAGTCAGCCAACATGGTTTCAGGACGGGAAATCCTGTGTCCACAAACTACTGGAGTCTATGACATGGTGACAGCAGTAAGACAAGAGAGAGAGGGGTGGTGGATTGCAAATTCTTGGACACTGCAAGAAGGCGTTTGAGACACAGTTTCCACACAAGAGATTGTGCAAAAACTGGAGACCAAGCAGGGATAACAGGGAAGGCACTACAATGGATCAGTGAAAACTTGTCAGAAAGACAGCAGCGAGTCATGAACCGTGGTAGGTGTCAGAGTGGGCACCTGTGACCACGGGGTTCCCACAGGGTCAGTCCTAGGACCAGTGCTGTGTTCTGGTATTTGTATGGAACGGACATGATCGGAGAAAAGACTCTGAGGTGTCCCTGTTTGCAGATGACGTGGAGTTTGATGAGAGAAATCCACTGTCGATCGTAGACCAGGCAGAACTACAAAGGGATCTGGACAGGCAGCAGACCTGGTCCAGCAATTGGCTCCTGGATTCCAATCCCACCAATGCAAGTACCCATGAAGATTGGGAAAAAGGCAAAGAAGACCGCAGACGGAGTACAGTCTAAGGGGCCAGAGACACAAACCTCACTCAAGGAAAAAGATCTTGGGGTGTGAGTATAAACACCAGACACATCTCCCTGAAGCGCACATCAACCAAAAACTGCTGCACATATGGGCGCCTAGCAACCTCAAGAACAGTATCCGACATCTTAATAAGGAATCGTTTCAGGACCCTGTACACTGTGTACGTAGGAGGCCCATATTGGAGTATGCGGCACCAGTTGGAACCCACACCTAGCCAAGCACGTAAAGAAACTAGAGAAGTGCAAAGGTTTGGCAACAAGACTATCCCCAGAGCTAAGAGGTAAGTCCTACGAGAGAGTTAAGGGAAATTCAACCTGACGACACTGGAGGACAGGAGAGATAGGGGGACATGATAACGACTACAAAATACTGAAGGAATTGACAAGGTGGACAAAGACAGGTAACGATACAGTAACAAAGGAACATAGTTGAAAGTCTGAAGACACGATGAATCACATTGAGTTCAGATGTATTTCTCAGCAACAGAGTAGTTCAGTAAGTGGAATAGTTTGGGAAGCGATGTAGTGAGGCAGGATCCATACATAGCATTAAGCAGAGGTATGATAAAGCCACGTTTCAAGGGAGAGTGACCTAGTAGCGATCAGTGAAGAGGCGGGCCAGGAGCTCGGACTCGACCCCCCAACCTCAACTAGGTGAGGACACCAACACACACACACACACACACACACACACACACACACATATATATATATATATATATTTATATATATATATGATATATATATCATATATATATATATAATATATATACAAACACTGATCTCTGGCTGATGAAGGAGAATCGAACCTACGAACCTTAGACAAGGTACGCTAGTGCTTTATTACCCATATCTACCCACACTGACAATACCCTTGCTTGTAGCAGAGCTACACGTAGATCCAAGGCAGCCAGCTTCAGGGAGAAGGCGTTACTGCTTTTCATCTCATTCCCCTGCATGCATCGCCTTATACTAAGATTTGAACAATGCAAGGAATTCGCGGAGAGCATGCGAAATATACACAAACATGATCTCTGGCTGAAGGAGACTCGAACCTACGAACCTTAGGACAAGGTACCATGTGCTTAAAAACCAACTACCCACACTGGAACTAATACCTTGGCGTGTAGCAGAGCTACACGTTTGATCCAAGGCAGCCAGCTTTC
This sequence comes from Cherax quadricarinatus, assembly GCF_026875155.1. Taxonomy (NCBI): domain Eukaryota; kingdom Metazoa; phylum Arthropoda; class Malacostraca; order Decapoda; family Parastacidae; genus Cherax; species Cherax quadricarinatus. The sequence goes on along the minus strand of NC_069419.1, from coordinate 50,371,736 downwards.
AGGGAGATAGGCTTACAGCTTTTCATCTCATCCCTGCATGCAATCAGCCTTACTAGAGATTTGAACAATGCAAGGAATTCGCGAGAGCATGCGAAATATACACAAACACTGATCTCTGTGCTGAAGGAGACTCGAACCTACGAACCTTAGGACAAGGTACGCAGTGCTTTACCATCTACCCACACTGACCAGTGGGGTAGATGTAAAGCACTGCGTACCTTGTCCTAAGGTTCGTAGGTTCGAGTCTCCTTCAGCCAGAGATCAGTGTTTTGTATATTACGCATGCTCTCGCGAATTCCTTTGCATATATATATATATATAATATAATATATATATATATATATATATATATATAAGTCGTGACGAATAATGCAAAAACTGGTCAGTTAGCAAAACTCATTTAAAATTAAGGATCCTTTCTAAAAAAAATTCTTATATATTAAAGATATATTTTTCATTAATGTTTATGTAAACAATTTATTTTTTCACCTAAAGAATCTTATAAAACTTACCTAACGCTTTATATAACAATAAACAATTTTATTTGCCAACTAACTATATATATTTCAGATTTTTTTACAATAATTTAATACTAAACAAACACATTGGAAATATATTTTTTCCGATTAGGTTCAGAACGATCTTGGCGAAATTATTGCATACATAAATTTTTCTCTTGTCCTATAATGGCAAGATGACGTTGCTATTTAAGCCAAGATTGCAAGTTCTGCCTATCTATCTATTCGAACTATCTATCATCTTATCTATCTATAATATATATATTATATATATAATATATATATATATATATATATATATATATATATATTTATATATAATATATATATATAAAGGTTGATGGGTAAGGCTCCAGGAATGTACAATGTTATAAGAGGGGCAACTGATATATCGGATCATATTTAGTTGTTTAGCTACAGTTAGATAAGTAGGTAGAATGGGAAAAGAGGAAGGAGGCAATAAACAACAAGTAAGAGGGGAGGTGATAGTGTATAAACTAAGGAGGAGGAAGTTCGGGTGAGATATAAGCGACTATTGCAGAAAGTGGGCTAGTGCAAAGATGAGAGTGGGGGTTGAAGAGGGTTTGGAATAGTTTTAAAATGGCAGTATTGGAATTGGGGCAGAAGTTGTGGCTATAGGAGGTGGGGGCAGAGTAAAGAGGAGTGGATTGGTGGAATGATTAAGTAAAGGGTGTGATAAAAAGAAAAAGCAGCTTACGAGAGGTTTTTTACAAAGCAGAAGTGTTATAAGAAGAGCAGAGTATATGGAGAGTAAAAGAAAGTGAAGAGAGTGGTGAGAGAGTGCAAAAGGAGAGCAGATGAAAGAGTGGGAGAGGCACTGTCAAGAAATTATAATGAAAATAAGAAAAAATTTTGGGGGAGTGAGTTAAACAAGTTAAGAAAGCTAGGGAAAGTATGTTTTGTCAGTTAAAAATAAGTAGGGGAGTTAGTAGATGGGGAGAGGGAGGTATAGGTAGATGGCGAGAATATTTTTGAGGAACTTTTAAATGTAAGGAAGAAAGGAGGCGGTAATTTCAATGCAATGGTCATGGAGGGTATAACCATCTTTTAGAGTGAAGAAGAGCATAATGTAAGTGTGGTTGAGGTACGTGAGGCATTACGTATAATGAAAAGGGGTAAAAGCAGCTGGAACTGATGGATCATTAAAGAAATGTAAAAGCAGGGGGGGATATAGCGTTGGAGTGGTTGGTACTTTTGTTTAATAAATGTATGAAAGAGGGGAAGGTACCCTAGGGATGGCGGAGAGCATGTATAGTCCTTTAATATATAAAGGGAAAGGGACAAAAGAGATTGTAAAAATTATAGAGGAATAATTTTTACTGATATACCAGAAAAGTATACCGGTAGGGTTATAATTGAAAGAATTAGAGTAAGACAGAATGTAGGATTGCGGATGACAAGGAGGTTTCAGAGTGGGTAGGGGATGGGTAGGATCAAGTGTTTACATGAAGCATATATATGTGAACAGTATTTTGAAAAGGTAGGCAGTTTTTTTATTGCATATATGGATTAAAAAGGCATATGATAGAAGTGGAAGAGGAGTGCAATGTGGCAATTTTGCAAGTATATGGAATAGGTTGGTAAGTTACTAAATGCTGAAAGAGCTAGTATGAGGATAGTGAGGCTCAGGTTAGGGTGTGTATTATTATTATAATCAAAAAAGAAAGGCGCTAAGCCACAAGGGCTATACAGCGCTGTAGGGAGGGTGTGTAAGAAGAGAGGAGAATACTTCCCGGTAAAAGTAGTCTTAGACAGGGATGTGTAATGTCCACCATGGTTGTTTAAATATATTTATAGATGGGGTTGTAAAAAAGTAAAATGCTAGGGTGTTTGCGAGAGGGTGGGATTAAATTATGGGGAATCAAATTAAAAAAGGGAATTGACACAGTTACTCTTTGCTGATGATACTGTGCTTATGGGAGATTCTAAAGAAAAATTGCAAAGGTCAGGGATTGAGTTTGAGAATGTGTGTAAAGGTAGAAAAGTGAATGTGAACAAGAAAAGAGTAAGGTGATGAGGTAACAAATGTTTAGATAAAGAAAAATTTGGATATCAAATTGGGGAGGGAGGAAGATGGAAGAAGTGAATGTTTTTTCAGATACCTTTGATTGACTGTTTCGGCGGATGAATTTATGAAAGGTATGAGGTTAATCATAGAAATTGTGAGGGAAAAAGGTGAGTGGTGCGTTGAGGTATATGTGGAGTCAAAAAACGATATCTTGAGGCAAAGAAGGGAATGTATGAAAGTATAGTAAGTACCAACACTCTTAAAGGATGTGAATCTTGGATGTAAATGGCAGCAGCGAGAGACGGTTGAGGCAGTGAGAGTCCTGTCTAAGGAAATGTGTGGTTAAATATTATGCAGAAAATTCGACGTGTGGAAATTAAGAAGAGGTGTGGAGTTAATAAAAGCATTATCAGAGGGCAGAAGAGTTGTTTGTTGAGGTGGTTTGTCATTTAGAGAGAATGGAATCAAAGTAGAATGACAAGGAAAGCATTTAAATCTATAGGGAAGAAAGAGGGGTTGGGGTCTCCTCGAAAGGGTTTGGAAAGAGGGGGTAAAGTAGGTTTGTGGTGAGGGGCTGACTTCCAGCAAGCGTGCATGAGCGTGTTAGATAGGAGTGAAATGGAGACGAATGATACTTAGGACCTGAACGATCTGTTGGAGTGTGGCAGGATAATAGTTATGAAGGGATTCAGGAAACCGGTTATTTCATATTAGTCCGGACTTGATCCTGGAAATGGGAAGTACAATGCCTGCACTTTAAAGGAGGGTTTAGGATATTGGCAGTTTGGAGGGAATGATGTTTGTACTCTATCGTATATGCTTCCTAAAGACTTTTGATTCTGAGCAACCTCTGCAAAAGCAGGATCATGTGGTGAGTGTGGTTGAAAGTGTTAATGATGATAAAAGTATTTTCTTTTTGGGAAATACTTTTCTTTTTTCTTTGGGTCACCCTACCTCGGTGGGAACGACCGACTTGTTAAATACTATATATATATATATATAAATATTATACTTTATATATATATATATATATATAATATTATAATATATATATATATATATATATATATATATATATTATATATAAATATATATATATATATATCTATATATATAATAAATATATATATATATATCTAAACCTTCATTCCAATAGGGTCAGGACCCTTGGAGCATGGGCAAGTGTGCTCAAAAGTTCCTCAAAGAGCTAGTGAAAAGCTCATCAAATAAACCAAGGACCCACAGGGCGACCACTTCCTATATTCAGATACTCAGTGTTGCGATCCAGAGAGGAAATGCCCCTGCAGCATTTCCGGGCACGCGGCCCACCTAAGGTGAGCTGGACGAAGTATTTCGAGATGTAGCTCTGAGTTTACCTATGTTGTTTTACTTTCTGTGTAATTTTGGATGTTTGGTCAAATGTATTTTGTCTTTAAATAAAACATACTTGAAATCTAGGGGTGTAGGAGAAAATTCTCTAAACAGCTTCTGGGAGAACCTTAAGTTTTCCCTGAAGCAAATTTATTCTTTTCTCTGAGGATGACGGTCCCTACGACAGTTCTAGAGGTGGTACTTCCCTATATTTTTTATGGTATATATATATATATATATATATATAATATATATATATATATATATATATATATATATATATAAATATATATATATATATATATATATATATATATGGAGAGTTTATCTGGAGAGAGTTTCGGGGGTCAACGCCCCCGCGGCCCGGTCTGTGACCAGGCCTCCTTAGGTCAGTGTCCCAGGATGCGACCCACACCAGTCGACTAACACCCAGGTACCCATTTTACTGATGGAGAACATAGACAACAGGTGGAAAGAAACACGTCCAATGTTTCTACTCTGGCTGGGAATCGAACCCAGGCCCTCGCCGTGTGAAGCGAGAGCGTTAACCACTGTGAAAGAATAGAGAAATTCCAAGCGCTTTCTTGACTACTCACATTATCAAGGAACAATGAAAGTAGAGCATCAAAGGAAGGTATATGAAGGGTCTAGCCCACACCTTTCTATCAGATCCCATAACAAAGGAACACCTGACACGCCACTCATAAGAAAGAGAACACATAAGAAAGTATTTCTAGCAACTTTAAAAGATTTATCAATTTTTCCAAGAAATACTTTTTACAATCCAAAAAGGGATAACCAGCCTTGTTCAACTAAAAATATGTTGGTTCTCTCTTACCATGAAAACTTGGTTGATATGCCTTCTCTTCTCAAGACTTTTAATATTAAAGTTGTATTCAAAAATCTTGATACAGTAAAAAAACTTTTGATAAAGAATTCCCCCAAAATGCTGATGGATGTGTCTATAAGATTCCTTGTAAAATTTGCGATAAAGTTTATTACGGTCAAACTGGTAAAAATCTCGAACTAAGATTAAAACAACATAAATATAGCATTGGAACTGGACAAGATTCCAATGCTCTATTTATTCATGTGAGAGATTTTAACCATCCAATTGATTTTCAAAAAGTTGAGAAAGTAGTATCAAGCAAGTCCATGGTCAACAGGAATATAATCGAATCTTGTTTCATAAAAAGCAGTTTTGACAATAATACAAATATTTCCTTTGGTTTATATAAATTAGATCCATTTATAATTAATAGAATTTGGGAAGAATTTAATAATACATTGGACAAACAATAATTTTTAAAATCCTTATTTCTTGGGTAGAATAGTTTGTTGGTGAGTTGTGTGAAGGACCTGTCTAGTTGGGCCGGCGGGCCTGCTGCAGTGTTCTCTTTCTTATGAGTGGCGTGTCAGGTGTTCCTTTGTTGTGGGATCTGATAGTAAGGTGTGGGCTAGACCCTTCATATATCTTCCTTTGATGCTCTACTTTCACTGTTCCTTGATAATGTGAGTAGTCACGAAAGCACTTAGAATTTCTCTATTCTTTCACAGTGGTTGTTTTGCATATTTTGAAATCACCTGTTTACTGTGATCTTATTGCATATATGTATATATATATATATATATATATATATATATAAAATATATATATATATATATATATATATATAATATATATATAAAATATATATATATATATATATATAATATATATAAAATATATATATTATTTTGCTCCAAAAGAATCTTAGAAAACTTACCTAACCTTATTTAAACAAGAACAATTTATTTTAGCCTAACCCAACTAAATATATTTTAGATTTGTTTACAGTAATTTAATACTAAACAAACACAGTGAAATATATTTTTTTTCGTTAGGTTCAGAATGATTTTGGCGAAATTATTGCATACTCAGATAGTTCCTGACTATGGAACTGAACTTCTCCAGGCCGAGGGACTGACAACCTCAAATTCTACGACTACAAGGGTGATGGACTGATTACATCGTCTTCACATCTCTACTGTTCCTGCCTATTTTCTGTATTCGACTGAAGAAGCCTACTGTGTAGGCGAAACGTTTCGGAATAAAGTTGTCTAACTGTTGCATATGTGTCTTACCTAACAACCTGTCGGTATTGTATACCATTTTGATGTTCATCTTGTCAGACACTGCAACCATGGCATCTTGGTACAGAAAACACCTTGGACAAGCTTTTCAACTGAGAAGTGTTGGATCTGAGAGGGACATGACCTTTCAGTGGTTACATTCTCACTACTACTACTACTACTACTACTACTACTATGCACCTCTCCTTCCGACAGTATTTAAGTCTCCGCACTGTCGCTTGATCTTCAGATAGTTCCTGACTATGGAACTGAACTTCTCCAGGCCGAGGGACTGACAACCTCAAATTCTACGACTACAAGGGTGATGGACTGATTACATCGTCTTCACATCTCTACTGTTCCTGCCTATTTTCTGTATTCGACTGAAGAAGCCTACTGTGTAGGCGAAACGTTTCGGAATAAAGTTGTCTAACTGTTGCATATGTGTCTTACCTAACAACCTGTCGGTATTGTATACCATTTTGATGTTCATCTTGTCAGACACTGCAACACATGGCATCTTGGTACAGAAAACACCTTGGACAAGCTTTTCAAGTGAGAAGTGTTGGATCTGAGAGGGACATGACCTTTCAGTGGTTACATTCTCACTACTACTACTACTACTACTACTACTATGCACCTCTCCTTCCGACAGTATTTAAGTCTCCGCACTGTCGCTTGATCTTCAGATAGTTCCTGACTATGGAACTGAACTTCTCCAGGCCGAGGGACTGACAACCTCAAATTCTACGACTTTAAGGGTGATGGACTGATTACATCGTCTTCACATCTCTACTGTTCCTGCCTACTTTCTGTATTCGACTGAAGAAGCCTACTGTGTAGGCGAAACGTTTCGGAATAAAGTTGTCTAACTGTTGCATATGGGTCTTACCTAACAATCAGTAAACATTATACCAAACTTAACGCTCGTATATTAATCCGCTTGACAGGTATTCCGTTGACAGCAAGAATGCCTAAGCTTTACTGAACACCCGGCGGCCGCCCGTCACTCCATCACCAAGATACAAAACAAATAAAAATTGTACATAACGAATAAATAAAGCTTCAAATATGATATTCGAGGGATATATAAACAATAAAAAAATAGCATTGTTGATGTTATATAAAAAATACGAAAATTGAAATGGCAGCGGCTTGAATTTTTCGAAAGGTAATGTTCACGGTCTTGCTGATTATTATTATTATTATTACAATCAAGGGGGAAGCGCTAAACCCGGAGGATTATACAGCGCCTGGGGGGGGGGATGTGGAAGGCATTCAGGCTTAATTTGGGGAACTGGAGCACAGATCAAATTCCCTAAATCAAGAGCCCCTCACCAACATCAAGGAACCTTCCTTGAGGGGACGGTCTTGCTGAACGATACTAGAATGGTATTATTTATAAGAATTGTGCGTTGATATTTTGATATACTTCTTCCCTCCAGGTTCACACACAAGATCATTAGAACAAGTTTCACCAGTCTCTTGATATAAACAGACTCAACTTCCTGGAAGGAAACTCTAAATTGTAACCCAACTCTCCAATCAGTGAGTCGGTGTGATAAGGGAAAACCTCTCCCATTCCCCATTTAGTGCTCACTCTCGCTGTCTCTCTCTTTCTCTCTTTCTACCGTTGCCTGAACTAATGTTGATATTAGAGTTTTCACAACGAAGCTGACTCCTGCAGGTTACGCTGGTTTACACATCATTACAGATGGAAAGGTGAGAGAATGTTTTTTTTATACAAAAAAAGTAATTGATTTCTTGATTCCTGTAAATAGATCCATTGCAGTGAGCCGCTAATGGATTTAGTCAAGCCATCTTGGTGGTGGTGATCACAAATGTGACCGTCAACTAACATGTTAATGATTTACAACTGAAATTTTCAACTGGTGGATAAGGCACATTTGCAACGCCTGAGTATCTTTATTTGAGAGACGTTTCGCTCACCATAAGATACAAGGAAAACAAATAGGTGGAAGTAGAGGTGCAATGAAGGAGATGTGTCGATCACACAAGCGTGGGTGAGTCTAACTGATGGAGAAGGAATTTGGTTTACTGACCTTGGATCTAATTGTCAGGTTTAAGGTGCCTTGAAATAGTAATAGTAGTAGTAGTAGTAGTAGTAGTTAGTAGTAGTATTAGTGGTTACTCAAGAGTAACTATTATTACCCCATCGCACTACTATTTACACTTCTCTGGCACTCCCTACAGACTGATAAAACCATTGGTTGGTGAAATGTCTTTAAAATGAAGATACCCAGGTGTGTTATATGTTTTTTATTCACACGTGGCATACAGATGTATTAGTAACCCGTCTCTGGGGACAGACAACTGTCTCTGGGGACAGTCAGCTGTCTCTGGGGCAGTCAGCTGTCTCTGGGGCAGTCAGCTGTCTCTGGGGCAGTCAACTGTCTCTGGGGCAATCAACTGTCTCTGGAGCAGACAGCTGTCTCTGGGGCAGTCAGCTGTCTCTGGGGCAGTCAGCTGTCTCTGGGGCAGTCAGCTGTCTCTGGGGCAGTCAGCTGTCTCTGGGGCAGTCAACTATCTCTGGGGCAATCAACTGTCTCTGGAGCAGACAGCTGTCTCTGGGACAGTCAGCTGACGTGTTAGTGAGCTGCAGTTTTGGCTTCCATTCATGACATTTATGTTATTTTTTATCTTTTACAATTTAGCAGGCAAATTTTTCTACAGATTAAGGGTCTGACAAGCGAGGAACTTCGGTGACAAAAGCGAGCCATCACTTTCTTAAATGTTGCTGCAGATTTGAAAGGCTTAACGTGTGTTGAAGAGGGAGAGCAGAGAGAGAGAGAGAGAGAGAGAGAGAGAGAGAGAGAGAGAGAGAGAGAGAGAGAGAGAGAGAGAGAGAGAGAGAGAGAGAGAGAGAGATGCAGGCACAGTCCTGCCACTGTAGTCAGCCATCTTCAAAGGATTATGATATCACCTGCGTGGTTAGCAGGATTTCCCGAATTGAGAAACAATACGGGTCGAGCTTCTATCTCAGCCAGGCAATCAGCTGTAGCAATGCTTCTCCCGATGATGATGCTGACTATTGTGTCTTGTATCCCAACTCTTGGAACTGCACAATTTAGGCCATGTAGACAATATTAGTCGATTTCCCTCTTGCCGGCAAATACACTGGTTTTCAGTGTGTATATAGACAGTAAAACCGAGAGTCGATAAATTAGACACTGTGAAGGCTTACTCAGCCCTATAACAACTTCAGTCAGTATTACCAAGGCTGGCTCCTCCTCAGGAAAATTAATGAATTGAAAAAGAATAAAAACTGACAAACATAAACACTTTATTATTTAGAAAATATAAAATATAAAATATTGATCCTACATTAAAGAAAATGAAAAATGAAAAATATAAATGACATCTGAATTCAACGCTAATATAAATAAAGCTTGGGTGTCTGGTGTTGGTTACACTGCGTGTTGTTGAAATCGTAGCCGCTGCTGATGATGAGGATGGGGGGGTTGCAGGTGTTGGTTACAACCCATTGGCTAGTTCTTCACAGTATAGCCGTGATTAATCCGTCCAGATGACAGGAAAGCAGGTTTTTTTCCACTGCAATGATGAGGGGTTATATCCTGCTACTTGCATACACAAACAGGTAAGTGGATCAGAATTTGGGACATCTCAGAACGTTAGTCCGTCTCCTTCAATTCTACTCGTTGATTGGCAGGTGACCCTCTCTGTCATCCAAGCTGGAAAGATAGGCAGGTTACCCACTGCTTAAGAAATCACTCTCCATGATAAGTACAATACCTAAAAGATGTGGTGATTATTACAACAGTCAACTTAGAGCAAGACTGAAAGGACTAAGTTTATTATTGGTCAAAAATGAAGCTTTCAACCAATAAATCCACTAGAATACAAGGCAGGCATGTACTTACAGTAGTGCTGGGAGCTGTGAGTCTTTATAAACCCCTCTGCTAGCACACCCACTTCCAAATATCTAAATACATTTACTTCCTCTGTATTCCTTCCTCCCAACTGATATCCAGTTTTCATCCTCAGAACTTTTTCTTAGTCTTATCACTTTGCTCTTCTCTGTGTTCACCTTCAATTTCCCCTTATTTTTACACTGCCCCAAACTCATCCACCAACCTTTGCAACTCTCTTCAGAATCTCTACCAAAAATATAGTTAGGATGTTGAAAAGATACTTTCTCTCTCTCTCTCTCTCTCTCTCTCTCTCTCTCTCTCTCTCTCTCTCTCTCTCTCTCTCTCTCTCTCTCTCTCTCTCTCTCTCCTCTCTCTCTCTCTCTCTCTCTCTCTCTTTCTCTCTTTCCTCTCTCTCTCTCTCTCCTCCTCTCTCTCTCTCTCTCTCTCTCTCAAGCTGGTGGGTATAAAAGAGGTGTCGGTGAGGTGGAACTTGTGTGGACATATTGCCTAAAGTTTAACAAGCAGAGGTAGTTTATAGAGTGCACAGGTAAACAAACCAAGAAAGATCTTTATGACTGTACACATGTGGGAGATCTTCTCGAGAAGATAATTTTGGAGAGAGTGAAACAGCACTCAGGGAAAGATACTTAAGCACTAAGTGAAGAGAACTAAAAGTTAATATTTTGCTGGAAGTGAAAAAGTAGAAGTTGAAAGTGATGTGATGGAACTGCTAAAAAAATGGTGTGACTGTACAGTGGAATATACATTATATATATATATATATATATATATATATATATATATATATATATATATATATATATATATATATATATATATATATATATATATATATATATATATATATATATATATATATATATATAATTGGAACTGAATTTTGATATAAGCGACAAAGCAGCCTTAACTTTGTGGTAAAATACAGGCTCTAAGGGAGATATTCTAAAGCTACCCAATGACAAAAAAAAACCCTAGATTAGTTCAAGGAAACTTGATGTGCCATTGATAATGATTTATAAATTCCTACAAAAATTAATAAAAATTTAAAAAAACAGGCAAAAATAATATCTGCTAAATTTTTGCATGTATCTGTAAAGTATATCTAAAAATTATTTTTTTATATGTTCTTGAAAGATTGCCTAAAACTAAGGCATTTAGATAAAAAGTAAAAACTCCTGAGAAATATATTTTCGTTATATATATATACAAGTAGAGATAAAACGTCAACACACTGTGTTAACACAACATATATACAGACGTTTTCCAGTGGTGAAATTTCTCAATCCAAATCCTTAAATGTCTTGAATGCGCATACGTGTCTCATTTCCACATTTCCTAAATACACTGCATGCGGTACTTTTGTCAAGATTAATGGATCAAACCCAGCAACTCCAGGCTGAGGGACTGATTACCTCAAAGTCCTCCTCATCTTCCACCTTTCTCTGCGTTGAACTGAAGCAGCCACCGCGTGGCAACATTCCGAAATATTGCACAAATCTCTCATTAACTGCATGATCAAGCCTGGAGCCTGACGCATTTTGGGGTGTGATTGGGTTGCTTGGGGTGGGAATCGTGGTGGGGAGGGGATCTGCTGTGATGGGGTGGGGGGGTTTGAGAGAATCCTGGTCAAATGAGAACCACTTTAGGAAATAGAACAGTATCCTTGCGTGCTCTCAATGTACTGAAAAGACAGAGTACTAGTTAACTTGTACTACCTTTAGGTGTCTGTTCAAGTGAGATGCACCTTACAAGTGAACCTGACATGACAGACAGGCAAGTAGCATCACATGTCAAGAGTGACATGTCAGAATCAGTGGGTGACCGAGAATATGTTAGTTATGTAAAAAGTAGAGTTGTGAATAGCTAAAGTCTAATGAACACTTGTAAATGTTCAATAATAACCCACATGGAGACAAAAACTCAGAAGAATAATTCATCCGTATATATTTCAACCCCCTGCTGGGATCCTCTTCAGCAGATACACAAGTGAAAGAAGAACATGAATTTACGGGAAAGATACGCTTCTTACCATACAGGGGAGCACGGAGCATCATGTCAGCGCGTGAGATGAGATGACAGGTCTTGTAGTGAAGCTGTCTGCAATACCACCAGGAATTATAAACTAGAACCATTCCTAAGCAATAAAAAAAATGAGAATTTTAGGCCAGCTGACAAACCGAATCACTCTACCTGACATGTTACACTTGTTAATTAAGATTTTTCCCACTCATTGACAGCAGTCGGGGCAAGAGCTGCAGTCTAACTAATTGAGGTGGAGGGAATTTTCTCCGTAGCTTGTAGTGAGGATGTGTAATTACTGGTTGTACCACCAACAACAGTTAGGTAAATGTACATATTTGTAACTTAACAGTATAAGATCATAGGAATGGAGGAGCATTGCGGGAGGTCTACTGGTCCATGCTAGACAGGGTTTTCTCAATACACAAATAACCCGCACATGGGAGAGAGAAGCTTACGACGTCGTTGCTGTCCGACCTGGACCATTTACAAGTCACACACGAAGGTGAGGGAGCCAGTATACATAGGGGATGGTGACAGGGACGGGACAGAGAGAGGAAGAGGGAAAGAAGTGAAGTAGTGGAAGAGGCAATTCTAGTAGTGGAAATAGTAGTAGAAGGTGTTAA
>NC_069419.1:50352192-50358647 GCF_026875155.1 Cherax quadricarinatus | reverse complement strand
CGAGGAAATTTAATAGTGGACATAGGAACTTTTATTTGTGGGTTTTTCGTAAATTTTAAATTTGAATTCATTATTACCCTTAATAATTAAAACATCTAGAAAAGGCTTAGCCCATTCTATAAACTTTACTGTTGAGTTTGAAGAAAATAACTCATTGCCTTTTCTAGATGTTTTAATTATTAAGGGTAATAATGAATTCAAATTTAAAATTTACAGAAAACCTACAAATAACTGTTCCTATGTCCACTATTATTCCTCGCATCAAGATAGAGTCAAACTGTCTGTTTTCTCATCAATGTTTTTGAGAGCTTTACGAATTTGTAGTCCTGAGTTCATAGATGAGGAAATATCCAAAATTTATGAAATAGGTAATGATTTAAAATACCCAAGAAATGTAATTGATAAATCTTTTAAAGTTGCTAGGAACACTTTTTATAATCCAAAAAAGGGCAACCAGCCTTATTCAACTAAAAATATGTTGGTTCTCCCTTACCATGAAAACTTGGTTGATATGCCTTCTCTTCTTAAGACTTTTAATATTAAAGTTGTATTCAAAAATCTTGATACAGTAAAAAAACTTTTGATTAAGAATTCCCCCCAAAATGCTGACGGATGTGTCTATAAGATTCCTTGTAAAATTTGCGAAAAAGTTTATTACGGTCAAACTGGTAAAAATCTCGAACTAAGATTAAAACAACATAAATATAGCATTAGAACTGGACAAGATTCCAATGCTCTATTTATTCATGTAAGAGATTTTAACCATCCAATTGATTTTCAAAAAGTTGAGAAAGTAGTATCAAGCAAGTCCATGGTCGACAGGAATATAATTGAATCTTGTTTCATAAAAAGCAGTTTTGACAATAAATGAATATTTCCTTTGGTTTATATAAATTAGATCCATTTATAATTAATAGAATTTGGGTAGAATTTAATAATACACTGGACAAATAAATAGCTTGGGGGTGAGTTTTGCAAAGGACCTGTCCAAGTTGGCTCGCCGCGCGTCATGTGTTTTAACCGTTGTGGGATTGATAGTGAGGTGCTGGCCGACCCCTTATATAGCTTCCTTGGATGCTTCACTTTCATAGTTCCTTGATAATGTGAGTAGTCACGAAAGCGCTTGGAATTTCTCTATTCTTTCAGAGTGGTTGTTTTGCATATTTTGAAATCACCTGTTTACTGTGATCTTATTGCATAATATATATATAATATATATATATATATTATATATTTATATATATTTATATTAAATAATATATATTATATATATTATATATATATATATCCCTATTTGGGATAAACTTATTGTAGCCGCTGTCCAGGGGCTTACGCGCGGCCTGCAGTTTTAAAGGCTCTCCCCCCCACGATTAAATCCCCCCCCGTGTATGGTTTGTTTGCGCCGCATTACGTTTTTCGTGAGTCACTGGAAAAAAAGGGGATAGGGACGACATGAAAACAAAATTAAAATACGAGAGAAGTTGCCCAAGGCAGAGGTGGGGGATGCTGCAGAATGGGACACGCAAAAAGGAGCCCAAGTGGAAGTTGAAGACTCACGGGGATTTGGGAAAGTATTTTTTCGTCTAGGTTTTTAGGAAGTGGAACAATTAGAGGTGATGAAATGGAGGCGGATCCATACTGCTTTAAGAAAAAGTACATTGAAGCTCAAGGGGGGGAAGGGAGAGAGTGCCCCTAGTAAGGACCACGAAGAGGCGGGGCCGGGAGCGTAAAACTGACCCCTAAAAACTACAAATAGATGAGTACAGACTTAGGAGGCAATATATGAAAGTTTTTGACTGTGGTGGCGATGAAAAGCGAAAAAAAAAATAATATCAATAAGCTAATAAAATAACCAGCGGTTAAAAAGCGGGAAAAAAAAACCCCCTCTGGGGTTCCAAAAATCCGACTTTAAAGGGGGCCAACTTTTTTAAAGCAAATTTTTCGTTTCAATGCAATCGCAAAAAGGGAAAACGGGTTTTTTGAGCGCGAGCACCACCCCATTACTTACCCAGCGAAAGTTTGTGGAAGTTGTGAGGTGGGGTGTCGCCTGCTGGGTGGCAATACTTAAAGTTACTAGAGTTAGGTGGCCCAACACCCACCCTTAGCTGCGTCTGTTGCTACTGCTGCGCTGCTGCTGTGCTGCTGCTGTTGCGCTGTTGCTGTAAAAATATACTGTGCTATGCTGCTACTGCTAGTGCTGCTGCTTTTTTGTTTGCTGCTGCTTTGGTGCTACTCCCAAACTACTTATTTAAATGCTATTAGTGTGCTGCTGTTCTACGCTAATGCTGAGTTTTTCCCTTTTGTGGTGCTATACTACTACTATTTGGTGGTACTGTACTACTGCGGTGGTGGGCTATAACTATCAGCGGTGGTGGTGCTACTACTCTGGGGCTGCTACGTTGTGCTCCTGAAATGCTGCACCGTTGTGTTCCTGTATGCGCTGCTCCTCTTTTTGGGGGGCTATGATGTGCTGTTGTTTGCTGTTAGTGGTCCCGCTGCGGCTTCTACTTTTGGTGTGTGCTCTACTTCCGGTTTTTCTGATGCTGTGTTGCCCGTTAATGCTGCTTCTATTGCTGTTACTGTCTTTTGGTCTACTACGTCTTCTACTATTGGTGCCCCACTGCTGCGTCTTTTGGGTGCTGTACTACTACTATACCCCTATCCCGGCTGTTGTTCAGCAACAAAAAAGGAGCCAGTAGTGCCGCTGCCCCTATTGTGTTGTAGTTTTTGCTTATTAGTGCGTTGCTGCCCCTGTTTTTGCTGCTCCTCCCCACTGCTGCTGCTGCGCAAATGTTGTGTGTGTGCTGCTCCCCCTTTTGTTATTGGTGGTGGGGGTGCTGTCTTTTTTGAGCTGCTGTGCTCCCTTTTGGAGCTGCCTTTTTGCTGCTGTTGATGCAGCTGTGCTGCTGCAGTGTGATGTGCAATTACTGTTGGTGAGCTTTTGCTGTGATAATCCCGCGGGACAAATCCGAAGTAAAGGAAAAAAGGGGAAACGAGGGGAGGGAGAGAGAGAAGGAGAGAGGAGCAATTACCTCAATTACTAATAAAAGCCGTCACCCCGCTTTCCCTGGGCTCAGGACAAGAAATAAACACGGCCCCAGCAAAAGGCAGTGATAAAGACGAATCTGAGCTTCAGCAGATAAGCCCAAGGGTCACAAGGTACACTGGTTTAAATAGGGCCCTGACCCCCCGTCGCCCTGGTCGGGGCCGAACACGGGAGCTTTTGACCCTCGGTCCCCCCCTCCGGGTATACTCCAGCGGTGGGGTTAAAAGGAAACATTACAAATTTCTGAGAGTTAGTCACCAGGGATAACTTTTCGGGGATGGGATCGCTCACGATGGACTCTCTCAGGGATGTTTATGAAAGGGAAATGGAAAAAAAAAAAGCCCAAAGTTTAAACACAAAGAATATATGGATTAATACATCTAAAACCTTAGTAATTTACCCTTAAAAAAAAATTTTAATCAATAAAGAATACTCCTTTTTTATAACATAAAATGAATAATTACCTTTCACGCATAGAAACAAAATAAGAGAGTTTATCTGAGATGCCCCTTCCTTTATTTTTACAAAATATAGCAATTAAGCATGTAAAATCCTAAGAGAAGGACACAGGGTTATTTTGGTTTTATCGTAAATCATCAGAAGATTGTTCACTCACACCAGATATACTGAAAAAAAAAAATTTTCTGCAAAAAAAATCATTTATAACCACCCTTCAAACAAAATTTAAATAGGGAATGGGGGGGGGGTTTTAAACCCCATGTCTTAAACTCACGGGCCCAGTGCTTTAAACCCACGGCCCATTGGTTTAAAAATTCCATTTGGGTTTAAAAGTTCTGTACATACACAAAGTTTTTCAAAACCCTGTGACACAAATACAAAATTTTATGCAATCCCACAGGAACTGCTATGTCGTGCTCTAGTTCAATTCCCACAATCCCGCCAAAAACCATTTCCCATATTGAATTCCCACGATTTCGTGTTTCGTTGCAACTGTCTTATTACGATTTCGTGACACTTCAACCCAAATCCTGCAGGGACCGAGACACTGAAAACTGAAACTAAAAAACTAGTCATCATCATTATCAAGCCAGACATGGGAATAACATTCCCTGACCCCTGTTGACACCCGATTTTCCTTCTGGGCTAGTACCACTTGCCAGAATTGTATTTCCGTTTTCAATGTAATACTCCCCATGGTTATCTGAATCCCTTTTCTCTGAAGGAGCCCACGGCCCAGCAGGGCCCCAGTACCAAGCGCATTTTTCCCTAGTTATCTGCCACTGCAAACCCTTGAGCAGTGGCTTTTTTGTTACAAGATTCACAACATATCGGCCAAAAAACAACAGTTATAGACAAATGCATAAAACATACATAAAAAAAAAAAAAAAATTTTTGATAAGTAATTATGAGGGATAAATTAAACACAGAAAAGGGGCACTTCTATGATTAGAGAGACAGATACAAGGCTAGACAGTCACCAACATATTAGGTTCCAGCGGAAATAACAAAAGGGCACAGAAAAAAAATCTATAATTCTTTGTCTTTTGAAATTTTTAATAACAGTAGAAAGCTTTTTTTTTAAAACAAAGAAGTTAATTATCCCGGGCAAACTCTTGGTTGGTTTTGTAAAGTTTTTTTACGGGGCACGTGTCTGCTAAAATCGCTCCACCCCCAAACAAAGGGTAAACCTCTTTTTAAAATGGATTTAAGTTGCTCTTCCTAGTAAGGCACCCCCCCCGAAATATAGTTGTCAGTGTATAAAGAAAACCCTACTTAAGACAAAAGGGTTAAAAATACAACATCTTTTTGTATAATACATTCAGTTTTAGTGTGTGGTTGTTTTTTTTGTGGGGGGGGGGGGAGAAATTTCTCCTGACGTGGGGCAGGAGAAATGGTAGCCCCTAGTTTAAGTTTTTGGGGGGCATTTGACCGAGGCTTTCCACCCGTACTCAGTCCACAGCAAAACTTCGTATAAACGTTCCCAAAGGAAAAAATCACTGGTTTTTGGGGTTTTCCCAGGTTCTTACACATATGCTGCTATGTAGTTAAATTTTTGTAACTGTTTTGTGTACACCTGAATAAACTTACTTACACACAACACATAAAGATGGCAGTGGTTTTCCCCCAATTTAAAAAAAAAAAGCCACTACCCGCAGCGGGCTAAAAATTACCACGTTATTACTAATTATTTTATGCCCGCCCTTCGTTTTCTTATAAAAATGCAAAATTTCATATTTTTACCAGGGGTTTTTTAACATTCTGCAATCTCTACAAATAAATGTTTTTAAATTAAAATAATCTACTGATGATGCTGGGGCTTGGAGGTTAACTAGTAAAAAAAGAGTTAATTACTTGGGGTCAGTCACCTGGTGGGAAATTTGACATTAATAAAAATAAATGCTCTTCCCCCTTTCTCAGGTTTAAACTGCGACATAATAATGTATATTATGAAAGTAGACGAGAGGTTTTTTAAAATTTTTGCCGTCTCCCCCCAAAGGGAGGGTGACTCGATAAAGAAAAAGATGAAACATTTCATTGTCTTTTATTTAACACTCTCTGCCGAGGTGTCACTCACAGCTAGTAACTTTCCCCACAGCAAATTTCCCCCCCTCCCTTTTGGTGCAGGTTTTTTTACTTTCCCACCTCCCGGACTCAAGGCCCTAAAATTTCTTGAATCCCTTCATTTACCCTGCTCACATTCCAACGCGTCAAATTTATAAAAAAAACTTATTCTAACCTTTGTCTAAATGTTAACAGGCCCCGTTGGATTCAAGCCTGAAGAATAAAACATCCCTACTCTTCCTTCCCGTCATTCCCCCCCGGGTGAGCCCGCCCTTTTTCTCTTTCCTTCTTTTTTATTTGCCTCCCTGTAGCCCTCCTATTTTGCTTTCTACTCTCTTTTTTTCAAACCCCGTCAAACAATTTCCCCCTCCGCCCCTTTAAAACTTTGGGTAACCTCGCAATTATCATCAAGCTGCGAAAATTCGCATAAATTCACGCCAAAAAATTGCCCCAGACATAAATCTCCACCGCCTTTAATCCTCCTTGCTGAACTTTTAAAACCCATGTTCACACCAATATTATGTACATTTTTTTTTTCACCAGGATAAGGGGATTTTTCTCCACGGTTACCTCAATGTTCCACTCACCTTTTTCCCCCTTTTAGTTCGTGATTCACCTCTTTTTTCATTAATCTAGCACCCAAAAAATTCCTACCCAAAAAACCAAACAATTTACTTCCCCATACTCCCCCTCGGCTCATTTCCTTATTTTTTTTATGTCCATTTTTCTTCTTCTTTTACAAACCTCCCCAATTCTCTACCAATCGCAACTTCTTCGAAACTCCCCCAAAAATTTCCCTCTCCTATTCCCTTTTTTTCCCCAGGTCCACAAAAACTTCTAAAACCCCCTTCTATGGGTACCCTTTATCCAAATCCACATAATTCTG
>NC_069419.1:50332192-50344692 GCF_026875155.1 Cherax quadricarinatus | reverse complement strand
TTTATAGAGTGCACAGGTAAACAAACCAAGAAACATCTTGATGACTGTACACATGTGGGAGATCTTCTCGAGAAGATAATTTTGGAGAGAGTGAAACAGCACTCAGGGAAAGATACTTAAGCACTAAATGAAGAGAACTAAAAGTTAATATTTTGTTGGAAGTGAAAAAGTAGAAGTTGAAAGTGATGTGATGGAACTGCTAAAAATGTGTGACTGTACAGTGGAATATATATATATATATATACATATATATATATATATATATATATATATATATATATATATATATATATATATATATATATATATATATATATATATATATATATATATATATAGGGAATTACCACCTCTATAGCTGGAATGGGGACCCTCATCCTCAGAGAAGACAATAAACGTACCTCAGGGAAAACTCAAGGTTTTCCCCGGAGCTGTTTGAATATTTTCTTCTCCTACCACCCCCTATATATTTTTTATTCTATGTGAACATTTATTAATAAACAAAATACATTTACAGAAAAAAACATAAACATGAATACAATGGCACAATGTATCAAAGATGATGAATTTCCTCCAGCTCCTCCGAGGCTGGACGTGAGCCAAGTATGCAGCAAGCATTTCCCCTCTGGATGGCGACGCTGAGGCGCTGGAACATGAAAGTGGCTGCCCTTGGGTTCCTGGTGGTGTCGATGAGTCTGGAACCCAATTCTTTAAAGGAAACGTGTGGCATTTTTTCCCCATGATCCCAAGGTCTCTGATCCCACTGGGACAAATTGATACTGTTGGCTAATGTCCCTGTACTTGCTGATCTTGTACTCCTCCCTGTGGTCAGCAGCTCCTCCCTGTCGCCCCACACTGTGATGGATATAGGTGTCAGCCAGTGTGGACACACAGGTATAGTCCCATGCTAAGAGCTTGCCATTCTTCCAAGGATAGATGGTGATCCCGTCGGGGCGGTTTGCTGGGTTGTGGGTATTGTTTGCTGCAAGTGATCGTGGCTCCCTCTCGGCAGGGCATCCAGCTGTAGCAAGGGTTCTCTTAATGATGTCGTTGACCTCATTGTGTCTTGCATGCCAGCCCTTGGTTTTGGAACAGTTAAGACCATGTAGACCGTATTGGTCTGCTTGCACTTCGCCGCAAATACACATATATTCTGTGTGAATTGAGGCAGCAAGGCGCAGAGCCACTGCAATACGGAGGGTCTTAGGGTCGAGTCGCGTTCCCATTGCCGATATGGGAACTGTTTGGAGGAAGTCCCCGGAGTGAGGTGCACTCACAGCCTGAAGACGGGCAATCTCCCTATCTGATGTTGCAGCCCTGAGCATGTTGGCAAGCACCTTTTCAGCAATTGGGCTATCCCAGCTTGACTGTTTGTGAGCCAGTGCTGCACTAGGGTTTGGTGCTGGGGCAGCAAGAGTCTCCCATTCGGTGATGGCACTGACATAGCTAGGGTCTTCTATTCCTGCTGAGTCACTGAGGGTGTCAGGAAGAATTTGTCTTATCAACTCGTTTGATGCAATGGAAGAGGATAGGAAAGCTATATATATATATATATATATATATATTATATATATATATATATATATATATATATATATATATATATATATATATATTGGAACTGAATTTTGATATAAGCGACAAAGCAGCCTTAACTTTGTGGTAAAATACATGCTCTAAGGGAGATATTCTAAAGCTACCCAATGACAAAAAAGACCATAGATTAGTTCAAGGAAACTTGATGTGCCATTGATAATGATTTATAAATTCCTGCAAAAATTAATAAAAATTTAAAAAAAAGGCAAAAATAATATCTGCTAAATTTTTGCATGTATCTGTAAAGTATATCTAAAAATTATTTTTTTTATATGTTCTTGAAAGATTGCCTAAAACTAAGGCATTTAGATAAAAAGTAAAAACTCCTGAGAAATATATTTTCGTTATATATATACAAGTAGAGATAAAACGTCAACACACTGTGTTAACACAATATATATACAGATGTTTTCCAGTGGTGACATTTCTCAATCCAAATCCTTAAATGTCTTGAATGCGCATACGTGTCTCATTTCCACATTTCCTAAATACACTGCATGCGGTACTTTTGTCAAGATTAATGGATCAAACCCAGCAACTCCAGGCTGAGGGACTGATTACCTCAAAGTCCTCCTCATCTTCCATCTTTCTCTGCGTTGAACTGAAGCAGCCACCGCGTGGCAACATTCCGAAATATTGCACAAATCTCTCATTAACTGCATGATCAAGCCTGGAGCCTGACGCATTTTGGGGTGTGATTGGGTTGCTTGGGGTGGGAATCGTGGTGGGGAGGGGATCTGCTGTGATGGGGTGAGGGGGGGTTGAGAGAATCCTGGTCAAATGAGAACTACTTTAGGAAATAGAACAGTATCCTTGCGTGCTCTCAATGTACTGAAAAGACAGAGTACTAGTTAACTTGTACTACCTTTAGGTGTCTGTTCAAGTGAGATGCACCTTACAAGTGAACCTGACATGACAGACAGGCAAGTAGCATCACATGTCAAGAGTGACATGTCAGAATCAGTGGGTGACCGAGAATATGTTAGTTATGTAAAAAGTAGAGTTGTGAATAGCTAAAGTCTAATGAACACTTGTAAATGTTCAATAATAACCCACATGGAGACAAAAACTCAGAAGAATAATTCATCCGTATATATTTCAACCCCCTGCTGGGATCCTCTTCAGCAGATACACAAGTGAAAGAAGAACATGAATTTACGGGAAAGATACGCTTCTTACCATACAGGGGAGCACGGAGCATCATGTCAGCGCGTGAGATGAGATGACGGGTTTCTTGTAGTGAAGCTGTCTGCAATACCACCAGGAATTATAAACTAGAACCATTCCTAAGCAATAAAAAAAATGAGAATTTTAGGCCAGCTGACAAACCGAATCACTCTACCTGACATGTTACACTTGTTAATTAAGATTTTTCCCACTCATTGACAGCAGTCGGGGCAAGAGCTGCAGTCTAACTAATTGAGGTGGAGGGAATTTTCTCCGTAACTTGTAGTGAGGATGTGTAGTTACTGGTTGTACCACCAACGACAGTTAGGTAAATGTACATATTTGTAACTTAACAGTATAAGATCATAGGAATGGAGGAGCACTGCAGGAGGTCTACTGGTCCATGCTAGACAGGGTTTTCTCAATACACAAATAACCCGCATATGGGAGAGAGAAGCTTACGACGTCGTTGCTGTCCGACCAGGACCATTTACAAGTCACACACGAAGGTGAGGGAGCCAGTATACATAGGAGATGGTGACAGGGACGGGACAGAGAGAGGAAGAGGGAAAGAAGTGAAGTAGTGGAAGAGGCAATTCTAGTAGTGGAAATAGTAGTAGAAGGTGTTAACTTCGTTATATCTACTTTGCAGATTGTTCAACTCATCTACAACTGTACCGTTAAACCAGTTCTTTCTTAAAGCCTAATCAAATCCGATTTTTTTCAGCTTCAATCCATTGTTAGGAGTTTTATCAAGATTAGATATTCTTAGCACAATATTTGTATCTCTTGTTTAAATCTGTCTTCCCTATGTATTCATCAGTCATATCTTCGCTTAATGATAAGCCTATCAAGCAAGGCTAGTCTCAAGGCTCTCAATCTATTTTCGGAATTAAGATTCCATAGGAAACAGTGAATTAATTTTGTCATCCTTCAGTAAATAACAAAAAAAAGGCACAATACGTGACTGGAACAATATACAAATAACCTGCACATAGAAGAGAGGAGCTTACGACGACGTTTCGGTCCGACTTGGACCATTTACAAAGTGACTGTGACTTTGTAAATGGGAAGTAGGGAAGCCTGAAGTACAGTAGGGAAGCCTGAAGTACAGTAGGGAAGCCTGAAGTACAGTAGGGAAGCCTGAAGTACAGTAGGGAAGCCTGAAGTACAGTAGGGAAGCCTGAAGTACAGTAGGGAAGCCTGAAGTACAGTAGGGAAGCCTGAAGTAGAGCAGGTGTTAAATTTCCTGAAAATGGGAAATTCTCCTGGGCAGATAATGTTCAAACTCTTTTCAAAAGCATCACAAGACGAGTTCGGAGACAGAAGGTATTTTTGAAGTATCATGTGAACAGGAATCAGAACAACAGGGATCACAACAACGGGGATCAGAACAACAGGGATCAGAACAACAGGGATCAGAACAACAGGGATCAGAACAACAGGGATCAGAACAACAGGGATCAGAACAACAGGGATCAGAACAACAGGGATCAGAACAACAGGGATCAGAACAACAGGAATCAGAACAACAGGGATTAGAACAACAGGGATCAGAACAAAGGGATCAGAACAACAACAGGGATCAGAACAGCAGGGATCAGAACAACAGGGATCAGAACAACAGGGATCAGAACAACAGGGATCAGAACAACAGGGATCAGAACAACAGGGATCAGAACAACAGGGATCAGAACAACAGGGATCAGAATAACAGGGATCAGAACAACAGGGATCAGAACAACAGGGATCAGAACAACAGGGATCAGAACAACAGGGATCAGAGCAACAGGGATCAGAACATCAGGGATCAGAACAACAGGGATCAGAACAACAGGGATCAGAAAAACAGGGATCAGAACAACAGGGATCAGAACAACAGGGATCAGAACAATAGGGATCAGAACAACAGGGATCAGAACAACAGGGATCAGAACAACAGGGATGAGAGCAACAGGGATGAGAACAACAGGGATGAGAACAACAGGGGTCAGAACAACAGGGATCAGAACAACAGGGATCAGAACAACAGGGATCAGAACAACAGGAATCAGAACAACAGGGATCAGAACAACAGGGATCAGAACAACAGGGATCAGAACAACAGGGATCAGAACAACAGGGATCAGAACAACAGGGATCAGAACAACAAGGATCAGAACAACAGGGATCAGAGCAACAGGGATCAGAGCAACAGGGATCAAAACAACAGGGATCAGAACAACAGGGATCAGAACAACAGGGATCAGAACAAGAGGGATCAGAACAACAGGGATCAGAACAACAGGGATTCGAATAACAGGGATGAAAACAACAGGGATCAGAACAATAGGGATCAGAACAACAGTGATCAGAACAACAAGGATCAGAACAACAGGAATCAGAACAACAGGGATCAGAACAACAGGGATCAGAAAAACAGGGATCAGAACAACAGGGATCAGAGCAACAGGAATCAGAACAACAGGTATCAGAACAACAGGGATCAGAACAACAGGGATCAGAACAACAGGGATCAGAGCAACAGGGATCAGAACAACAGGGACCAGAACAACAGGGATCAGAACAACAGAGATCAGAACAACAGGGACCAGAACAACAGGGATCAGAACAACAGGGATCAGAACAGAAAGTACAGAGAGGGGAAATAAAGAAGGGAATAAATAAATCACTAACATATACAGTGCGAAACAGAATGTGATAGGAGATGAATCTACATACTCAAAGACTAACCCTTGGATCACACACAGCTCAACCTTCAAAAACCCCATTTACCTCACACACACAGCAACTCAGTGAGAGCTCCTTCATGTACACTTATAACCTGACCCAACCCCAGGTACAAAAAACCCACAGCTCCACTTTTTCCCTTGTAACATTTCTTTCTCCATTCCCATGTCTCCTTACAATGGACAATACTGCTTTGATTTTTAGTGTATTCATTACAGAGGTAACCTGCGTTTTGTAGTTGGGGATTTTACTTGTAAGGTTAGATCTTGTATCGTTAAATAAATGGTTCAGAGAACCGACAAATGTCTCAGTCATCGATATATCTTATAGATGAGAAGAAGTCATTAAGTTTATTCAGCAGAAAGGATAGAGGGATTTCATTAGGTATGCTCAATACAATTTCTTTAGTCTTAGTATTTTTGGCTTGAGCCCAATATGTGTGACTTCGTATTATAATGTCCGAGTTGGACAGAAACATCAAAAGTTTCAGTCTCTTACTTACGGGTTATATATGGATTGTTCTATCCTCGTTATTGTGCCTTTTTATTCTCTGATAAAGTTTTCCAGGTCTTTTTAATATCCCTCTTAATTTTATGGAACCATTTAGCATAATAGTTTAGATTTCTTTGTAAACGTTGATATGTATTTTTTTTTCCCCTCTTCGGCAGTTCCTATACTGTTTTTTATAGGTGTTTTTCTTGTAAATGGATCTGATGATGCTGTTGGTTAGCCAAGAATATTGTAGACTTATCTTTGTGAGCTGTTTCGCCTTTAATGAATGTTTTTAGTGACATTGAGTTTTTTCTTTTTTGAGACTCGAATCAAGTGAATGTCTTGGTTCTTATTAAATTATTCTCTCGGCCAGTCATTGGTACTGATTAGTATGATATAATCATTCACTGGAACCTCGTCGTGGAGCCTAAATGATATATTATAGGTGTCAGTTGATGGTTTGGTCATGTTGATAACAAGGAAGGTTGGTTGATGATTAACCATGTCACACACACACACACACACACACACACACACACACACACACACACACACACACACACACACACACACACACACACACACACACACACACACACACACACACACACACACACAGTGGCCACTTTATTAGATACATCCTTCAAGTAGTGGGTAGGGTCCTCTTTTTCGTGGAATAGATTCAACATTGCTAAGACATCCTGGTCCATGTTGACATGACATCTTCACGCAGTTTCTGTAGGTTTATCGCCTACATATTCTTGCTGTGACTCTCCCGTTGCAGCACATCACGAAGGTTTACGACACATCCTGACGTTACCATCGGTGTGTAGCAGCAGGAATCGCGATTCGTCAGACTGTTCAGTATTACCAGATCTTTCACCGTGTGATACCTAGTGAAAGTCTCTTCAGATCGGCTTCAAACTTTCAAGATTAGTGTGTCGTAGTGAGACATACGTTATTATAATGGGATTTTTTGCCGCTAATATACTAATTTTACTAATGAAAAATTGAACTATAATACTCTTCTAGACCTATAAACATTTCAAGTATAAAGTGGAAAACCTAAACAGGCCTCAATATATATTTATATATTATATATATATATTATATATATAATATATATATATATATATATATATATATATATATATATATATTATATATATAAACCAACACTATGTCAATTTTAATGTAATTCTCATTACCTGATAAGATTAGGTTAGGTTAGGTTAGGTTAGGTTAGGTTAGGTTAGGTTAGGTTAGGTTAGGTTAGGTTAGGTAAGATTAGGTTAGATTAGGTTAGGTTAGGTTAGGTTAGGTTAGGTTAGGTTGGTTAGGTTAGGTTAGGTTAGGTTAGGTTAGGTTAGGTTAGGTTAGGTTAGGTTAGGTTAGATTAGGTTAGGTTAGGTTAGGTTTAGGTTAGGTTAGGTTGGGTTAGGTTAGGTTAGGTTAGGTTAGGTTAGGTTTGGTTAGGTTAGGTTGGGTTAGGTTAGGTCAGGTTAGGTTAGGTTAGGTTAGGTTAGATTAGGTTAGGTTAGGTTAGGTTAGGTTAGGTTGGTTAGGTTAGGTTAGGTTAGGTTAGGTTAGGTTAGGTTAGGTTAGGTTAGGTAAGATTAGGTTAGATTAGGTTAGGTTAGGTTAGGTTAGGTTAGGTTAGGTTAGGTTAGGTTAGGTTAGGTTAGGTTAGGTTAGGTTAGGTTAGGTAAGATTAGGTTAGGTTAGGTTAGGTTAGGTTAGGTTAGGTTAGGTAGGTTAGGTTAGGTTAGGTTAGGTTAGGTTAGGTTAGGTTAGGTTAGGTTAGGTTAGGTTAGGTTAGGTTGGGTTAGGTTAGGTCAGGTTAGGTTAGGTTAGGTTAGGTTAGATTAGGTTAGATTAGGTTAGGTTAGGTTAGGTTAGATTAGTTTAGATTAGGTTAGGTTAGGTTAGGTTAGGTTAGGTTAGATTAGGTTAGATTAGGTTAGGTTAGGTTAGGTTAGGTTAGGTTAGGTTAGGTTAAGTTAGGTTAGGTTGGGTTAGGTTAGGTTATTTTAGGTTAGGTTAGGTTAGGTTAGGTTAGGTTAGGTTAGGTTGGGTTAGTTTTGGTTAGGTTAGGTTAGGCTAGGTTAGATTAGGTTAGGTTAGGTGAGGTTAGATTAGGTTAGGTTATGTTAGGTTAGATTAGGTTAGGTTAGTTTAGGTTAGGTTAGGTTAGGTTAGGTTAGGTTAGGTTAGGTTAGGTTAGGTATGTTACTGTTTAAAACTACTAAAATTAAATCTTCATTTTAAAAATACCTAAATGAAACTGGTTTAAAATGTGGAGTCATGTTTGGGAAAGTCAAATTACACAGGACCTTTTAACATCAAACAGATTTATAAACAACCTTTTTTATCGACGAAAATAGTTCAATTAAAACTTCAGACAAGACGAAACGAAGGAAATTTGCAAAAAAAAAAAAAAAAAAAAAAATTCTGGCTTTCACAAACTTTGAACTTCATGTTAAAGTTCCCTTTAAGTAACTTCGATCTTAAATACCACATTAAGTACCAAAGAAACTTTATATTTCCTATGTTAATTAGTTCATAATATTCCCGTGAGTGGCCGAATATTATCCAGCTGTTGTATACATTTCTACTTTGATAGATATGTGATTGTAACCAATTTTCAAATATTATTTTGATTTTTAATTATGAATCCTAATGTTTGTGAGCCTAATTAAACATGAGGATTTATCGTTTACATTAATAAGTTACTGATTGTAAATGATAATTATTATGGTAATAAAATTAAGGATTTCCGGAAGAGGGAAACAGATGTTGATTCATTTATTACAGTCATTAATTTGTCGGTTTTATTAACAATAACTTAAATTAATCTTCTGCTTTAAGGTGCGACCCTCGTTACACAGGCCGTGCCGCGGGGGCGTTGACCCACGGAACTCTTTCCAGGTATACTCCAGGTATACATAGGTAGCCATAGTGAGGCTCAATTAGAAAGGTCATCTGTTTTCTAATCTCTGAGAAACTGCGCGATCTTTCACTCACCCCACGAACCTGTATCCATTATTTTACTCACCCACAAGTCTCTATTTAGCTCTGTATTCAGCCCATGAACTTGTGTCCATGACCTTTGACTCATCTCTTGGGCCTTTAATCAACCTTTGCTAACCCCCTACACAACCCTTTATTCAGCCAGCGAGCTCTACCTAACCCTTTACTCACCCCCTGAACTTCTACTACCACCTTTCATCCTAGTTAATCTCTGTTTGCTCTCTCTCACTTTTTATGCTGGCCCTGTCTCTCCTCCTTATCTCCCCTTCTCTCTTCCCATCTCTCTGCCCCAGGTATTAATGTGTTCCGAGGGGAGAGGAGAGTCTCAGAACTCTTCCCCACTGAATGACACTCACACGGGGTTTTAAGCTGCATAAATATTTGCATCGTGTGTGGATATCCTCTTCCTCCCCCACCATCACTCTAACAGGGCAAATAATCTCCTAATTACAAGTGTCTGATGTGACAGCAATGATTTCTTGAGGCACACGCGCAAACACACACACACACACGCAATGACTACACCACACAAACTAAACAACAAGCGACTGTCACAAGATAAAAGTAGCAGTAACTTACATCACTGAAGAAGAGGTGATGTAGATTTAAGTACGTTGGTAACAAAACGGCTGCAGCAAAAATAAGAGACGGCAGCAGCAGCAGCACCACCACCACCACAACCCCAACCACCACCACCACCACCACCACCACCACCACCACCTCCACCACCACCAGCAATAAAAGCAAGAGTGTCGACCGCAGTGGGAAGCTCAGCAAAGGAAGATCGACTGGGAAAAATTGATGTCTATGTGGAAAACTAGGAACATGGAAAGCGAGACTGATGGGAAATGAGGATGATAAAGCAGCTACTGCATCTGATCTTTATATTAAAAAACGAAATTAACTAGGAGAAGCTTAAAGGAGACAGCAATCATGCTGTATTAACGTTCGAATATGTATTAGAAACGGCAACAAAGAGAAATGTGGAACAAATTCCTAAATGGAGTGCAGTGTAAAAGGGAAATGGAAGGAAGCCGGTCTGTGATATGACTGAGGAACTTAAGAGGATTTTGCCAGAAGTGTCGAGAGACAAGAGCAAGAAAATTGTAAAAAAAATGGAGAACCAAACTAAAATCTTAGGTTTTCAAACAGTTTAGACATAAACGAAAATAGAAAATGCTAGAATCAGTGAATAACAATGTTAGAATGATGTACCATCAAAAATCAAAATCAAAACTGCTCTCCAACCATATAAGAAAGAAGACAAGACCTGAGGATCAAGTGATGACACTTTTGAAGAAGATCGGAGAACTCTAAGACGAAAGAGAGAGAAATTCCAGGAACTAAGCAGAAGACTCAAGGAATTTAATCACTGAAGAGACAGCTACGGTGTCCGTAAGTATGAAGAATGGAACAGATAAGCAATACCTGGATTGTGTCCTAACATCGAAAGAAGAAATGAAGATGTTATTTAATAATATTCCCATGGATGCTAAAAGAAGAGGCAGAGAAGGCCAGCGAGCCTATTACGAATACAGAGCACACCTCACTTACTTCTCCGAGGCTAAGGGACTCCATATTTTGTACCAGAGGTGGAACCTATACACATTACACAAAACACACACACACAACACACACACACACCACACACACACACACACACACACACACACACACACACACACACACACGCGCGCGCGCACACACACACAACACACACCACAACACACACACACACACACACATACACACACACAACACCACACACACACACACACACACACACACACACACACACATATTATATATATATATATATATATATATATATATATATGTCGTGCCGAATATGTAAAACTGGTCAATTAGCAAGAACTCATTTTAAAATTAAGTCCTTTCTAAAAATTTCTCTTATTACGTTTAAAGATATATTTTTTTCATTAATGTTGATGTAAAAATTTATAATTTTGCACCAAAAGGAACTTAGAAAACTTACCTACCTTATTATAACAAGCGCAATTTATTTTAGCCTAACCCAACTAAATATACTTTAGATTTGTTTACAATAATTTAATACTAAACAAACACAGTGAAATATATTTTTTTCGTTAGGTTCAGAATGATTTTGGCGAAAATTATCGCCATACACAAATTTTCACTTGTCCTATATGGCAAGATGAGCGTTGCTATTTAAGCCAAGATCGCAGTTCTGCCTATTCGGCACGACATATATATATATATATATATAAGTACATATATATTTATATATATATATATATATATATATATATATATATATATATATATATATATATATATATATATATATATATATATATATATATATATATATATACAAAATAGAAACTAAGGAAGAGAGATATGAATGGATCGTTGTATTTTCTTGGTCCGCAGGTACACATTGGTAATTCATCCATAGAATGGAAGAACAGGGAAATTGGAAAAGAAGATAGTCGAATGGATCAGTGAGCACCTAAAGGAAAAAGAAGATAGTCGAATGGATCAGTGAGCACCTAAAGGATAGAACAGTGAAGGTATATAAGGAAACAAGAGGATGAGTTAATAAGTGGGGTTCCCCAAGGATTAGTACAAGGGGCCTGGACTTTTCTTAATTTACTTACATGATCTGACAGGCAAAATCTCTTTATATAATCTGGTGATTGTAGATAACCTGACGCTAATATGGAGAATAAAAACGCTAGAACACGGAGACTGCAACGTGGTCAAGCTAGTGGCTACTGGACTTGAATCTTGAAAAGCGCAAAGTAATTAAAATCGTAAGGGTTAAGGAAGGTCAGATAAAGTGTATATAAATTGGGGGAAGGGGGAATAACAGACTAAACTAAATGATATGGGATGAATTGTTACATGGAGCATATTGCAAGAGGCTAATACAAACAGCATAATTTCACCAACTCTTGGTAGGCTACAGATACCACAATATAGAAACCATTAAGAAGTTGTATACAACATACATCTGACTTATCTCGGAATGCGAAGCACGAACTTGGAGTCCACAGCTGAGGAAGCAAAGCACGTTCAGAAGTTTGATATACAATAGAGATTTGCAGTTAGGTTGGTTCCAGAACTGAAGGTGTTGAATTATGAAGAGTGGCTAACATAATTAAATCTGACAACCTTAAAGGAGGAGAGGAGTAAGGGAAACAATGACGTAAATGAAGGTTACTTAGTGGTTGTAAAGAGCAGACGCAGGCGGTGTGTGTGTGTGTGTGTGTGAGAGAGAGAGAGAGAGAGAGAGAGAGAGAGAGAGAGATCATAGGTGGAGGCTAAGGATACAGATGAGAACAGAGATGTTAGAATAAATTAATTGGGTATATATTCAAAATGTCTTAGAATGGTAAATAAGTAAAATGAGTTTGATAAGGAGATGTGCTGGAGGAAAAATCCATACACATATACAAACTAGGTATGACAGAACCCTGGAAGTCTGCAACCAGTATTTT
>NC_069419.1:50296460-50331692 GCF_026875155.1 Cherax quadricarinatus | reverse complement strand
AAAATGCCAGGGGTGAGACTGGGTTGCTTTGGGGGGGCAGGTCCCTCCAAACCCACCCGTTTTTCATAGTAGAGGTTGTCGAATTTGGTCTGTACCAAGATACACTTGTGTTGCAGTGTCTGACAGAATGAACATTAAAATGGTATAAATACCTACAGATTGTTAGGTAAGACACATATGCAACAGTTAGGTATCTTTATTTCGAAACGTTTCGCCTACACAGTGGCTTCTTCAGTCGAGTACAGAAAAAGTTGATAGAAGCATATGTGTTTTACCTAACAATCTGTCGGTATTTTATACCATTTTAATGTTCATTCTGTCAGACACTGCAACAAAAGGGTATCTTGGTACGACCACTTCGACAACCTCTACTAGTGAGAACGGCGGGTTTGAGAGGGCCCTGCCCTCCCAAAGCAACCTACGTCTCACCTCCTGGTAACTTTTTAAAGGGCCCCATTCTGTCACTTCAACTTCATAATGTTTCAGACAACGGAACAATGCTCTTCTCCAGACTGAGGGACTGACCACCTCAAAACTTTAAGGGTGATGGACTGATTACATCGTCTTCAAGTATCTTCTGCTTCTATCAACTTTTCTGTACTCAAACTGAAGAAGCCTATGTGTAGGCGAAACGTTTCGAAATAAAGATACTTAACTGTTGCATATGTGTCTTACCTAACAGGGATCAGAACAACAGGAATCAGAACAACAGGGATCAGAACAACAGGGATCAGAACAACAGGTATGAGAACAACAGGGATCGGAACAAAAGGGATCAGAACAACAGGGATCAGAACAACAGGGATCAGAACAACAGGGATCAGAAAAACAGGATCAGAACAACAGGGATCAGAACAACGGGGATCAGAAAAACAGGGATCAGGGGCAACAGGGATCAGAACAAACAGGGATCAGAACAACGGGGATCAGAACAACTGGACCCAACAACAGTGATAGAACAACAGGGATCAGAACAACAGGGATTCGAAAAAACAGGGATGAAAACAACAGGGATCAGAACAATAGGGATCAGAACAACAGTGATCAGAACAACAAGGATCAGAAAACGGGAAATCAGAACAACAGGGATCAGAACAACAGGATCAGAAAAACAGGGATCAGAACAACAGGGATCAGAACAACAGGAATCAGAAAAAACAGGTATAGAACAAGAGGGATCAGAACAACAGGGATCAGACAACAGGAAACAGAACAACGGGGATCAGAACAACAGGGATCAGAACAACAGGGATCAGAGAAACAGGGATCAGAACAACATGGATAGAACAACAAGAATCAGAACAACGGGGAAATCAGAACAACGGGGATCAGAACAACAGGGATAGATCAACGGGGATCAGAACAACATGGATCAGAACAACAAGAATCAGAACAACGGGGTCAGAACAACAGGGATCAGAACAAAGGGATCAGAACAACAGGGACCAGAACAACAGGGATCAGAACAACAGGGATCAGAAACAGGGATCAAACAACAGGGATCAGAACAACAAGGACAGAACAACAGGGATCAGAACAACAGGGGTCAAAACAACAGGGATAAAAACAACAGGGATCAGAAACAACGGGAAAATCAGAACAACAATTATCAGAACAACAGGGATCAGAAACAACAGGGATCAGAACAACAGGGATCAGAACAAAAGGGATCAGAACAACAGGGATCAGAACAACAGGGATCAGAACAAGAGAGATCAGAACAACAGGGATCAGAACAACAGAGGTCAGAACAACAGGGATCAGAGCAAAGGGATCAGAACAACAGGGTCAGAACAACAGGGATCAGAACAACAGGGATCAGAAAACAGGGATCGGAAAAACAGGGATCAGAACAGCAGGGATCAGAACAACAGGGATTCGAATAACAGGGATGAAAACAACAGGGATCAGAACAATAGGGATCAGAACAACAATGATCAGAACAACAGGATCAGAACAACAGGAATCAGAACAACAGGGATTAGAACAACAGGGATCAGAAAAACAGGGATCAGAACAACGGGGATCAGACAACAGGAATCAAAAACCACAGGTATCAAAACAACAGGGATCAGAAAAAACAGGATCAGAACAACAGTAATCAGAACAACAGGGATCAGAACAACAGGGATCAGAACAACAAGGATCAGAACAACAGGGATCAGAAAAACAGGGATCAGAACAACTGGGATGATAACAACAGGGATCAGAACAACAGGGATCAGCCCAAAACGGGATCAGAACAACAGGGATCAGAACAACATGGATGAGAACAACAGGGATGGGAACAACAGGGATCAGAACAACAAGGATCAGAACAACAGGGATTAGAATAACAGGGATCAGAACACCAGGTATCAGAACACCAGGTATCAGAACAACAGGGATCAGGACAACAGGGATCAGAACAACAGGGATCAGAAAAAAGGGACCCAGAACAACGGGGAATCATAACAACAGGGATCAGAACAACAGGGATCAGACCAACAGGGATCAGAACAACAGGGATCAGAACAACAGGGATCAGAACAACAGGGATGGGAACAACAGGGATCAGAACAACAAGGATCAGAACAACAGGGATTAGAATAACAGGGTTCAGAACACCAGGTATCAGAACACCAGGTATCAGAACAACAGGGATCAGAACAACAGGAATCAGAACAACAAGGATCAGAACAACAGGGATCAGAACAACAGGGATCAGAACAACAGGGATCAGAACAAGAGGGATCAGAACAACAGGGATCAGAACAACAGGGATCGGAACAACAGGGATCAGAACAGCAGGGATCAGAACAAAAGGGATCAGAACAACAGGGATCAGAAACAACAGGGTCAGAACAACAGGGATCAGAACAACAGGGATCAGAACAACAGGATCAGAACAACAGGGATCAGAGAAACAGGGATCAGAGCAACAGGGATAGAACAAAGGATAAGAACAACAGGGACAAAAACAACATTGATCAGAACAAGAGGGATCAGAACAACAGGGATCAGAACAACAGGGATTCGAATATCAGGGATGAAAACAACATTTACCCAAAAAATGTGGATCAGAACAACAGTGATCAGAATAACAAGGATGAGAAAAAACAGGAATCAAAACAAAAGGGATCAGAACAACAGAGACAAAAAAACAGGGATCAGAACAACAGGGATCAAACAACAGGAATCAGAACAACAGGTATCAGAACAACAGGGATCAGAACAACAGGGATCAGACAACGGGGATCAGAGCAACAGAGATCAGATGAACGGGATCAGAACAGAAAGTACAGAGAGGGGAAATAAAGAAGGGAATAATAAATCACTAACATATACACTTCGAAACAGAATGTGACAGGAATGAATCTAGTACTCAAAGACTAACCTTGGATCACACACCCGCTCAACCTTCAAAAAAACCCCCTTTACTCACACACACAGCAACTCAATGAGAGCTCCTTCATGTACAGTTATAAAACCCGACCCAACCCCAGGTACAAAAAACGCACAGGGTCCACCTTTTCCTTGTAACTTTCTTTCTTCATTCCCAGGGCTCCCTTACAATGGACAATACTGCTTTTATTTTTAGTGTATTCTTTACAGAGGTAACCTGTGTTTTGTAGTTGGGAATTTTACTTGAAGGTTAGATCTGGTATCGTTAAATAAATGGTTCAGAGAACCGACAAATGTCTCAGTCATCGATATATCTATAGATGAGAAGAAGTCATTAAGTTTATTCAGCAGTAAGGATAGAGGGAGTTTATTAGGGGAAAAGGTCAATACAATTTCTTTAGTCTTTGTATTTTTGGCTTGAGCCCAATATGTGTGACTACGTATTATAATGTCCGGTTGGACAGAAACATCAAAAGTTTCAGTTCTTACTTACGGGTTATATATGGATTGTTCCCATCCTCGTTATTGTGCCTTTTTATTCTCTGATAAAGTTTTCCAGGTCTTTTTAATATCCTCTTAATTTTATGGAACCATTTAGCAATAGTTTTAGATTTTTTGTAAACGTTGATATTATTTTTTCCCTCTTCGGCAGTTCCTATATTGTTTTTTATAGGTGTTTTCTTGTAAATGGATCTGATGATGCTGTTGGTTGCAAGAGTATTGTAACTTACCTTTGTGAGCTGTTTCGCCTTTAAGAATATTTATAGTGACATTGAGTTTTTTTTTTTTTTGAGACTCGAATCAAGTGAATGACTTTGGGTTCTTATTAAATATTTTCTCGGCCAGTCATTGGTAAATGATTGGTATGATATAATCACTCTCGGCCCGTCATTGGTACTGATTGGGATGATAAATCATTCTCTGGAACTTCGTCGTGGAGCCTAAAGGGATATATTATGGTTTTCAGTTGAGGGTTTTTGGGTCATGTTGATAAAAAAAGGAAAGGTTTGGGTTGGGATGTTTAAACCCAAAATTCCACAAAACACACACACACACACACAAAACAAAAACACAAAAAGTGGCCCCTTTATTAGATACACCCTTTAAAAGTAGGGGGGGTTAGGGTCCTTTTTTTCGGGGAAATTAGATTCAACTTGCTAAGACATCCGGGTTTCCATGTTAACATGACATTTCATACGCAGTTTCTTTTGGTTTTATCGCCTAAAAAATTTTTTCCTGTATCCCCCCGTTTGCAGCACATCACAAAAGGTTTTACGACACATCCTGACGTTACCATGGGTGTTGTGCCAGAAAAAAAATCGCGATTCGTCGGGATTTGTTCAGTTTTACCGATTTTTAAACCCGTGTGTACCTATGAAATTTCCCCCTTCGGGATCGGCTTCAAACTTTAAAAGATTAGTTTTGCGTAGTGGGGGAATATGTTATTATAATGGGATTTTTTTGCCGCTAATATACAATTTTACTAATGAAAAATTGAACTAAATACTTTTCCCTAGACCTATAAACATTTCAATTTATAAAGGGGAAAAAACCTAAACGGGCCCTCAATATATATATATATATTTATATATATATATATATAAATATATATATAATGTATAAACCAAAAAACAAATGTCAATTTTAATGAAATTTTTCTCTTCCCCCTGAAAAGTTTAAAGGTTTAGGTTGGGGTTTGGGTTGGGTTTAAAGGTTAGGTTAGGTTAGGTTAGGTTGGGTTAGATTAGGTTGGGTTGGGGTTGGGTTTAAAGGTTAGGTTACGTTGGGGTTAGGTAAGTTTTGGGTTTTAGATTTTTTTTGGGTTAGGTTAGGTTTAGGTTGGGGTTTTTGGGTTTGGGGTTAGGTTGGTTAGGTTGGGTTTTGGGTTGGGTTTTGGGTTTTAGGTTAGGTTAGGTTAGGTTGGGTAAGATTGGGTTAGATTAGGTTAGGTTAGGTTATTTTTAGGTTGGGTTTTGGGTTTTGGGGTTAGGTTTTTTTATTAATTTAGGTTGGGTTTGGGGTTAGGTTGGGTTTTATTTTAGGTTAGGTTAGGTTGGGTTTAAGGTTGGGTAGGGGGGGTTGGGTTTTGGGTCGGTTGGGTTGGGTTGGTTTAGGTTAGATTGGGTTTAAAGGATTGGGTTGGGTTTTAGGTTGGGTTAGTTTTATTTTTTGTTTTAGGTTAGGTTAGGTTGGGAAAGGTTGGGTTTTAGGTTGGGTTTTAGATTTTTTAGTTTAAAGGTTGGTTTTAAAAATTTTAGGTTAGGGTTGGGGTTTAATTTTGGGTTTTAGGTTGGGTTAGGTTAGGTTATTTTGGGTTTTGGGTTTTGGGTTTGGGTTTTAGGTTAGGTTAGGTTGGGGTTTGGTTTTTTTATTAGGCAAAAGGTTAGTTTAGGTTGGGTTTTGGGTGAGGTTAGATTTAGCTTGGGTTATTTTTAAGGTTGATTAGGTTAGGTTGGGTTTAGGTTAGGTTAGGTTTTATTTTAGGTTGGGTTAGGGTATTTTGGGGTTTAGGTTAGGTTAGGCGGTTAGGTTGGGTTTGAGTTAGGTTGGTTAGGGTTGGGTTTTTGATTAGGTTAGATTAGGTGGGTTTTTAGGGTTTGGGTTTTAAAGGGTTGGGTTTAAAGATTGGTTATGTTGGGGTTTGGGTTTTTGGTTAGGTTATTGGGTTTAGGTTAGGTTGGGGTTTGGGGTTAGGGGGTTGGGTTTAAGGTTTTGGGTTTAAAAAGTTGGGTTTTTAGGTTGATTAGGTTTGGGTTTGGGTTTAAAGGGGTTTAAAGGTTAAGTTTAGGTTAGGTTGGGTTGGGGTTGGGTTTTTTTTTGGGGTTAAAGTTAGGTTTGGGTTTTAGGTTAGGTGGGGTTGGGTTGGGTTTTAGGCCCGGTTGGGTTAGGTTAGGTTGGGTTTAGGTTAGGTTAAAATTGGGTTTTAGGTTGGTTGGGTTTTAGTTTATTTTTTAGTTTAGGTTGGGTTGGGTTTAAAGGTTAGGTTTTGGTTAGGTTGGGTTTTTAGATTGGGTTTAGTTTAAAGGTTAGGTTAGGTTGGGTTTTAAGGTTTTGGGTTAGGTTAAGTTGGGGTTAGGTTGGGGTTAGGGGTTAGGTTTTTTTTTGGGTTGGGTTTAGGTTAGGTTGGTTTAGGTTGGGTTAGGTTAGGTTGGGTTTATTTTTTAGGTTAGGGCTAGGTTAGATTGGTTGGGTTAAGGGGAGGTTAGTTTAGGTTGGGGTTATTTTTGGGTTAGTTAGTTTGGTTAGGGTTAGGGGGGGTTTGGGTTTTAGGTTAGGTGGGGGATTTTAGGTTAGGTTAGGTTGGGTTGGGTTGGGTTTAAGGTTTTTAAGGGGTTTAAAGGTTTTTAGTTGGTTGATTGGGGTTAGATTAGGCTGGGGTTAGGTTTAGGTTAGGTTGGGGTTATTTTTAAAGGTTGGGGGTTGGGGGTTTAGGTTAGGTTGGTTGGGGTTTGGGTTTAAGGTTAGGTTAGGTTAAGTTGGGTTAGGTTAGGTTAATTAGGTTATTTTTGGTTTAAAGGGTTATTTAGTTTGGTTGATGGTTGGGTTTTTAGGTTAGGTTAGGTTGGGTTTAGGTTAGGTTGGGGTTGGGTTGGGCCCTAATTGGGTTGGGTTTTAGGTTAGGTTAGGATTAGGTTAGGTTGGGTTTTTAGGTTGGGTTGGGTTAGGTTGGGTTATTTTTAGGTTGGGTTTTAGGTTGGTTAGGTTAGGTTGGGTTTGGGTTGGTTAAGTTAGGTTGGGTTAGGATAGGGTTAGGTTAGGAAAAGGTTTTGGGTTTTTTTAAAAAATTTAAAGGTTTAAAATTTTGGGTTTTGGGTTATTAGGTTAGGTTTGGTTTAATTTTAGGTTGGGTTTTAAGGTTGGGTTTGGGCCCGGGTTTATTTTAAGGTTAGGTTGGGTTGAGGTTAGATTAGGTTGGGTTAAAGTGGGTTTTTAGATTAGTTTTAGGTTAGGTTAGGTTAGGTTAGGTTAGGTTAGGTTAGTTTTTTTTTTAGGTTGGGGTTAGGTTAGGTTAGGTTGGGTTTTGGGTTAGGTTAGGCTAAGTTTTTTTAGGTTGGGTTTTGGGTTTAGGTTAGGTTATTTTTAGGTTTTAGGTTTGGGTTTTAGGTTGGGTTTTAGTTTGGGGTTAGGTTGGGTTTGGGTTTAAAGGTTAGGTTGGGTTTTAGGTTGGGTTTTTTTTAAAGGGGGCCCCAAATTGGTTTTGGGTTTGGGTTTGGGGTTGGGGTTTAGGTTTAGGTTTGGGTTTTAGGTTGGGTTTGGGTTGGTTAGGTTTAAGGTTGGGTTTTTAGGTTGGCTAAGTTAGGTTGGGTTTGGGGTTGGGTTTTGGGTTTAGGTATGTTACTTTTTTAAAAAACTACTCAAAATTAAATCTTCATTTTAAAAAATACTTAAATGAAACTGGCTTTTAAATTTTGGAGTCATTTTTGGGGAAAAGGTCAAATTACACAGGCCCCTTTTTAAACATCACACAGATTTAAAACAACCTTTTTTTATGGGACGGGGAAAAAGTTCATTTAAAAATTTTCTAAACAAGACGAAACAAAGGGGAAATTTGAAAAAAAAAAAAAAAAAAAAAAAAAAAAATCTCCCTTTCAAAAACTTTGAATTTAATTTTTAAATTTTCCCTTTATGAAAATTTCCCGATCTTAAAAAACCACTTTAAGTCCCAAAAAAAAATTTTAAATTTTTTCCAAATTTTTAAATTTAGTTCAAAAATTTTTCCCCTTTGAGGGGCCCGGGAATTTTAAATCCAGCTTTTTTGTTACATTTTTTATTTTGAAAAGATATGTATTGTAACCAATTTTAAAATATTTTTTGTTTTTTTTTATGAATCCAAATGTTTGTGGGGTTTTAATTAAACATGGGGAAAATTTAAATCGTTTACAATAATAAGTTACTAATTGTAAATGTTAATTATTATGGTAAAAAAAAATTAAGGATTTCCGGAAGGGGGGAAAACAGATGTTGATTCATTTATTACGGGTCTTTAAAATTTTGTCGTTTTATTAGCAGTAACCCTTTTTTTAATTTTTCTGCTTTTAAAGGGGCTACCCTCTTAAAACAGGCCCTGCCGCGGGGGGGTTGACCCCCGGAAACTCTCTCCAGGATACCCCCAGGTAAACAAAAAGTAGCCCTTTTTGGGCTCAATTAAAAAAGGTCAAACTGTTTTTTTCCCAAAACCTGGAAAAAACTTTCGCGAATCCTTTTACTCATCCCAAAAAACCTGTATCCATTATTTTATCACCCACAAGTCCTATTTGTCTGTATTCGCCCCTGAACTTGTGTCCTTTACCTTGGGCTCACTCTTGGGGGCCTTTTAAACAACCTTTTTCTAACCCCCCCACACAACCCCCCCTTTTTCAGCCAGCGAAAAGCTCTACCTAACCCTTTTTTCTCCCCCCAAATTCACAAACCCCCTTTCATCCATTTAAACTCTGTTTTTCTCTCTCTCACTTTTTTTTTGCTGGCCCTGTCTCTCCCCCCCTTATCTCCCCTTTTCCTTCCCATCTCCTGCCCCAGGTATTAATGTGTTCCCGGGGGGGGGAGGGGGAGGGCTCAAACTCTTCCCCCCTGAATGACACTCACAAAGGGGTTTTTTTCTGCATAAATATTTGGGTCGTGTGTGGATATCCTCTTCCCCCCCACCCTCACTCTAACAGGGCAAAAAATTTCCTAATTACAAGGGGTTTTTGATGTGACAGCAATGATTTCTTGGGCCCCACCCCGAAAACCCCCACAACACCACGCAATGGGCTCACCACACAAACTAAACAAAAAAGGGAAATGTCAAAAAGATAAAAGTTTGCAGTAACTTAATCACTGAAGAAAGAGGTGATGTGATTTTTAATTTCGTTGGTAACAAAAAAGGTTTTTCGCAAAAAAAAGGGGAGGCCCCAGCAGCCCGCACCACCCCACCCAACCCCAACCACCAAACCCCCACCCCACCACCCCCACCCCCCCAAACCCCCCCACCAGCAATTTAAAAAACAAGAAAAAAAGGGTTGCCGCCCGTGGGAAGCTCAGCAAAGGGAAAATCGACTGGGAAAAAAAAGATTTTCTATGTGGAAAACTAGGAAAAATGGGAAAACGAGGGCTGATGGGAAATGAGGGGTGGGTAAAAAAAGCAAATGCAAATTTATCTTTACATTAAGCAAAAAAAAGAAATTAACTAGGAGAAGCTTAAAGGGGGAAGGGAATCATGCTGTATTAACGTTTTGAATTGTAATTTGAAACGGCAAAAAAAGGGGAAAAAGTGGAACAAATTCCTAAATGGATGCAGTGTTTAAAAGGGGGAAAAGGAAAAGGGAAACCGGTCTGTGGGTATGATGGGGAAAATTAAGAGGATTTTTTTCCAGGGGTGTCGAGAGAAAGAGCAAGAAAATTTTTTAAAAAAAAAAGGAGAAACCCCAAAAAAAAAATCTTAGGTTTTTAAACAGTTTAGACATAAACGAAAAAAGAAAAATGCTAGAAAACAGTGAAAACAAAGTTAGGGAAAGATGTACCATCAAAAAAACAAAACAAAAAAACCCCTCCAAAACCCTAAAAAGGGAAAGGGAAGGGCCCAAAAAACCTGAGGATTAAGTGATGACACTTTTGAAGAAGATCGGGGAAACTCTAAAAGACGAAAGAGAGAGAAAATTTCCCGGAAAATAAACCGAAGATCAAGGGAAAATTTAAAACACTGAAGAGGGCAGCTAAAGGTTTTCCTAAGTTGAAAAATGGGAAAAGATAAGCAAAAGTGGGTTGTGTTTCCCAATATCGAAAGAAGAAAAGAAGATGTTATTTGATAATATTCCCATGGTGGGGTATGAAAAAAGAGGCAGAGAAGGCCAGGGGGAGCCTATTACAAATACAGAGCACACCTCCCCTTTCTTCGGGGCCGAGGCTAAAGGGACTCCATATTTTTTTACCAAGGTGGAACCTATACCATTACACAAAAAAAACAAAACACACACACACACACCCACACACACACACACAACGCGCACACACCCCACACACACACCCCACACACACACACACACACACACCCCACCCACCACACACACACACACACATAATAATATATAATATATAAAAATATATATATATATATTTATATATATATATATTTATAAAATATATATATATATAAAATTTTTTACTGGGAAAAATTTTTTCCCCCGTAAAAGTAGGGCCCTTTGACAAGGAAATTTTGATGTCACCGGGTTGTTTAAAAAAAAATTTTTTTATAGATGGGGTTTTTAAAAGAAGTAAATGGCGAGGGTCCTTGGGAAGAGGGGTGGGGTTTTTAAAAAATAAAGGGAATCACACACAAAAGGGGGGAGTTGTCACAGCTGGGTCTTTTTGATTTACACTGTGCCTTTCCTTTGGGAATTCTGAAGAGAATTTGCAGAGATTGGGGGATAATTTGGTAGGGGGGCAAAAGAAAAAAATTTAAAAGGTGAAAAAGGGAAAGAGTAAGTTATGGGATAACAAAAAGTTTAGGTGATGAAAATTGAAACAGATTGGAGGGAGGAGTAGGAGGGGGTGAACGTATTCAGATATTTGGGAGGGGACGTTCAGGGGGATGGGTCATAAAAGATGAGGTAAATCAAGAATTGATGGGGGAAAAAAGTGAGTGGTGCACTTAGGATTTTGGGGAGACAAAGAACTTTGCCCTTTGGAGGAAAAGGGGGAATGTATAGAGTATAGTTTAAACCACGCTCTTTATATGGGTGTGAAGCGGGGGTGATAAAATGTTGCAGCGAGAGAAGGCTGGAGGCAGTGGAATGTCAGTCTGGGGGCAATGTGTGTTGAATATAATGCAGAGAATTCGTATTTGGAAGTTAGGGGGAAAGGTGCGGGATTCCCCAAAACGTTGTCCAGAGGCTGAGGAAGGGTTGTTGAGGGTTCGGACATGCAAAAGAGAATGGAGCGAAACAGAATAACTTCAAGAGTGTATCAGTCTGTAGGGAAGAAGGCGGGTAGGGGCCCGGCCTAGAAAGGTTGGAGGGACGGGTAAAGAGGTTTTGTGTTGCGAGGGGTTTGGGAAACTTCCAGCAGCATGCGTGAGCGTGTTTGATAGGGGGTGAATGGAGAACAAATGGTTTTTAAACTTACGTGCTGTTGGATTGTGAGAAAAGTAACATTTATGAAGGGATTCAGGGAAAACGGCAGCCGGACTTGAGTTCTGGGAATGGGAAGTAAAGTGCCTGACTCTGAAGGAGGGTTAATTTCATTTATAAAAAAAAACTTTGTGTAAATCACCCTTCTGGCAAGACAGTGATGGAGTGATATGATGGTGAAAGTTTTCTTTTTCGTGCCAACCTCTGCCTTTGGGAATCGGCAGGTGTGATAATAAAAACAAAAAAATAAAAAAAAAAATAATATATATATATATATATATATATATATATATATATTATATATATATATATATATATATATATATATATATATATATATATATATAATATATATATATATATATATATATATATATATATATACAAAATACAGAAACTAAGGAAGAGAGATATGAATGGATCAGTTGTATTTTCTTGGTCCGCAGGTACACATTGGTAATTCATCCATAGAATGGAAGAACAGGGAAATTGGAAAAGAAGATAGTCGAATGGATCAGTGAGCACCTAAAGGAAAAAGAAGATAGTCGAATGGATCAGTGAGCACCTAAAGGATAGAACAGTGAAGGTATATAAGGAAACAAGAGGATGAGTTAATAAGTGGGGTTCCCCAAGGATTAGTACAAGGGGCCTGGACTTTTCTTAATTTACTTACATGATCTGACAGGCAAAATCTCTTTATATAATCTGGTGATTGTAGATAACCTGACGCTAATATGGAGAATAAAAACGCTAGAACACGGAGACTGCAACGTGGTCAAGCTAGTGGCTACTGGACTTGAATCTTGAAAAGCCCAAAGTAATTAAAATCGTAAAGGGTTAAGGAAGGTCAGATAAAGTGTATAAATTGGGGGAAGGGGGAATAACAGACTAAACTAAATGATATGGGATGAATTGTTACATGGAGCATATTGCAAGAGGCTAATACAAACAGCATAATTTCACCAGCTCTTGGTAGGCTACAGATACCACAATATAGAAACCATTAAGAAGTTGTATACAACATACATCAGACTTATCTCGGAATGCGAAGCACGAACTTGGAGTCCACAGCTGAGGAAGCAAAGCACGTTCAGAAGTTTGATATACAATAGAGATTTGCAGTTAGGTTGGTTCCAGAACTGAAGGTGTTGAATTGTGAAGAGTGACTAACATAATTAAATCTGACAACCTTAAAGGAGGAGAGGAGTAAGGGAAACAATGACGTAAATGAAGGTACTTAGTGGTTTGTAAAGAGCAGACACAGGCTGTGTGTGTGTGTGTGTGTGTGTGTGTGTGTGTGTGAGAGAGAGAGAGAGAGAGAGAGAGAGAGAGATCATAGGTGGAGGCTAAGGACACAGATGAGCAACAGAGATGTTAGAATAAATTAATTGGGTATATATTCAAAATGTCTTAGAATGGTAAATAAGTAAA
Source organism: Cherax quadricarinatus (assembly GCF_026875155.1). Lineage (NCBI taxonomy): Eukaryota > Metazoa > Arthropoda > Malacostraca > Decapoda > Parastacidae > Cherax > Cherax quadricarinatus. The sequence goes on along the minus strand of NC_069419.1, from coordinate 50,318,772 downwards.
ATGAGTTTGATAAGGAGATGCTGCTGGAGGAAAAATCCATACACATATACAAGACTAGGTATGACAGAACCCTGGAAGTCTGCAACCAGTACCTGGAGATTTTGGAGATTAGGAAGAGTCTCGCCCCCCCCCATGCACAACCCGGCGGGTATATATTAAATCTGCACATAATAAATGGAAGCAGGCTACAAAATGTCGGAAGAGTATAACAGTGCGGGTAGGAAATATGAACTGGTTATCACCCTGAATTCTCAGCGTGATCGAGTTGTGTGAAAAACTAATATTTGTGGCAATGCACACATATTACCGTTTGTAAACTATGTGCGAGTGCGACCCAGGTGTAAGATGCAAAAAAAAATCCATCATTCTAATCCGTATACAGACCCGAATGACGGTTTATTTAAGCATTCTAAAAAAAAAAAAAATTTTATTGAGAGGCTACGGTTTGCACTATGGCAAGCTGAAATTTCACAATGAAATATGACAAAAGTGGCTGAACACTAAGGTTATGGTTGTATTAGTGGAGTCGCACATACGAGGGTAATTATGAGTAATTACAATCACGACCAATACTGTCTGCATTGTGTGAGCTAAGGAAGTTCTAAGACTCTTAACATGCAAGGGAACTAATAGTATCGTCAGGAGTCGTACCTCAGCTCAGTTCCAGGCTGCAGGCTGAGGGAAAACTTCTGTCCATCTGGAGAAAATGTACCACCGGTTATTCCTATGAAAACAGCCAGAAAATCATGAGTTGCCATCGTCCTGTTGTATCTCAGGGTGGAAAACATTAGGGGAAAATACCTGTTGCAAACTGAGTTCCCACCTTCCCTCTAAGACGCTTAATGTCAGTTATTTGCAACTTGTTTCAAGATCGCAGTAACCGAAAGAAGAGGAAGGTGATTAGAGAACCTTGGTAGCTTTTTTGCCATTGTCTCAACTATTTATATAGTAGCTGACAGTCCTCTACACACAGCCTCGGTGTGGACTTCATCTATCAGTATCTCCCGTTTGCTCCAGCTTAAATAAACAACAAACATAACGTTACTGGAGTGGATGAAGAAAATTTAAATGTATACACGAGAGACGATTAGAGGATTTCTCTGAGACCTTACCCTTCTCTCCAGCGAGTTACGACTCATTAACTTAACCAGAGGTGGTAGTCCACGTTGAGCAAGATGGCGCAGCTGTCTGCAGTGTTCTCAAGGAAGAGTGTTAACACCACGGCCACAACATTACCAGGCAACATTATGCAAATGAAGTGCGTTAAGAATGAGAAAAATCAGGAAAAGAGAGAGCGACACACACACAAAGAGACAGAGACAGAGAATGATCGAAATTTAATAACTGAAATTTGACATCTAGGAAAAGCTGACACTCTTGTTACAGTACTTTTCATCTCACACCAACGCTTGTGACTATAACTATTCTGATATCTACCATCTTCACTACAACCACTATCACTATAATCACGAGTATTAGCACGCCATCAGGATCACAACCACCACAACCACCACCACGAGCTTACTCACAACAATCGCTATTTTCCCCCGCCTCAGTCAACACAACCCCAACCATAATCATAACCATCGCCACCATCATTATCACCACCAGTAACATAAATATTACCAATACCATAAATATTACCAATACCATGAATATTACCAATACCATAAATATTCACGGTGTCAGTATCTCTATCTGTACTTGAGTTACCAACCCAATTTCTAACTAATTTGAGTAACTGAAGCAGTTTCCATTTTTCCAGAGGTTCGGAAAGTAGGTTCATCGCTAGATCTTTCCGATTTCATTTCAGTCCCCTTCAAATCCCTTCAAATCCTCCCTTCCCCTTAATGACCTCCAGTTCTCTTCAGTCTGCGTCACCCTCCTCCAACCTCTTCAACACTCTCCTGGCCCCTTTCAAGGCCTCCAAGTCCCTCCAGTTTCCTCCATCCTTCTCCAATCCCGAAAAGCCTTCCAGGCCCCTCCAATCCCGTCCACCCTCTGTAACCCTCTTCAGTCTCCACCAGCATCCTCCAACCCTCTCCAGCGTCCTCCAACCCTCTTCATTCCCTCCCAATCTCTCACGATGTGAAGGTAGGTTCACAGTGGAAAGCCTGTATGAAGGGAAACTTCCGATGGAGGGAAAAAAGAGGTTCTCATGCCTTTGCAATGAGGAAGTTTGTTTAATGGAAGACGCTTTCCTTGAAATGACTGATCTCTTTCATGATAAGCTTTTGAAGCTGAGCGTAGCGTGGGGTAAACGCCATTGAGTTGCATACTTACATACATTCTCTAAACATTATCACACGGGTAATTAATAAAATAAACATTTTTAAGCAGGCCGAGGAGTAAATTTCCTCTACAATACCATAAAGTCTCTGGAAACACAAACAAACACACCCCACATGAAAAAATATATATATTATATATATATATATTATAAATATAAATATATTATATATATATATATATATATATATATATTATTATATATATATATATATTATATAAAATATATAATATATAAAATCTTGAAAAGATTGATGGACTGACCACATCGACTAAAGGCTGAGGGACTGATTCACCTCATTCTCCTCCTGTTCTTCAAGATTCTCCTTTGTATGGACTGATGAAGCCACTGTGTGGCGAAACGTTTCCTCAATAAAGATACCCAAGAGTTGCACATGTGTCTAATTTATCAGTAGAGAGGTTGTTTGAAGGTGTTGACACTGAAGGCGGTAGAAGACATGGTAATCATACCCTAAGTCTAGATGAAGGAGTTCACTTCCTTAGTCTTGGTTAACCTCAACAAGACTAAAGCGTCTCTTGTCTTGATGAAGACAGATGACCTTGAGTCACCAACGTGGTTGTTTCGTGAACTAATTATAAATAATTTTTTTGTCTTCATAAAATCTGAGAGATAATTACTAATGTTATAACTGCGCATAATATCCGGTGCTTGAAATATTTCTTTGATATCAAGTGGGATAAAGAGTGCAGGGAACGAAGCTTTGAGTGCAGGGAACGAACCTTGAGTGCAGGGAACGAACCTTTGACTGAGTGCAGGGAATGAACCTTTGAGTGCAGGGAACGAACCTATGAGTGCAGGGAACGAACCTTGAGTGCAGGGAACGAACCTTTGACTGAGTGCAGGGAACGGACCTTTGTGTGCAGAGAACAAACCTTTGACTGAGTACAGGGAACGGACCTTTGAGTGCAGGGAACGAACTTTTGACTGAGTGCAGGGAACCGACCTTTGAGTGCAGGGAGCGGACCTTTGAGTGAGTGCAGGGAACGAACCTTTGACTGAGTGCAGGGAACGAACCTTTGACTGAGTGCAGGGAACGAACCTTTGACTGAGTGCAGGGAACGAACCTTTGAGTGCAGAGAGCGAACCTTTGAGTACAGGGAATGAACCTTTGAGTGCAGGGAATGAACCTTTGAGTGCAGGGAACGAACCTATGAGTGCAGGGAACGAACCTTGAGTGCAGGGAACGAACCTTTGACTGAGTGCAGGGAACGGACCTTTGTGTGCAGAGAACAAACCTTTGACTGAGTACAGGGAACGGACCTTTGAGTGCAGGGAACGAACTTTTGACTGAGTGCAGGGAACCGACCTTTGAGTGCAGGGAGCGGACCTTTGAGTGAAGAGAGCGAACCTTTGAGCGCAGGGAGCGAACCTTTGAGTGAGTGCAGGGAACGGACCTTTGAGTGAGTGCAGGGAACGAACCTTTGACTGAGTGCAGGGAACGAACCTTTGACTGAGTGCAGGGAACGAACCTTTGACTGAGTGCAGGGAACGAACCTTTGAGTGCAGAGAGCGAACCTTTGAGTACAGGGAATGAACCTTTGAGTTCAGGGAATGAACCTTTGAGTGCAGGGAACGAACCTTTGACTGAGTGCAGGGAACGGACCTTTGAGTGCAGGGAACGAACCTTTGACTGAGTGCAGGGAACGAACCTATGACTGAGTGCAGGGAATGAACCACTGACTGAGTGCAGGGAACGAACCTATGATTGAGTGCAGGGAACGAACCTTTGAGTGCAGGGAACGAACCTTTGACTGAGTGCAGGGAACGAACCTTTGACTGAGTGCAGGGAACGAACTTTTGACTGAGTGCAGGGAACGAATCTTTGACTGAGTGTAGGGAACGAACCTTTGACTGAGTGCAGGGAACGGACCTTTGAGTGCACGGAACAAACCTTTGAGTGCAGAGAACGAACCTTTGAGCGCAGGGAACGAACCTTTGACTGAGTGTAGGGAACGAACCTTTGACTGAGTGCAGGGAACGGACCTTTGAGTGCAGGGAACGAACCTTTGAGTACAGGGAACGAACCTTTGACTGAGTGCAGGGAACGGACCTTTGAGTGCACGGAACAAACCTTTGAGTGCAGAGAACGAACCTTTGAGCGCAGGGAACGAACCTTTGACTGAGTGTAGGGAACGAACCTTTGACTGAGTGCAGGGAACGGACCTTTGAGTGCAGGGAACGAACCTTTGAGTACAGGGAACGAACCTTTGACTGAGTGCAGGGAACTGACCTTTGAGTGCAGGGAACTAAACTTTGAGTGCAGGGAACCAACCTTTGAGTGCAGGGAACGAACCTTTGAGAGCAGGGAACGAACCTTTGAGTGCAGGGAACGAACCTTTGACTGAGTGCAAGGAACGAACCTTTGACTGAGTGCAGGGAACGGACCTTTGAGTGCAGGGAACGAACCTTTGGGTGCATGGAACGAACCTTTGACTGAGTGCAAGGAACGAACCTTTGACTGAGTGCAGGAAACGGACCTTTGACTGAGTGCAGCGAACGAACCTTTGAGTTCAGGGAACGAACCTTTGACTGACTGAAGGGAACGGACCTTTGAGTGCAGGGAACGAACCTTTGAGTGCAGGGATCGAACCTTTGACTGAGTGCAGGGAACGAACCTTTGACTGAGTGCAGGGAACGGACCTTTGAGTGCAGGGAACGGACCTTTGAGTGCAGGAAACGAACCTTTGACTGAGTGCAGGGAACGGACCTTTGAGTGCAGGGAAAGGACCTTTGAGTGCAGGGAACGAACCTTTGACTGAGTGCAGGGAACGAAACTTTGACTGAGTGCAGGGAACGAACCTTTGGCTGAGTGCAAGGAACTAACCTTTGAGTGCAGGGAACGAACTTTTGAGTGCAGGGAACGAAGCTTTGACTGAGTGAAGGGTACGAACCTTTGACTGAGTGCAGGGAACGAACCTTTGACTGAGTGCAGGGAACGAACCTTTGAGTGCAGGGATCGAACCTTTGACTGAGTGCAGGGAACGAACCTTTGACTGAGTGCAGGGAACGGACCTTTGAGTGCAGGGAACGGACCTTTGAGTGCAGGAAACGAACCTTTGACTGAGTGCAGGGAACGGACCTTTGAGTGCAGGGAAAGGACCTTTGAGTGCAGGGAACGAACCTTTGACTGAGTGCAGGGAACGAAACTTTGAGTGCAGGGAACGAACCTTTGGCTGAGTGCAAGGAACTAACCTTTGAGTGCAGGGAACGAACTTTTGAGTGCAGGGAACGAACCTTTGACTGAGTGAAGGGTACGAACCTTTGACTGAGTGCAGGGAACGAACCTTTGACTGAGTGCAGGGAACGAACCTTTGAGTGCAGGGATCGAACCTTTGACTGAGTGCAGGGAACGAACCTTTGACTGAGTGCAGGGAACGGACCTTTGAGTGCAGGGAACGGACCTTTGAGTGCAGGAAACGAACCTTTGACTGAGTGCAGGGAACGGACCTTTGAGTGCAGGGAACGGACCTTTGAGTGCAGGGAACGAACCTTTGACTGAGTGCAGGGAACGAAACTTTGAGTGCAGGGAACGAACCTTTGGCTGAGTGCAAGGAACTAACCTTTGAGTGCAGGGAACGAACTTTTGAGTGCAGGGAACGAACCTTTGACTGAGTGAAGGGTACGAACCTTTGACTGAGTGCAGGGAACGAACCTTTGACTGAGTGCAGGGAACGGACCTCTGAGTGCAGGGAACGGACCTTTGAGTGCAGGGAACGAACCTTTGACTGAGTGCAGGGAACGGACCTTTGAGTGCAGGGAACGAACCTTTGACTGAGTGCAGGGAACGAACATCTGGTTGAGTGCAGGGAACGAACCTTTGACTGAGTGCAGGAAAAGAATCTTTGACTGAGTGCAGGGAACGGATCTTTGACTGAGTGCAGGGAACGAATCTTTGACTGAGTGCAGGGAACGAATCTTTGACTGAGTGCAGGGAACGAATCTTTGACTGAGTGCAGGGAACGAATCTTTGACTGAGTGCAGGGAACGAATCTTTGACTGAGTGCCGGGAACGAATCTTTGACTGAGTGCAGGGAACAAATCTTTGACTGAGTGCTGGGAACGAACCGTTGACTGAGTGCAGCGAACGGACGCTACCCTAGTACCACGGGTATTACTGAATCTAATGGAGAGTAATGATTAATGGGGTTTGAAGCCTATCGACTACAGTCGAGTCGTAGAGGCTGCTTGTAGCTTTCTCGCCACCAGATAATAATAATTTAAACTTTTAGCATATATACTCAGCGAGGGGGGGGGGTTGATGGCATATTAATAATAGTTATAGTGATGGTGGTATTGATTGTGGTGATAGTGGTAGTGGTGTTGGTGTTGCTGGAAGTGGTGTTGGTGGTGTTGGTGGTGATGGTGGTGTTGGTAGTGTGTGGTGGTGATCGTAATGATGGTGGTGGTGGTGTTTGGGGCTAGTGGCATGGTGGTGGGGTGTGGGTGATATGTGTAGTGGTACTAGTAGTAATAGTGGTGGTAGTGGCATTGGTGGTAGTGGTGGTAATGGTATTGGTAGTGGTGGTAGTCGCATTGGTGGTGGTGGTAGTGGTATTGGTGGCGGTGGTAGTGGTATTGGTGGTGGTGGTAGTGGTACTGGTGGCGGTGGTAGTGGCATTGGTGGTGGTGTTAGTAGTATTAGTGGTGGTGTTAGTGGTATTGGTAGTGGCGGTGGGCAAGAAACCAGACGGTATAATAAAGTACTGGCCTGGTCATGACTCAGGATCCACCACCACAGACGAGGCATATAAGAAGATCCAACTCTAATTGGAATGCTTATCGGTAAACCAGCTGTGTGCTTAGTGTTAGTCAGTGAGGCTACGTGTATACCCCGTAACATCTCTTCAGTGGGAGTCGACCTCACAAGATCACCTGTGGGGGTAAGATAAGTATTCTGGGGTATCGTGAGTTCAAGAAGGGATATAAGACTCGAGAAAGACGCTCTCCTCAGATAGAAAGACGCCGTCTGTCATTGATGTAGCAAGTTCATGGATGTTTGTAGTTGTTGGTGTGTGTGAGTGTGTGTGTGTGGGTGTTGCATCCTAATGAGAGGCTTCACAAATCAATACAGGAGATGGCTGTGCTGGTGCACAAGGTGCTGTTGGTGGCAGGTTTTCTCAGACAGCGCCACTGACATTATTGAGTTTGCTTTCTGGAAGCGGACCTGCTGGAATACAAAAGACCTGTCTAAGTGGGGAAGACTTGCTAATGAAGCGTGAGGTCTGCTCTGAGTCTCTTCATCTGAGATGTAAACTGCGAAGTCTGTTCTGGGTCCCTTTAGTGAGGTTTGAAGCCTGACGCTAGTCTCTTCAGCGATGTGTGAAGCCTGACCTTAGTATTTTCATTGAGGTGTACTGCCAAACCTGACCTTAGTCCCTTAAGTAAGGGACTAGGGTCAGGAAGCTTTCCAACTCAATGAGGTGGAAAGCTTTCATTAGTCGCTTCCATGAAGTTTGAAGTCTGTTCCTAGAGTTTCAGTAACTTGTGAAAGATGCCCGAGGAAGTGAAATTGCAGACTTGCAGTATTTGCTTCATAATTCATGTGATGTTTGACTTTAATACTTTCACCCCTGGCGTGTTTCCCTCGGTTTACCGCCCTCTTGTGTCCCCTCGTCCACCTTCTTGTGTTCTTCTTATCCACTATCCACATGTGAAGGATGCATCTTATGCCCATTTAAATCATTTAATGCTTACTTTCCATTTGTGGCCCTTCAAGCAGAACCTACTTTTTTGAAATAGTTTTTATCCGTCCCTCGCAAAGCTGGAAAATTTTTGTGGTGACTGAAAGTTTGTGGATTGTGCCTAACTATATCCACCTGTCCTCCCCTTCCATTAAGCGAGGATATCCATAGGTTGTGGCGGAAAGATAATCCACTACATTAATTAACACTCCCACAAAACTTGCTTATTTGTAAATATTTGTAGAAAGACAACCCACATAGCTGGCTAACCTGTTTGTGGTTGTAGAAAGATATCCCACAAAGCTGGGTAACCTATACGTGGCAAAAAGTGGACTGTTCCTGGTAGTATCCTCGGCAACACGAGAATGCCTAAGGAAGAGCAGACAGGAGACTGGGGTTGTTGTGGGAGGATAAAAAAAAATGACAGGTGAGAGCCTTGGATTCCATCAAGTATTGTGACAAAATTTTTTTTTCACCTATCAATTTACTAAATCTATTAGATTGATATAAAAACTAGAACTGGAAAGCGTGTTCACTTACTGATAAAAGCTCACAAATTAGATTTACCATTGACTGATTCACGCTTAAAGCTCGTACAGTAGACTGAATAAAACATTGAGATATCAGATAATGTTCCTGGTGTTATTTTTTTTAAGGTAATGATTTTTCTATGGGATGTTGATGATAAAGTCTTCCCATCGTAGACAACAGCCCTTTATTCAGGTGACGTTAAGCAAACAGTAGTCGAAGCTGACAATGGCCGTCATTTAACTAAGGCTTTTTTTTTTTTTTTAGGCTCTGGGACTCAATGATGGATTCCTTTCTCTTAAAGTCATTGCCTAATGGTCTGGGCTGACACATCGAGTTGCAGAACATCTCTAATTGCGATTGCATTGGTAACTGGGTGAGTCTGTAGGTCGACAAGCATTTCTTTGGTCAACAACAATATTAGCTTGTCTTGCCGGACCTTGTATAGGCAGATCGTCGAGAGTATGTTCCTCTTTCCATTTATTATACCGGCGATATACGGCGGAGGCTTGATCCTCCGTCTGCTGAGCGTGATACAGATGCGCTCCCAGTATGTACCCACGTATAAATTACACTTGCTTTAGAGAGTCCAAGCTCTGTTGCGAGTTCTTGCCGAGAAAGTCCTCATTCACTCATCCATATAATCCTCGCCCGCTCAGCGATCTTATCCCCACATGTTACATTTTCAGTCCCAATGGTTTGAAGAATTACGTCAGAGTTATAGCACTAGTGACCCATTGTTTCTTCCTCTCTCTCTCTCTCCCTTTTAAATGGAGGGGAATTAATATCACGTTAAGAATCTTTTTAATAATTTCTCCACGTTTTCATTATTTCTCATTAATGGATTTATGATTTTCCTGGAAATATAAAGCGTATCAGAATGATATGAAATATTCAATAAGATCAACTTACGACGTCAAAGCCAGCAGTAAGAAACTTCTGTTCAAAACCATTACTCCTCCCCTCCCATCACACATTCACTGACATGAACTTAATGAGGTGTCCTAGCTCAGGCTGACAGATTTCAGCAGTGTGTATGAGCGGTATCCTGCGTGATGGAATATGACAGGGGAAACACAATACCCTTTTGCTCCCACCGTATCACTGTCAAATGGAATAGGGCAGAAGTGCACTGCTGATATATGTAAGCACAGATACGCAGATACGCATGATGAGGATGAGGCAGGACTGCAAAGAGACCTGGACAGGCTGGACATGTGGTCCATAAACTGGCTTCTCGAATTCAACCCTGCCAAATGCAAAGTCATGAAGATTGGGGAGGGGCAAAGAAGACCGCAGACAGAGTATAGGCTAGGTGGACAAAGACTACAGACCTCACTCAGGGAGAAAGACCTTGGGGTGACCATAACACCGAGCACGTCACCGGAGGCACACATCAACCAAATAACTGCTGCAGCATATGGGCGCCTGGCAAACCTGAATCGTTCAAGACACTGTACACTGTATATGTTAGGCCCATAATGGAGTATGCAGCACCAGTCTGGAACCCACACCTGGTCAAGCACGTCAAGAAGTTAGAGAAAGTACAAAGGTTTGCAACAAGGCTAGTCCCAGAGCTCAGGGAAATGTCGTACGAGGAAAGGTTGAGGGAACTTGGACTGACGACACTGGAGGACAGAAGGGTCAGGGGAGACATGATAACGACATACAAGATACTGCAGGGAATAGACAAGGTGGACAGAGATAGGATGTTCCAGAGAGGGGACACAGAAACAAGGAGTCACAACTGGAAGCTGAAAACTCAGTCGAGTCACAGGGACGTTAGGAAGTATTTCTTCAGTCATAGAGTCGTCAGGAAGTGGAATAGCCTAGCAAGTGAAGTAGTGGAGGCAGGACCACACATAGTTTTAAGAAGAGGTATGACAAAGCTCAGGAAGCAGAGAGGGAGAGGACCTAGTAGCGATCAGTGAAGAGGCGGGGCCAGGAGCTGAGTCTCGACCCCTGCAACCACAATTAGGTGGGTACTGACAAAGATACACACACAGACAGACAGACAGACACACACACACACACACACACACACACACACACACACACACACACACACACACACACACACACACACACACACACACACACACACACATACACACACTTACACAAACAGAAAATCATATTGTGTCTTAATACTAATACGCTTTAATACATTTCTCTCCCATCTCGGTCGTGGCCGCTACTACTAACTCTCTCGCTACAAGTATTAAATCTCTTCTTCTAATTCTACTGCTGCGTCTACCCCATCACTACTACCATTGCTGCCACCTTTACTACTACTACTACTACTACTACTACTACTACTACTACTACTACTACTACTACTACTACTACTACTACTACTACTACTACTTCTACAGAACTTCTACAGCCATTATCTCACCCCGATTCCCGTCTCCCTCTCATATACATTCTAATCGTCTTCCCTTCCCACTTCACGCGGCATTCTTTGCCTATTCCCACTTCTCTGCTCTCTCTCTCTCTCTCTCTCCGTCTTTCTTTACCCGAGAGTTAGGTAGTTAGTCTCGCTTCAGCGTCACTTGTCACTGGTCCAAGTCGGACCGAAACGACATCATTACCTCCCCACTCTTAAGTGCGGGTTATTGTCCCAATCACGGTACATTGGCCTTTTTATTCTTCATTTTTGCTGGGTTGGAAATTCTAAATTACTGTTTCTAAAATCTGTATTTTCCATGATAGTTGCTTAGCCAACCTTGCCTTCCCAGGACGACGAAGACAAGTTTCAGAATAAGAAATTATTGTGACATATCTCGTGTCATTGTCTTCGTGCTTGTCGGCAAAGTGTAACGTCATCCAGCATCTGCTTTCCTGTGGAAAAAATTAACACAAATGCAGTATAATGTGATCCTTTATTTGACTGTGTTTCGCCCACACAGTAGGATTTATCATGTCATAAACATATCTACCTGTGAAAAGAGTAAATGAGGCGAGCTTTACAGGTCAGTCTCAAATCCAACCTACCCAGCATTCTCCACCTGACTCTCCACCCAAGTCTTTACCCAGGTTGATCTGTCTGTGACCTGATAAAGCCCATTGTATGAGCGAAACGTTGTCAATAAAGGATCACATTATACTGCATTTTGTTCATTATTATTCCATCGTGTCGGTATACCTTACATCCCTATTGGCTTTCCTAACTGTTTTTTTGGGGTTGTATCTCACCACCTAACCCCGGACTTTAAGCCATTAATTTTGTTAAATATATTTATATTCACATACGGAGATCCTTCCAATGGCTCACCACCATTATACTGAAGCAGACGAATCATGTAGTGTCTGAATCATTCTCATATTCAGTTTCAAGTTTTGTCTCTATATCTTTGTCCTCTTATCGATAGCTCTGAGTCCCGCTTATGTTGTGATTATGTTTCTCTCGAGGCTCGTTTTTCAGAACTGTGAGATTAATCTAGCATCCTAGTTTAGGTTTTAACACGTTTCTTGTCCATCTTCAACTTGCCAACGTGACTGAGGTGTTAAACTTAACATGGGCATATTATGTTAGCCTCAGTAACTCTTTGTTGAAGTTCCTAAAAGCCAGTTAAACATTTTGCCCAATCCAGCTAATGGTCATCTCTTTACACACTCGTCATTCACATATTCATTTGCCTCTTTGCAGGCTTGCATGTGAAGCATGTGTACACATTTTCAACTCTCACTGATTATACACTCTCAGGGATTAGCCTTTTTAGTGTGAGTGTACTCACCTAGTTGTGGTTGCGAGGGTCGATTCACAGCTCCTGTGTTGTGTGTGTGTGTGTGGTGCAATATGCTATACTTTGTTGCCTAATGCATAAAATCAGTGTCTCCCTCTCACCATAAACAACTAACTACTCAGAATATTCCCTCCATCTTCCCAGTCTTCTTCCTCCTCATCTAACATCTCCCCTCTTTCATTTTTAATTGCCAAATTTAATTATTTCCTAGACTTCCTTAACTTATTAATATCGTTCTAAAACTTTTTCCAATTCTTAACAAAATTTGTTGATAAAGTCTTGGCCATTCTCTCCGTGGTTCTCGTACTTCACTTCCTCACCACTGTTACAACCTCTCTCTCTCTCTCCTCTCTCTCTCTCTCCTCTCTCTCTCTCTCTCTCTCTCTCTCTCCTCTCTCTCTCTCTCCTCTCTCTCTCTCTCTTCTCTCACATACCTCTGCCTCTCTCTCCTTAATCTCTCTCTCTCTATCTCTCTTCTCTCCTCTTCTACTCTCTCTCTCTCTCCCCCATCTCCTCTCTCTATCTACTCACAATACAACTAAAACCTTACGTAAACTCCATCCACTTATTTCTATCACACCCATATATAACAACAATACATGTACAGTAACAGGAACTACCAATAGCGACAACCGAAACGAAATTCCAAGCGCTTTCGTGACTTCTCACATTATGTGATATAGTTCCTTGATAATGTGGGTGAGATGAGAGGTTTTGTATAATCTCTCAAAACTTTTCCACTGATGGTGTTCGGAGAGAACTTGAAGTTTCCGGGTGAATCTAATTTTTGTTGAGCGTTGGCTGCGATCATTTCGGCGATGATTGTGTCCATGTGGCTGTGTAGATTTTAGTAAGGCTTTTCATAGAGTTCCGCACCGTAGACTGTTAAAGAAAGTGGCAGCTCATGGCATTGGGGGAAAAGTGCTCTCGTGGATCGAGTCATGGCTCACTGACAGGAAGCAGAGAGTGTCCATAAATGGGGTTAAATCCGAGTGGGGATCTGTAACAAGTGGCGTTCCACAGGGATCAGTCTGGGCCCGTTGTTGTTTATAATATATATCAATGATCTTGATGAGGGAATTACTAGTGATATGAGCAAATTCGCCGATGACACAAAGATAGGTAGGATAATTGATTCAAACGTAGATGTTATGGAACTTCAGGAGGATTTAAACAAACTATTCTTGGTCAGAAAAGTGGCAGATGCAGTTCAATGTAGATAAATGCAAGGTTCTGAAGCTTGGGAGTGTCCATAACCCTGGTACTTATAAGTTAAATGACGTAGAACTTAGCCATACAGATTGCGAAAAGGACTTGGGGGTTATGGTGAGCAGCAACCTTAAACCAAGACAGCAATGCCTAAGCATACGTAATAAGGCAAATAGATTACTGGGATTTATATCAAGAAGTGTAAGCAACAGAAGTCCAGAGGTCATACTGCAGCTTTATACATCATTAGTAAGGCCTCACCTAGATTATGCAGCTCAGTTCTGGTCTCCATATTACAGAATGGACATAAATTCGTTAGAAAACATTCAGCTTAGGATGACTAAATTAATACATAGCATTAGAAATCTTCCTTATGAAGAAAGATTGAAGACTCTTAAGTTATATTCACTTGTTAGACGAAGAATGAGGGGAGACCTGATCGAAGTGTATAAGTGGAAGATAGGTATTTATAAAGGGGATATTAATAAGGTCTTGAGGATGTCTCTCCAAGAGAGAACCCGCAGTAATGGATTTAAATTAGATAAGTTTAGATTTAGAAAGGACATAGGAAAGTATTGGTTTGGAAATAGGGTAGTTGATGAGTGGAACAGTCTACCTAGTTGGGTTATTGAGGCTGGGACTTTTAGTAGTTTCAAATCTAGGTTGGATAAGTACATGAGTGGGAGGGGTTGGATTTGAGTGGGACTTTCACATCAGAGCTTATTTCTTGGGTGGCATTGAGAATTGGGTTGGGCAAAAGTTTTGTTAGTGGGATGAATTGTAAAGGACCTGCCTAGTATGGGCCAACAGGCCTCCTGCAGTGTTCCTCCTTTCTTATGTTCTTATGTTCTTATTGCGGTGCCTCGAGTCCTGGCATGATGGTAGACCTTGGTAGCCATGTTTAGTGGCGTAAGGTCTGAGGTTGGTGAATTGAAACTGTGTGCATCTTGGAAAAATCATTTCATGAATTGAGCCATGTTAGGAAATTGTTTGTTGCGGAGTGAATAAACTTTGAGAAGATAGTCTAGCTATTCCGAGAAGGATCCTGATCCACCGCATTTTCCGACACAATGGAGAGAAATAGTATAAAATTCCAACACGAAGGATAGAGACGCAAATGCATTATAATGTAATACCTTATTAATAACGTTTCGTCCACACTGTGGGCTTTATCAAGTTATAAACAAATCTAACTGGGGAGAGAAGATGTGCATAGTGATCATAGTGACGTGAAAAACAGCAGAATTATCACAGTCAACGTTTAAAAAGAATCAGACAATCCTGGAATCTCAAAGTTCTAAGCGAAAACAATCAGTGGGAAAGTTTTGGGAGACCACAAATTAAACGAAACCTGTCAAGTCACAGAATGACAAGCAAAGGAACTAAGGCCCTTAGCTTAGGCCTCAAATTTGCTCCAGGCCTACTGAACCACAACGAGACCTCCAGTACATCGTAACAAAACTACCGAAGAATTGTCTTCATGCAGTCCTCTTCACACATCTCTCCAGTCTTGCCACGTCAGTACATCATTGCCTTTAGAAATCTCTAGAAGAAGACAATAACGTTAGACTCACCATTGCAGACAAAGGCGGTGTCATCATCTTGAACACAGCCGACTACAGATCCGAGACGCTTAATTTACTCAACGAACCGGACACCTACGAGCCTCTTACAGCTAAACAAGTGGACACTTCAACCAAGACTTTTCTATAGCAATCTGGACATATCCTAAACAACTCGGAACGCGGAAAGAAACTTCTGCTCAAGACACACAAACCAAGAAGTCTGTTGAGACCCATTTCGTCTGGAATAGGCAGTGTCCCCAACAACCTCTCAGGGATTCTAATCAGGCATCACCTAGCAGGAACTTTTACGAACCATCAATCTAATTTCTAAATTACCCACAACAAAAGTCCTGAATTCCTTCATGAATATTACTCCGTTCTAACTTTATCAGCTGACAAAAAAAAATTATGATACTCTCGACCTCACTGTTTCTTTTTGATTTCGTCCAACTACATATGTTGGTTTCAACTGTTTCTCTTTTAAGCATTCTTCTTTTCAGTAGACTTTCGGTCTACCAATGAGTTTACCATTAAGTGCTGTTCTGGCGAACTTATACGTGGAGTATCTTTTATCTGCCTGTGATTTTTATGATTCCATGTGCTGATAGAGTTAGAACAGGGTAATATTCATGAAGGAATTCAGGACTCGAGTCCTGGAGATGGGGAGTGCAGTGCCTGCACTCTGAAGGACAGATGCGGAAGTCGCGGCTTAGAGGGTCATCATAACTGTGACGTCAGTGCACTTCTGGCGAGACAATGATTGAATGAATGACGGTGAAAGTGTTTTCTTCTTTTTTTAGGGGGGGGGGTCGCCCTGCCTTGCTGGGAGACACGACTTGTATGTTAAAAACTCTCATTAGAATCTAAATGGAAATAAACCTAAATAAAGTTTAGATTGTCCTTCTCTGCAGACAGCCTCAATATAGAAGGAAAAGTGTTTCGCTGTATCTCATTCCCACATATATGATGGAGTAACAAATCATACCATGGGTGGGGTTAGAACCCGCGATCAGAGAGTCTCAAAACTCCAGACCGTCGCGTTAGCCACAGGAGTTTTGAGACACTCTGATCGTGGGTTCTAACCCCACCCATGGTATGATTTATTTGCAATCGTGTCATTACGATTTCGTGAGTCACGATGGAGTAACATTACGGCCGTCAAGCCACTCACTAATGTTAATGGTATATTTCACAAAAGAAATTGAAAGATAAAACACATGTGCAACTTCAGACTGATCAAGGCTAAGATACTGACCACCTTCAGTCAAGGCTAAGATACTGACCACCTTCAGTCAAGGCTAAGATACTGACCACCTTCAGTCAAGGCTAAGATACAGATCACCTTCAGTCAAGGCTAAGATACTGACCACCTTCGGTCAAGGCTAAGATACTGACCACCTTCGGTCAAGGTTAAGATACTGACCACCTTCGGTCAAGGCTAAGATACTGACCACCTTCAGTCAAGGCTAAGATACTGACCACCTTCGGTCAAGGCTAAGATACTGACCACCTTCAGTCAAGGCTAAGGTACTGACCACCTTCAGTCAAGGCTAAGCTACTGATCACCTTCGGTCAAGGCTAAGATACTGACCACCTTCAGTCAAGGCTAAGATACTGACCACCTTCAGTCAAGGCTAAGATACTGACCACCTTCAGTCAAGGCTAAGCTACTGATCACCTTCGGTCAAGGTTAAGATACTGACCACCTTCAGTCAAGGCTAAGATACTGACCACCTCAGTCAAGGCTAGATACTGCCATCGGTCAAGTTAAGATACTGCACTCAGTCAAGGCTAAGATACTGACCACCTTCAGTCAAGGCTAAGATACTGACCACCTTCAGTCAAGGCTAAGATACTGACCACCTTCGGTCAAGGTTAAGATACTGACCACCTTCAGTCAAGGCTAAGATACTGACCACCTTCAATCAAGGCTAAGATACTGACCACCTTCGGTCAAGGCTAAGATACTGACCACCTTCAGTCAAGGCTAAGTTACTGACCACCTTCGGTCAAAGCTTAGACACTAACCACCTTCAGTCAAGGCTAAGATACTGACCACCTTCGGTCAAGGCTAAGATACTGACCACCTTCAGTCAAGGTTAAGATACTGACCACCTTCGGTCAAGGCTAAGATACTGACCACCTTAGATCAAGGCTAAAATACTGACCACCTTCAGTCAAGGCTAAGATATTGACAACCTTCGGTCAAGGCTAAGATACTGACCACCTTCAGTCAAGGCTAAGATACTGATCACCATCAATCAAAGCTAAGATACTGATCACCATCAATCAAGGCTAAGATACTGATCACCATCAATCAAGGCTAAGATACTGATCACCATTAATCACCATCAATCAAGGTTAAGATACTGATCACCATCAATCAAGGCTAAGTTACTGCTCACCATTAATCACCATCAATCAAGGCTAAGATACTGCTCACCATTAATCACCATCAATCAAGGCTAAGATACTGATCACCATCAATCACCATCAATCAAGGCTAAGATACTGATCACCATCAATCACCATCAATCAAGGCTAAGATACTGATCACCATCAATCACCATCAATCAAGGCTAAGGGAATGATCACCAATCAACGCTTCAAGGCATAGGAAATGAACTCCTTAAAATTATCTCTCTACTTCTTCCACTGTCTCCAATAAAAGTCCTCTGTATTCAACTGAAAAAGCCTGCTGAGCAGGCGAAACGTTTCATCAATAAAACTTACCCAAGTGTTGCATGTGTGTGTCTCATTCACGAGCCACTATCAGTTGAGGTCACAGTCTCTTGTTTCTGAGAGGTCACATCTGTGGTCATACCAGCACCTATTGGGGCTATAGCTCATACGACTACAACTGGTGCTGCAACAGGAGCTGCAACAGGAGTTGCAGCAGGTGCTACAACAGGAGCTGCAACGGAAGCTGAAGCATGTGATGCAACAGAAACTGAAACATTTGATGCAACAAAAACTGAAACATTTGCTGCAATAGAAGCCGAAACAGGCGCTGCTACCGGAGCTACACTAGCTCCTACAAGAGAACCAGCAACGGGTGCTGCTGCAACAGGAGCAACAACGCGTGCTGCTGCAACAGGTGCAGCAACAGGTGCAAATATTCACTGCAGCGAGACCTCGGCAGCTGAATACCAATTATTTCCTTTCATTTTGGCCAGGAACCTGCAAATTCCACCTACCTATATTTACACTTGTGACAAACGAACGGATTATTTATTTATAGATTACATGAAGTGTGTAATTTGCAGGCGACTGGGATATTGAAAAATTCGTTGACGTCGATTTAAGAGTTAAAAGAAAAAAAGTGGTGATTTTCTCGAAAAAAAAAAATGCCAGAATTTCTGGAGTACTTTGTGGAAATAAATAATTTTATCCAGGTACAGGTACACATAACAGCAATTATTATACATAATGTAAATTACCTTAGATAACCCCCAAAAAAGTCAGATGATGTGATTTATATCCGTTGGGGTTCTTGTGATACGTTATTATTAAATATTTTAATGTTAACCGTCAAATTTGGGTTCTAGCTTTTAATTTGCATAGTCTGAAGTTTAGAGTGTTTTGACTACTTAAGACAAGAAAATCAAGACGGCAAAAAGAACATGATTGTTTTGTAATAGTATTAGTTAAATCTGGATGTAAAGGCTACATGTTCTTCTGTTACTGAGGTATCTGCAGTTGCAAAGATCTGGGCGCTTCAAGGAGGCCTTCTTGCATTCGCATTTCCTACGGTAAATATTGCAGCTGCATTTAGCTAGCTCAATGTATGCTTCAGATACGATGAGGAACATTCTCTACACTGTACCCAAATGGAAATAAGTCACTTTGTCTGATTTTTTGGGGTTACTCTAGGTAACAAAAAAGGCACAATACCGTGACTGGAACGATACATAGAACGCACATAGAAGAGAGGAGCTTACGACGACGTTTCGGTCCGGCTTAGACCGTTTACAAAGTTACAGTAACGAAAAGGAGAGAGGAGGGAGTATATATAGGCCAGGAGGTGGTGGTAGTAGTAGTAATGGAGGTAGAAGGTAGTAGTGGAGGAGGTAGTAATGGTAGTGGTGGAGCCAGTCAAACACCATAAAAGACAGGCACTCTCTTTTATGTGTGGGTTATTTGCTTGTCCCAGATAATTTAAACATATATTGCTATATATGATAATTTATGTAACCGTATTATGTGTACCTATACCTGAATAAACTTACTTCTTCTTGTAGGGTCACGTCACTAGTGGTCCACATTCCACAATGATAGACAGCGCGCTCTGAGTGTTAAATGTGTCCTGCGTAATAAATTGTTTTCCATCGATTTGCTTTCTTGTTTGCAAAGTTCTTTCATTGTTTGCGAGGTTGAGAGTGGTAGTTGCTAGTCATATCAAAGAAAACAACCGTGTAGAGTTCTAGAAGTTTGAAAATGTTGTTCTCATCTAGCTCGGAGTGTTTTAGATTGACAAGAAAAATCCTCTGACTTTGGGTAAGATTTCCACGCGTCCCAAAGAAGACAAGTATCATAGACTGTGAAGCTGTAGAAGGCGGGTAAGACCTGGGATTGTTTTCCTATTAGTCCTCTAGGGATGGCATCAGCATGCAAAAGTGTGAAACTGTTTCCAGTGCAAAAGTCCACCTATATATTTGTATCTGGATACACCGTTAGCACATAAGGTAACTTCCCGAGTAGAAACACAGCGTCTGTATTCACTGTCCGAATTAGGAAGGTAGATAAGCTACGATTAGTTTATCTCGTAGGTGACTCAGAATTCAATGGTCAACTTCCTCATGATTGCATGGGAGCAGGATCTGACTCCCTCTTCTGGAGTCAGAGGCTATGGTAACCTCCCTTTAAGGCGGGAAGTCCATGCCTGTTCTCTTGCTGAAGGGCAATTCGAAGAGTTCCTAATTGTTATTTGATTGCCACAAGAGGTCCAACCAATCCCTGGGGACTTTGTTCAAATAAATTACCCTCATGTGAATACCTTTACCCTTCTCTTTAGTTGATTCCTTCATAGTCTGTAGTATAAGTGTTCCACACCACATCTGCCCTGGAAGAGCTTTCCAGCTGTATCCATGATGTATGGAAGGAAGACCACATCTGCATATTGACAGAAGGTGGTAACACTGTTTCACGAAAGAAGGTTCACAACAGCTGCACCATTCTAGGAGGATCTTGCGGCGGGGTTAGGGAGTGCATCTTTAGTCACGTCAATCGAACTAACTTCTTTCTCAGCTGAAGAGTTTCCCTGTTTGGCAGGGAAGGAGGATATACGTGATTTTAACTAATTCTTTAAGAACATGCCCAAGTCTACCGTGTCCCTTTCTTCCAGACTTTCCTTTTGGATTGAGTGTCTGCTTCCAGTATATCCTTTTTTTCCCCTTTGCTATCTTCGAAATGCCCTGTTATAGTCTCCACTGTAGCAGAAGGTTCTGGGAAAGCAAGAATGAATTTCCCGAGGACAAGTTTGTATTTTAATGAAGCTCTCAGGCAACTAATCCTTTTTTTGTGCCTTATGGAGACTTAGTTATTCCATCTTGGTGGATTTCCATGGAGAATATGCCAGGATGATTCCTATTTCGTTGAAGGACTCCTTGGCAAAGGTACTTGACCAGTAAGACCATAAGAAAGAAGGAGCACTGCAAAAGGCCTTCTGGCCTATGCTAGGCAACTTCAACTCATTGCTGAGAATCTTGTCTTAGATATTTTAGCACGTTATATATATCCCTTTATTTATTCCTGTCTTCCATGTCTTCCTGTCTTCCACTTCAATCATTTCCCCCAAATTTTACGCCTTTCCTGAGAGTGAAGCTAAATCTGTTAACATTTGATGACATCAGGAAGGCAGCTCCATGCAGAATGGTCAGGAAATTTATTATTAACTTGTTATTTTTCTATTATTTATTTAAAAGTGACCAAAATATAGGAAACAAATTGCAGTACTGCCTTTGACATAATATCAGCATCCTGCGTGCTCCGCTACACCAGTAATAATAATATCATTATTTTTACAAGTATACATGTACAAGGTATACAGACCATAGCTGACATCAATGACATACTACTATATAGAAAGCTGCTTGTTTTGCAGAGCATTTCCCGCAAATTGGGTCAGTTTTGTCCCAGGATGCGACCCACACCAGTCGACTAACACCCAGGTTCCCATTTTATACTGATGGGTGAGCAGGGACAACAGGTGTCTTAAGGAAACACGTCCTAATGTTTTCCAGCCGTACCGGGGATTCAAACTCCGGACCTCAGGGTGTGAGCTGTGTTGGACATGTTTCCTTACACCTGCTGCCCCTCTTCATCTAGCAATAAGTAGGTACCTGGGTGTTAGTCGACTGTTGTGGATCGCATCCTGGGGGACAAGATTAACGAAAGTTGCCCGAAATCTCTGCATATCCAGGAACTTTCTATATAGTCTGCCACTGATGACAGCTAGGTCTATAATAATTATATCATGTTCTAGTACAAATATAGATTATATTATTATAATACTAATTTGACCTAGGTGCAATTTTAAATGTCAAACAAAAGACATTTATTCCTGATTTTTTTTCAACGACAGGTAGGCAATAGTAACGAAACAAAAGTCATAATATAGTTGCTGGAATAACTCAACAAACAGTTTTTAGTAATTCTACACAAGAAGCTTTTGGTTGGTAATCAGAATGGCCAATCACTGGTCTCCAACATTAAATTTATGCATTAGCCACAAATAATGCTTGTTAAAAAAATCGTGATTTTGATTGGTCTTTTCCCATGTTCTGAAAATATGGCCCTAAGCTGCCAGGCTAGTAATGGAAAAATAAATTGTGAATCGTGTACTAAAATACGATTTTTTTTTCTCTTTGGGTGAAGTCTGCTTCGGCAGTATGTGGCTCTGTGTGTGTGTGTGTGGCTGAACTTTGCTGGATGTGACTGGACGCTGTGAACATTGCTGGACTCTGAGGCTGTAGTTGAACGCTCCTGCTGTGGCTAGTCGCTGCAGACGTGACTAGACGTTGAGAACACTGCTTCGGACGGGGCTGTGAACTTGGATGAACGCTGTGAACATGGCTAGAAATTGCGGACGTGGCTGTGAACTAGGTTGAACGCTGTGGACACGGCTAGAAGCTGCGGACGTGGCTGTGCACCTTTAACACAAACCCAGATATGAACGTAGGTGCACCTATCATACACTAACACACCAACTCCCTTCTACAAATAAACCGTTTCTCAAAGTTGCACATTGCGTCAACTTCTCCACGATCT
>NC_069419.1:50236460-50291460 GCF_026875155.1 Cherax quadricarinatus | reverse complement strand
AAATGTTGCAATATACAGTATATATCCGAATTTTATTGAAAAATTTCAGAAAAATTAGTTCGAAATATTTTACAAAATCATTTAATTTTTTTCATTAGTTTATTATTATTATTATTATTATTATTATTATTATTATTATTATTATTATTATTATTATAATTTTTATTATTATTATTATTATTATTATTATTATTATTATTATTAATTATTATTATTATACTTCGTATAAAATAATAATAATAATAATAATAATAATAATAATAATAATCATAATAATAATAATAATAATAATAATAGTATCACATTTACTGTGTATTCTGCCAAATTTCTGCAGCCAGTGAATCCTTAAAGGAAGCAACTTACAAGGACTGACATTCAGAAATGCCTGCAGCACGAGGTTGAAAAGATAATTAAGAGACTCAAAGAACATTATGATGGATCGTCTTGAGAGTATGCTGGAAACATCTACGTCTTTAAATCTTCTGTGGCACAAACACTATTTTTCACAGTTCACGGTCAAAAGTAAAATTCAGAGATTTTAGTAAAGTCTATCAAAAATCATCGATAAGTAATGAATCAAGTGGCAGCAGCGGTGCTACTTCTAGCACAGCTGCAAGACTCTTCTCATTGCTACTTAAGGACAGGTGTCAGTTGACTGACAGTTATGAAACCCATGGCTTACTTGAGCTCAGTTATGACTAAACAGATGAATAAATAAATTACAAGCAGTGAAAGCTCCACGTTTTAATTCTGAAGTTGACCTTCGGTTAGCTAGAGTCAATACAGTTAATCGCAGGTGAAGCCAGGTATCACCTATCACATTTGAGGTCCTTTACCAACTCTACAGAGAGACCCAAAAATACGGACACACAGGCGAAATTGCATTTTTGTAATAATTATACAGTAACTTTACTGAATAATATATTTATCATGTTGTCCAGCACTAGCGATGCAAAGTTCAACGTGTTTTGTAAGATTCACATGAACACGAGGCAGTAACTCCGGGAACTGAGGGAAAAAAGAGAACGTCAGTAATATTTCCTATGTGTCCAAACTTTTGGGTCATCCTGTACAAGGCAAGTATAGCACGATTCATTTAATGTTGGTCTAGTTATGACCCTATAATGCTGCTGATAAAGGAGAGATATTTAGTAATGTAAGAGAACTTTTTGAACATGTTGCAGAGGAATGCTCGACTCTCCTTCAGTCGAAGGTCAACGTTCAAGGAAAAGCTGTGTAACTTCATTCAGTTTTTTGATCGATATATATCAGAACAATAAATCCTACTGATCCTGAAGGTAAATGATATTTTCATTAGTTCGTCTTCAGTCTGTTTCTATACTATAATTTACGAAGGTTGATCATGTTGATAAATTAGACACATGTGCAACTCTTGGGTATCTTTATAGAGGAAACGTTTCCTCAGTAAAGATACCCAAGAGTTGCACATATGTCTAATTTATCAACATGTCGGTTCTGTGAACCATTCATCTACAAGGTTGATCATCTTAACTATTCACGTTGGTGTCCCGTTTATCCTCCTCAAATGCTCCATCTTACTGAGACTGTTGGCAGAGTTGAAAGACTGCATTTATGTTGTCAAGAACTCAGGTAAGAAATTCTGCCAGGTGGAGGCTGACCAGACTCAGGAGAAGCCCAATGAAACAGGAAAGAAATGAGATGGAATAGCTTGCATCACAAAAAATAAAAAGAAAAAGGCCATCTGTAGATGGATGCTATCTTATAATCTCGGTCTCATATTGCGAGTGAGACTTATGTATAGGCTCGTTCCTGGTAGTCAAGATTCTGGCAATTAGGTTTCAAATTCCTGTCAAAGGGAATATAATCTTAAAAAAAATCTTAGGAACCATTTTTCAGAGATTTAAGGTTTTATGAACTCAAATGAAGGTGTAATAAACAGCTGTCAATGATTAGAGAGAAAGATGGACGAAGGACTCGAATCGAGGTCCGAAAATTGACAGTCCGATATTATCATCAGATTTCCATTCTGCTACAGTATGAAACACTGTCACAAAGACAGTTTTGGGTTTCCTAATTTTTTAGCCAATGATTTTGCCTAGCAAGATGCCATAAAATTTGTTGAGGAATAGCCAGCTTCCCATACTTACTCCTTGAAACCTAAAAAATGATTCCTAATTTTGCCACGTTATTCTCGCATTGTTAGCAATAACTACAAGAACCAGGGCCAAAAAGAAAAAAAAAACTGTACTGAGAGCTGACAGAAAAATCAATTAGCGCTTGATCACCGTTTTCTAAGCAAGTCGAACTTTTGATCGGCACGTTTTTTGAAGCATGACCTAATACCAGTCCCGATATCTCTTGCAGTAATGAATGGATCACTTCGCAACGGATATAAATCTCTACTAGATGAGTTTTTGCTATAAGACATACATAAATTGGTCAGCCTGACTCATCACTGACAGACAAGCAGTTAAGAGTTGCGCCTGGCAAGCTGTCTGATGCTATGGCTGTGGTGATCCGGGTGACACATTAATTCATGCTGTATTAAAATCAGTTTCTATTTTCAAAAGGATTTATGTTGTATTTAATGTACATAGAGCCAAGAGCATTAAATTAAAATTACCACTGCAAATGGTTGTGACAACTCACATTTAAGACAGCTCACATATAAGACAACTCACATATAAGACAACTCACATTTAAGACAACTCACATTTAAGATAACTCACATTTAAGACAACTCACATAAAAAGTAACTCTCATATAAGACGTCTGGTTAATGGACGAGACACGCCCTGGTCAAAAAAAAAAAAAAAAAACAGATCTTGAACGGTTTTTATCAGAGCAGGTACTGATTCAAGACCCAGCGAATATAATAATTGTTGTGGCTGCGGGTTTTCATGCTGAATTTGATATTAGATCAGCAAAAAAAAAAAAAAAAAAAAAAAAATCGGACGCGATTTCATTCAGATCCTGGAATGAAACACGCACAAGGTCAATCTAGCATACTATTTGGTGCCGACTCAACACATTCGTAGTGTCGTCCAGGACACTGACGTGCAATTGCTCTTATTGTCCCTCTTCATACGTGCACAGTGCAAAAAAGTATCGATGGCGTCAGGTACGTCTAGGGGGGAAAAAGAGATACATTCCTCTGCTATGAGGTTTAAGCATCAGCACTGTAGCTTTCATACACTGACTTGATGTCATTCAACGTCTCGATATCTAATCATAGTAAATAAATATCCTGGAAAGCCTTTCTCCAACCACCTGGCAGAGGGTGAGTTTACATCAGCAGAGAAAGTTGTTTGGAGGATATTCTACAACGTGCAACGTAATGATTGCGTGGGTGAGGCAAGGTATGAGTCACATATTGCTTCCCGAGACAGTGACATCGGAAGCTTGGTCACCGACAGAGAATATGTGTGTGACTTTGTCAATGGTCCAAGTCGGACCGAAACGTCGTCGTAAGCTTCTCTCTTTTATGTGCGGGTTATCTGTGTATTGTTCCAGTCACGGTATTGTGCCTTTTTGTTATTTATTTATGTTCATACTCTTCTTGAAGGTGCATTAGTAAACATTAGTTAGAATGATGCTACGAATCAATATACCATAGCAACCACCGTCTGAAAATATGAGATAGAAGCTAAATGAATCGGTCTCAGAACCGATTTTAATGTAGTTAGATCCAATCCCAGAAAGCCGACTTCGATTCATCGCTTGCTTATCAACAAAAGAAATGCAAGGATCTCGTCTGTAAATGTTGCAAGACTACACTCATACGTCCATCAGTTAGCACATACAAGCAGCAGGTCACTGATAATGACATATAACACGTTGGAAAACATATCATTCATATCATTATACTATTAAATTTTAGAGAAATTAATGAACGAGCGCTGGACATGACACGATTTAGCGTTATAAAATAATCTGGTCATTACCAATTTGCATTACTCAGATATTTAACTGTGCTGTGTGGGAGGGATTTTTATGTCAAAAACTTTCGTGTCATTTCATTATATACAGTGGACCCCCGGTTAACGATATTTTTTCACTCCAGAAGTATGTTCAGGTGTCAGTACTGACCGAATTTGTTCCCATAAGAAATATTGTGAAGTAGATTAGTCCATTTCAGACCCCCAAACATACACGTACAAACGCACTTACATAAATACACTTACATAATTGGTCACATTCGGAGGTAATCGTTATGCGGGGGTCCACTGTATTTGTATATTGATAAAATAAAGGAGCGTACAATTTTTTTATTTGAGGGTTATCAAAAAAAAAAAAAAAAAAAAATCAGCTCGATATATGTCAATTTTGGATTCTGCATAGACGAATTCTTTTCAAATGTTCAGTCTCCGGATTTTATCCCCAAAATACCTTGATTTTTTTCAGACATGTGACCAGACTGTACAACAAATAGGTGAAATAAATACACATGTGCAACATCTGGGTATCTTTATTGTAGACGTTTCGCCATCCAGTGGCTTCATCAATACAAATTCTAGGACATAACTTGAAGACAGTAGGACTATATATCAGAGGGACTGATTACCTCATTTTCTGTATATAGTCCTACTGTCTTCAAGTTATGTCCTGGAATTTGTATTGATAAAGCCACTGGATGGCGAAACGTCTACAGTAAAGATACCCAGATGTTGCACATGTGTCTTTATTTCATCTTGTCGGTATTATATACCATTCTTGCACAACAAATAGGTGCAAAATATGCAGTCTCATCAACTTTGAACCACGATGAAACACTGAACCTCGCGAAACATTGAGCTCACAATACAACATTGAACCTTCGTGAAACATTGACCCATCACATGGGATATTGAACTTTATGAAAAATTAAATCTCATGAAAAATTGAGCTCAACATAAAAAAATGACCTCATCTGATGCACTGAACTTTATCATGAAGCACTGATCCTCTATCATGAAGCACTGAACTTCATCATAAAGCATTGATCCTCTATCATGAAGCACTGAACTTCGACAAAAAAGCACTGATCCTCTATCATGAAGCACTGAACTTCATCATAAAGCACTGATCCTCTATCATGAAGCACTGAACTTCGACAAAAAAGCACTGATCCTCTATCATGAAGCATTGAACTTCGATAAAAACCACTGATCCTCTATCGTGAAACACTGAACCTCTATCATGAAGCACTGAACTTCGATATAAAGCACTGATCCTCTATCATGAAGCACTGAACCTCTATCATGAAGCACTGAACCTCTATCATGAAGCACTGAACCTCTATCATGAAGCACTGAACCTCTATCATGAAGCACTGAACCTCTATCATGAAGCACTGAACCTCTATCATGAAGCACTGAACCTCTGTCATGAAGCACTGATCTTCTATCATGAAGCACTGAACCTCTATCATGAAGCACTGAACCTCTATCATGAAGCACTGAACCTCTATCATGAAGCACTGAACCTCTATCATGAAGCACTGAACCTCTGTCATGAAGCACTGATCCTCTGTCATGAAGCACTGAACCTCTATCATAAAACACTGAACCTCATCATGAAAGAGAACCTCACGAGCAAATCAAATATAACAAGAAAAAGTTGAACATCCTGAAGCACTGAACATATCGCTTAATATTAAATTTCATCATTGTATTTTTATATTAAACACTCAGCCACATAATTAAACGTTAATACTAAACTTAAAAAAAATAACTGAAAGATGACTGAGACACTTATGCAACATTTGGGAATCTTTATTGAGGAAACGTTTCTCCACACTGGCTTCATCAGTCCAATACAAGGAAGAACTGTGGAAAAGGTTAGTCTGAGGTGATCAGTCCCTCATCCTGGAATCGATGTGTTCAGTCCGTTGTTCTTGAAGAAAGTACAGTATATGCTACGAGCATATGTTGTACTTTCCAGAGGCTGAGGGACAGATTACCTCAAACTGTTTCTCTTTTTCCACCGTTCTTCTTTGTATTGAACTGATGAAGACACTGTGACGAAACGTTTCCTCAATAAAGATTCACAGATGCTGCACAAGTTTCTCTGTCTTCATCACTATACACTGAATCTCATGAACAAAGGGGATTAAGCACTTTCTTTTCAATTTCAGTCTAGACACATACCAACAAAAAGCAAAAAGCTACGATTTAATTTTTTTTACACTATACTGACTCAAATATTCTCGCCTTATACCATTGTGTCGTGCTATCAGCCATTACCAGATTATCAGGTCAAACTTTTCCAGTATAGATTTGTTAACACCAGTGATTCAGTTTTCTTAACTTTTGTGTGAGAGTTTTGTGTGATCTATCTTGTTGTTTTCTACTCATCAATTCTCGTGTCAAATCTAATGCCATAATTGTCTTCTTAATGCCAGGGATATCCGCAAGAGAAAAGTCGGCTTTTGCCTCACTGACGAATTTGCTTCAGGAAATGTCAAGCAGAAAAAAGCTTTGGAGCACATGTGATTATTATTTGAAGTTACAAGAACAGAGATGTGCCCGTGGTGGTGGTGGTCCGCCTTCAGTGTTCAGCCAGAATTATTTTGTTTGTTGCACAGCTCCGTGGTTTGGACGAGTGCAAGTATTGAGCCGTGTCTGTCTGGAGTTCGGCGGACGGAGGTTCAAGCCTCCACTACGTCTTGTGCTAGATGACCCTCATCGGTCATCTAGCACATGAATTATCTTTTGCTCGCTTCAGGGCATAACACCAGCACCCCCACCCTCCCTCTTGCGCTTGAAAACACGCAGTAGTTACGGCGCAGAGTGAGGCATAACTTTGTAATGGTGTTAACGTTAACGTTAATGTTAACGTTAATTATATGAAGCAAAAAATACAAATAAGAATCGCGTATGTGTTGAGCTCAACGGACGGAGGATCGAGCCTCCACCACGTCTTGCACTGAATGTCCCATATGGATTTAGCGATTAACAAGAATTATAAAAATTAATTAATTATTCAATAAAAATGGCTAATTAGCGCATACAGAGCTCAAAGGTAATTCAGATCTTCCACTAAGAAACATCATCTTTGAGGCCAAACTGAAGAGGTATTCATTTATCTCAGTAAGACCAGTATTCTAAAATATACCAGCACATTAAGTTTGAAGCCGCTCGGACGTTGCATTATCAAGTTATCAGCGTTGAAGCCAATCAGATGAGGCATAAAGACCAGTATTTCGATATTCCAAATTTCTCCCCCTTCCCCAAAGAGACAAACTGGGTCCTACCCAGACCAAAATCATTATACAATGTTCACCAAGACGGATCAACGTCGTAGGAATAAACAAGCAAATAACTTTTATTTAGACTTCGGGTACATGGCATTCACACTGTCTACAGTGATCTTCGGGGCACACAGATGGGCATGTAAAATTACATAATGTAGATTTAACCTAGGATAGCACGTTATAATCAAACAATCAGATATATCTTCAAAAACATTGAGAATTTTTTTTCCATGAAAGCCAATTTGTTATATAAAATTGGCTTGGTGAACCTTCCTTTGAGGAAAACACAACAATAATAAAAGTTTAAAGCCGAGCAGATGATACATTCTATAGTTACTGCAAACGAAAATCACTCCCAACCTACACACGAAAATCACTCTAAACGAAAGCAAAAGACTCAGCAGGAGATGAGACATTCCCCCAGTGCAAAGCAGCGGTGCCACGAGTACACTGAGAGACAACACTATAAGTGTCAGGGGCCTCAAGACTGCTCAACTGCCTCCCAGCATACATAAAGGTGATTACCAATAGACCCCTGGCTGTCTTCAAGAAGGCACTGGAAAGGTACCTAAAGTCAGTACCTGATCAGCCAGGCTGTGGTTCGTACGTCGGTTGACGTGCGGCCAGCAGTAACAGCCTCAATGAATAGACCCTGATCCACCACGAGGCCTGGTCTCAGACCGAGCCGCAGGGGCGTTGACTTCCGAAACCCTCTCCAGGTAAACTCCAGGTAAACACAGCCTCTACCCTGACAAATGCTTCATCCATTTCACAAGAAGTATGAACTGATGTCGATCAAAATGGTTTAATTTTAATCTGGAGAAAGAGTGTCTGGGACCCAAGACTGTTCAACAGCCTCCCGCCAGGCATAAGGGGAACTACCAATAGACCCCTGGCTGTCTTCTAGATGGACCTGGACAAATACCTGACCAATTGGGCTGTGGTTCATACGTTGGATTCCGTGCGGCCTGCAGTGACAGCCTGATTGATCAGGCCCTGGTCCACCAGGAGGCCTGGTCAAAGACTGGCCCGCAGGGGCGTTGACCCCTGAAACTCCAGCTACGTAGGGGTCTCATAACTGCTAATAAATAGGAGGCATTCACACTGCAAGTAAGAAAAAAGATAAATCACAGTTCCTTGGATCAAGAACCCTTCACCAACATCAAGGCAACATTCACTTTGAGGAGATATACTCCAGTTATAGAAAATAAAATAACTATCCCATTTCGAGACTAAAAAAGACAAAATAGCCTCTACACACTCCTTAACAATTCCAACCTTCTTCAGAGTAGAATAAACCACTAGAATAAACCCAAATAAACCATTTTCGGGAATCATCTATATAAAACTGAATAGAAGGCTCATATATCTGCCAACTGTTCCACGAACTTTCGCCTGGGTGAAGGAGAGTACACAACGTTTCGCTCTCCAGGAGCTTTAACAAGCCGTTGGTAAGGTAACGGCTTGATAAATCTCCTGGAGAGCGAAACGTTGCCACAATAAAATGTCACATTAGTTGCACTTGTGTTCTTTTACTCTACAAAAGAGCGTAAGATTTTTATTCCTCTTAAATCACGTTAATATTTTAGTTAATGGGTGATGTATCTTGCGGCCGGGATAAATCGTTGGTATTAATGCGATAACTGGGAAACGCCTTTCCTGACCAACTTCAAATTATAAGCGGTGGTCAGCTTACCAGAAAGTGAGGCTCGTGTTGTTATTTCGCTGCCAAAGTCCAGAATTGATCTTTTTAATAAATAAGGAGTAATATGGATTTCCATTCGATAACTAAAGAATGTCTTCTCTGATCGGCTTCAGAATATTATGATAAGTCTGATACATTCCATTAGGAGTACACTAAATGTACACTGTGTACATACAGATTTGAAATTTTAATGAAACTGTTAAAAAATATGGAATCGTTGGATTCAGAACAATTACTTGAAGTTTTTTGTAATAGGCTTCAAACCTTTGATAAAAGAAAGCTTGGCTTTCACTTTGAGTTGTATAGATTTTAAATTACTTAGTTTTTAAATTGGTTTTCATGCCATGATTAAGGATTGCTTCTTCTGGTCGGCATCAAACATTTATAAACTTTTACACGTGTCTGATGTGGGTATTGCACCACACCAGTTAGCCGGAGTTCTTGCTAAACATCTTCCCTGCCGTCTGGGAGCTATCAGGCCAGCTCGTCTAAAGGACTCAGGCGATATACTTAACTCCTCTATCCGTAACAAGAAACTTAGTAGCTTGGATGTCACTTCCCTCTTCCCTGAAGTATTCGCACACAAAAGCTATTGACCTTCTCTGACTCAGTTAATCTTCCTCAGCCTTCCGGGGATTTTGTTAACGTGATTGAACTCAGTGTTAAATTCAACTACTTCTCTTTCAACAACAGGCTTTACAAATATATGGTATGGGAATAGGTTCTCCCATCAGCACGGTCTTAACATACGTCTATTTGGAACACCTAGAAGTTAAACGCTCCGTCAGTATCATCCCCACTAGTGTCACATGGTTACGTTATGTGGACGACGTCATCATAACAACTCACAAACGTTCTGACTTGCGGAATCTACAGAGAAGGTTCGTCGCAGATGAGCCGACTATCCATTTACACTTGCAGAAGCGTCCAATAACTGATTACCATTTCTTGACATCCTGATTCACAAAGTAGGTAACATAAAATTTCAAGTTTATGGGAAGCCCTCAAACAAAACGATCTCTCTCACTTCTGTTCCAGCCAGGATACTAAGACCTTAGAGCTTAGTACCGAATTTGCAGTCCGGAGTTCTTTCTTTCTTTTTTTTTTTTGAAGAATGTGCATACATGCACCAAACATTCACCGAAATACATTTTCCTTCCTTTTTCATCAAGGACTCCAATAAAAGAGACCTTTTAAATCATAGTTTCTTCACTCCAAACTTAATAATAACCCTTCCAGATACCCAAGTTGCCTTGACTGATTCAAGGAGCTTCCAAAATGAAGATTCTTGAACCAGTCAGTGCAGGAGTATAATTATACAATCCCTTGTGGAGGCTTTGACACGGTATACATTTGTGAAACAACATGAAGCCTAGAAACACATCTCAATGAACACATCAGTGTGTGCTGAAACTATAACTTGAATAACATATGTGTACCACATAGGAATTCCACCAATCATATGCCTTGAATCATCTTTAATCGCCATTTCTTTCACAACTAAACAGAAAGGCAGCCTCGTCGTTTCTGAACTATTAAGAAGAGTTCTTTTCAAAGCAATAAACCCCGCCATTACATACCAGCCAAGAGTTGTTGTTGTTATTATTGCTGCTGCTGCTGCTGCTGCTGCTGCTGCTATTACTACTATTACTGTTACTATTATTATTACCACAGCATGGGTTAATTAGCCTAAGGTTGTGCATATGGTTTTTCACTTCACATTATTACCTATATATGCACTCAGTGTCTGTATTGTTTTTAAAGTTAGTTCGCAGTGCAGCACAAGTATCGCTTTAGTCTGTGTTGATACCTGTTACCTAAGGATGCAGACACACCGTGTGCATATTCGTCTACTTCGTCGTGGCAATCTCTGATTCATCGAGGAAGACCTCGGCTACACTCTTGCCGACCCTTCTGCAGGTCAAACTGTCCATCCTCTTCAGCACCAAAGACGCTTTCATGGTCGACTGTTTCAGAGACGACGATGCAGGCAAGATCATTGCCCAGTGACTTCGAAGTAGTTCCTTCTCCAGTTCTAAGGGCCCATAAATCAGTGTTTAAGAGGCTGGATCGCAAGATCACCAGCCATTCAACGACTGAACTGAAAAAACGAAATGAAGACCAAAGCGATTTGGCTTCTTATTGCGACCCCTGAATGGGTCACAATGTATATAATGTATATTACCTGTTCATATAATTTTATATTGCTTATGTTTGCGATATTAGCTAAATCGTAAATATATTGCTTTATATTATTATTTGACTTAGTTATATTACTAGGTAGGATGTAACATTTATATATATTATTCAGTGCTCATAGTTCAAGTCTTGATTGTGTAACTACTGTAAGTATCGCTCATTGCTCGTTACTCTGCCGGCTTCTCTGTGTTGCTGGGCAGCAGCAGCACGGAGTCACGTGATCAGGGGGGGGTAATCACACCTCGCCTGGAGTAGTCTGTATGGGCTTCTCAGTCTCTTGTCTGTTTGACGTTCTTCGAACAAGACGTGCCTAGCTCTTCCTTGCTGGCCCTTGTTGGAAGATCGTCTCTGTCGCTTTCTTGTTGGTTTTGTATAACTCTGTTCACAGAACATTGTCTAGACTTAGTGATTTTCGACGTTGTACTGAGGTTGTGTGTCTCTTAGACACTAAGAAACTCAGGTCCTGAGCTGTAGCTTCTGACCTAATTTGTATTGGTATCTGTGCACTGTTACAGTCGGGGATTTTTCTTATGCTGAACTTAGATTCAGTAGTATGGGAGTTTTGTGACTTTTGTGGAGGATCTGCCGATGGTCCCTACTTAGTGTCGTTATGTTATCTCCTTGTTCCTGATTCTGTCACAGTTGCTTGTTATATAGCTGTTAAGCTTAACAGTCGCCTTATTGCTCAAGCAAGCTGTTCTGATTGCCAGGTTGGTCAAGGAGTTAGTTTATGTGAGGATTTTTAGTAAGTCACTGGTTAAGTCTAGTCGAGTCTTGAGACATAGCGAACTACTTAGAGCACTTACACACATACACACAAACTTACTTGTATATATTTGCACTATCTTATTAAATGCTAACAATGTACCAGACGGTACTTAAAAGCCATAAACATGTGATATGTACCTTCAGCACAATACTACTGTACACGAGAGAAGTGTAGGAGCTTGTATCCTATATTATATTCAATTCATTACTTTAATTTACTTTGATAATATACTCCTAGACAATTTTATTATTAATAAACTTACTAAATTTTATTTTCTTTAGTTAGTAGCGTACCAATTGTAATCCTGAAGCACTATTGAATCTTATTGAATTCTAATGGATAATTGGACCAGGATACTGACCACTTGTTACAAAAACCCAGTAACAGGCTGGATGCTAGAAGGGCAGTTCTTTCTAGTATTCACTGGAGATCTCTATGCTTATTAGAAATCGCGTTATTTGTAACACTGCTGTTGATACGTACACTAAAATTCCCAGCTCTTCCTCACTCAAGCACTCAACGATGGTCTCCGATCTCCTATTACCATGTCAACTCCAGGAATATCGAACCTGATCGCTACCATCACATTACTTCGTGCTGGAACAGTTACTCTTATACATTCCTCGCTAAGGACTCTCAAAAAGAAAGAAAAGAACATGTTCCAATGAGGACACACCACATCGACTGCACCTCAACCATCAGCAAATGTGGTCAACTGCAAGAGTGACCATCGCACTCTCAGCTGATACTGAAAATCCTCAGAAAAAAAATATTAATAATGCAAAGCAGTATTGATCGAACATAAAGACGTTAGCTCATCAAATATCGCCTAACTGCCATCACTCGCTCTAGTGATACTAAAATCCGTCAATAACCCAAAAAACGGTCTGCAATCGTTTCTCCAACCTCCAAGGCGATGCTCCCATCAAAATCATGCACTGCATGATAGTTTTCTGATACCGAACCATCCACAGAAATAATAAAAATCTTCCTCAGAATAACAGTAAAAGAGGCATCACCGTTCCAACAGATCCTCCAATGACTGCCCTCAAAGCCACTCCAGACCTAACAGCTGCAATCTCCCATGAAATCCAAAGTCACTCCACCTACCCTGCCCTGCCTTCCTCCACCTCCGTAAGTACAACACATCTTGAAGATCAAGACTCACACACTTCTGTAGAACAAATTGGAGTCGACCACCACACTCCCGGCCTCACCTGGAAACACCTAAGGACAAAAATATCATGTTCGTCAAATAACTGTACTCTTGACTCTGTAACAAAACTCTCAAATGCATCTCCGTTGCCCCATACAACTTCATACTACGACAACTGTTAGATTTTGTGAAATAATATATAATGAGGACTTTGATAACTATCATATTCACAACTCACCTTCCAAACAAAAAAATAAAATGTGGTTAATTTTTTAGAACGGGTCGTTCCAAATAAGAGAGTAAAGTTAAGACCTGAAGTTCTGCTCCCACCAGCTGTCCCCAGACTGAATGTGCTACATTTCACGTATCAAGCGCTCCGCTGTATCTACGACTGGAGACACACTCCAACGATATTCTTCACCCATCCCCACTTCCCCTCTCCCTCCTTACCTAAGAGTTAGTTGTTTGTAATGGCCTGACAACGCTTATGGAGAGCGAAACGTTGCCACAATAAAATGTCATATTTACATATGTG
Organism: Cherax quadricarinatus; assembly: GCF_026875155.1. NCBI lineage: Eukaryota > Metazoa > Arthropoda > Malacostraca > Decapoda > Parastacidae > Cherax > Cherax quadricarinatus. Next base: position 50,277,880 of record NC_069419.1, on the reverse strand, counting down.
CCCCTCTAACATAGGTAATTCTATCAACATTATTACCCCTAATGTGTCTATCTGAAATACTTATCGGTATTTTATACCATTTTTATTTATGATGTTCTTTATTTGGGTTTCAGCACGGTTTTCGATAGAGAACCAGACAAAAGAAAAGTGGCAGTTCATGTTATAAGAGAATGAATTCATAGATCGGGGAATGACTGACCAATAGAAATCAGCTTGCATAAATGGGGTGAAATCTGAATGGAGACAAGTTATAAATGGCGTTCCACAAGGTTCATATTTAGGCCTATTTTTTTCATAATTTACTTTAATTACCTTGACCAACAGATAACAAGTGACATCAGCAAATTCGCTGCAGACACAAAACTAAGCTGAATAATAAATAGCTGCTGGTGAGGATTCCATAGAACTTCAAGAATCTTCGGAAAAATGAACGTCATGGTCTCATAAGTGGCAGATACAGCTCGATGTAGACAAGTGAAAAGTCCTGATCCTTAGGAATGAAAATTAACGCTCACAGTTATAAACTAGTTGAAAAAGAGCTTATGTACAGCTTACCTACACAACAGGTTCTCACACCTGCCCTCAGCTCCTCACATAAATCCTCACATTTTCCCCTCAGTTCCCCACATAACACACCTTCCCTCACATCCTCACACAACAGATCCACACACCTTTCCTCAGATCCACACACGTTCCCTCAGCTCCTCACACGTATCAACAACTTTACCCATGGCAGTCTTCCTGCTGCGTCCTGCAGGAAGAGGTAGGCTGGGGGTATTGGAGAGAGTGACTTATGACACATAATTGGACTGGCATGAGTGAGGGGTTGTTTTGTGGGTACAAACGTGAGTTGGTTGGGGCACTGGAGGGTTGGGTTTAGGGTGCAGGAAGGAGTGGTTGGTTAGTAGATACAAAATGGGGTGGGTTGGTAATGCTTGATAACGAAGATTATGTGCTTTAAAGAGTGGGTTGTAGGTGCTAAAGGTGGGTTTATGGGCGGGAGTTGGGTTCCTGTTTATGGCTACCTGCTCCTGTAATGGCAGACGTGAGCTGGTGGCAGAAAGAATCGTCGGCCAACTACTACTCTCCTTGTTAACTTACTCAAAGCTATACTATCACCATGAGGGATTGCAACACAACCCTTGTAACCGTTGAGGGAGTTGCAACACAACCCTTGTGACTGTTGAGGGTGTTGCACAACCCTTGTGACCATTGAGAGAGTTGCGGCAATCATGTGCCGTCATTTATGGATGACGGTACATAATCATTAGAAAGATTTTCTTCTCTCTGTTCCTTAGCACATAAATCATTCGATGCGTTTAAAACACACACACACGCACACAAACACACACACACGCACACACGCACACACATACAACACACACACACACACACACACACACACACATACACACACACACACACACACACACAACACACACACACACACACACGCACACGCACACAAACACACCCACACTGGACACAAACATGAGCATACAGAGGCTTTAACTAAAATATTTTCAGAACTTCAGTTATTATAAAAGCAAGCGTTGAGAAAGCCAGGAACAGCAGAAGCACACGATGGAGGAGGTGTCGCAGGTGAAGAGAAAGCCAGGAATAGCAGAAGCACACGATGGAGGAGGTGTCGCTGGTGAAGAGAAAGCCAGGAACAGCAACAACACACGATGGAGGAGGTGTCGCTGGTGAAGAGAAAGCCAGGAACAGCAACAACACACGATGGAGGAGGTGTCGCAGGTGAAGAGAAAGCCAGGAATAGCAGAAGCACACGATGGAGGAGGTGTCGCTGGTGAAGAGAAAGCCAGGAACAGCAACAACACACGATGGAGGAGGTGTCGCTGGTGAAGAGAAAGCCAGGAACAGCAACAACACACGATGGAGGAGGTGTCGCAGGTGAAGAGAAAGCCAGGAACAGCAACAACACACGATGGAGGAGGTGTCGCTGGTGAAGAGAAAGCCAGGAACAGCAACAACACACGATGGAGGAGGTGTCGCAGGTGAAGAGAAAGCCAGGAATAGCAGAAGCACACGAAGGAGGAGGTGTCGCAGGTGAAGAGAAAGCCAGGAACAGCAACAACACAGGATGGAGGAGGTGTCGCAGGTGAAGAGAAAGCCAGGAACAGCAGAAGCACACGAAGGAGGAGGTGTCGCAGGTGAAGAGAAAGCCAGGAACAGCAGAAGCACACGAAGGAGGAGGTGTCGCAGGTGAAGAGAAAGCCAGGAACAGCAGCAACACACGAAGGAGGAGGTGTCGCAGGTGAAGAGAAAGCCAGGAACAGCAGAAGCACACGATGGAGGAGGTGTCGCAGGTGAAGAGAAAGCCAGGAACAGCAGAAGCACACGATGGAGGAGGTGTCGCAGGTGAAGAGAAAGCCAGGAACAGCAGAAGCACACGAAGGAGGAGGTGTCGCAGGTGAAGAGAAAGCCAGGAACAGCAGAAGCACACGAAGGAGGAGGTGTCGCAGGTGAAGAGAAAGCCAGGAACAGCAGAAGCACACGATGGAGGTGTCGCAGGTGAAGAGAAAGCCAGGAACAGCAGAAGCACACGATGGAGGTTGTTAAAATGAAGCAGTGTGGTTACAGCTCCTCCCACACACCTCCAGGTTAAAGTTGATGACCTCTAATACAGTGATGCTTTCCTAGGACCCAGTTGCCAGTTAAAGTATCGCAAACGTAAAGGATATCCTTTCTATATTTTTACCTTGATAAAGGCACTGCCACGCCTTGATTGGATGCTTTTCGTAGGGAAAACTTACTATGTTTTATGCCCTCTTGATTAAATGTCGGACTGAAACATCGTCATAAGTTTCATTCTCCTGTCTGCAGGTTATCAGTGTACTGTTCCAGTCACGGTGTTGTGCTAGTGATAACGAAAGATAAAATAGAAGATTATCTATTGTTAACATGAGTTCGTAACAGAGAGACACTGTTGTTTACCAACAGACTCTCAGTAATGTGAAAGAACCTTCATCCTTCACCAAGATTATTATTATTATTATAATCAAGGGGAAGCGCTAAACCCGGAGGATTATACAGCGCCTGGGGGGGATGTGGAAGGCATTCAGGCTTAATTCGGGGAACTGGAGCACAGATCCAATTCCCTAAATCAAGAGCCCCTCACCAACATCAAGGAACCTTCCTTGAGGGGTCCTTCACCAAGAAAAACTTAATTATACGACGCTTCACTCAGAGTGAAACATCGCATAATACAGGGATTTTTCCTTATAAAGGTCTCCTTGAAATTACCAGGAAGACAACAGCAATATGATTAGTTTTTCAAGATTAAAAAAGGGGGAGTTCAAAGGTTTATTTAATAGCTAAAATGCTATTTTGTTTTTATTCAAGATTATTAAATAGCTATAATCAATAGAATCTAAGTAAAACCTAATGTGCTATACAAGAGCATATGTGTAATAAAGATTCTATAATAGGTATAATTATTCCAGGCTTATTAAAAAAAAAGACGAATTTTCTGCAGGGTGACTGATAACAAGATTTAATACACACTAACTAATAGTTATAGATAAAATAGTTAGTAATGATGAATGGTTTTGAAAACCGACAAGTTGAAGAACTGATACACTTATGCAACACATGGGAATCTTTATTGGCGAAACGTTTCTTCAATAAAGATTCCCATGTGTTGCATTAGTGTCTCAATTCTTCAACTTGTCGGTTTTCAAAACCATTCATCACATCTGTCAGACACTGCAACATCATGGGATCTAGGTACAAAGACTTCAACGCTTGCCCAACCTTTGGACGACGACCTACTTACACTAGTGGCAGGTCCCACTGTGATCCCGCCTCCTCCTGCTACTTACACTAGTGGCAGGTCCCACTGTGATCCCGCCTCCTCCTGCTACTTACACTAGTGGCCCGGTGGCCTGGTGGCAAAGCTCCCGCTTCACACACGGAGGGCCCGGGTTCGATTCCCGGCGGGTGGAAACATTCCGACACGTTTCCTTACATCTGTTGTCCTGTTCACCTAGCAGCAAATAGGTACCTGGGTGTTAGTCGACTGGTGTGGGTCGCATCCTGGGGGACAAGATTAAGGACCCCAATGGAAATAAGTTAGACAGTCCTCGATGACGCACTGACTTTCTTGGGTTATCCTGGGTGGCTAACCCTCCGGGGTTAAAAATCCGAACGAAATCTTATCTTATCTCTTATCTTTATCCCGCCTCCTCCTGCTACTTACACTAGTGGCAGGTCCCACTGTGATCCCGCCTCCTCCTGCTTCAACTCATCTCACCGCAGTATATAAGCCACCTCTCTGGCCCTATGCCGCACTTCCTACAAGAGTGATGGACTGAACACATCGATTCCAGGTTGAGGGACTGATTACCTCAAACTTCTACTCTCCTAACCCATTTATACTTTGTATTGGACTGATGAAGCCACTGTGTGGCGAAACGTTTCTTCAAGATTCCCATGTGTTGCATAAGTGTCTCAATTCTTCAAAATAGTTAGTAATATTGTACAACTGACACAGCTTTCTTATTTAAATAATTTAGTTAACATCTGAAGACACAAAAACAGTATAATTCGATCCCTTATTGACAACGTTCCGTCCACAAGCAGATCTTGATCTGTAATAAAGTTGGTAGAATTACCGACAATATGTAAAGTAAAAGGACACAAGTGCAACTAATGTGACATTTATTGTGGCAACGTTTCGCTCTCCAGGAGCTTTATCAAGCCATTACATGGCTTGATAAAGCTCCTGGAGAGCGAAACGTTGCCACAATAAATGTCACATTAGTTGCACTTGTGTCCTTTTACTTTACAGATCTTGATCTGTTTATGGCAGATCACGTGTCGTCCACTGTGTGGGCGACACGTTGTCAACAAAGGATCGCATCGTACTGCTTTTGTGTCTGTATCCAGCTGGTACTGATTACTAAATAGCTTGAAAAGCTTCAGAACGAGTTATAACTGTAGTCACTGAAAGTTAGATTGATGTGTTAGGTCAATAGAGGTTAGAAAATATCGATAGTTAATACATCTTAGTGATGGAAATCTCGAGAAAATAGATAAATGTTTGTTAAATACTACGCTTCACTCACATCTAGTGAAGGTATTCCTATAAGCAATGCTGAAAATAGTATAAAATTCCGACAAGTTGAAGATTATGACACATATCCAGCAGTTGGACATTTTATTGATGAAAAGTATCCCTAACAGCAGTACTGTAACTAACATCAGGTATCCCTTTTGGCCATAGTCTTCCCAATAACGAGTATCCCTATGAATAATACTATGCTTAGAAGAAGGTATCCCTATTACTGACACTTCACCCGAGATAGTTTTGTACTTGTCAAAGAAACATTGAGCGCCTCTGATCATAGTCTTTTGGTTTATCGAGTTGTTTATTGTCGCTTCTTGTGGGTGTACTACCTTAAAATATGTTAATACATGTTATGAAAATTCTTTTTCGTAATTGATCCAGCCAGACAAATTAGCACGTGTGTGTGTGTGTGTGTGTGTGTGTGTGTCTGTGTGTGTGTGTGTGTGTGTGTGTGTGTCTGATCACCCTAACCTGGAAACAATCACCTCCTGGAAAACAACCTCCTGAAATTAATCACTGGAAAAACAAGCAATAGGGATGCAAACACTTCCTGGAAACCCTTGACCTTCTTCATACTCCAAAAATAACTAATCTGGAACAGATTAACTGACCTAGAAAATACCAACTGACCTGAGAAACACTACATGACCAGTTGGAAAACAATGACTGTCGTGGAAAGCAATGACTCGGAAAACAACGACCTAGAAAACAATGACTCACCTGGTAAATAATGAATGACTTGTAAAAATAGTGACTTAGAACCTGGGAAACATTAACTGAACCGGTAAACATTGACTCGCCTCTTGGAAAACCACCTGGAAAACAAAGACTGACCTGGTAAAAAAAGAAAATAACGAGTGGCTTGCAAAATGCTTCGAAAACACTTGCTGATCTGAAAAAAAAACACACTAACTGATGCCCTGACGTGGAGAAACTTGACCTGAAATGGAACATATCGCCTCACCTTGAAGAGAGAACCCCCCCCCCCCCATCCCGCCTACACAACATGGAGTGAAGATGAGTGGAATTGAGGTCAGTGTATTGAAGTCTTGATAAGTCTAGGTTCCAGAACGCTGGCATCTGACAGCCTGACTGTCACTTTCATGCAAGGAACATTGAATTTAAATGGAGTGTTGTCGAGTGTGTGTGTGTATATATATATAGGAAGAAATCCAAATATTCTTCCTTGAAACCTTTTTATCCACTTCTCCGAGGCTATGGGTCCCACAATTTACACCAGAGGTGGACCATATCCTGTATATATATATATATATATATATATATATATATATATATATATATATATATATATAATATATATATATATATATATATATATATATATAATATATATATATATATATATATATATATATATATATATATATATATATATATATATATACATATATATATATATATATATATATATATATATATATATATATATATTATATATATATATATATATATATATATATATAATATATATATATATATATATATATATATATATATATATATATATATATATATATATATATATATATATATATATATATATATATATATATATATATATATATATATATATGAAAAAATCACTGACAACTGTGATGAATGGTTTTGAAAACCGACAAGTTGAAGATTGAGACACTTATGCAACATACGGGAACCTTTATTGAGGAAATGTTTCGCCACACAGTGGCTTCATCAGTCCAATACAAAGAAAGGTGTAAGGAGAGGAAAAGTTTGAGGTAATCAGTCCCTCAGCCTGGAGTCGATGTGTTCAGTCCATCAATCTTGTAGAATGTACAGCATAGGGCCGTAGACGTGGCTTATAAGTCACGTCTACAGTCCATATGTTGCATAAGTGTCTCAATCTTCATTACTGACAACGTTGGTTATCCTTTATTTTTTTACAACTCTCGTACAGCTATGCTAGTTTAGTTTTTTAAAAGAGTTTTGGAGTAGCCTGACATTTTCCTCTGCACTTTTCACGGCTTTATCAAGTCTCTTTAACGGCTTCTGTCTAGACATATAAAGTTTTCTCATTTGGATTTTGTCTTCATGAGTTTTTGATGAGATGGAGTGACGGAGAAGTGAGTGAAGAAGAGGATGAGGTGAAGGAATGGAGAGTTGAGGGGAAAGTTAAGGAACAGAGGTGGAAAGTAGAGAGGCAATGGGAATAAGTTACTTTGTCAAACTTTTTTTGCGTTATCCTACGTAATGTGCGCTATGCATGATAATTGTACCTATGTGTACCTGAGCCTCAATAAACTTACTTAGAGGTGTGGGAGGGAGGGAGGGAGGAGGCTGGAGTGTATGGGAAGGAAGAAGTGGTCAGGGGTAAGTTTACCTTAACACTTTTCACAATAATTTACGTGTATATTGTAGCTAAAAATTGAAGTATGTCAGAAAATGCTTCAAGCCGCTCTGAATCGTCGAAATTTTATTGGGGCTAAGACCTGTAGGGAAGGAGAGGACCTTAGGGAGGGGCTTTGATGTGTGGGGAAGAGGTTGGGGCATATGTAAAAGGGTTGGGCTAGGATGTGTATGGGGAAGGGCTGGGAGACATGTAGAGGAGGGAGGGGGGTGGAAAGCTGTAGAAAGGTGGGGAGCGTAAGCAGGAGTTGGTGGAGAATAGGAAGAAGCTGGGTCGTGTGGGGTGTAAATTAGAACGAGTTTGCATGAACTGGGGAGGGTACGGAGAAAGGCAGGAGCTGGGTCGTATGTTGGCTGGCTGGTGTGACTCATTTGTGGCCTGGGTGGCTGGTGTGACCCAGCAGTGTGCTGGCTGGCTGGCTGGTATGACCCAGTAGTGCGCTGGCTGGCTGGTATGACCCACTAGTGCGCTGGCTAGCTAGTGTGACCCAGTAGGGGGCTGACTGGCTGGTGTGACTCAGTTGTGGCCTGGCTGGCTAGTGTAACCCAGTAGTGTGCTTGCTGGCTGGTATAACTCAGTTGTGCGCTGGCTGTCTAGTGTGACCCAGCAGGGGGCTGGCTAGCTGGCTGGTGTGACCCAGTAAGGGTCTGGCTGGCTGGTGTGACCCTGTAGTGGGCCTGGCTGGCTTGTGAGAAAGGGCTGGGACGTGCTGAGAAAGAGAATCGGTCAAGTGTTCGGAAAGGATCAGGACCTGTAGAGAAAAAGTGGTTCGTGTGGTGATAGGTCGGCACTTGGGAAGGACCTGCAAGTGTTGGGAAGGGAGGGCGTGTTTAGAGAGGCTGGGAGGCAGAGGGAGGGACGTGTTGGTATGGGAGGGAGGGACGTGTTGGTATGGAAGGGAGGGACTTGTGGGAAGAAACTGGACACAAACATACGCACGTTTGTGTTCGTAGTCCAAAGGTGTAAAATCGATTTTCCTTGATTTGGTTCCTTATTTGTTTTTTCTTGATCTGGTACACATGTGTGCAAACAGTTCGTGTGTGTGTGTGTGTGTGTGTGTGTGTGTGTGTGTGTGTGTGTGTGTGTGTGTGTGTGGTGTGTGTGTGTGTGTGTGTGTGTTTTCACCTATATGTGGTTGCAAGGGTCGAGTCGTAGCTCCTGGTCCATAGTGTGTACTCACCTAGTTGAGGTTGCAGGGGTCGAGTCCTAGCTCCTGGCCCCGCCTCTTCACTGGTCGCTACTAGGTCACTCTCCCTGAACCGTGAGCTTTATCATACCTCTGCTTGTGTGTGTGTGTGTGTGTGCACGTACTCATCTATATATACACGGTCGAGTCTTAGCTCCTGGCCCGGTCTTCAAACTGACAGATTCAATAGTACTAGTCTTAAATCTAATATATAAATCTGTCCCCATCACTTCAACTAGTTTATTCCACTTCTTGACCACCTGAGGCTGAAGAAATATTTTCTGACATCCCTATGAATTATCTGTGTCATTACTTTATATCGTGTCCTAGTGTACCTGTTTCCCACCTCATAAAGTCTGTCCCTGTCTTCCCTGTTTCTCTTCTTCTCTAATGTTGTTGGGCCGAGTTCATATATCTCTCATAAATCCTTCCCCCTACATCTAAAACTAGCTAAGCTGTTAACCACTGCATTTCTTCAGTTTCTCAATATATTTTACCAGGTGTGGGTTTCATTCTAGTGGTGAATACGTCATGATGCGTCTGAAGGCTATTCCATGATTTGCCAGACTATCATTAGCTGGAGAAGTTAATGGGTTAATGCATGCCTCCAGTGACAAGCTTGGCACTTGCTCACCCCTAGGTCTTCTCCATGAGTGAATTTTGCAGTTTCTTTCCTACGAGTCTATACTCAGTTTACGATCTAACCCTTTTTCCCAATCGTTAAAACCTTCCATTTTTCCCAGGGGTTGAATTCACCTACCGACCAGGGCTGCAATTTACACTAATCTATTCGTAGCTTTTTCATGAGCTCTTCGATTTTGTGGTCTCATTAGTTTTACATCAGGTATGCCAGGAACAGTAGTGGCACTAATACTGATCCTTGAGGAACCCTGCTAGCTACTCTTCCCTCATTCCGACGTATTTTCTCAGGCAAAGACAATCTGTCTCTTTATGTTTTAAACTTCAGAAATCAAGAGGCACAATACCGTGACTTGAACAATTCAGATAACCCACACATAGGAGAAACTCATGACGACGTTTCGGTCCGTCTTGGTGACTAGTTTATGGACCGAAACGTCGTCATAAGCTTCATTCTACCTTCTGCGGGATATTTGTGTATTGTATTCCTTCCTGCACTTCAACTTTTTTCCCCCCACCTTCCCAAGTCACTTGTGAGGTACAGTATCACATGCCTTCTTGAAGTTCAAGAATATGCGGTCCACCGCCCATCTCTCTTGTCTCACCTCTGGTAATACAAAATTTGCCATCTCTAAGCCCGTGCTGGCTATTGTTCATGAATACACTTCTCAGTAAGTGCTATACAACTCTTCACCATCTCGAAGGCTGAGGGGCTGATTACCTCCTCTTTTTTAATATAGTTCTACAGTCCTTCCGTTATGTCTTTGAATTTGTATTGATAAAGCCACTAGATGGCGAAACGTCTACAAATAAAGATACACCCGATGTTGTACATGTGTCTAATTTATCATCTCTGTATTATACACCATTCATGTGCAACCCTCCTGATAATTTCCGCCATTATATTTCATGATATGCACCTCAGTGATGTTTGTAGCTCAGCGCTTGTGTACGTGTATGTGTGTGTGTGTGCATTTGTGTGTGGGTGTGTGTTTAGTTTGCTCAGCAGTAGCTGGGCTCCTCATTGTAGGTATGGAATACAGTTCATTAATATTTCATGGCTCAGTTACAAACCGGGTTCACCACATAGAGAAGACCCTTCCAGGACCCGTCCTGACGAACCTGCTCAGTTAAACAAACCATACCCTGATCTATGAATTCATTCTCTTATAACATGAACTGCCACTTTTCTTTTGTCTGGTTCTCTATCGAAAACCGTGCTGAAACCCAAATAAAGAACATCATAAATAAAAATGGTATAAAATACCGATAAGTATTTCAGATAGACACATAAGGGGTAATAATGTTGATAGAATTACCTATGTTAGAGGGGCACATATGTAAATATGACATTTTATTGTGGCAACGTTTCGCTCTTCATAAGCGTTGTCAGGCCATTACAAACAACTAACTCTTAGGTAAGGAGGGAGAGGGGAAGTGGGGATGGGTGAAGAATATCGTTGGAGTGTGTCTCCAGTCGTAGATACAGCGGAGCGCTTGATACGTGAAATGTAGCACATTCAGTCTGGGGACAGCTGGTGGGAGCAGAACTTCAGGTCTTCGCTTTACTCTCTTATTTGGAACGAACCGTTCTAAAAAATTAACCACATTTTATTTTTTTTGTTTGGAAGGTGAGTTGTGAATATGATAGTTATCAAAGTCCTCATTATATATTATTTCACAAAATCTAACAGTTGTCGTAGTATGAAGTTGTATGGGGCAACGGAGATGCATTTGAGAGTTCCGTTACTGAGTCAAGAGTACAGTTATTTGATCAGAGTCATAAAACTCCAGACCGACGCTTTAGCCACTAGGCCATCCGTGTCATTACAACTTGGTGAGTTCTGATCAGATACCTGCACCAATACCACAGAGTTCCATTGCAGTGCCGCCAGGTAATGCACGTGAATTACGCAAACAATAAAACTAGGAAGAGACTGCCTGCAGCTTGGCAGGAGTTTAAAACAGCGTGCATTATACACACAAACAAGGTGCTTAGCCTGATTAAGCCTCTGTCCCAATCAAGCGAGTAAGGATACAGATTATGCTAATGGACCAACAGAACATTAGTGGAAAAGATATTTAGGGATTTCATGCATAAATTACAGACGCGCTCACAAAGACCTCTTAAAGCCTCTTATATATTTTTATCCTATTAAAAGCTATAAAATAATTAATTTTATCATCAATTTTGCACATTGTGAATTTTCATTTTTTGATTCAGGCCAGAAAAAAGCTGACTCGATGTAATTTCCAAATAAAATTTTATTCAAATTTTTTCCACTATTTAATACAGCATATTCGACTGATAATTCCAGCATATTGGAATGCATCTTGGTGCTGTAATAATGTTCAATATGATTGGATCAAGGCCAGATCCTTTTGAATCTATAGATTCTTTGTAGCAACTTGAAAGTGGATATATATAAATATATTTCATCGTGCGGAAGCGTCCCTTGGACGCACGTCATCAATGGAAAGCTGGTCTCTGATCTGGAAATGTCATCCATATTTTGATGTAAGAGAGAGTAATGCAGTGACAGCTGACCCTACACACACACACACATAACACACACACAACACACAACACACACACACAACACACACACACACACACACACACACACACACACACACACACACACACACACACACACAAATACACACACACAGAGAGATAGGATGTTCCAGAGAGGGGACACAGAAACAAGGTGTCACAACTGGAAGCTGAAGACTCAGACGAGTCACAGGGACGTTAGGAAGTATTTCTTCAGTCATAGAGTTGTCAGCAAGTGGAATAGCCTAGCAAGTGAAGTAGTGGAGGCAGGAACCATACATAGTTTTAAGAAGAGGTATGACAAAGCTCAGGAAGCAGTGAGGGAGAGGACCTAGTAGCGATCAGTGAAGAGGCGGGCCAGGAGCTGAGTTCTCGACCCTCTGCAACCACAATTAGGTGAGCTAACAATTAGGTGAGTACACACACACACACACACCACGACACACACACACACACACACAAACACACTCACAAAACAACAACACACACAAACACACACAACACACACGCACACACACACACAACAGAAATACACACACACACACACGCACAACACAACACACACACAAATACACACACACACACACACACACTCACAAAATACACCACACACACACACACACACTACCACACCCACGACAACACACACACACAAACACTACACACACTCACACAGAACCCACACACACACACACACACACAACACAGCACACGCACACAAAAGCACAAACACACACACACACACAACTCACACAACAACGACACACACACGCACACAAACACACACACACACACACTTCACACACCCACACTCACACACCCACAACACACACACACACACACACGCACAAGCACACACACACACACACACAATCACACACAACGACTACACACACACACGCACAAGCACACCACACACACACACACACACTCACAACCCACACACACACACACGACAGCACACACGTCACAACGACACACGACACTCACACACACAACAAATCACACTACACACACAACACACAACACCACAGCACTAAGAACACATCCACACCCACACCACACACACACACACACCAACACACAACAACACACACACACATCACGCGCAACACACACACACCACACTCACACAACACAACACACACACACACACACACACACACAACAACACACCACACACAACACACAACACACACTCACACGCAACACACACATCACTACAACAACTCACACTGACACACACACAGCACACACACACACACACACACAGACACCACTGACTACATCACACACGCACACACACACACCCACACACACACACACACACACACACACACACACACATCACCACACACACACACACACACTACACACACACACACACACACACACACACCACACACACACACACACACACACAGAAAAAGTTTCACCAAAATTCCTATTTTGGGTAATCTGTCGAGATTAATATTTTAGAAAAAAACAAAAATTAGATAGTCGAAAAATACTTTGTAACATTGACCTCGAAATATATTTTGCTGTGTCAGTTTACGAGCTGAGAATCACGACTGCTTGAAAATGTTAAGTGAATGTTTGAAGTGAATGTTTGAAGTGAATGTTTGAAGTGAATGTTTGAAGTGAGTGTTTGAAGTGAATGTTTGAAGTGAATGTTTGAAGTGAATGTTTGAAGTGAGTGTTTGAAGTGAATGTTGAAGTGAATGTTTGAAGTGAATGTTTTGAAGTGAATGTTGAAGTGAATGTTTGAAGTGAATGTTTGAAGTGAATGTTTGAAGTGATGTTTGAAGTGAATGTTTGAAGTGAATGTTTGAAGTGAATATTTGAAGTGAATGTTTGAAGTGAATGTTTGAAGTGAATGTTTGAAGTGGGTGTTTGAAGTGAATGTTTGAAGTGAATGTTTGAAGTGAATGTTTGAAGTGATGTTTGAAGTGAATGTTTGAAGTGAATGTTTGAAGTGAATGTTTGAAGTGAATGTTTGAAGTGAATGTTTGAAGTGAATGTTTGAAGTGAATGTTTGAAGTGAATGTTTGAAGTGAATGTTTGAAGTGAATGTTTGAAGTGAAATGTTTGAAGTGATGTTTTGAAGTGAATGTTTTTAAGTTTAATGTTTGAAAGTGATTTTGAGTGAATGTTTGGAAGTGGGTGTTTGAAGTGAATGTTTGAAGTGAATGTTTGAAGTGAATGTTTGAAGTGATTTTTGAAGTGTGTTTGGGAAAGTGAATGTTTTGAAGTGATGGTTTTGAAGTGAATTGTTTGAAGTGAATGTTTGAGTGAATGTTTTGAGTGAATGTTTAAGTGATGTTTGAATTTAATGTTTGAAGTGAATGTTTGGAGTGAATGTTTGAAGTGAGTGTTTGAGTGAATGTTTGAATGATGTTTTGAGTGAATGTTTGAATGAATGTTTGAAGTGAATGTTTGAAGTGATGTTTTTAAGTGAATGTTTGAGTGAATGTTTGAAGTGAATGTTTGAAGTGATGTTTGTAGTGAATGTTTGAAGTGAATGTTTGATAGTGAATGTTTGAAGTGAGTGTTTGAAGTGAATGTTTGAATGTGAATGTTTGAGTGAGTGTTTGAAAGTGAGTGTTTGAAGTGAATGTTTTGAAGTGAATGTTTGAAGTGAATGTTTGAAGTGAGTGTTTGAAGTGAATGTTTGAAGTGAATGTTTGAAGTGAATGTTTGAAGTGAATGTTTGAAGTGAATGTTTGAAGTGAATGTTTGAAGTGAGTGTTTGAAGTGAATGTTTGAAGTGAATGTTTGAAGTGAATGTTTGAAGTGAATGTTTGAAGTGAATGTTTGAAGTGAATGTTTGAAGTGAATGTTTTGAAGTGAATGTTTGAAGTGAATGTTTGAAGTGAATGTTTGAGTGAATGTTTGATGTGAATGTTTGAAGTGAATGTTTGAAGTGAATGTTTGAAGTTGAATGTTTGAAGTGAATGTTTGAAGTGAAGTTTGAGTGAATGTTTGAAGTGAATGTTTGAAGTGATGTTTGAGTAGTTAGAATGTTTGAAGTGAATGTTGAAGTGATGTTTGAAGTGAATGTTTGAATGATGTTTGAAGTGAAGTGTTGAAGTGAATGTTGAAGTGAATGTTTGAATGAATGTTTAAGTGAGTGTTTGAAGTGATGTTTGAAGTGAATGTTTGAAGTGAATGTTTGAAGTGAATGTTTGAGTGAAGTTTGAAGTGATGTTGAAGTGAAAGTATGTTTGAATGTGAATGTTTGAAGTGAATGTTTGAAGTGAATGTTTGAAGTGAATGTTTGAAGTGAATGTTTGAAGTGAATGTTTGAAGTGAATGTTTGAAGTGAATGTTGAAGTGAATGTTTGTATGTAGTGTGTTTGAAGTGAATGTTTGAAGTGATGTTTTTGAGTGAATGTTTGAAGTGAATGTTTGAAGGATGTTGAAGTGAATGTTTGAGTGAAGTTTGAAGTGAGTTTGAAGTGAATGTTTGAGTGAATGTTTGAAGTTGAAGTTTGAAGTGAGTGTTTGAAGTGAATGTTTGAAGTGAGTGTTTGAAGTGAATGTTTGAAGTGAATGTTTGAAGTGAATGTTTGAAGTGAATGTTTGAAGTGAATGTTTGGATGGATAAGTAAATAAATATATCAATACATATGTAACTGAAAATGC
This sequence comes from Cherax quadricarinatus, assembly GCF_026875155.1. Lineage (NCBI taxonomy): Eukaryota > Metazoa > Arthropoda > Malacostraca > Decapoda > Parastacidae > Cherax > Cherax quadricarinatus. The sequence goes on along the minus strand of NC_069419.1, from coordinate 50,262,375 downwards.
TTATGTGATCTTGGATACTTTGTGACCTCGATCTTGATCTTTGTGACCTCGATCTTGATCTTTGTGACCTCGATCTTGATCTTTATGACCTCGATTTTGATCTTTGTGACCTTGATCTTGTTCTTTGTGATCTCGATCTTGATCTTTGTGATCTCGATCTTTGTGACCTCGATCTTGTTCTTTGTGATCTTAATCTTGATCTTTGTGATCTTGATCTTTGTGACATCGATCTTGATCTTTGTGATCTCGATCTTGATCTTTGTGATCTCGACCTTGATTTTTGTGACCTCGATCTTGATTTTTGTGACCTTGATCTTGTTCTTTGTGATCTCGATCTTTGTTATATCGATCTTTGTAACCTCGACCTTGATCTTTTGATCTTGATCTTTGTGATCTTGATCTTGACCTTTGTGACCTCAATCTTGACCTTTATGACCTCGATCTTGATCTTTGTGATCTCGATCTTGATCTTTGTGATCTCGATCTTTGTGACCTCGATCTTGATCTTTGTGACCTCGATCTTGATTTTTGTGACCTTGATCTTGTTCTTTGTAATCTCGATCTTTGTTATATCGATCTTTGTAACCTCGACCTTGATCTTTTGATCTTGATCTTTGTGATCTTGATCTTGACCTTTGTGACCTCGATCTTGATCTTTGTGACCTCGATCTTGATCTTTGTGACCTCAATCTTGACCTTTATGACCTCGATCTTGATCTTTGTGATATCGATCTTGACTTTGATTCGATCTTTGGCCTCGATCTTATCTTTGTGATTCTTTGATTTTGGGGGATTTTTGTGTGATTTTTTTTTTGGATCCTATTAAAATTTGTGATCGATTTTTTCTTTTTTTTTGTATCTCGACCTTGATCTTTGTGCCCTCGTCTTGATCTTTGTACCCGATTTGATTTTTTGATCTCGGGATCTTTTAAATTTGTGATCTCGACCTTGATCTTTGTGACCTCGGTCTTGATCTTTTGATCTCGTCTTGATTTTTTGGCCCTCGAATTGATTTTGGGATCTGCCCTTGTTTTGTGCCCTCGAACTTGATCTTTGTGATCCGATTTTGACCTTTGTGACTCGTTTTTAAAAATTTGGACCTCGTTTATTTTTAAACTGTTTTTTTTTAAAAGGGTTCGACGCCCCGTTGGGGTTCAAAAAACTCCCTGACTCGACAAAATCTTCATCCCCTACTGAAAGTTTTACCAGGTGATTTTATAACGCCCGTGTGAGCTGACTTTCTGTCATGGGCCCGAGGTGCTGATGATTCCTGTTTGGTGACTGGGCTGACTGATTTCCCTGCTTGGGGCTAAAAATGATCGTTCCCTGTCCAGGTGCCGATACTACTAGGCCCAGTGCTCGGAGGTTTGGTGGCTGTTCAGAATCGAATTTGGAAGGAAAGTCTGTAAGCAGAGAAAACAAAAAGGTGAGAGGGTAGGTGGGAAAGAGCATTTGACGGTTGGTGAGGTTGACACTTGTTGAAAGACTCTCGTACGAGTTCAAGTAAGAAAACATTGCACATCCCAAGCGAAAAACTTGAGACTTACATCCCTCTCAAGTTTTTTTATCTCTCCTTTAACCCTTTTTCCCCCTCATATCTTTTAAAATTTCCCTAAAATTTTCCCTCCCCATCCCCCCTCCCCTAGCATTCCCCCCCTTTTTCATTTCTTACCCCTTCCCCCTAAACTTTCACCCCAAATTTTCCCTTTTTCCCTTCTCCTTCCTTCCCCCATTTCCCTTTTCCCCCCCCTTCCTTCTTCCCTCCACCTTTCCTCTTGACCAATAACATCCCAAAAGAAAAACGTCAAGACAATTGCCTTTTTAAAAAATCGTTTTTGAGCGCAGTCTAACCATGGAATGAATTTAATGGGAAACATAATTGCCGATTGTGCCCCCAAAAAATCGCAAACGCGATAGCGAAGACAAATAGGGCAAGTTCGGAGATGGGACAAAGTTCCTCTAACCCGGGCGTAATTTACCAGCTCGAAAAAATGTTTCCCGGGGCTTATGGTTTTTTCTCCTGTGTTGCCTAATGAGGCGGGGAAAAGGAATTGCATGCAAGGGCACACAATAAAACCATGCAGGGGAAACATGCAGGGGCACCATGGGGGGCCAAAAACCATGAAAGGGGCACAACTAGAAACATGCAAGGGGCACTTTCGGAGGCCGTAAAGGAAAAGAGGTAGGATACACATGCAAGAGATTGGCACGCACTTGCAAGAAACGCAACAAATAATAAAACAATGAAAAGGAAATACGTTTCAAATTAAAAGCCTTTTTCCCCAACACACACCACACCACCCACACACACACAAAACACAACACAACCACACACAAAACACCCACACACAAAACCCCAACACACCACACAACACCACCACACACACACACAAAACACACACCACACACACACACACCACACACACACAAACCACACACACACCACCCCCCCCCCCCCCCAAGTTAAAGTTTATGGATTTAGAAATTTGTCCGGGGCATGTAAAATTTCTTAGAAAAGCAAAAAAATGTTTTTTTAAGAATCAAATAATGAATTCGGGGACACGGACAGCAATTCAGCCATCTTTGATTTTCCCCCCACTCTCGTGGGGCGTAGATAAACATATTTAAATAAATTGATTACAGACGTTTTTTGTAGCCCGGCTTATGTGTATTTAAAAAACGTTTTTATTAAAAAAATGGTGGCTTTTACTTTAGTAAAGTCTTTTTCTGCGGCAGGTGGGGTGTAGGGGGGGTTACCTGTGTGTGTAGTGTTATGTGTGTGTAGTGTCCCCGTGTGTGTAGGGGTTATGTTTTTGTTGTAGTGTTACCTGTGTTTTTGTTACCTGTTGTGTAGTGTTACCTGTGTGTGTTATTTTTTTTACCTGTGTGTGTAGTGTACCCGTGTTTTTGTTGTGTTAACTGTGTGTGTATGTTTTTTGTTAGGTAAATTGGGGGTGTGTTACCCCGTGTGTGTAGTTCACCGTGTGTGTATGTTACCTGTGTGGTAGTGTTACCCTTTTGTGTAGTGTTACTGTGGTGTAGTGTTTCCTGTGTGTGTTTAAATGACCGTGTGTGTGTACCTGTGTGTGTGTACCTGGTTTTAGTGTACCGTGGGTGTTTTACCTGTGTGTGTAGTTTACTGTGGTGGTGTTACTTTTTTGTTTTTAGTAGGGTGTTACCTGTTGTGTGTGTTTTCCCGTGTGTGTGTGCCCCTTTTGTGTGTAGGGGGTTACCGTGTGGTGTGTCCCGGGGTTTGGGAGTGTCACCTGTGTGTTTTGCATGTGTGTGTGTGTCACCTGGTGTTTTGTGTCACCTGTGTGTTGGTTTTTTAGGGTACCCGGTTTTGGGAGTGTCCGTGTGTGTGTGCCTGTGTGTGTGTTTACCTGTTGTTGTGTTCACCTGTGTGTGTAGTGTTACCTGTGTGTTTTTTTTGTTGGGGGACACCCGTGTGTGTAGTGTTACTGTGGTGTGTACCCTTTTTGTGTAGGGGTTTACCTGTGGTGTAGGGTTTCCTGTGTTGTATGTACCCGTGTGGTAGTGTTCTGTGTGTGTAGTACCCGTGTGTGTATTTACCCGTGTGTGTGTGTTACCTGTGTGTGTAGTGTTACTTTTGTGGTTTGTTACCCGGGTGGTTTTGTGTTATGTGGTGTAGTGTTTCCCGTGTGTGTAGTGTTACCCGTGTGTGTGTGTACCCGTGTGTGTAGTTTACCCTTTTGTGTAGTACTTGTGTGTAGTGTTACCGTGTGGTTTGTTTCCTTTTGTGTTGTTAGTTTTACCTGTGTGTGTGTGTTACCTGTGTGTGTAGCCTGTTTGTAGTGTCCCCTGTGTGGTAGGTTCCCCGTGTGTGTTTTTGTCCTGTGTGTGTAGTTAGTGTTTTTTACCTGTGTGTGTAGGTCACCTGTTTTGTTTTTTTTTGGGGTGTAGTGTTACCCCGTGTGTGTAGGTTTCCTGTGTGTGTAGTGTACCCGTTGTGTAGTGTACCCGTGTGTGGGAGGGGGTTCACTGTGTGGTAGTGAACCCGTGTGTGTATGCACCTTTGGGGGTGTGTAGGGGGTTCCCGTGTGGGTTGGACCTTTGGGGGTGTAGTGTTACCGTGGTGTAGTGTTACCCGTTTTTGTGTAGTGTCCTGTGTGGTGTGACCTGGTGTGTAGGTTACCCGTGTTGTGTGTCACCTGTGTGGGTGTGTTACCTTGTGTTAGTACCTGTGGTGTAGTGTTACTGTGTGTGTTGTGTTCCGTGTGTGTAGTTTTACCTGTGTGTGTAGTGTTTCCTTGTGTGTGTGTTACTGTTGTGTAGTGTTACCCGTGTGTGTAGTTCCTGGTGTGTAGTGCCCCTTTTGTGAGTGTCACCTGTGTGTGTGTGTCACCTGTGTGTGTAGTGTCACCTTGTGGTAGTGTACCTGGGTTAGTGTACTGTGTGTGAGTGTCCCTGTGTGTGAGTGTCCCTGTATGGGTTTTGTGTACCCGTGGGGTGTTACTGTTGTGTAGTGTCCCTGTGTGGTAGGTTCCTGTGTGTGTAGTGTTACCTGTTGGTTTTGTGTCCCCCTTTTGTGTAGGTTCTGTGTGTGTGTGTCCCTTTTGTGTAGTGCACCCGTGTGTGTAGTGTCCCCGTTGTGTAGTGTACCTGTGTGTGTGTGTTACCCGTGGGGTGTAGGGACCCGTGTGTGTTTTGTCCCCTTTTTTTTATGTGTTTGTGTCCCTTTTTGTGTAGTGTTTTCCCGTTGTGCGTGTTACCTTTTGTGTGGTCACCTGGGTGTAGTGTTCCTGTGTGTTAGTGTCCTTGGTGTAGTTTTCCTGTGTTGTAGTGTACCTGTTGGTAGTTTACCTGTGTGTGTAGTACCCGGGTGTAGTGCACCTGTGTGTGTAGTGTTACCTGTGTGTGTGGTCACCCGTGTGTGTGTGTTACCCGTTTGTAGTTCCTGTGTGTGTGTCCGTTGGGGAGTGTTACCCGTGGGTTTTATTTCCTGTGTTAGTTTTACCTGTGTGTTTGTATTCTTTTGGGGTAGGTCCCCTGGGTGTAGTGTCACCCGTGGTGTAGTGTTACCCGTGTGGTGTGTCCTGTGTGTGTAGTGTTACCTGTGTGTGTAGTGTTTCCTGTGTGTGTAGTGTTACCTTTGTGTGGGGTTTCCTGTGATTGTGTTTTCCTTGTTGAGTTACCTGTGTGGGAGTGTTACCTGTGTGTAGTGTCATTGTGTGTAGTGTTACCCGGTGTGGTACCTTGTGTGTAGTGTTCCCCGTTTTGTGTGTACCCGGGGTAGTGTCTTGTGTTGTTTTTTGTGGGGTTTTCCCGTGTGTGTAGACCTTCCCAACCCGAAATGAGGACTGCTTCGCAGGATCCACAAGAGCTGAGGACTGCTACCGTAGGATCCACTAAAGCTGAGGACTGCTACCGTAGGATTCACTAGAGCTGAGGACTGCTACCGCAGGATCCACAAGAAATGAGGACTGCTACCGCAGGATCCACAAGAGCTGAGGACTGCTACCGCAGGATCCACAAGAGCTAAGGACTGCTACCGCAGGATCCACAAGAGCTGAGGATTGCTACCGCAGGATCCACAAGAGCTGAGGACTGATACCGCAGGATCCACAAGAGCTGAGGACTGCTACCGCAGGATCCACAAGAGCTGAGGACTGCTACCGTAGGATCCACAAGAATTGAGGACTGCTACCGTAGGATCCACAAAAGCTGAGGACTGCTACCGTAGGATCCACAAGAGCTGAGGACTGCTACCGCAGGATCCACAAGAGTTGAGGACTGCTACCGCAGGATCCAGAAGAGCTGAGGACTGCTTCCGCAGGATTCACAAGAACTGAGGACTGCTACCGAAAGATTCACAAGAGCTGAGGACTGCTACCGCAGGATTCACAAGAACTGAGGACTGCTACCGCAGGATCCACAAGAGTTGAGGACTGCTACCGCAGGATCCAGAAGAGCTGAGGACTGCTACCGCAGGATCCACAAGAGTTGAGGACTGCTACCGCAGGATCCACAAGAGTTGAGGACTGCTACCGCAGGATCCAGAAGAGCTGAGGACTGCTACCGCAGGATCCACAAGAGTTCAATACTGCACGAACAACATGCTTAAAGCCTCTTAAGTAACATTTTGCTTATTCACGTTTGCTGGCATGTGAAACTGCTTGATTTATCTTGAACTTACTGAACCTATGTAGGAGGCCTGGTCACGGACCGGGCCGCGGGGGTGTTGAGCCCCAAAGCCCCCTCCAGGTATGCTCCTCCAGTTATGGTATATATATTTGTAGATGTAAAAAGTGGATGGAGTCTCCACTAAGCACAAGTACTGATGACAAGGTATCGTCAGTTTTCCCCAGTGATTACAAGGTGTCATCAATTTTCCCTAGTGATGAGAAGATGTCATCAGTATTCCCCATTGATGACATTGCATTACCACCTTTCTCACTCTGCACACTGACAGCTCATACACTACGTTCCTTGACCTTAAATCCGCTTTTGATGTAGCCAACCGACATGTAATAATTAGTGAACTTGCCAGAATGGATGTTGGAGGATGGCTTCTCCGCTGGATTAAAGGTTACCTGTCCAACAGAAAGTCGTCTGTGTTGTTCCAGGGACATAGAAGTGTAACTAAAGATTTTGAATTAGGAACCCCACAGGGAGGTGTGCTTAGTCCCACCCTTTTCAACATTTTGATTAATGCCTTACTTAATGCCATGCCTGTCCAGCCCCATCATTATATGGTTAGTTTTGCTGATGACATAATGATTCACACCACCGGATTCTCCAACACCCAAAACATTCTTAATCATGTAGTAGCCTCGTGTCAGGACCTGGGGTTAAAAATCTCGGGGGATAAAACAAAGATACTCAACAGGTGTCCTCCTCGGCAGAGAGGCACAGTTCGTCAGATCCAGTTGCATGATGGGTCTCTTCTAGAATATGTAAGCAGATACAGGTATCTAGGCTTTGAGGTTCCACTACTTGGACCTGTTGTAACGAGACTTTGTCGCCAATACAAAGAAAGGCTGAAAGCACTTAGAGTTGTGGCGGGTTTTCATCCCAGGTATGGTGCTAATGTTAAAATTGTGAAAATGATGTATCTTGCTTATATTAGATCATTGGTTGATTATGCGGCGCCACTACTTGCACTCGTGTCTGACTGGAAGCTTGGAGGGCTGGAAAAACTGCAAAACGAAGCAATGAGGATCATCCTAGGATGCCCTCGTACTGCCAAAATTTTAAATATGCGGAAAGAACTTAATATTCCAAGCATTAGAGATCGTGTTACTGAAAGAAAATATCCTTATTGGGGTCAATATGCTTAGGCTAGCCCATTCAAACCCCTGCACAGAAGCCCTCCAAAATTTCCTCAGCACTGGTGAACATCCTTCCAGATGGATCGAAAAAACTGGAACCGACCTCCGCATGAACCAGCTACATGATCTATATCAAGTTAGACAAAAAGAGACATTTCCCTGCTCCAAGGGATATTACCCCATTCCAAACTACCATTCCTCCATTTCCCCCCAAAACTCATCTTAAATCACAACCAAACCTTCGTCTTGAAGCCAAACATGATGCCTTAAGCTGTATTGATAACTTAGTCACACAGAACACTCTTTCACAAATTATTTACGTCGATGGTTCTGTTCACCAGTCCACTGGTGCAGCTGGTAGTGCTGCTGTTGTCACACAGAGTGATGGTTCTCATAAAGAAATTGGAGCACGCATCAATAACTGGGCCTCTACCCTTCAAGCAGAACTGTTTGCCATACTCCTTGCACTCAAATGTGTCCATGTATCTAAGGTTGACACTTTAATTGTAACTGAAATTTTCTGGGCATCCATAAATGCTCTCAACTCATTAAGTATAAATTGTGGCATGCTTGTGTCAGAAGCCAGACATAGGTATGGTAAGATTGTGGACAGTGGAGTCAGAGTGCACATGCTCTGGATTCCATCTCACATTGGTCTTCAGATGCATGATAGAACTGATAAATTGGCTAAGCTGTATGCTTTCAAAGAGGGGGTAGATTACAATCTTGGGTTGTCAGTTAGCAGTTTGAGAACAATAATACGAAAAGAACTTCAAATGAACTTTATTGACATAAGACTTAGGGAGATTGACACAAGTCAGTCTATCTATCATCATTCCATCATGCAGGAGGAGCCACATGTCTATGGTGCATCCAACAAGATAAGCAGACTCTTGGATGTCACTACTGCCCGGCTCCGGCTGGGTTACAAGTATCTTTGGCAGGTTAAATCACCACCACCAATTAGACCAAATCGAAATGTAAACTTTGCCAGATGGACATTGTCCACACCATTGCGTCATAATGTACTGAGTGTGATCAAATTAATGAATTTAGAAACAAACTCACTCAGAAAATGTTCAAGAAAAGGCAAAGTATTTTATCCACATAGAAAATTGCAGACCATTCTGGAGAATACCCTACTTTGCTAGCTGTAAATAATGCATTACATGTGTGTGTAACTCACCTAAAATGTACTCATCTAATGTGGTTGCAGGGGTCGAGACTCAGCATCCTGCCCCGCCTCTTGTGTGCGTGTGTGTGATTGTGTGTGTGTGTGTGTGACTGTGTGTGGTGTGTGTGGTGTGTGTAGTGTGTGTGTGTTGTGTTGTGTATGTGTGTGTGTGTTGTGTGTGTTTGATGTGTGTGAGGTGTGTCCTGGTGTGGTGTGGTGTGTGCGTGTGTGTGTGTGTTGCGTGTGTGGTTGTGTGTGTGTGGGTGTGGTGTGAGTGTGTGTGTGTGGTGTGTGTGAGGGTGTGTGTTGTTGGAGTGTTGGTGTTGTGTGTTTGGTGTGTGTGTGTGTGTGTTTGATGTGTGTGTGTTGGGGTGTGCGTCCTTGTGTGTAAGCATATATTGTACGCTCGTGTGCACATGTCCGTGCGTGCGCTCATCGTGTGTGTATGTGTGTGCGCGCGCCGCTAGTGTTGGATGTATGATCCATCTTAATATTTGTATTTTATAAAAACTCATTACAAATTGTGACCAGGTGTGGGACGGTATCAGTGGTTCATACTTTGTAATTTTGTCATGACTTAACCATGTAAGGAGTGAGGCTGATTTCATTACCTCTGAACTTGCCATTGATAGGTGGACGCGGAGATCTACCTGGAGTTCAGTACCTTTATGTAACTAGTTCAGCATATCATAACTTTGGGTTCCAGTTACTGTACCCATACAGTACATAGAGTGGGAGAATCTTTTAAACTACCGACCCACAGAAGGGTATGGGGTGCTAATAAAGATATTAATACTAAAGGTGTGTGTGTGTGTGGAGTGTGTGGGTGTGAGAGTGTGTGTGTGGGTGTGTGTGTGTGTGTGTGTGTGTGTGTGTGGTAGTGTTGTGTGTGTGTGTGTTTTGTGTGTAGTGTGTCCTGTCTGTCCTGTGTGTGTCTGTGTGTGTACTCACCTATTTGTGTTTGCGTGGCGTGTGTCTGTGTGTGTTGTGTTTGTGTGTGTGTGTGTTGTGTGTGTGTGTGTGTGGGTGTGGAGTGTGTGTTGTGACTCACAATCAATTATTTGCAGGCACAAATAATACTCACTACAGTTGTGACCGGGTGTTGGAAGTGTGAATTGCTCATACACTATAATTTGTTCGAGATTGTAGCCATTATAAACGTAAGTAACCAATCTACGGAAGAATTTCATTACCTTTGTAACTTGTGATCTCATTACTTGACCTAGTTAGGCTATCAAAACTTGGGGTGCCAGTCCCTGACCCATTTACGTACCTCTGTAATCTGTAAATACCTTTTTTTTTTTTTGAAACTATAGTCATGATTGTGACCAGACCTACTGGAGTTCATTACTTTGTAAAATTGTGATTCATTACCATTGGTAAATTGTGAGTTCATTACCTTGAAAATTGTTAATTCATTACCTCTGTAACTTTCTTAGCTATCAAAACTTTGGATCCATCCCTTGACCAATTATGTTACCTCTGTAATCTTTTGAACCTACCGCCCACGAGGATGGGTATGGGGTGCATAATAAACATATTAAAACTAACTGATGAAGTGTCATTTCAGATTTCACCATGATGACAAGGTGTCATTAGCTTCCCTCAGTGATACAAGTTGTCATCAATTTTTTTCCCAGGATGGCAAAGATTTCATCAATTTTCCTGTATCCCTACAAGGGATGTTTCCTGCAAGGATACCCTGTCCCTCCCATCACATACAACCCATTATGCCCAAGTGAGGTTTTTGATCCAAGGCAATGGGACTTGTTTCTTACCTTCAGAGATCGAGGCCTGAAAGCGCCGCGTTTCGATCGCCCCAGGCTGCAGCATGATCCATAAAAGATTAGCGTTACGTCATTGTGGGGGGTGGTGTAATTGTGGTGGGTGTGTATTGTGTGGTGTTGTATGTTGGGGTGTGTTGCAACCGTTTATTGAAAATTCGAGAAGACAATTGGTAAGCAACAATACAAACTCACTGAGTTGCACCTGTTGGCATATGTTTGCGCTTACAGCCATACAATGAAGAGGATTGCAAATAAAGCGCGGATATTAATACAAAATTTTAGTTCAGCCAATTAACAAGTGACAATAATTTTGATCTATAGGCTTCCAAACTGTGACACAGATACTGAACTTCCATCAATGTTTCGTGTGATACAGCACGGTGGTGGGTTGTGAGAGTGGTGGGTTGTGGGTGTGGTGGTTGTGGGTGGTGGGGGTTGTGTGGGTGGTGGTGGGCTTGGGTGTGTGGGTGTGGTGATGTGGGTGGGTTTTGTGGATGGTGGTTTGGGGAGTGGTGGGTTTGTGGTGTGGTGGTGTGGGTGGGTGTGGGGGTTGTTGGGTGTGGTGGTTGTGGGTGGCTGTGGGTTGTAAGAGGTGGTGGGTTGTGGTGGTGGTGGGTTGTGGGAGGTGTGGGGTAGTGGGTGGTGTGGTTGTGGGGTGTGTGGTTGTTGGTGGTGTGTTGTGGGTGGTGGGTGGGTTGGTGGGTGGTGGTGGGTTGTAGGAGGTGGTGGGTAGGGTGGTGGGGTTGTGGGTGGTGGTGGGTTGTGGTGGTGGGGGGTTGTTGGAGGTGGTGGGTTGTGGTGGTGGTGTTGTTGGGTGGTGGTGATTGGTGGTGGTGGGTGTGGGTGGTGGTGGTTGTGGGTGTGGTGGTTGTGGGTGGTGGTTGGTTGTGGGTGGTGTGGTGTGGGTGGTGGTGGTTGTGGGAGGTGTGGGTTTGTGGGAGGTGTGGTTGTGGGTGTGGTGGGTTGTGGGTGGTGGTGGGTTTGTTGGTGGTGTGGTTGTGGTGGTGGTGTGGGTTGTGGGTGGGGGTGGTGGGTTGTGGGAGGTGGGTAATTGTGGTGGTGGTGGTTGTGGGTGGTGGTGGGTTGTGGGTGTGGAGTGGGGTTGTGGTGGTTGGTGGGTTGTGGGGTGGTGGTGGGTTGTGGGTGGCTGTGGTGGTTGTAAGAGTGGTGGGTTTTGGGTGTGGTGGGTTTGTGGAGGTGGTGGTTTGTGGTGGTGTGGGTTGTGGTGTGGTGGATGTGGGGGGTGTGGGTTTGGTGGTGGTGGTTGTGGGTGGATGGTGGGTTGTGGGGGTTGGTGGTTGTGGTTGGGGGGGGGGTTGTGGGGGATGTGGGTTGTTAAAAGAGGTGTGGGTTGTGGGTGGTGTGGGTGTGGAGGTGGTGGTTTTGGGTGTGGTGGGTTGTGGGTGGGGGGGTGTGGTGGTGGGTTGTGGTGGTGGTGGGTTGTGGGTGGGGGTGGCTGTGGTGGTGGTGGGTTTGTGGTGATGTGGGTTGTGGTGATGTGGGTTGGTGGTGTGGGGTTGTGGGGGGTGGGGTTGGAGTGGTGGTGGGTTTGTGGGGTGGTGGTGGGTTGTGGGTGGCTGTGGGTTGTATGAGGTGTGTGGTTTTTGTGTGGTGGGTTGTGGGAGGTTGTGGTGTGGTGGGGTGGTTGTGGGTGTGGTGGTTGGGGGTGGAGTGTGGGTTTGGTGGGGTGGGTTGTGGGTGGTGGGGTTGTTGGAGGTGGTGGTAGGGTGGTGGTGGTGGGTGTGTGGTGGGTTGTGGGTGGTGGTGGGTGTTGGTAGGTGGTGTGGATTGTGGTTGGTGGTGGGTTGTGGGTAGTGGTGAGTTGTGGGTGGTGGTGGGTTGTGGGTTGGTGGTGGGATTGTGTGGGTGGGGGTTGTCGATGGGTGGTGGTGGGTGGTGGTGGTGTGGTTGTGTGTTGTGGTGGGTTGGGGTGGTGGTGGGTGTGGGATGTGGTGGTGTGGTGGTGTGTGGAGTGTGGGGGGTGGGGGGGTGGTGTGGGGTTGTGGGGGGGGGGGTGGGGGGGGGGTGGGTGGGGGGTGGGGGGGGTGGGGGGGGTGGGGGGGGGGGGGGGGGGGGGGGTGTGGGGGGGGGGGGGGGAGGGGGTTTGGGGGGGGTGGGGGGGGGTGGGGGGGGGGGGGGGGGGGGGGGGGGGGGGGGGGGGGGGGTGGGGGGTGGGGTGGGGGTGGGTGGGGGGGGGGGGGGGGGGGGGTGGGGGGTGTGTGGGGGGGGGGGGGGGGGTGGGGTGGGGGGGGGGGGGGGGGGGGGGGGGGGGGTGGGGGGGGGGGGGGGGGGGGGGGGGGGGGGGGGGGGGGTGGGGGTGGGGGGGTGTGTGGGGAGGGGGGGGGGGGGGGGGTGGTGGGGGGGGTGGGGGGGGTGGTGTGGGGTGGGTGGGTGGGGGGGGGGTGGTGGGTTGGGGGGGTGGGTGGTGGTGGGTGTGTTGGTGTGGGTGGGGGGGGGGGTTGGTTGGGTGGTGGTGGGGTTGGTGGTGGTGGGTTGGGTGTGTGGGTGTGGTTGTGATTTTGTGGTGGTTGGTGGTGGGGGTGGTGGGTTGTGGGTGTGTGGGTTTTGGGTGTGTGGTTGTGGTGTGGTGGTTGTGGGTGTGGTGGGTTGTGGGTGTGGTGGTTGTGGGAGGTGGTGGTTGTGGGGGTGGGTTTTGTGGTGTGGGGTTGGTGTGTGGGTGGGGGTGGTGGGTGGTTGGGGGTGGGGTGTGGGGGGGTTGGGTGGGGGGGGGGGGGTTGGGTGGTGGTGGGTTGGGGGGGGTGGTGGGGGTGGTGGTGGGTGTGGTGGTGTGGTTGTGGGTGGATGTGGGTTGTAAGAGGTGGTGGTTTGGGTGTGGTGGTTGGGAGGATGTGATTGTGGGATGGTGGTGGTTGTGTGGTGGGGGGTTGTGGGGGTGGTGGGTTGTGGTGGTGGTGGTTTGGGTGGAGTGGTTGTTGGAGGTGTGTAGGGGTGGTGTGGGTTTGTGGTGGTGGTGGGTTGTGGTGGTGGTGGGCTTGTTGGAGGTGGTGGGGTTGTGGTGGTGGTGGGTTTTGGGTGGTGTGAGTTTGTGGTGGTGGTGGGTTTGTGGTGGTGGTGGGTTGTTGGGTGGTTGGTGGTTGTGGTGTTTTTTTTTGGTGGTTGATGGTGGTGGTGGTCTGTGGTGTGGTGGTGGTCTTGTGGTGGTGGTGGGTTTGGGAGGTGGGGTTGTGGGTGGTGTGGTTGTGGTGTGTGGTTGTGGGGGGTGGGGTAGGTCTTGGGTTGTTGTGTGTTTGTGTGTGGTTGGGTGGTGGTGTGTGGTTGGGGGTGATGGGGGGTGCGGGGGGGTGTGGTGTGGGGGGGGTATAGTTGGGGGGGGTGGGGGGGGTGTGGGGTGTGGGGTGTGGGGGGGGGGGGTGGGGGGTGGGGGGGTGGGTGGTGGGGGTGGGGGGTGGGGTGGGTGGTGTGGGGGGGGGTGTGGGGGGGGGGTGGTGGGGGTATGGGGGGGGGGTGTTGGTTTGTGTAGTTGGTGAGGTGGGTGGGGGGGTGTGGGGGGGTGGGGTGGTGTGGGTTGGGGGGTTGGGGGGGGGTGGGTGGGGTGGGGGGGGGGGGGGTGGGGATGGGGGGGGGTGTGGTGGGGGGGGGAGGTGTGGTTGGGGGGTTGGGGTGGATTGTGGGGGGGGGAGTGGTGGTGTGTGGGAAGGAGGAGGGTATTGTTGTGAGGAATTTGGTTGGTGTTTGGTTGTTGGGGGGTTGTGTGTGGGTTTGTATTGGTGTGGGTTGTTGGATGTTGGTGGTGGGTGGGGGTTGTGGGCTGGGGGGTGGTTTGGTGGGTGGGTGGTGTTGGTGTGGTTTGTTTTGTGGAGTAGTTTTGTGTGTGGTGGGTTTATGTAGTGTTGGGTTGTGGGTTTGTTGGAGGGAGTTAGTTTGTGGTGTTGTGTAGGTTGTATTGAGTTGTTGTTGTCGGTGGTGTGATTGAGTGAGTTGGGTGGTTGGTGTGTGGTGGGTTTGGTGGTGTGTATGGTTTAGTGATGTGGTGGTGTTGTTGTTTGTTGTTTGTGGTGGTGTGGGGGTTTGTATGGAGGTTGGGTGTGGTGTGGGGATGGTAAGTGTGATTAGTTGTGGGTGGTGGGGGTTATGTTGTGTTTGGTTGGGGTGTGTGGGTTAAGTGGTGAGGGTGGGTTTGGTTTGTTTGATGGTAGTAGTGGGTGGTGAGTTGTGTTTAGTGGTGGTAGGGTAAAGTGTTTGTGGGGGTGGGGGGTGGGTGGAGGTTGGGGTGGTGTGTGGGGGTTGTTGTTGGTGGGTGGGGTGTTGTAGAGGTTGGGGTGGTGTGGTTTGGTTGGGGGTGGTGTGTTTGTGGGGTTTATGTGAGTTGGTTTGTTGGGGGATTTTGTATGTAGGTGGTGGTTTTTTGTTGTGGGGTTGTTGTGTTGTAGTGTATTGTGGTTGGGGGTGGTGGATTGTTGGTAGTGTGGGTGGGTTGTGTTTGGTTTGTTTGGTGTTTGTAGTGTAGTGTGGTGGGTTTGGTGGTGTGATTTATGGAGTAGTGTGGTGGTGGTTGTGTGTGTGTGGTTTATTGATGATTGGAGGTGTGTTGTGGTAGTGGTGGTGGCGGGTTGTAACGGTGAGTGATGTAGTTGTGGTGGGGAGGAAAGTAGGTAGTGAGTTGTGGTTTGTGGGAGGGTGGTGGTGGTGTTGGGAATTCGTGGTGATTTGGGTGGGCTTGTGTGTAGAGTTATTATAGAAATTAGTATAGGGTGTGCGTTGTGTTTAGAGTGAGAGAGTCGTCGGTTTCAGAGGATGATTGGTGTTTTTGTGTGTGGTGGATTGTTGGTATGATGCGTAGGTGGGTGAGGATGTGGTGTGTTTTGTAGTTTTTGTGAGTGTGGTGGGTTGGGGTGTGATGTGTGGTGGTAGTTAGAGGTTATGGTGGTGTTGTGTGGTGGGGGATTATTGGTATGGTGGTGGTGTTGTGGTGTGGTGATGGTTGTAGTGGTGATGTGGTGGGGTTGTGGTGGTGGTGGATTGTTGTAGTAGGTGTGTTGGTGGGGTTGGTGGGTTTGGTGTGGTGGTGGTGTGGGTGTTAGTGGGAGTGGTGGTGGGTTGTGGTGTTGGATTTCTTGGAGTGTGGGTGGTGGTTTGGTGATGGTTGTGGTGGAGTGGTGGGGGGGTTGTAGTGTAGTGTGTGGTTTGGGTGTGGTGATTATTGGTAGTGGTGGGGTGTGTTGTGGTGGTGGTGATTATTGGTAGTGTTTGTGGTGGGTTGTGTGGTGATGTTGTAATGGGTGATATTGGTGTTTTGTGTGTGTTTGTTGGATGGTGGTGTTTGGGGTGGTGTTGTGGGTGTGTGCGTGTTGATGGGTTGTAGTGGTGAGTGTGTGTTGTGGTGTGGTGGATTGTTGTATGTGGTTGGGTCGTGGTGGTGGTTTGGGTGGTGGAGGTGTGGTTTGGAGTGGTGAGTGGTGTGGGTTGTTTGGTAGTGGTGTGTAGGTTGTGGTGGTGGATTGTTGTAGTGGTGGTGGTGGGTTTGGTGTGGTGATTGTTGTAATAGTGTGGTTTGTGGGTGTGGTGGATTGTTGGTAATTGTGGTGGTGGGTTGAGGGTGGTGGTTGATTGTTGGTAGTGGTGGTGTGGTTGTGTGTTAGTGGATTGAATGTAGTTGAGTAGTGTTGAGTTAATATTGCAGATATGTGCATCAAGTTCGATTAGTTAGTTAGGTTTAAGGTGTTAGGGATAGTGAAGACTTGTATGCTTGTTGGTGTTTTAATTAGAATGAGGCATGAAAGTTAATGATGTGTTAAGAGGGAAGTGTAGTAGTAGGAATTTATGAAAGGAGCGAGTGGAGGGTTGTGGATGGTGTGATATCATGGTATTGGAGAGGTGGGAGGTTGTTGGTGGTGCTGGATGTCTAGGTATTCTGGTGATGGTTTGTGTGTGGATTGTGATTGTTGTAGTGGTGTGGTGGGTTGTGGTGTTGTGAATGTTGAATGGTTTGGGGGGGGTTGAGTGTGTGATTTTGGTAGTGGTTGAGGGTGGTTGGTGTGATGGGTGTGGATTATTTGAAGTGGTGTGGTGGTTGTGGGTTGGGTGATGGGTTTAGTGTGAGTGGTGGTGGTTGTGGGTGGTGGATTGTTGTAGTGGGTGGTGTGGGTTGTGGGTGTGGTGGGATTTTTGGTAGTGGTGTCGTAGTTGTAGGTGGTGTGATTGTTTGTATGTGGGTGGGTGGTGGGTTTGGGTGGTGTGATGGGTTGTAGTGGTGAGTGGTGGTGGGTGTTGGGTGGAGGTGGATTGTTGGTAGTGGTGGGTGGTGGTTGTGGTAGTGGCTTGTGGTGTGGTTTGTGGTTTGTGGTGGGGGGTTGTTGTTGTTGCGTTATTTTTTTTTGTTGTTGTTATGTTATTGTTTTCATTGTTGGATATATTTAGCTGTTTCTGTTGTTGCTGCAGCGCTTGCTGCGTGATGCAGCTGTACTGTTGCTGCTTCAGCAGCTACTGTCTGCAGCTGCTATTGTTGCTAGCTGCAGTGCTTACAATTTGCTGCAGCTGCTACTGTTGCGCAGCTCTACTGTTGCTGCTGAGCTTCACTGTTGTTTTTGCATCAAGCAGCTACTGTTCTTGCTGCAGCTGCTACTGTTGTTGTGTCAGCTGCTACTGTTGCTGGCAACAGCTACTTTTCTCTAGCTACAGCACAATAGTACAGTCCGTGAAGCATGGGCTATAGCCCATCGTTCCCAAGGGTTCCAGAGCCTGGTAAGAAACTTAAATTCCCTCGATGAAATGACTTGAATTAGTGAGGGCTTTTGCGATCCAGAACTGAGCCAATATTCTCTTTTCTTTCTATGAATTGAACTTAAGTTATCATCCAATCCTCAAAACGTTGCCCTACGTTTAATTCTATCTAATTAATATAAAATCTCGAAAAGGACCAGAGTTTAATCTCAACACAAAGAATTCTAGACATCAATGCTTAGTATCCTCAAAAGACTTGAAACATAGATCAACAGGAACCACGAACTAATCATCTGATCCATCCTTCAAGTAACATACACAATAGTCTGAAGCCTTCTTCAGGTTCAGTCTTCGCCCAGAAGTACATTACAACAAATACACGTGAAGGTGATTTTGACTCGTTCTTCACCCATGAGTTTCAGGATTTCCCTTTATCCATGATAAAGACTGAAGAAGTGATGAATCATTCAAAGAAATCGAGTTTCACTGAGTGTCTTGAGAAAAAAGTTAATTTCCTGAGTTACATTCCAGGGGAGCAATCACTGTCGTATTATTACCCTGTTGCTGGTTAACCGAGGTGGAGTTTCAGCTTTCAGATACTTCAAGGACAAGTGTGTCAAGAACATTTAAAGGGAGATTAGGTAGGTCTCCTCTCTCTCTCCATATTGTTGGGGACACCATCGATAATGACACCAGATTATTATGAAGGCATAAAAAGTTTTTAAAGTTTGCCAAATGGTGAAAATACCTATTAAATTGTCTGAATTCCTCGAAGACACTAAACATAATGTAGAACTCTTTCACTACCTTGGAGAAGAGGTCATCGGAACCAAGTTTTCTGCATGTGATCAATACATCTCCAGTGTTGATGGGAAGACACTCAAGCACTGGAGACTAGGCAAGGACGTGAAAGGACAATTTTACCATAAGAAAGCAGACACAGGAATCGTGCTGCACATTCTTCATGTTCTGAGGACAGGTCATTTAAATATTTTGGTGTGGACCTCCGACTATAATATTACGATTTTTACCTATTACTATTCTCTCTTTGAATCCACATCTGTAACTATGAAACTTTTATCAGCTTTGACACTGAGAGTCATCAACGTATTATGGAACTTTAGGTAGAAAACTATGTAGTGACCGTCCTCCTTTTGTTGCTGTCACTCACTGACTGTAACTTAACTTTTAGCTTGAGAGGCCGTTTAAATCTTCATTGTTAGATTCCTTCTAACCCTTTTATGAACTAGAGTAAACTCAGCATTTCGGTATTCAGGTTTATGGAGGCAGTACGTTTTCGGTTAACTTCCGAAAAGCATGGCAGAAAGTTCTGCCATCAAAATCCGATTGCAGAGATAATTCTATCGACTTGAGTTGCTTCGTAGCACCGCTGTTAAAGGGCTGGATCTACTCCAGGCCACCATTTGGGTATCACCCCATGATCCACTGGTTCGACAACCAGATCCCTGCCTGCATGGTTGGAAAAAAGATGAACGAGGCTTGTTCCATAGTAAATTATCATCCTACAAAATTCAGCTGCTTTCGAAGTGCCGGTAAAGTTTGGTTGTCTTAAACCATGTAGTCAATCTGCAGCCATGCGAAACTCTTTCAGTACTATTATGACTATCTGCTATAATTATGATTGCTTCAATTACTACTAAAATTGATTTTCCTCCCTTTAATATGGTACTTTTTGTCTTATTTGAAAGTTAATGAAATGCAAAACAAATTTTTAGGGATTATTTAATATATATGCTTGTATCTGGGATAGAGATATGGATTATCCCTTCGGCATCGATTATTCATGACCCAAGGAGCCAGGAAAACACCATGGGAAAAAAGTTTCTAGCACTGTTTTTAGATGAAGATATCCTCGCAGGCGTCCTAAATATCTTTCACTCTGTTTCACGAAGCATTTCACGGTACAGTTTATGGAAGGGAAGAGGAAATATACAATGGGGAAAGCTGGCCTTAACACAGAGTCTTGGTTAACAAGACTGGATACATCTGGCATGTCTGCAGCAATATAGCCAGAGTATTTATCGCCTCTGGTGCCACTGCACGGTGACAACGGCACTGGACCGGGTGCCTGAACTAGAGCTGGCAGTGTCTATCTGCAGAGATGGAGGGGAGGGATGGAGCGTTGGAGGGAGGGGTGTGGAAGGGAGAGTTGCAGGGAGAGGAGGGAGGGAGAAGGGGGAAGGGTGAGTTGGAAGGAGGGGGAATGAAAGAGAAAGGGGGAATGAAAGTGAGGCAGGAAGGAGGTACGAAAGAAGTAATTAGAGAGAGAAACGACCAGAAAAACGATGTTGGGATAGAGGAGAGTGTAGAAAAAGAGAAAGGAAAGGTTGGAGGGAGGGTGGGAAGAGACGTAGAAAGGAAAAAGGAGGAAGGAAAGGAGGATAGGAAAGTTTGGGTGGAGAAAAAATGGTGGAAGGAGTGAGAACAGAACAGAAAGGGAACGACAGTGGGAAAGAGGAAGGGAAAGCACAGAGTAGGAGACAATGAAAAAAAGGTGGTAAGGTAGAAGAGGAAAATGAATAACTAAAGAAATAAATTCCTTGAAAACTTAATTTGTAATAAAGTTGGTAGAATTACCGACAATATGTAAAGTAAAAGGACACAAGTGCAACTAATGTGACATTTATTGTGGCAACGTTTCGCTCTCCAGGAGCTTGATAAAGCTCCTGGAGAGCGAAACGTTGCCACAATAAATGTCACATTAGTTGCACTTGTGTCCTTTTACTTTAGAAAACTTAATTTATTCAAATCCCGGTTTAAGATGCTGCTGAAGAAAAAGATCTGAAATATAGGTGAGAGTCTACTGTTATACACAGTCTCTTTACCAGCTCTACTGCTACTCATAATACAGATGAAACAGATGTCAATCTGTATAGATAGACTGATGTATATTGGATCTGCTGAAATAAACGAAATAGACGTCAGTCTGTCTAAACAGACAGACTGATGTCTATTGCATCTGTTGTTCTGTAAGAAAAAGATATATTTCGCCTTCTGTTATGAAGACGTTCTTGCTGAAACATAAAACAAAATGGTGCTAGTTGTGCGCATTCAGAGAAACGGGATATTGTAGACCAAGAATTTATTTTAAAAACTAGAAGATTTTGGTGAAATCAAATACTTTTTTTATTCAAAGGATTTCCACCAATTTATTTATCTTAACCGAAAAAGAAGTTTGCTGCATTTCAACAGCTGTATAATCCTCCTGGTTTAGCGCTCCCCCTTGATTATAATAATAATAATACCATTTCAACACAGATCGGCCTCTGAGTGCACGCTCCCCCACCACTCCACCAGAGTGCACGCTCCCCCCACCACTCCACCAGAGTGCACGCTCCCCCACCACTCCACCAGAGTGCACGCTCCCCCACCACTCCACCAGAGTGCACGCTCCCCCACCACTCCACCAGAGTGCACGCACCGCCCTCCCCGACTTCAAAAATCACGTCCTGCTAACCGGTTTCCCCGAATTCCTTCACAAAAGGTACCCTGTTTTCACTCCAACAGGACGTCCATTAAAAAAAAATCGGGTACCATTCTCTCCTATGTAATAAGCTCACACAAGCCAAAACCTGTTTTACCCCCTTCCTCCAGCCAGTCCTGTGATGACCCCTACTCCTTCCAACCTTCCACTCCAGATTTATACACCCTCATTTTCAACCAGTCCCTTTTCATTGTCTCTGCATGGCGAAACCACTTCGACAACCCCTTTTCGATCCTCTGAATTATGTCAATGGTGAGCCAACAGTGCCTTCTCATATCTACGCTTTGAATTCTATGCATGATAGTCACACTAAATATTGCTCTCATGTATGACATCACCACTGCCTGTAGCCTCCTTATCGATGCAGCGTTTAAAACCCATGTTTCATACTCAAAGACGTAGGTACAACTATTTTTTGGTACACTTCTTTGTTTTTTTCCTCCATGAACTTTTCTTTTCTCAGATGCCTCAACGCACCACTCACATTTTCTTTATCTATTCTGTAGTTCACCTCATCTTTCATACGACCATCTGTTGACATATTTACTCCAAGATACCTAAATACTTACTACCTACAGTCTGATATTAAATCTTTCATTGTCTAGCCTATTTGCTACTCTCATTATCTTGTTCTTTTTATGTTAACTCTCAATTTTCTTATTTTACGTATCCTACGAAATTCGTCCACCAACATCTGCATCGTGTCTTCAGAATCCCCCAGAACAACTGTGTCATCAGTAAAACGCAACTGTGATAACTCCTACTTTGTGTCTTATCCTGCATCTTTTAATCCCACAACCCCTTTCCAACCCCATCTATTAATATGATAAAAACCATGGTGACATCAGGTATCTTTTTCTAGGTGCTACTTTAGCTGGGAGATAATATCCCTTCCCTATTACCTAAGTTCCCCTCTCACCTACGTGGCTCAAGTCTCACTGTCTGAATAAAAACTGTACTTAAATGGTATACAATACCGACAAGAAGAAGAATTAGACACGTAATGCGAAGACATTATGTGAAGAATTACATCCACTAACTCATCTTTTCAACATAATTTTACATTTTTCACATTATGCCATTGTATTGTATTGATAAAGCCACTGGTTGGCGAAATGTCTATAAATATAAATACCGAGATGTTGCACATGCGACTAATTCTGAATAAAAATTCTTAACCGATATGTAAAGTCCAAAACCAAATCAACTTGTTACTAAGAAACATCAGTTTTAAAGCCAAACTGAAGAGACATTCTCTGGTTATCTTTGGGAAACCAACATCGTTAAGCACATCAGCTAAATGATTTTGAAGCTACACAGAATTTTCATTATCTAGTGTTGACGGGAGAAGCCAGTCGGATGAGGCGCTCGGAATTTATTTCAGTGAAAACTCAATATTTCAATTTTTCTAATATTCTCACGAAAAAACGAAAATTAGGACCAATAGGTCATAATCAGTCAAAACTCTTCTCTAAGTAAAGACTTCGTGCCCTCTCTTTCAGTTTCTGCCTTTCTTCTCGTATTCTGTCGCGGTCGATATACACCCTCTGGTGCGATGACTTGTGCCTTAGTCTTGCTTTCTCAAGCAGGATCCTATTTCGAGCCGATGCTGCCTTGAAAATCACTGTGACTGGCCTGATTTGTTCCCTTGCATACTCCCCTGTTTTCAGAAAATTTGTCGGCTGGGTCATGTCATCTTCTCCTATTGCTTTCATGATGCTTTCAATCGCTTTCTTCTCCCCTTGTCTTCTTGCTTCGTAAGTTTCCCCTTCACTTTCCTGGAGCCCATAAACAAAGACTGATCTCTCCCTTTCATTCTCCCACTGCATATCCCTATGTATCCCCTGATTCGATTTAGTTGCCTCCATTACAGCTTTCATTTCTTCAATCTCTTCACTGTCTGTTGTCCCTGGGCCCAGTGGTCTGTCGTTTTCCGTGTGTGGGTGTGTTTGGGCAGGAATGACGACAGGGCCGAAGTTCACTCCAGCCACTCGTGATTAACCTATTATACAGTGACGCAATACAGTAGAAGTGAGCTGCTCTTGTGTTGAGTGGATGATAAACATTAGCAGTATTATTGAAAGCGGAATTATGCTTTTTAATATTGTGCAAATTTTTCGTCATTTGCGAGGAGACAAAAAAATCCTTTGTTACTGCTCTCAGCAAGTATTGGAGTCGTGTGATCTACTAACGTGCACTACTCTCAGCTCTGGGACTAATTTGGTTGTAACTCTTTGCACCTTTTCACGCTTTGCAGGATGTTTATTGAGGTGAGGACTCCAAGCTTGGTGCAGCATATTTTAATTGGACATAACAAAACGTAGTGTACAAAGTCCTAAAAGAGAGAAAGAGTTAGAGAGAGAGAGAGAGAGAGAGAGAGAGAGAGAGAGAGAGAGAGAGAGAGAGAGAGGGGAGAGAGAGAGAGAGAGAGAGAGAAAGAGAGAGAGAGAGAGAGAGAGAGAGAGAGAGAGAGAGAGAGAGAGAGAGAGAGAGAGAGAGAGAGAGAGAGAGAGAGAGTGTGTGTGTGCGTGTGTGCGTGTGTGCGTGTGTGTATGTGTGTGTGTATACACATTTAACTGTACTCACCTAATTTTGGTTGTAGGGGTCGATTCATAACTCCTGGTCCAGCCTATTCGCTGGTCGCTACTAGGTTCACTCACTTCCTGCTCCATGAGCATTATCGTGGCTCTTCTTAAAGCTGTGTATTAATTCTGCCTCAACTACATCACTCTCCGGACTGTTCCACTTCCTGACAAGTCTATGAGTGAAGAAGTACTTCCTAACATCCCTGTGACTCAACTGAATTTTCAGCTTTTAGCTGTGATCCATTGTTGCTGTGTCCCCTCTCTGAAAAAATCCTGCCTCTATCCACCTTGTCAAATCCTCTCAGTATTTTATATGTCATTATC
This sequence comes from Cherax quadricarinatus, assembly GCF_026875155.1. Classification (NCBI taxonomy): domain Eukaryota; kingdom Metazoa; phylum Arthropoda; class Malacostraca; order Decapoda; family Parastacidae; genus Cherax; species Cherax quadricarinatus. The sequence goes on along the minus strand of NC_069419.1, from coordinate 50,239,027 downwards.
ATATCCCCATTGTCTCTCCTGTCCTTCAGTGTTGTCAGGTTGAGTTTCCTCGACCTCTCCTCGTGGGACATATCCCTCAGTACAAACCTTTGCATTTTTCAATTTCCTGACGTGTTTGACCAGGTGTAGGTTCCATACTGGTGCTACATACTCCAATATAGGCCTGACGTACACGGTGTACAGTGACGTGAATGACTCCTTACTTAGATAACGAAACGCTATTCTCAGGTTTCCCAGGCGTCCGTGTGCTGCAGCAGTTATTTGGCTGATATTCGCCCAGATGTGCTCAGTATGATGCTCACCCCAAGATCCTTTTCCTTGAGTGAGTCTTACAACCTTTGACCTCTTAGGCAGTGCTCCGTCTACAGTCTTCTTTGTCCTTCTCCAAGCTTCATAAGTTTTCTCTTGCTGGGATTAAACTCCAGGATCTATTTCTCGGACCAGGCTTGCAGCCTGTCCAGATCCCTTGTATGCTACCTGATCCTCGTCTACTTGTATTTTGCGGACAGGGACACCTCTGAATCTATTCCTTCGCCACGTCATTCGAATATACAAGAAACAACACCGGACCTAGAACTGACCCTTGTAGAACCCCACTCGACATATGCACCCACTCTAACACCTCGTCTCGTACCAACACACGTTTCCTTCCTGTCAGGTATTCCCTGTTCCATTGCAGCACTTTCCCTCCTATTCCTGTCTGCTCCTCTTGTTTTTCAACAAGTTTTTTGTGTGGTACTGTGTTGAAAGCCGTTTTACAGCCCAAGGAGATGCAGTCTACCCATCCCTCTCTCTCTTGTCTTACTTTCTGAAACTCCAGATGTCATAGAACTCCAATAGGTTTGTGACTCAGGATTTCCCTTCCCGGAGGCCGTGCTGGTTGGCATGTATGAGCCAGGTGCTCCACTCCTGATATTCTTTTCCACAACTTTGCATACAATGCATGTCGGTGACACTGGTCTGTAATTTAGTGCAGCCTGTCTGTCGCCTTTCTTAAAAATCGGGACTACTTTTGCTATCTTCTTCACCTTCAGGCAATTGCCCTGATTCGAACAATTTATTGAAGATTGTTCATCAATCAAATAACTACTGCAGCATATGAGCGCCTGGCAAACCTAAGGAAGGAATCGTTCAAGACCGCACACCTTGTATGTTAGGCCCATATTGGAGTATGCAGCACCTGTATAGAATTCACACCTGGTTAAACACATCAAGAAATTAGAGAAAGTGCGAGACTTTGCAACAAGACTAGTCCTGGAGTTGAAGGGTATGTCTTACATAAGAACATAAGAACATAAGAAAGGAGGAACACTGCAGGAGGCCTGTTGGCCCATACTAGGCAGGTCCTTTACAATTCATCCCACTTACAAAACTTTTGCCCAACCCAATTTTCAATGCCACCCAAGAAATAAGCTCTGATGTGCAAGTCCCACTCAAATCCAACCCATCCCACTCATGTACTTATCCAACCTAAATTTGAAACTACCCAAAGTCCTAGCCTCAATAACCCAACTAGGTAGACTGTTCCACTCATCAACTACCCTATTTCCAAACCAATACTTTCCTATGTCCTTTCTAAATCTAAACTTATCTAATTTAAATCCATTACTGCGGGTTCTCTCTTGGAGAGACATCCTCAAGACCTTATTAATATCCCCTTTATTAATACCTATCTTCCACTTATACACTTCGATCAGGTCTCCCCTCATTCTTCGTCTAACAAGTGGTCTGGTGGTCTAACGGTGGTCTGGTGGCTAAAACTCCCGCTTCACACACGGAGGGCCCGGGTTCGATTCCCGGCGGGTGGAAATTCCGACACGTATCCTTACACCTATTGTCCTGTTCACCTAGCAGCAAATAGGTACCTGGGTGTTAGTCGACTGGTGTGGGTCGCATCCTGGGGGACATGATTAAGGACCCCAATGGAAATAAGTTAGACAGTCCTCGATGACGCACTGACTTTCTTGGGTTATCCTGGGTGGCTAACCCTCCGGAGTTAAAAATCCGAACGAAATCTTATCTTATCTTATCTTAAGAGTCTTCAATCTTTCTTCATAAGGAAGATTTCTAATTCTATGCATTAATTTAGTATCCTACGCTAAATGTTTTCTAACTTTTGTCCCCTTTTTGTTTTTGGGCCTTCCTGAGGGTGAAATCGGTAGCCTTCTAATGATGTTAAAGCTTTGCATAAGCCTCTGGGGTTTTGTGCTTAATTTTTAAAAATCCCCGTAATCTTTTTGTCTTATTACGCAGTTAGGCATTGCTGTTTTTGGTTTAAAGGGTTTTGCTCACAAACCCCCAAGTCCTTTTCGCAATCTGCATGGCAAGTTTACTCATTTAACTTATAATACTGGGTTTGGGCACTCCCAAGCTTAGAACCTTGCATTTTTCTACATTTATGCATCTGCCCCTTTTTTTGACCAAGGGTAGAGTTGTTTAATACCCTGAAGTTCCCAAAAATTACGTTTTTAATCAAATTACCTACCTATCTTTGTGTCATCGGGGAATTTTTCATATCACTAGTAATTTCCCCCATCAAAATCATTGATATATATTTTAAAAACAAA
>NC_069419.1:50200601-50235960 GCF_026875155.1 Cherax quadricarinatus | reverse complement strand
GCAAATACCGTATCGGAGAAAGTAAGTTGCAATCACCCAAAGGGTGTAAGTTTGGGAGCCCTTTCCTGCCTCTGTTCCTCCCCGTCGATGCATGTGCCATCAGTCAGTTCACGAGGCTGAGATGGTGCTGTCGCTTGGTTGAAATTTTCATCATTTGCTGTAAAAAAAAAAAAAAAAAAAAATACTAAAAAATTTAAAATATTTCGTCATTCCCCATCCCACAAGATGCCTAGTGCAGACATTTTTTAAAAACAGAAAATCTTTGGAAATCACTAATTCTGTATAAATTATAGTTATTCTACTATTTAACTATCTTTCGCCTATTTATAATGTTTGTACTAAACAAATAAGAGAAATGCAAAATGGTTTTTGGGAATACACTCAATGAAAATTAGGATCCCAAATGAACAAAAAAGAACATGGTCAATATCTCCCAAGATCAAAACTCTTCAAAAACTTTCCCAGTAGCTAAGCATCAATAATACTGCCAGAAAAAAATATACAAGTTTTTTCAGAGAACATTGCTGTTTACAAAGGTATTTTTTCCCCAAGAAAAAACACGTTAAGCTGATTCAAAGAATTGAAGCTGCCTTTTCCTTTTTAGAATCAAACCTGATTAACCCTTTTCTCTCCGGGTACTGGCCCTTCTCAAGATAAAATACTAATTATCGGTTCAAGACCAACTCTCACAATGGAAAGAAAATCTAGATAACATATTTCGTCCTGGTGCATATTTTAGTCACGATAAAAGAGAAAAGCAAAGAAAGCCAGAAGATAGGTCAGGTGAGGAGAGGAGAAAACCAAAGTAGCTCAACTGAGATAAGAAATAAGATATGGAACAGGTCAAGTGTGCTGCTCTGAAGATTTAATCATTTCACAATGTATAGGGTGAGGCAAGCATCAAAGGAGAAAACAAACATGGACGATTCATGTTTGGAATGTGTATAAGAGCAAATTCAAGAAGACGACTTCTATGAAGGCCAGAAGACGGACAGTCACCGAGAAAGGACGGCTTTTGGGATGTTTTATAGTGTCTCATATGGTGGAATACATGTTAAAAAATGCTAGAAACGTAACGCCTCTATAGCCCGTCACAAATTACCTTAAAACTTCCCAAATATACACCTAACACTGTCCAAATTCTTGAGTCTAAGCATTTATTCCTCTCAATCGCTTCCAAGATCCCCGTTCATTCACTATTATATGTAATCGTTAACCCATCGTCGTCTGATAAACCTGGCTCAAGTCGTTTAACTCCACAAGCTCTCCCCTTCAATTCGTTTTTACTGTCCTAGTATATCCAAACGACCTTCCTAACATTTAAAGATAAGTTCTTCTATTCATTCATGCACAATCAAACAAATGAACTTTAAAATGTGCTTTTTTTTCTGGCTAATAATTATTTTTAGGAAAAGTGTTACACCCCCTACGTCTACTACAACAAACATAACAGAAACAGGAACGGAAGCATAACAGAATTAAAAAATATTAAGCAAGACACGGGAAAGTGTAGACAATTATATACTAAATGTAAAGAGAAATTAATAAATACACTATCTGGAAATGTGGAAGTTGCTATCATCCATAAAGGCAATACTTGTTGGCCTCCTGCCAACTGCTTCTGCCTGTAAGATGCACGTGCCATCAGACTAGGATCTCTAGACTTCGATGATGCGTCGCCGGTAGGGAAATTGGTCCATCTTTTCTGTAAATGAGTAAATGGTATTTAAAACAGTTATTTTTTTTTTTTGTAACACATAGAGAGCGACAGCTTCCAATTCGACACCACCACTTGGCTCCTCAAACTCCTCACTCCAAAGCCGACCGTGGCCACCATCCTCCTTTTTTCGTCCACGTATGGAGCCTCCTGCCCATCGTCATTCCGTTGATCCACCGGCCGGCCTTCTGGCCTGCCCGTGCTGCCCACACTCTGCTGCATCAAAAAAAAATAAAAAATTGATCATATTCCGCAGAGGCGACACGTCCGTCGTTGACCAGCATAAGACACCAGACCTGTGTGCGGAAGTCATCAAGATAAACATACGATGGTTATGGCCTGGCGTAGAGACATCTTAAGGTGTAAACGAACCGTCTGGGAGACCAACATAACGCCCCAGCCACCCGCAATGCCGTGTTTTAGCCATGTTAACCATACTCTGAATCTTCTGAAAACACTGCGGAGCTCCGTTGCATCGCCTCGAGGGCACATTGCGCAGTTCAAACCCACGATATTGTCTAGAGACATCCACATATCCAACATGCACGTCAGGGGGGACACATCTCGCAGAGATCTTGGAATTGCTCAACCAGCTGCTCGTACACACTGGCTCGTAGAGTATTTTAACAAATAACCGGTAGGGCGCCATTTAATGCCACACCGTACAAATCCTTGTCCGCAATACCATAAGTGTCACGGATAATCTTAGGTGCAAAACTTGTTCATTCGCTCAGGCGTACTCGCCCCCCGAACAAGCTGTATAACCACGGTATTCACCCCTCCTCACGCTGAATACCATGACGTCACAGGATAGCTTGCTAGAACTGTCAGCAAGAGGTATGAAGGCACGTCCACACTAACTCCCTGCAGCTAGGTCACGGAATACCCCTCCCTCCATATGTTATATCACTTCAGTTCAGTTAATGAACACAGAAATTTTTTCTTGTTGAATAGGGTTGAGGTTACTTGTTTATACAAGTTTCCAAGACAAACAATCTCTCCTACATAAAGCAATATCACAGTTTTGCAGGGGATTCGATATTTCCCATATGTTTCTGATGTCCGACATTTTCACATTCATTTCCAGTATAATGGTGATGGAAAGACATGACTTATTTGGCCAGGAAATTTCTCTTATGTGGTGTGGCTAGTTATGTAATGTGAAATATTTGAAAGTTTTTCCTACTATGTTGAAGCCTGAATTAATGACCCCTTTTATGGGTATCTAGTCATATTTTTTTTAATAATTTATTTCTCTTGGTCTAATATATTTGTGATATTAGCAAAGGGATATTAGAAAATGGGTCTGAGGCTGGACTTGTGTCTACATGGAGTAAAATGAATGACTGAAGAAATTTACGTAAATAGCAATGTACACATTTGCGATGCTGTGATTTCAACTTCTCTACTTTTGATATCAAGAGGTCCAAGAAAGATTTTGGTTATTTCCTTTCCTTCGTTAAATTTAGAGGGAACATGTTAGTTAAACTTATTGAAAAATGTTTCGAAAATCTTTCCATTCATTAATCCAGAAGTGTTAAGTTGTCATCCTGTATACTGTTATCAAATATATCTAGTGACCTTGTCGAAGGACAAGCAGACTGTTTTGAAAATATTTCATGTATAAGTGGACAGCACAGGTGATCGTCCTCTGCCCACATCTGCAACCAGCCTTTCTCTTTTTCCAAAATGAATGAGGAAAAACATTTTAACAGAAACACTGTTTAATAATCCAGGCTATAATCTTCTTCACGGAAATTTGCAAATTATGGTCGGTGAAGTTCTGTTGCTAAATATAAAATATCAATCGACCGGACCTGTGGAAAACAGAGTCGACGTTCAAAACTCAAATTCCTCTGTCATGAAAGTTTAAGCTGCTGATTTCCCCAGTGAATCTTCATAATAGATGATGTGTGCTTGAGAAAATGTTACTTTGAGCATGATAAAAGACACCTAAGCCAATTACTAAGGCTAGCTTGTTCGGAAAGATTCTTCTACTGGAAATGATGAGTCTCACTGATATGTTCTCCCAGTGTTTTATGTATGAACCATAAAGGAGAAATATAAGTTTCTAATTCTTGCCATTTTTCTTAACCTTCTTTCTTGAAGTCTGCGACGCGTTTCTCAGAGAAGGTTTTTGTGTCCCCTTTCCGTAAATTATAAAATATCATTATCGTGATATAGGTCATATTATCTATTATGAAAATATTTTGCCTCTTATCGGTCTTAATGATTGTCATGATATTGTTTTCAGATACATTGTAAAAAAAGCTGTGTTAACCATCATGGCAAGCCAACAATAAGCTTGATTAATGTGTATCATTATATTATTCAGCTCAGTCTGACTGGGTCGTTGCAGAAGCGGATGTCATTATTATTGAGTAAAACAGAAGCAAGGGTGTGTGAGGCAAAGGAATAAAAATAAACGTGCAAAAGTGATGGAAGAAGCAAGAACTGCCGGGGGTAAATTTTCAGATGAACCTTCACCAGCCATGATGGCTCGTAAAATTTTACTGACGAAAACAGAGACAAAATGAGAGAAGAGGAGAGACAAAAACCTTTAATACTTTCTGTAATACGCTGTTGGCATGAGCACAAGGAATAATATGATATCCATTTTCCTGCATGATATGTAATGATATAAATTTTCCTGCTCGTGCAGGAAAAATGATATTGCAAAAACGAGACCTATTTATCACCCTGAATAGAACATGCTAGCAGAATGTACATTCATCGGAGTAAACTATTTAACAGTTACAGAGTCAACAGGAAAGAGGCGGAGTTGCAATATGTAAGGAAATCTTTATTAAAACCTCTGCATCAGAAAAAATATTAATCTGGAAGGGACCGACACGCAATGTCGTCTCGAGGGAGTAACAGACACACCCTAACCTAGACACTGTGGATTCATATAGATAACCTGTAGCTCGAAGAAAAATTGACTGGATGAAGTCTCAACATGACATCTTGAGGCTCATGGCTTTTCTAAAAGTAGTCCCAGAATGGCTTCATTAAACATCAAGTATCAGAAGCAACAGGGCCAATACAGCAGGGAATGGGGAATGGAGTTAATCAGGATTGATTCATGGAAGGGAAGCACATGAACCCCCCCATCTCCCAGCACTTGAATCTTACAGTGAAGTCGCTTAAACTTTGGAAATTAATCAGTGATTCCTTCAATGACTACATCATAAATACGCAGATTATTTGCTTTGATGTGGATTAAACTTTTCTAGAAAGTCGTAATCAAGATACATTGTAAATATTTGCTGTTATATTAATTGAAATAAATTGTTACAAAATCTTTAAAGCAGCCGAAATTTTTACAGCAAGTTTACTAATGAATTTTCTCGAAAGTGGAGAATTGTAATTGCTTCAAAATGGTAACATTTAATGTTATTACTTCGCTATGTATTAAATGAATCACAAAACCTAAATTAATTAAAATACAGCTGGTCTTTATCTAAAAATTACTATTGTCATTTGCTTACCCTAGAATATTTTTCGCAAGCCGCTCATTAACATCACTGTGTTCTGCTTCCTTATCACGGGTCTCAAGCTGGTCTGCTTATTCGTGAAAAAAGAGAAAATTAGAAGTAAAAGTATCTTTTAACTTTCATTCATATGTATACTAGGTACACCATTACTCAGAAGCTAAGGGTACGTTCCAATGGACGGAACCTATTCCGCTCTCACCACCTCAACACACCTGCGCTGCCTTCCTCTGAAATAGTTAAGGTGGCACCTTACTTCCCCCGGTCCCACAATGCACTATCCACCTATTTGTGTCCTATGTTATACCATGTAAAGTCTCAGTAACAATTTGGAAAGTTATTCTACTTCACAACGCTGTCTCAGTAAAGCCTTCAAATATGCAAATATTATTCTTTTTTTGCTTTGCTGGTCCCCTGATAATTATAGTCAAGACAGGCTTATGACTTACCCTCGAGTATCCTATGAATTGTTTTTTCTGTTATACAAAATCTACAGAGAAAGCATGGTTTTCCTTCAGTAAAAATGTTTTCAGCTTTGCACAGCGAGCTGTTAAGAGAGATCAGGTGAAAACTATTATCTGTGGGAGTTAGTTAAGCCACGCCATCAACTTGGGCCAAGTGGTCGGCGTCTGCTTGTGGATGAGTGACAAGATCAGTAGTCAGTTAGCCACTTAGTCCTTGTGGTTAGAGGTCCCTTGCCTCTTAACTGTACCCCAGTTTAGCCATCAACACTCTTTGTGGGTCAGAGGTATCTCACCTCTTACAATAACATCTGTTCTGTCTAGTAATGGGAGGGTTCATTCTTTATTTTACACTCTGGCATTGTAAACGCTTCGATGTGTCGAGATAATTCCTTTAGCATTCCTAGCAACCAACCCTCCTGTTTTTATAAGCTAGTCCTAGATGCAGGAGCTGAGTGCACTCCTGACATACTGACCTCGTTTTCTAACGAAGATACCTCAGGCAGGAGTCGGCGTTCCGCCTTCCTAACCACTTCGCAATATTAGTTACTTCACAAGCTATTTCCCCCGAGAAGGAGCTGGGACCACATCTGACTTACTGGCTTACCGTCTTTGAAAGCTCATTACACAGCAGGAGACCTCAACTCCTGAGATAATGGTTTCTTCTCTGTCCCCCGCAAAGTCTCTTAGCAGTTGCACACGACTGACATACTGGCCTGTATCATCTCCCACCATATTGGTTCTAATTTGCCATTTGATTCCTTTGCCTTTAACCAACTCCTGTCCCCCCTGTTATTGCTTTTCTTGAATTGTGTTGCGCCTGCCAGAGACTGCTTACACTAAATCAAAAGTTCCTTGTATATATTGTCTGGGTTGGCTCAGTTTTTCCAGTGAAATTCTGGTCAGACATATTGTTGTATCTAACCATTAGATTTACAAAATTCCTGTAATTTGATATGATACAATATTTCTTTATATTATTTAGGTAAAATGATATAATAATTTTTATTCTTATTGACTAGGACACTTTAGTGAATTGTTTTAAAGGGCAAGGGTTTGTAATGAAGATATGGTCTTATTTAGGTTGCAGATGGGCTCTTGATCTCACTAGGGAAGGGTTGATTTGCAACATCGACAATCATCTCTTTCTCCCTTATGTCTTCACCCTTCCTTCATCCACCTTCACCTCTCCAACCCTACATTATCGCACCTCTGCTTTCCTTTTACCGTCCCGCCTCTCCTCTTTATCATCTCTCTTCTTTAATATATACCTCTCCTCCCCTTCGTTATCTGCCTCTCCTCTTTATCATCTACCTCTCGTCCCCTTTATTATCTATCCCTCCTCTCCATTATCCACCTCCCCCATCGCTCCCTTATCCACCATTTTCTCGTCTCCCCCTCCCTCGGCATGTTTTTGTCTCCCCTTCCCCCCCCCCCTGTATAAACATATCATTCTCCCGTATATTTTTGTTGCAAAATTTACTACCAAAAGGATTAAGCTTTTATTTTTATAATTACGAAGCTTCGGTAACACAACATGAAATACGACATACATCCGGCTTTAGGAATTATGTAACACATTGTGTGTGTGTGTGTTGTGTGTGTGGTGTGTGTGTGTAATGTGTGTTTGGTTGCGTGTGTGTGTGTGTGGTGTGTGTGTGTGTGTGTGTGTGTATGAGTGTTTTGTTGCGTGTGTGTGTGTGTGTGTGTGTGTGTGTGTGTGTTGTTTTATATAAATGCAGTTGATACCAGCAAGGGAAAAAAATCTTACCTCGTACAATAACATGTTTAACAGAAACGAAAAAAAAAAAAAACTGAAAATCTATAACTCGTTTGCAGGTCTCTTTTTTTAACTTTTTTTTTTTTTTTTGCTGGTAATGTTGGTCGAAAACATAATACAAAGTATTTGAAGGTAATACATTGTAATAAATACGAAAAAAAGGGCACAATGCACAAATAAAACGCACACAGGAGACAGAAATTTATGACGACGTTTAAGTACAAGTTTTAAAACTAACCCACAATTCTGGGAAGAAATTTTGGACAGCAAATTCAGTTTTGAATTATTCACTACTGCGACATATTGTTTTCCTGGGATTATTGTGTTAATAACTAAAACGCCAGGAAATTTCAGTGAGTATAGACAGTGGAAAATAGATAATGTTACCAATATATCAGCGTGAGAGAGAAAGACAGAGAGAGAGAGAGAGAAGAGAGAGAGAGAGAAGAGAGAGAGAGAGAGAGAGAGAGAAGAGAGAGAGAAGAGAGAGAAAGAGAGAAAGAGGGAGGGTGAATTGGTGTAAAACATGAACGTGGGTGCTCTGCTTCCATTAATTTAGTTTCCAGTATTGCTAACAGGTCGGGCTGGGAATTACTCATCTTGTTTTTCAACTCTCTGTGCTGGAGGTAACTATTTTTCCTCGTATATGAAACCTGAGTTTTTGTTTTAATTTAGAGAGGGATGATCGAATGTCCAGAAATGGGACATTTTTGATATTGAAAAATTACTTTTTTTATATATGTCAGCAAAATTCATAATCCTGTTGATGGTTGGGCTAAATGACCTTCACTTGTGATCTTCTGTCATATTCATGTTGATATATATAATATATAATATATATAAATATATAGGTATAATATATATATAATATATATATCTTGTGGTGTGAATATTCACAACAAGGAGAAGGCTGGAGGCAGTCGTGTCTGAGGGGAATTGGGTGTAAACATAATGCAGAGAATCCGTTGTTGGAATTAGGAAGGAGGTGCGTGGCTTCTATAAGTTATTATCGAGAGGGCTGAGGAGGGGATGTTAGGGTGTTCTCGGATATTTAGAGTGGGGGAACGAATGAGAAAGACTTGGAGAGCGTATACATCTGGTATTGAAGGAAGGCGGGGTAGAAGTTCGGCCTAGGAAAGGTTGGAGGGAGAGGTGAAGAAGATTTATGTGCGTGGGCTTGGACTTCCATCAAGTGTGCGTGAGTGAGTAAGATAGGACAATGTGGAGACAACAAGTTTTTTTATGGCTTGACGTTGCTGTTGGAGTGTGAGCAAGAAATATTTATGAAGGGACTCAGGAAACCGCAGGCTGATTTGGAGTCCCTGAGTTGGGAAGAACATGTCTGCACTCTGAAACGGAGGGGTGTTAAATGTTCTAGTTTTTTTAAACTGTAGTGTAGTCTCGCCTCTGGCAAGACAGTGAGGAGTGAATGATGAAGAAAGTGTTTCATTGGCCATCGATTTTGGGAGGCCTGTGTGACCCCTTTACCAAGAGCTGTTTGACTGTCTCAGGGAATTTAAAATGTGGGTAAGTTTCAATCGGTTATATTTTTTAATAAAAAATTAACGTAATCTTAGCTAACCGTATTAAATTGCGTAAATCGAAAAAATTTGCTGGAAACCGTATGTGAGAAATGGACTTGGAAGTGGCGTGGATGGCTGAATTTAGTTTTTACTTTTTTCATACCTGCAGTAAATGGGAGAAGAGAGAGAGAGAGAGAGAAGAGAGAGAGAGAGAGAGAGAGGAGAGGAGAAGAGAGAGAGAGAGAGAGAGAGAGAGAGAGAGAGAGAGAGAGAAAGAGAGAGAGAGAGAGAGAGAGAGAGAGAGAAGATAGGGAGAGAGAGAGAGAGAGAGAGAGAGAGAGAGAGAGAGAGAGAGAGAGGAGAGAGAGAGAGAGAAAGAGAGAGAGAGAGAGACAGAGAGAGAGAGAGAGAGCAGAGGGAAATAAAGGTTTTATTCTATACTATTTTTGCCTAAACCATCTTGATAGTTGATAGTCCAGATCCCAATGTGTAGAGGGTAGAAGGTCCTTCAATACGTAGCCACGTGAGGATTTTAAAAGATTTGTGTTTATCTGCTTGTTATCATGTACTCAACAATTCATTCCTCATTCATTACAAGCTGTAGAACTTATCCGTCACATTTAATTTCTCACGATGTCCCATATTCCTGTACTCCGACATTGAGTCAAATTTTGATTAAATACGGAGGGGAAGGAAAAGAGAGAGAGAGAGAGAGAGAGAAGAGAGAGAGAGAGAGAGAGAGAGAGAGGAGAATAGAGAGAGAGAGAGAGAGAGAGACAGACAGACAGACAGACAGACAGACAGACAGAACAGACAGACCAGACAGACAGACATAGAGACAGACAGACAGAAACAGAAGACAGACAGACAAACAGCCAGACACCACTCACTCACACACATCACACATAACACAACCCACGACACCCACACACACACACACGCAACATCACATTTTAACAAACACACATGCACAAAACAGACACACTCACACATCTAAGTAAGGAGTCAGTAAAACAATGTACACCCTGTAACGTCAGGCAATAAATAAGTATGGAACCCCACACCTGGTCAAGCACGTCCCAAGAAATTAGAGAATATGCAAAAGTAGCAACAAGGATTAGTCCCGGAGGAGCTGAGAGTTTGCCCTACAATGTGAGATTAAGGAAATCAACCTGACGACACTGGGGGACACAGGATGGATAGGAGGAACATTATAATACTACATATAAAACTGCTGAGAGGAATTGACAAGGTGAAGGGGGGCCAGACTCTTCAGAGATGGGATACAGGAACAAGGTTATGCCAACAGGAAATTAAAAATCTCAATAATCATAGAGAAAGTTAGAACATGTCTTCAGTCTTAGAATTGGACAGGAAGTGGAATAATCCTAGAGAGTGATGCAGTGGAAGGCAAGATAATACATAGCTTTAAGAAAAGGTACGATAAGGATTTTGGAGCAGGGAGTAGACGTAGTAGCGACTACAAAGAGGCAGGCCAGGAGCTATGAATAGCCTTTGCAACATGATAACAGGTGAATAAACACACTCATCTATATATTATATATATATATATATATATATATATATATATATTATATATATAATATATATATATTTTTTTTTTTTTTTTTTTTTTTTTCAACATGTTCGGCCGTCTCCCAACCGAGAGGCAGGGTGACCCAAAAAGAAAGAAAATCCGTCCCCAAAAAGAAAATACATTTCCACATCATTCAACACTTCACCACACTTTCGCTCGCACATTATCACTGTTTTTTGCAGATGCTCAGAATACAACAGTCTAAAGCATAAACCATATAAAGATACCAACATATCCCTCCAAAGCTGCCAATACCCAAAGCCCCTCCTTTAAGTGCAGGCATTGTACAGCCCATTTCCAGGGACTCAAGCCCGACTATATGAAAATAACGGTTTTCGTCCCGCTGAATCCTTCACTTAAATATTACCCTGCCCACACTCCACAGATCGTCATGGTCCCAAGTACCATTCGTCTCCATTCACATTCCATTCTAACACGCTCACGCACGCTTGCTGGAAGTCCAAGCCCCTTACCCACAAAACCTCCTATACCCCCTCTCTCGCAACCCTTGTCGAGGACGACCCCACCCCGCCTTCCTTCCCCTATAGATTTATATGCTTTCCATGTCCATTCTACTTGTGATCCATTCTCTCTAAATGGACCAACCACCTCAACAACCCCTCTTCTCTTCTGCCCTCAGACTAATACTTTCTATTAACTCCACACCTCTCCAAATTTTCCACACTGAACTCCGAATTTTCCTTTTTCTGCATAATATTTACACCACACATTGCCCTTAAAACAGGACATCTCCGCTGCCTCCAACCGTCCTCCTCGCTGCTGCATTTACCACCCAAGTCTACACAACCCATAAAGAGTGTTTTGGTACTACCTATACTTCCATACATTCCCTGTTCTTTGCCTCCATAGATACGTTTTTTGACTCCACATATACCTCAACGCACCACTTCACCTTTTTTCCCTCATCAATTCTATGATAACCTCATCCTTCATAAATCCATCGCCGACACGTCACTCCCAGTATCTGAAAACATTCACTTCTTCCATACTCCTCCTCCCCAATTTTGATATCAATTTTTCTTATCTAAATCTTTGACACCCTCATCACCTTACTCTTTTCTATGTTCACTTTCAATTTCTACCTTAAACACACATTTCCCAAACTCCCCCCCCCCCATCCACTAACCTATTCAATTTTTCTTTTAGAATCTCACATAAGCACAGTATCATCAGCATAAAAGTAAACTGTGGTCAATTCCCATTTTGAATTTGATTCCCCATAATTTAATCCCACCCCCCTCCCAAACACCCTAGCTTTTACTTTCCCTTTAACAACCCCATCTAAAAATTTATTAAACAACCAGGTGGACATTAACACATCCCTGTCTAAGACCTACTTTTACCGGAAGTAGTCCTCCCTCTCCTTCTACACAACCCTAACCTGAGCCTCACTATCCGCAATAAAAACTCTTTACAGCATTTAATAACTTACCACCTATTCCATATACTTGCAAACATCTGCACAATTGCTCCTCTATCCCTCTACATATGCCTTTTCTAACCATAAACGCAATAAAAACTGCCTATCGTTTATCTAAATACTGTTCACTATATATGCTTCAAAGAACACCGATCTACACATCCCCTACCCACTCTAAAAACCTCCTTGCTCATCCGCAATCCTACATACTGTCTTACCTCTAATTCTTTCAAATTATACCCCTAACCGTACACCTTTCCTGGTATACTCAGTAAGCTTATTTCCTCTAGTAATTTTTTTACAGTCTCTTTTGTCCCCTTTTCCCTTTATATAAAGGTAACTAACATGCTCTCTGCCATCCATAGGTACCTTCCCCCTCTTTTCACTACATTTATTAAACAAACGTACCAACCACTCCATACACTATATCCCCCCCTGCTTTAACATTTCTGTCCATGACCCATCAATCCACGCTTTACCCCCTTTCACATTTTACGTAATGCCTCACGTACCTCCCCCACACTTACATTTCCTGCCTCTTCTTCACTCCTAAAGATGGTATACCTCCCTGACCAGTGCATAAATTACTGCCGTCTGTATTCCTTCCTAAACATTTTAAAAGTTCCTCCAAAATATTCTCAGCCATCTACCCAATACCTCCATCTCCCATCTACTAACTCCCCTACTCTGTTTTTACTGACAAATCCATATATTCCCTAGCTTTCTAACTTGTTTAACTCACTCCAAAATTTTTTCTATTTTGTCATTATAATTTCTTGACAGTGCCTCTCCACTCTCTATCAATCTGCTCTCCTTTTGCACTCTCCTCACCAACTTTTTTCCCCCCCTTTACTTTCTTTACTCTCCATAACTCTGCTTCTTCTTTACACTTCTGCTTTGTAAAACCTCTCATAAGCTATACCTTTTCTCTTTACACACCCTTTACTTCATCCATTCCACCAATCACTTTCCTCCTTTCCTCCTGCCCCCACCCCTCCTATAACCACAAACTTCTGCCCCACATTCTAATACTGCATTTTATTAAAACATTCCCACCCTCTTCAAAACCGCCGCCCACTACTCATCTTAGCACTAGCCCACCATTCTGCCAATAGTCGCTTATATCTCACCCGAACTTCCTCCTCCCTGTAGTTTATACACTTTCACTTCCCTCATACTTTTTGTTTGTGCACCTTCCTCTTTTCCATCTACCTCTTACCTAACTGTAGCTACAACTACTAATAATGATCCGATATATCAGTTGCCCCTCTATAACAAGTACATCCAGGAGCCTTACCATCAACCTTATATCCACCAATACATAATCTAGCGTAGAAGCTACTTTCATTAACGTGCTAACATCATCCCTTGTATATTGTATTTATCCTCTTTTTCATTAAAATATGTATTACTTATTACCAAATTTCTTTCTACACATAGCTCAATTAAAGGCTCCCCATTTACATTACCCCTGGCACCCCAAATTACCTACTACTCCCCTCCAAACATTTTTACCCACTTTAGCATTAATATCCCCAACCACCCATACTCTCCACACCTTAGTTCAAACTCCCCACGCATTCACCTCAACATTTTCCCAAAACTCTCTCTCTCCTCTACACTTCTCTCTTCTCCAGGTGCATACACGCTTATTATAACCCACATTTTCACATCCAATCTTTATTTTACTCCCACATAATCCTTGAATTAATACATTTATATCCCTCTTTTCCTGCATAGCTTATCCTTCAACATATTGCTACTCAATCTTTAGCTCTAACACTATTTGAAAACCCTGACCTAATCCCCATTTATCCTCTCCACTGGTGAGCGCTGCGCTCTCCCTACTCACCCTTCAGCTTTGTTTCCACTTAAAGCCAGGACATCCAGCTTCTTCTCAATCATAACATCCTCAATCATCCTTTCTATCATCTGCACAACAATCCACACGCACATTCAGACTTCCCACTTTGACAATTTTCTTTCTTCTTATTCTTTTTAGTAACTTCAGAAAAGGGGTTACTTGCCCATTGTTCCCGGCATTTTAGGTTGACTTTACAACACCATGGCTTACGGAGAAAGATTTCTTATTCCACTTTCCCCATGGATATAAAAGGAAAATTAATAAGACCAAGGACTATTAAGATAAAATCAAAGAAAACTCAATGTGTTTGTATAAATAAATGTGTACATGTAATTTGTATGTGACCTAAGTGTAAGTAAGAAGTAGCAAGACATGCCTGTAATTCTGCAATTTATGAGACAGACAAAAACATCAGCAATCCTCCATCATGTAAAACAATCACAGGCTTCGTTTTAACACTCACTTGGCAGGACGTAGTATATAATATTTATACATATATATATATATATATATATATATATATATATATATATAAATATATATATATATATATATATGTGTTGTGTGTGTTGTGTGTGTGTGTGTGTGTGTGGTGTGTGTTTTTGTGCGTGTGTGGTGTGTGTGTATGTGTGTGTGTGTGGGTGTATGGTGTGGTGGTGTGTGGTGTGGTGTGTGAGTGTGTGTGTGTGTTTTTGTGTTTAATGTTTATTATTTATATTTAAATATTTTAGAAAGAAAGAGAGAGGGAGGGATTCTTAACTAACTCTTCACCGTCAATAGAATTACCATCAATCTAAAAGACACTGGCCCAGAGATGCATTATACATTATATAGGAGAATAGCCCCAGTCCCCCATCCCCCCACGCCGCCAGATACACAGTGGCCTCACGCCGCCAGTTTACCACGAGTGGCCTCACGCCGCCAGTTACAACACGAGAGGCCTCACGCACGCAGTTACACAGTGGCCCTCAACGAAACATACAACGCCCCGAACATTACCAACTCGCAGAGGCGAATAAATTTACCTTTGCTGTGCACCAGGAGTTTCTTTTTCTCTGAGGCTTTAAACGTTTTGCTGTTCATTGTCTGTTTCCTTTCTCCGAAACTGTAATTATCAGCTGTTACTAGCGGTTTGTGTTCTCGGAGGCTGAGACCCTCGCTGTTCATTGGAGGGGGACAAGGTTCTTCTCTCATGTTTGATGTTCATTGGATGGTACAAAGGTCTTTTCTCCCAACAGGCTGTTCATGGAAGGGAACAATGGTTCTTCTCCCAGGTTTGCCGTTCATTGAAGGGAACAATGCTTCTTTTCCCCAGGTTTGCTCTTCAGTGGAATGAGAAAAGGCTCTTTCTCCCAGGTTTGCTCTTCAGTAGAGGGAACAAAGTTTTTCCTCCTGGTTTTGTTGTTCATTGAAAGTGGATGGGGGGGGTTCTTCATCGGGCTGTAAACGTTTCCTTCCTGCTCGCCGATGTCCTTTTTATTCCCTATAGACCCAAAAACAATTGCTTTGTATAAAAGGTTTTAATTCTGCCTGATGAAAGGTAGATGCCATCCTTAAGATAATTTCCGCATTTTCACATTTCGTTTTTTCCAAACTGTCTTCAATTCATCTTTCGTTAGTCAAGGGATTTCACTCCACTTTTATCATAATGCATATGCCTTTAATTTGTTATTCTCTATACCAAAATTATTCGAAAGTGTTAAGCTACCGAAGAGGTTAACGGATACATGAAGATGTTTTGTATGTCAGCATGCTACATAATTTACTTACTGAGGCCTCAAATGCAGTGTTTGAGGTTAGAATCTTAATGCTTATTTGTGACTGTAATTTTGATTTGGTCCATACTACTTCTTGAAACTGTGAATGAGGTTGCCTGGCATAAGAATCACTCTCTCTATTTTTCTCTCTCTCTCTCTCTCTCTCTCTCGTCTCTCTCTCGGTCTCTCTCTCTCTCCTCTCTCTCTCCCTCTCTTCACTCCATCTCTCTCTCTCTCTCTCTCTCTTCTCTCACCACACCACACAGAGAGAGAGTGCGAACACCTAGAAAGGAATATCTCATCAACAGCAACCAACATGGTTTTCAGGGATGGGAAATCCTGGCACAAACCTACTGGAGTTCTATGACGTGTGACAGCAGTAAAGACAAGAGAGAGAGGGGTGGGGGATTGCATTTTCTTGGACTGCAAGAAGGGCGTTTGACAACAGATCCACACAAGAGATTAGTGCCAAAAACTGGAGGACCAAGCAGGGATAACAGGAAGGGCACTACAATTTATCAGGGATACTTGTCCAGGCAGACAGCAGCGAGTCATGGTAAGTGGCGAGGTGTCAGAGTGGGCACCTGTTGACCAGCGGTGTCCCACAGGCAGTCCCTAGACCAGTGCTGTATCTGGTATTTGTGAACGACATGACGGAGGAAAAGACTCTGATGTGACCTTGTTATGCAGATGGCGTGAAGTTGATGAGAATAATTCATTCTATCGAAGACCAGGCAGAACTACAAAGGGACCTGGACAGCCTGCAGACCTGGTCCAGCAATTGGCTCCTGGAGTTCAACCCGACACCAAGTGCAAGTCATGAGATTCGGGGAAGGGCAAAGAAGATCGCAGACACGTGCGATACAGTCAAGGTGGCAGGGAGACTACAGACCCTCACTCAAGGAGAAAGCTCTTGGGTGAGTATAACACTATGGCACATCTCTTGAAGCGCACATCAACCAATAACTGCTGCAGCATATGGGCGCCTAGCAAACCTCAGAGAAGCATTCCGACACTTACTAAGGAATCATTCAAGGACCCTGTACACCGTGTACGTAGGCCCATATTGGAGTATGCGGAACGAAGCCTGGAACCCACACCTAGCCTAGCACGTAAAGAAACTGAGAAATGCAAAAGGTTTACAACAAGACTGTCCCAGAGCTAAGGGGTATGTCTCTAACGAGGAAAGGATAAGGGAATCGACTTGACACACTGGAGACAGGAGAGATAGGAGGACAAGATAACAACGTAGAAAATATTGAGAGGAATTGACAAGGTGGAACAAAGATGAGGTGTTCGATAGATGGACACAGCAACAAAGGGGACACAGTTGGAAGTTGAAGACACAGATGACTCACAGGATGTTAGGAAGTATTTTCCTTCAGCCACAGAGTAGTCAGGAAGTGGATAGTTGGGAAGCGATTTAGTGGAGGCAGGATCATAAATAAACTTTAAAGCAGAGGTTATAATAAAACTCACGGATAGGCGGAAGTGATACCTAGTACCGACCAGTGAAGAGGCGGTGGCCAGAAGGCTAGGACCGAACCCTGTAACCTCAACTAGGTGGTGAGTACACACACTCACACACACACACACACACAACGTCCCGGTCCCAGACCAGTGCTATTTTTTTGGTAAATTGAATGACATGATGGAAAGGATAGACTCAGAGTGTCCCTGTTCGCCAGATGATGTGAAGTAAATGAGGAGAATTAAATCAGATGAGATCAGGCATGACTCAAAGAGACCTGGACAGGCTTGGACAAGTGGTCCAGCAACTGGCGTTCTCGATTCAACCTGCCCACGCAAAATCATGAAAATCGAGATGGCAAAAGAAGAACCGCAGACAAAGTATAGACTAGGTGGCCAAAGACTGCAAACCTCGCTCAAGGAGAGAGATCTTGGTGACCATAACACCGAGCATGTCTCCGGATGACACATCAACCACAAGCTGCTGCATCATACGGCCCTGGCGAACCTGAGAAAAAGCGTTTCCGATACCTTAGTAAGGAATCGTTCAAGAACACAGTATACTGGTGTACATCAGGCACATACTGAGTATGCAGCACCAGTTTGAGGAACCCACACCTGGTCAAGCATGTCAAGAAATTAGAAAATGCAGTTTCCGAGCGCAGGGGTACGTCCTACGAAGAAAGTTGAGGAAATCGGAACTGACGACATTGGAGGACAGGAGGGTCAGGGAGACATGGATAACGACAATAAAAAATACTGCTTGGAATAGATAGGTAGACAGAGACAGGTTGTTCCAGAGAGGACACAAGAAACAACGGTCACAATTGGGAAGCTGAAGACTCAGACGAGTCAGAGGGATTGTTAGGAAGTATTTCTTCAAGTCATAGAGTTGTCAGGAAGTGGAATAGCCTGACAAGTGATGTAGTGGAGCATGAATCGATACATAGCTTTAAAACGAGGTAATGACAAAGCTCAGGAACAGAGAGAGAGTGGACCCTAGTAGCGGTCAGTGAAGAGGCGGGGCCAGGAGCTGAGGAGAGCGACAGCTTCCAATTCGACACCACCACTTGGCTCCTCAAACTCCTCACTCCAAAGCCGACCGTGGCCACCATCCTCCTTTTTTCGTCCACGTATGGAGCCTCCTGCCCATCGTCATTCCGTTGATCCACCGGCCGGCCTTCTGGCCTGCCCGTGCTGCCCACACTCTGCTGCATCAAAAAAAAATAAAAAATTGATCATATTCCGCAGAGGCGACACGTCCGTCGTTGACCAGCATAAGACACCAGACCTGTGTGCGGAAGTCATCAAGATAAACATACGATGGTTATGGCCTGGCGTAGAGACATCTTAAGGTGTAAACGAACCGTCTGGGAGACCAACATAACGCCCCAGCCACCCGCAATGCCGTGTTTTAGCCATGTTAACCATACTCTGAATCTTCTGAAAACACTGCGGAGCTCCGTTGCATCGCCTCGAGGGCACATTGCGCAGTTCAAACCCACGATATTGTCTAGAGACATCCACATATCCAACATGCACGTCAGGGGGGACACATCTCGCAGAGATCTTGGAATTGCTCAACCAGCTGCTCGTACACACTGGCTCGTAGAGTATTTTAACAAATAACCGGTAGGGCGCCATTTAATGCCACACCGTACAAATCCTTGTCCGCAATACCATAAGTGTCACGGATAATCTTAGGTGCAAAACTTGTTCATTCGCTCAGGCGTACTCGCCCCCCGAACAAGCTGTATAACCACGGTATTCACCCCTCCTCACGCTGAATACCATGACGTCACAGGATAGCTTGCTAGAACTGTCAGCAAGAGGTATGAAGGCACGTCCACACTAACTCCCTGCAGCTAGGTCACGGAATACCCCTCCCTCCATATGTTATATCACTTCAGTTCAGTTAATGAACACAGAAATTTTTTCTTGTTGAATAGGGTTGAGGTTACTTGTTTATACAAGTTTCCAAGACAAACAATCTCTCCTACATAAAGCAATATCACAGTTTTGCAGGGGATTCGATATTTCCCATATGTTTCTGATGTCCGACATTTTCACATTCATTTCCAGTATAATGGTGATGGAAAGACATGACTTATTTGGCCAGGAAATTTCTCTTATGTGGTGTGGCTAGTTATGTAATGTGAAATATTTGAAAGTTTTTCCTACTATGTTGAAGCCTGAATTAATGACCCCTTTTATGGGTATCTAGTCATATTTTTTTTAATAATTTATTTCTCTTGGTCTAATATATTTGTGATATTAGCAAAGGGATATTAGAAAATGGGTCTGAGGCTGGACTTGTGTCTACATGGAGTAAAATGAATGACTGAAGAAATTTACGTAAATAGCAATGTACACATTTGCGATGCTGTGATTTCAACTTCTCTACTTTTGATATCAAGAGGTCCAAGAAAGATTTTGGTTATTTCCTTTCCTTCGTTAAATTTAGAGGGAACATGTTAGTTAAACTTATTGAAAAATGTTTCGAAAATCTTTCCATTCATTAATCCAGAAGTGTTAAGTTGTCATCCTGTATACTGTTATCAAATATATCTAGTGACCTTGTCGAAGGACAAGCAGACTGTTTTGAAAATATTTCATGTATAAGTGGACAGCACAGGTGATCGTCCTCTGCCCACATCTGCAACCAGCCTTTCTCTTTTTCCAAAATGAATGAGGAAAAACATTTTAACAGAAACACTGTTTAATAATCCAGGCTATAATCTTCTTCACGGAAATTTGCAAATTATGGTCGGTGAAGTTCTGTTGCTAAATATAAAATATCAATCGACCGGACCTGTGGAAAACAGAGTCGACGTTCAAAACTCAAATTCCTCTGTCATGAAAGTTTAAGCTGCTGATTTCCCCAGTGAATCTTCATAATAGATGATGTGTGCTTGAGAAAATGTTACTTTGAGCATGATAAAAGACACCTAAGCCAATTACTAAGGCTAGCTTGTTCGGAAAGATTCTTCTACTGGAAATGATGAGTCTCACTGATATGTTCTCCCAGTGTTTTATGTATGAACCATAAAGGAGAAATATAAGTTTCTAATTCTTGCCATTTTTCTTAACCTTCTTTCTTGAAGTCTGCGACGCGTTTCTCAGAGAAGGTTTTTGTGTCCCCTTTCCGTAAATTATAAAATATCATTATCGTGATATAGGTCATATTATCTATTATGAAAATATTTTGCCTCTTATCGGTCTTAATGATTGTCATGATATTGTTTTCAGATACATTGTAAAAAAAGCTGTGTTAACCATCATGGCAAGCCAACAATAAGCTTGATTAATGTGTATCATTATATTATTCAGCTCAGTCTGACTGGGTCGTTGCAGAAGCGGATGTCATTATTATTGAGTAAAACAGAAGCAAGGGTGTGTGAGGCAAAGGAATAAAAATAAACGTGCAAAAGTGATGGAAGAAGCAAGAACTGCCGGGGGTAAATTTTCAGATGAACCTTCACCAGCCATGATGGCTCGTAAAATTTTACTGACGAAAACAGAGACAAAATGAGAGAAGAGGAGAGACAAAAACCTTTAATACTTTCTGTAATACGCTGTTGGCATGAGCACAAGGAATAATATGATATCCATTTTCCTGCATGATATGTAATGATATAAATTTTCCTGCTCGTGCAGGAAAAATGATATTGCAAAAACGAGACCTATTTATCACCCTGAATAGAACATGCTAGCAGAATGTACATTCATCGGAGTAAACTATTTAACAGTTACAGAGTCAACAGGAAAGAGGCGGAGTTGCAATATGTAAGGAAATCTTTATTAAAACCTCTGCATCAGAAAAAATATTAATCTGGAAGGGACCGACACGCAATGTCGTCTCGAGGGAGTAACAGACACACCCTAACCTAGACACTGTGGATTCATATAGATAACCTGTAGCTCGAAGAAAAATTGACTGGATGAAGTCTCAACATGACATCTTGAGGCTCATGGCTTTTCTAAAAGTAGTCCCAGAATGGCTTCATTAAACATCAAGTATCAGAAGCAACAGGGCCAATACAGCAGGGAATGGGGAATGGAGTTAATCAGGATTGATTCATGGAAGGGAAGCACATGAACCCCCCCATCTCCCAGCACTTGAATCTTACAGTGAAGTCGCTTAAACTTTGGAAATTAATCAGTGATTCCTTCAATGACTACATCATAAATACGCAGATTATTTGCTTTGATGTGGATTAAACTTTTCTAGAAAGTCGTAATCAAGATACATTGTAAATATTTGCTGTTATATTAATTGAAATAAATTGTTACAAAATCTTTAAAGCAGCCGAAATTTTTACAGCAAGTTTACTAATGAATTTTCTCGAAAGTGGAGAATTGTAATTGCTTCAAAATGGTAACATTTAATGTTATTACTTCGCTATGTATTAAATGAATCACAAAACCTAAATTAATTAAAATACAGCTGGTCTTTATCTAAAAATTACTATTGTCATTTGCTTACCCTAGAATATTTTTCGCAAGCCGCTCATTAACATCACTGTGTTCTGCTTCCTTATCACGGGTCTCAAGCTGGTCTGCTTATTCGTGAAAAAAGAGAAAATTAGAAGTAAAAGTATCTTTTAACTTTCATTCATATGTATACTAGGTACACCATTACTCAGAAGCTAAGGGTACGTTCCAATGGACGGAACCTATTCCGCTCTCACCACCTCAACACACCTGCGCTGCCTTCCTCTGAAATAGTTAAGGTGGCACCTTACTTCCCCCGGTCCCACAATGCACTATCCACCTATTTGTGTCCTATGTTATACCATGTAAAGTCTCAGTAACAATTTGGAAAGTTATTCTACTTCACAACGCTGTCTCAGTAAAGCCTTCAAATATGCAAATATTATTCTTTTTTTGCTTTGCTGGTCCCCTGATAATTATAGTCAAGACAGGCTTATGACTTACCCTCGAGTATCCTATGAATTGTTTTTTCTGTTATACAAAATCTACAGAGAAAGCATGGTTTTCCTTCAGTAAAAATGTTTTCAGCTTTGCACAGCGAGCTGTTAAGAGAGATCAGGTGAAAACTATTATCTGTGGGAGTTAGTTAAGCCACGCCATCAACTTGGGCCAAGTGGTCGGCGTCTGCTTGTGGATGAGTGACAAGATCAGTAGTCAGTTAGCCACTTAGTCCTTGTGGTTAGAGGTCCCTTGCCTCTTAACTGTACCCCAGTTTAGCCATCAACACTCTTTGTGGGTCAGAGGTATCTCACCTCTTACAATAACATCTGTTCTGTCTAGTAATGGGAGGGTTCATTCTTTATTTTACACTCTGGCATTGTAAACGCTTCGATGTGTCGAGATAATTCCTTTAGCATTCCTAGCAACCAACCCTCCTGTTTTTATAAGCTAGTCCTAGATGCAGGAGCTGAGTGCACTCCTGACATACTGACCTCGTTTTCTAACGAAGATACCTCAGGCAGGAGTCGGCGTTCCGCCTTCCTAACCACTTCGCAATATTAGTTACTTCACAAGCTATTTCCCCCGAGAAGGAGCTGGGACCACATCTGACTTACTGGCTTACCGTCTTTGAAAGCTCATTACACAGCAGGAGACCTCAACTCCTGAGATAATGGTTTCTTCTCTGTCCCCCGCAAAGTCTCTTAGCAGTTGCACACGACTGACATACTGGCCTGTATCATCTCCCACCATATTGGTTCTAATTTGCCATTTGATTCCTTTGCCTTTAACCAACTCCTGTCCCCCCTGTTATTGCTTTTCTTGAATTGTGTTGCGCCTGCCAGAGACTGCTTACACTAAATCAAAAGTTCCTTGTATATATTGTCTGGGTTGGCTCAGTTTTTCCAGTGAAATTCTGGTCAGACATATTGTTGTATCTAACCATTAGATTTCAAAATTCCTGTAATTTGATTGATACAATATTCTTTATATTATTTAGGTAAAATGATATAATAATTTTTATTCTTATTGACTTAGGACACTTTATGAATTGTTAAAGTGGCAAAGGTGTTTTGTAATGAAGATATGTACTTTATTAGGTTGCAGATGGGCTCTTGATCTCACTAGGGAAGGGTTGATTTGCAACATCGACAATCATCTCTTTCTCCCCTTATGTCTTACACCCTTCCTTCATCCACCTTCACCTCTCCTACCCTACATTATCCACCTCTGCTTCCTTTTACCGTCCGCCTCTCCTCTTTATCTATCTCTCTTCTTTAATAAATACATCTCCTCCCCTTCGTTATTGCCTCTCCTCTTTTCATCTACCTCTCGTCCCCTTTATTATCTATCCCTCCTCTCCATTATCCACCTCCCATCGCTCCCCTTATCCACCATTTTCTCGTCTCCCCCTCCCTCGGCATGTTTTTGTCTCCCCTTCCCCCCCCCCCTGTATAAACATATCATTCTCCTATATTTTTGTTGCAAAATTTACTACAAAAGGATTAAGCTTTTATTTTTATAATTACAAGCTTCGGTAACACAATCATGAAATACTACATACATCCGGCTTTAGAATTATGTAACACATTTGTGTGTGTGTGTTGTGTGTGTGGTGTGTGTGTGTAATGTGTGTTTGGTTGCGTGTGTGTGTGTGTGGTGTGTGTGTGTGTGTGTGTGTGTATGAGTGTTTTGTTGCGTGTGTGTGTGTGTGTGTGTGTGTGTGTGTGTGTTGTTTTATATAAATGGCAGTTGATACCAGCAAGGGAAAAAAATCTTACCTCGTACAATAACATGTTTAACAGAAACGAAAAAAAAAAAACTGAAAATCTATAACTCGTTTGCAGGTCTCTTTTTTTAACTTTTTTTTTTTTTTTGCTGGTAATGTTGGTCGAAAACATAATACAAAGTATTTGAAGGTAATACATTGTAATAAATACGAAAAAAAGGGCACAATGCACAAATAAAACGCACACAGGAGACAGAAATTTATGACGACGTTTAAGTACAAGTTTTAAAACTAACCCACAATTCTGGGAAGAAATTTTGGACAGCAAATTCAGTTTTGAATTATTCCACTACTGCGACATATTGTTTTCCTGGGATTATTGTGTTAATAACTAAAACGCCAGGAAATTTCAGTGAGTATAGACAGTGGAAAATAGATAATGTTACCAATATACAGCGTGAGAGAGAAAGACAGAGAGAGAGAGAGAGAAGAGAGAGAGAGAGAGAGAGAGAGAGAGAGAGAGAGAGAGAGAGAGAGAGAGAGAGAGAGAGAAAGAGAGAAAGAGGGAGGGGAATTGTGTAAAACATGACGTGGGATGCTCTGCTTCCATTAATTTAGTTTCCAGTATTGCTAACAGGTCGGGCTGGGAATTACTCATCTTGTTTTTCAACTCTCTGTGCTGGAGGTACTATTTTTCTCGTATATGAAACCTGAGTTTTTGTTTTATTTTTAGAGAGGGAGGATCGAATGTCCAGAAATGGAAATTTTGATATTGAAAAATTAACTTTTTTATATATGTCAGCAAAATTCATAATCCTGTTGATGGTTGGGCTAAATTGACCTTCAACTTGTGATCTTCTGTCATATTCATGTTGATATATATAATATATAATATATATAAATATATAGGTATAATATATATATAATATATATATCTTGTGGTGTGAATATTCACAACAAGGAGAAGGCTGGAGGCAGTCGTGTCTGAGGGGAATTGGGTGTAAACATAATGCAGAGAATCCGTTGTTGGAATTAGGAAGGAGGTGCGTGGCTTCTATAAGTTATTATCGAGAGGGCTGAGGAGGGGATGTTAGGGTGTTCTCGGATATTTAGAGTGGGGGAACGAATGAGAAAGACTTGGAGAGCGTATACATCTGGTATTGAAGGAAGGCGGGGTAGAAGTTCGGCCTAGGAAAGGTTGGAGGGAGAGGTGAAGAAGATTTATGTGCGTGGGCTTGGACTTCCATCAAGTGTGCGTGAGTGAGTAAGATAGGACAATGTGGAGACAACAAGTTTTTTTATGGCTTGACGTTGCTGTTGGAGTGTGAGCAAGAAATATTTATGAAGGGACTCAGGAAACCGCAGGCTGATTTGGAGTCCCTGAGTTGGGAAGAACATGTCTGCACTCTGAAACGGAGGGGTGTTAAATGTTCTAGTTTTTTTAAACTGTAGTGTAGTCTCGCCTCTGGCAAGACAGTGAGGAGTGAATGATGAAGAAAGTGTTTCATTGGCCATCGATTTTGGGAGGCCTGTGTGACCCCTTTACCAAGAGCTGTTTGACTGTCTCAGGGAATTTAAAATGTGGGTAAGTTTCAATCGGTTATATTTTTTAATAAAAAATTAACGTAATCTTAGCTAACCGTATTAAATTGCGTAAATCGAAAAAATTTGCTGGAAACCGTATGTGAGAAATGGACTTGGAAGTGGCGTGGATGGCTGAATTTAGTTTTTACTTTTTTCATACCTGCAGTAAATGGGAGAAGAGAGAGAGAGAGAGAGAAGAGAGAGAGAGAGAGAGAGAGGAGAGGAGAAGAGAGAGAGAGAGAGAGAGAGAGAGAGAGAGAGAGAGAGAGAAAGAGAGAGAGAGAGAGAGAGAGAGAGAGAGAAGATAGGGAGAGAGAGAGAGAGAGAGAGAGAGAGAGAGAGAGAGAGAGAGAGAGGAGAGAGAGAGAGAGAAAGAGAGAGAGAGAGAGACAGAGAGAGAGAGAGAGAGCAGAGGGAAATAAAGGTTTTATTCTATACTATTTTTGCCTAAACCATCTTGATAGTTGATAGTCCAGATCCCAATGTGTAGAGGGTAGAAGGTCCTTCAATACGTAGCCACGTGAGGATTTTAAAAGATTTGTGTTTATCTGCTTGTTATCATGTACTCAACAATTCATTCCTCATTCATTACAAGCTGTAGAACTTATCCGTCACATTTAATTTCTCACGATGTCCCATATTCCTGTACTCCGACATTGAGTCAAATTTTGATTAAATACGGAGGGGAAGGAAAAGAGAGAGAGAGAGAGAGAGAGAAGAGAGAGAGAGAGAGAGAGAGAGAGAGGAGAATAGAGAGAGAGAGAGAGAGAGAGACAGACAGACAGACAGACAGACAGACAGACAGAACAGACAGACCAGACAGACAGACATAGAGACAGACAGACAGAAACAGAAGACAGACAGACAAACAGCCAGACACCACTCACTCACACACATCACACATAACACAACCCACGACACCCACACACACACACACGCAACATCACATTTTAACAAACACACATGCACAAAACAGACACACTCACACATCTAAGTAAGGAGTCAGTAAAACAATGTACACCCTGTAACGTCAGGCAATAAATAAGTATGGAACCCCACACCTGGTCAAGCACGTCCCAAGAAATTAGAGAATATGCAAAAGTAGCAACAAGGATTAGTCCCGGAGGAGCTGAGAGTTTGCCCTACAATGTGAGATTAAGGAAATCAACCTGACGACACTGGGGGACACAGGATGGATAGGAGGAACATTATAATACTACATATAAAACTGCTGAGAGGAATTGACAAGGTGAAGGGGGGCCAGACTCTTCAGAGATGGGATACAGGAACAAGGTTATGCCAACAGGAAATTAAAAATCTCAATAATCATAGAGAAAGTTAGAACATGTCTTCAGTCTTAGAATTGGACAGGAAGTGGAATAATCCTAGAGAGTGATGCAGTGGAAGGCAAGATAATACATAGCTTTAAGAAAAGGTACGATAAGGATTTTGGAGCAGGGAGTAGACGTAGTAGCGACTACAAAGAGGCAGGCCAGGAGCTATGAATAGCCTTTGCAACATGATAACAGGTGAATAAACACACTCATCTATATATTATATATATATATATATATATATATATATATATATTATATATATAATATATATATATTTTTTTTTTTTTTTTTTTTTTTTTCAACATGTTCGGCCGTCTCCCAACCGAGAGGCAGGGTGACCCAAAAAGAAAGAAAATCCGTCCCCAAAAAGAAAATACATTTCCACATCATTCAACACTTCACCACACTTTCGCTCGCACATTATCACTGTTTTTTGCAGATGCTCAGAATACAACAGTCTAAAGCATAAACCATATAAAGATACCAACATATCCCTCCAAAGCTGCCAATACCCAAAGCCCCTCCTTTAAGTGCAGGCATTGTACAGCCCATTTCCAGGGACTCAAGCCCGACTATATGAAAATAACGGTTTTCGTCCCGCTGAATCCTTCACTTAAATATTACCCTGCCCACACTCCACAGATCGTCATGGTCCCAAGTACCATTCGTCTCCATTCACATTCCATTCTAACACGCTCACGCACGCTTGCTGGAAGTCCAAGCCCCTTACCCACAAAACCTCCTATACCCCCTCTCTCGCAACCCTTGTCGAGGACGACCCCACCCCGCCTTCCTTCCCCTATAGATTTATATGCTTTCCATGTCCATTCTACTTGTGATCCATTCTCTCTAAATGGACCAACCACCTCAACAACCCCTCTTCTCTTCTGCCCTCAGACTAATACTTTCTATTAACTCCACACCTCTCCAAATTTTCCACACTGAACTCCGAATTTTCCTTTTTCTGCATAATATTTACACCACACATTGCCCTTAAAACAGGACATCTCCGCTGCCTCCAACCGTCCTCCTCGCTGCTGCATTTACCACCCAAGTCTACACAACCCATAAAGAGTGTTTTGGTACTACCTATACTTCCATACATTCCCTGTTCTTTGCCTCCATAGATACGTTTTTTGACTCCACATATACCTCAACGCACCACTTCACCTTTTTTCCCTCATCAATTCTATGATAACCTCATCCTTCATAAATCCATCGCCGACACGTCACTCCCAGTATCTGAAAACATTCACTTCTTCCATACTCCTCCTCCCCAATTTTGATATCAATTTTTCTTATCTAAATCTTTGACACCCTCATCACCTTACTCTTTTCTATGTTCACTTTCAATTTCTACCTTAAACACACATTTCCCAAACTCCCCCCCCCCCATCCACTAACCTATTCAATTTTTCTTTTAGAATCTCACATAAGCACAGTATCATCAGCATAAAAGTAAACTGTGGTCAATTCCCATTTTGAATTTGATTCCCCATAATTTAATCCCACCCCCCTCCCAAACACCCTAGCTTTTACTTTCCCTTTAACAACCCCATCTAAAAATTTATTAAACAACCAGGTGGACATTAACACATCCCTGTCTAAGACCTACTTTTACCGGAAGTAGTCCTCCCTCTCCTTCTACACAACCCTAACCTGAGCCTCACTATCCGCAATAAAAACTCTTTACAGCATTTAATAACTTACCACCTATTCCATATACTTGCAAACATCTGCACAATTGCTCCTCTATCCCTCTACATATGCCTTTTCTAACCATAAACGCAATAAAAACTGCCTATCGTTTATCTAAATACTGTTCACTATATATGCTTCAAAGAACACCGATCTACACATCCCCTACCCACTCTAAAAACCTCCTTGCTCATCCGCAATCCTACATACTGTCTTACCTCTAATTCTTTCAAATTATACCCCTAACCGTACACCTTTCCTGGTATACTCAGTAAGCTTATTTCCTCTAGTAATTTTTTTACAGTCTCTTTTGTCCCCTTTTCCCTTTATATAAAGGTAACTAACATGCTCTCTGCCATCCATAGGTACCTTCCCCCTCTTTTCACTACATTTATTAAACAAACGTACCAACCACTCCATACACTATATCCCCCCCTGCTTTAACATTTCTGTCCATGACCCATCAATCCACGCTTTACCCCCTTTCACATTTTACGTAATGCCTCACGTACCTCCCCCACACTTACATTTCCTGCCTCTTCTTCACTCCTAAAGATGGTATACCTCCCTGACCAGTGCATAAATTACTGCCGTCTGTATTCCTTCCTAAACATTTTAAAAGTTCCTCCAAAATATTCTCAGCCATCTACCCAATACCTCCATCTCCCATCTACTAACTCCCCTACTCTGTTTTTACTGACAAATCCATATATTCCCTAGCTTTCTAACTTGTTTAACTCACTCCAAAATTTTTTCTATTTTGTCATTATAATTTCTTGACAGTGCCTCTCCACTCTCTATCAATCTGCTCTCCTTTTGCACTCTCCTCACCAACTTTTTTCCCCCCCTTTACTTTCTTTACTCTCCATAACTCTGCTTCTTCTTTACACTTCTGCTTTGTAAAACCTCTCATAAGCTATACCTTTTCTCTTTACACACCCTTTACTTCATCCATTCCACCAATCACTTTCCTCCTTTCCTCCTGCCCCCACCCCTCCTATAACCACAAACTTCTGCCCCACATTCTAATACTGCATTTTATTAAAACATTCCCACCCTCTTCAAAACCGCCGCCCACTACTCATCTTAGCACTAGCCCACCATTCTGCCAATAGTCGCTTATATCTCACCCGAACTTCCTCCTCCCTGTAGTTTATACACTTTCACTTCCCTCATACTTTTTGTTTGTGCACCTTCCTCTTTTCCATCTACCTCTTACCTAACTGTAGCTACAACTACTAATAATGATCCGATATATCAGTTGCCCCTCTATAACAAGTACATCCAGGAGCCTTACCATCAACCTTATATCCACCAATACATAATCTAGCGTAGAAGCTACTTTCATTAACGTGCTAACATCATCCCTTGTATATTGTATTTATCCTCTTTTTCATTAAAATATGTATTACTTATTACCAAATTTCTTTCTACACATAGCTCAATTAAAGGCTCCCCATTTACATTACCCCTGGCACCCCAAATTACCTACTACTCCCCTCCAAACATTTTTACCCACTTTAGCATTAATATCCCCAACCACCCATACTCTCCACACCTTAGTTCAAACTCCCCACGCATTCACCTCAACATTTTCCCAAAACTCTCTCTCTCCTCTACACTTCTCTCTTCTCCAGGTGCATACACGCTTATTATAACCCACATTTTCACATCCAATCTTTATTTTACTCCCACATAATCCTTGAATTAATACATTTATATCCCTCTTTTCCTGCATAGCTTATCCTTCAACATATTGCTACTCAATCTTTAGCTCTAACACTATTTGAAAACCCTGACCTAATCCCCATTTATCCTCTCCACTGGTGAGCGCTGCGCTCTCCCTACTCACCCTTCAGCTTTGTTTCCACTTAAAGCCAGGACATCCAGCTTCTTCTCAATCATAACATCCTCAATCATCCTTTCTATCATCTGCACAACAATCCACACGCACATTCAGACTTCCCACTTTGACAATTTTCTTTCTTCTTATTCTTTTTAGTAACTTCAGAAAAGGGGTTACTTGCCCATTGTTCCCGGCATTTTAGGTTGACTTTACAACACCATGGCTTACGGAGAAAGATTTCTTATTCCACTTTCCCCATGGATATAAAAGGAAAATTAATAAGACCAAGGACTATTAAGATAAAATCAAAGAAAACTCAATGTGTTTGTATAAATAAATGTGTACATGTAATTTGTATGTGACCTAAGTGTAAGTAAGAAGTAGCAAGACATGCCTGTAATTCTGCAATTTATGAGACAGACAAAAACATCAGCAATCCTCCATCATGTAAAACAATCACAGGCTTCGTTTTAACACTCACTTGGCAGGACGTAGTATATAATATTTATACATATATATATATATATATATATATATATATATATATATATAAATATATATATATATATATATATGTGTTGTGTGTGTTGTGTGTGTGTGTGTGTGTGTGGTGTGTGTTTTTGTGCGTGTGTGGTGTGTGTGTATGTGTGTGTGTGTGGGTGTATGGTGTGGTGGTGTGTGGTGTGGTGTGTGAGTGTGTGTGTGTGTTTTTGTGTTTAATGTTTATTATTTATATTTAAATATTTTAGAAAGAAAGAGAGAGGGAGGGATTCTTAACTAACTCTTCACCGTCAATAGAATTACCATCAATCTAAAAGACACTGGCCCAGAGATGCATTATACATTATATAGGAGAATAGCCCCAGTCCCCCATCCCCCCACGCCGCCAGATACACAGTGGCCTCACGCCGCCAGTTTACCACGAGTGGCCTCACGCCGCCAGTTACAACACGAGAGGC
This sequence comes from Cherax quadricarinatus, assembly GCF_026875155.1. NCBI lineage: Eukaryota > Metazoa > Arthropoda > Malacostraca > Decapoda > Parastacidae > Cherax > Cherax quadricarinatus. The sequence continues at coordinate 50,204,771 of NC_069419.1, read as the reverse complement.
CTCACGCACGCAGTTACACAGTGGCCCTCAACGAAACATACAACGCCCCGAACATTACCAACTCGCAGAGGCGAATAAATTTACCTTTGCTGTGCACCAGGAGTTTCTTTTTCTCTGAGGCTTTAAACGTTTTGCTGTTCATTGTCTGTTTCCTTTCTCCGAAACTGTAATTATCAGCTGTTACTAGCGGTTTGTGTTCTCGGAGGCTGAGACCCTCGCTGTTCATTGGAGGGGGACAAGGTTCTTCTCTCATGTTTGATGTTCATTGGATGGTACAAAGGTCTTTTCTCCCAACAGGCTGTTCATGGAAGGGAACAATGGTTCTTCTCCCAGGTTTGCCGTTCATTGAAGGGAACAATGCTTCTTTTCCCCAGGTTTGCTCTTCAGTGGAATGAGAAAAGGCTCTTTCTCCCAGGTTTGCTCTTCAGTAGAGGGAACAAAGTTTTTCCTCCTGGTTTTGTTGTTCATTGAAAGTGGATGGGGGGGGTTCTTCATCGGGCTGTAAACGTTTCCTTCCTGCTCGCCGATGTCCTTTTTATTCCCTATAGACCCAAAAACAATTGCTTTGTATAAAAGGTTTTAATTCTGCCTGATGAAAGGTAGATGCCATCCTTAAGATAATTTCCGCATTTTCACATTTCGTTTTTTCCAAACTGTCTTCAATTCATCTTTCGTTAGTCAAGGGATTTCACTCCACTTTTATCATAATGCATATGCCTTTAATTTGTTATTCTCTATACCAAAATTATTCGAAAGTGTTAAGCTACCGAAGAGGTTAACGGATACATGAAGATGTTTTGTATGTCAGCATGCTACATAATTTACTTACTGAGGCCTCAAATGCAGTGTTTGAGGTTAGAATCTTAATGCTTATTTGTGACTGTAATTTTGATTTGGTCCATACTACTTCTTGAAACTGTGAATGAGGTTGCCTGGCATAAGAATCACTCTCTCTATTTTTCTCTCTCTCTCTCTCTCTCTCTCTCGTCTCTCTCTCGGTCTCTCTCTCTCTCCTCTCTCTCTCCCTCTCTTCACTCCATCTCTCTCTCTCTCTCTCTCTCTTCTCTCACCACACCACACAGAGAGAGAGTGCGAACACCTAGAAAGGAATATCTCATCAACAGCAACCAACATGGTTTTCAGGGATGGGAAATCCTGGCACAAACCTACTGGAGTTCTATGACGTGTGACAGCAGTAAAGACAAGAGAGAGAGGGGTGGGGGATTGCATTTTCTTGGACTGCAAGAAGGGCGTTTGACAACAGATCCACACAAGAGATTAGTGCCAAAAACTGGAGGACCAAGCAGGGATAACAGGAAGGGCACTACAATTTATCAGGGATACTTGTCCAGGCAGACAGCAGCGAGTCATGGTAAGTGGCGAGGTGTCAGAGTGGGCACCTGTTGACCAGCGGTGTCCCACAGGCAGTCCCTAGACCAGTGCTGTATCTGGTATTTGTGAACGACATGACGGAGGAAAAGACTCTGATGTGACCTTGTTATGCAGATGGCGTGAAGTTGATGAGAATAATTCATTCTATCGAAGACCAGGCAGAACTACAAAGGGACCTGGACAGCCTGCAGACCTGGTCCAGCAATTGGCTCCTGGAGTTCAACCCGACACCAAGTGCAAGTCATGAGATTCGGGGAAGGGCAAAGAAGATCGCAGACACGTGCGATACAGTCAAGGTGGCAGGGAGACTACAGACCCTCACTCAAGGAGAAAGCTCTTGGGTGAGTATAACACTATGGCACATCTCTTGAAGCGCACATCAACCAATAACTGCTGCAGCATATGGGCGCCTAGCAAACCTCAGAGAAGCATTCCGACACTTACTAAGGAATCATTCAAGGACCCTGTACACCGTGTACGTAGGCCCATATTGGAGTATGCGGAACGAAGCCTGGAACCCACACCTAGCCTAGCACGTAAAGAAACTGAGAAATGCAAAAGGTTTACAACAAGACTGTCCCAGAGCTAAGGGGTATGTCTCTAACGAGGAAAGGATAAGGGAATCGACTTGACACACTGGAGACAGGAGAGATAGGAGGACAAGATAACAACGTAGAAAATATTGAGAGGAATTGACAAGGTGGAACAAAGATGAGGTGTTCGATAGATGGACACAGCAACAAAGGGGACACAGTTGGAAGTTGAAGACACAGATGACTCACAGGATGTTAGGAAGTATTTTCCTTCAGCCACAGAGTAGTCAGGAAGTGGATAGTTGGGAAGCGATTTAGTGGAGGCAGGATCATAAATAAACTTTAAAGCAGAGGTTATAATAAAACTCACGGATAGGCGGAAGTGATACCTAGTACCGACCAGTGAAGAGGCGGTGGCCAGAAGGCTAGGACCGAACCCTGTAACCTCAACTAGGTGGTGAGTACACACACTCACACACACACACACACACAACGTCCCGGTCCCAGACCAGTGCTATTTTTTTGGTAAATTGAATGACATGATGGAAAGGATAGACTCAGAGTGTCCCTGTTCGCCAGATGATGTGAAGTAAATGAGGAGAATTAAATCAGATGAGATCAGGCATGACTCAAAGAGACCTGGACAGGCTTGGACAAGTGGTCCAGCAACTGGCGTTCTCGATTCAACCTGCCCACGCAAAATCATGAAAATCGAGATGGCAAAAGAAGAACCGCAGACAAAGTATAGACTAGGTGGCCAAAGACTGCAAACCTCGCTCAAGGAGAGAGATCTTGGTGACCATAACACCGAGCATGTCTCCGGATGACACATCAACCACAAGCTGCTGCATCATACGGCCCTGGCGAACCTGAGAAAAAGCGTTTCCTTAGTGTCAACGGTGTAGTTCAGACGTGTGTTCAGCGGTGTAGTTCAGCGGTGTAGTTCAACGTTGTTAGACGGGGTGTTCAGACGGTGTAGTTCAAGATTTTGTTCAGACGGTGTGTTCAGACGGGTAGTTCAGAGGTGTAGTTCAACGGTGTATTCAGAGGTGTGTTTAGCGTGTAGTTGGGGAGTGTTGACGGTGTGTTCACGGTGTATTAACGAGTATTCAGAGGTGTAGTTAGCGGGTGTTAGACGGGTAGTTCAGACGATGTAGTTCAGAGGGGTAGTTTGACGTGTAGTTAGGGAGTAGTTCAGACGGTTTTAGTTCGACGGTGTAGTTAGACGGGGTAGTTCAGACGGGGTAAGACGGTGTAGTTCAACGGTGTAGTTCAGACGAGTAGTTCAGACGGTGTATTCAGAAGAGTGTTCAGATGGTGTAGTTCGACGATTTTAGTTTGAGGGGTATTTAGAAGGAAGTTCAGACGGTGTAGTTCGACGGTGTGTTCAGAAGAGTAGTTCAGACGGTGTGTTTGACGGGTTTTGGGGTTTTTAGACGGTTTGAGGTGTAGTTCAGACGGTTGTTTTCAGCGGTGTAGTTCAGAAGAATTGTTTTTCGACGGGGTAGTTCGAAGTGTAGTTAGCGGGTGTAGGGTTTTAACGTGAGTTCAGACGGTGTTTTGTTTAGAAGAGAGTTCAAAGTGAGTTCAGACGGTTGGCAATTTTTAGACGAGTAGTTCAGACGGTGTTTGGGTTCAGAAGAGTAGTTAGAAGATTAGTTCAGCGGGGGTAGTTCAAGGGTGGTTCAGAAGTGTAGTTCAGAGGTGTAATTCAGACGAGTAGTTAGACGGTGTGTTTAGAAAAATGTAGTTCAGAGGAGTATTCAACGGTGAGTTCAACTGTATTCAGACGATGTGTCAGAAGAATGTAGTTAGACGGTGTTTTTTCAGACGGTGTAGTTTAGCGGTGTGTTCAGCGGGTAGGGTTTTAGGACGGTGAGTTCAGACGGGGTAGTTTTAGACGATTAGTTCAGAGTGTAGTTCAGACGGTGCTCAGAAGATGTTTCAGACGGTGTAGTTCGAAGATGTAGTTTAAAAGTGTAGTTCAGCGGTGTATTCCGAGGAGTAGTTAGACGGTGTGTTCGACGGTTGTAGTTCAGACGGGTAGTTAGACGTGTAGTTAAGATGTAGCCAGAAAATGTAGTTCAGACGTGTAGTTCAGACGGGTAGTTCAGAAGAGTATTCAACGTGTAGTTCAGAGTGTAGTTCGAGATGTAGTTCAGCGGTGTAGTTCAGACGATGTAGTTCAGACGGAGTGTTCAGACGGTGTAGTTCAGACGGTGTAGTTTAGACGGGGTTTTAGTTC
>NC_069419.1:50172846-50200101 GCF_026875155.1 Cherax quadricarinatus | reverse complement strand
ACAACAGACAGCAGACAGACAACAAAACAGACAACAGAAAAAGACATAGAGACAGACAGACAAAACAGAAGACAGACAGACAAACAGCCAGACACCACTCACTCACACACATCACACATACACACCCACACACCCACACACACACACACACAACAGTCACATTTACAAAACACACATGCAAAAAAACAGACACACTCACACATCTAAGTAAGGAGTCAGTAAAACAACTGTACACCCTGTACGTCAGGCAATAAAAAGTATGGAAACCCACACCGGGTCAAGCACGCCCCAAGAAATTAGAGAATATGCAAAAGTTAGCAACAAGATTAGTCCCGGAGCTGAGGAGTTTGCCCTACAAGGAGAGATTAAGGAAATCAACCTGACGACACTGGGGGACAGGATGATAGGAGGAACATATAACTACATATAAAAATGCTGAGAGGAATTGACAAGGTGAAGGGGGCCAGAATGCTTCAGAGATGGGATACAGGAACAAGGTTATGCCAACTGGAAATTAAAATCTCAGATGAATCATAGAGAAGTTAGGAAGCATGTCTTCAGTCTTAGAATTGACAGGAAGTGGAATAATCTAGAGAGTGATGCAGTGGAGGCAAGATAATACATAGCTTTAAGAAAAGGTACGATAAGGATTTTGGAGCAGGGAGTAGACGTAGTAGCGACTAGCAAAGAGGCAGGGCCAGGAGCTATGAATAGACCTGTGCAACAGATACAGGTGAATAAACACACTCATCTATATATGTATATATATATATATATATATATATATATAATATATATATAATATATATATATATATATTTTTTTTTTTTTTTTTTTTTTCAACAAGTCGGCCGTCTCCCACCGAGGCAGGGTGACCCAAAAAAGAAAGAAAATCCCCAAAAAGAAAATACTTTCATCATCATTCAACACTTTCACCACACTCGCACATTATCACTGTTTTTGCAGAGGTGCTCAGAATACAACAGTCTAAAGCATAAACATATAAAGATACACAACATATCCCTCCAAACTGCCAATATCCCAAACCCCTCCTTTAAAGTGCAGGCATTGTACTTCCCATTTCCAGGACTCAAGTCCGACTATATGAAAATAACCGGTTTCCCCTGAATCCCTTCACTAAATATTACCCTGCTCACACTCCAACAGATCGTCAGGTCCCAAGTACCATTCGTCTCCATTCACTCCTATCTAACACGCTCACGCACGCTTGCTGGAAGTCCAAGCCCCTTACCCACAAAACCTCCTTTACCCCCCTCTCTCCACCCTTTCGAGGACGACCCCTACCCCGCCTTCCTTCCCCTATAGATTTATATGCTTTCCATGTCATTCTACTGTGATCCATTCTCTCTAAATGACCAAACCACCTCAACAACCCCTCTTCTGCCCTCTGACTAATACTTTTATTAACTCCACACCTTCTCCTAATTTCCACACTCCGAATTTTCTGCATAATATTTACACCACACATTGCCCTTAAACAGGACATCTCCGCTGCCTCCAACCGTCTCCTCGCTGCTGCATTTACCACCCAAGCTTCACACCCATATAAGAGTGTTGGTACTACTATACTTTCCATACATTCCCTTCTTTGCCTCCATAGATAACGTTTTTTGACTCCACAAATACCTAAACGCACCACTCACCTTTTTTCCCTCATCAATTCTATGTTTAACCTCATCCTTCATAAATCCACCCGCCGACACGAAACTCCCAGTATCTGAAAACATTCCTTTTTCCATACTCCTCCCCCCCAATTTGATACCCAATTTTTCTTATCTAAATCTTTGACACCCTCTCACCTTACTTTTTTCTATGTTCACTTAAATTTCCCCTTTTACACACTTTTCCCAAACTCATCCCTAACCTTTAAATTTTTTCTTTAAATCTCCCATAACACAGTATCCAGCAAAAAGAAAACTGGGGTCAATTCCCATTTTGAATTTGATTCCCCATAATTTAATCCCACCCCCTCCCAAACACCCTAGCTTTTACTTCCTTTTTCAACCCCATCTAAAATTTTTTAAACAACCAGGTGACATTACACACCCCTGTCTAAGACCTCTTTTACCGGAATAGCCCCTCTCTTCACACACCCAAAACCTACCTCACTATCCCAAAAAAACCTTTACAGCATTTAAAAACTTACCACCTTTTCCATATACTTGCAACATCTCCCACATTGCTCCTCTATCCCTCTACATATGCCTTTTCTAACCAAAACAAAAAAACTTCCCCATCTTTATCTAAAATGTTCACATATATGCTTCAAAAAAACACCGACACACATCCCCTACCCACTCTAAAACCCCTTTCTCATCCGCAATCCACATTCTGTCTTCCCTAATTTTTTCAATTATAACCCTACCGTACACTTTTTTTGGTATACTCAGTAAGTTATTTTCCCCAAATTTTTACAGTCTCTTTTTTCCCCTTTTTCCCTTTTATAAAGGACTAAATGCTCTCTGCCAAACCCAAGGTACCTTCCCCTCTTTCATACTTTTATTAAAAAAAAGTACCAACCACCCCAAACACTATTCCCCCCCCTTTTAACATTTCTGTCATGACCCATCTTTTCCACGCTTTACCCCCTTTCTTTTTACTAATGCCTCACGTACCCCCCCCACACTTACATTCGCTCTTCTTCATCCAAAAAAGATGGTATACCTCCCTGCCCTGCATAAATTTACTGCCTCTGTTTCTTCCAAAACATTTAAAAGTTCCTCAAAAATTCTCGCCATCTACCCAAATACCTCCTTTCCCCCCATCATTTAACTCCCCTACCTTTTTTAAACTGAAAAATCCAAAATTTCCCTAGCTTTTTTAACTTGTTTAACTCACTCCAAAATTTTTTTTTATTTTCATTAAAATTTCTTGACAGTCCCTCTCCCCTCTATAAATCTGTCCCCTTTTTGCACTCCCTCACCACTTTTTTCCCCCTTTCTTTTACTCTCCATAACTCTGCTCTTTTTTAAAACACTTCTGCTTTGAAAAACCTCTCTAAGCTACCTTTTCTCTTTTACACACCCTTTACTTCATCATTCCACCAATATTTTCCCCCTTTCCCTCCTGCCCCCACCCTCCTATAACCACAAACTTCTGCCCCACATCAATACTGCTTTTTTTTAAAAACTTTCCACCCTTTTCAACCCCCCACTACTCATTTTGCACTACCCCCTTTTTCTGCCAAATCGTTTATATCTCACCCGAATTTCCTCCCCCCTTATTTATAAACTTTCACTTCCCTCTACTTGTTTTTCCCACCTTCCCTTTTTCCCCCATCTACCTCTTCCTAACTGAAGCACAACTAAATAATGATCCGAATAAGTTGCCCCTCTATAAAAGTCACCGGAGCCCCCCAAAACTTTTTATCCACCAATACATAACTAATAAACTACTTTCATTACGTGCTACATCATCCTTGTATATTTATTATCCTCTTTTTCTAAAAATGTTTTACTTATTCCCAAAATTTTCTTTCACACTAGCTCAATTAAAGGCCCCCCATTTACATTTCCCCCTGGCACCCCAAATTCCCTACTACTCCCCCCAAACATTTTTTACCCACTTTACTTTAAAATCCCCAACCACCTTTACTCTCCACTTGTTCAAACCCCCCCACGAAATTCACCAACTTTTTCCCAAAACTCTCTCTCTCCCACATTTCTCTCTTCTCCAGTGCAACACCTTATTATAACCCACTTTTCACACCAATCTTTATTTTACTCCACATAATCCTTAAATTTAAATACATTTATACCCCCTCTTTTCCTGCATAGTTTTCCCCTTAAACTTTTATTGCACTCCTTCTTTAGCTCAAAACCTATTTGAAACCCCTGACCTAATCCCATTTTTTCCTCTCCACTGAAACCCCCCCCACCCCCTTCAGTTTTGTTTCACTTAAACCAGAATCCACTTTTTCTCATTCATAACACCCAATCACCTTTTTTATCATCTCACAACATCCACGCACATTCAGACTTCCCCTTTGAAAATTTTTCTTCTTCTTATTCTTTTAGTAACTTCGGGAAAAGGGGGTTACTGCCCTTTTTTTTCCCGGCTTTTTAGTTGATTTTTACAACACCGGGGTTACGGGAAAGATTCTTATTCCACTTCCCCATGGAATAAAAGGGAAAAATTTAAATAAGACCAAGAACATTAAGATAAAATCAAAAAAACCAATGGTTGTAAAAATAAAGGTACAGTATTGTATTGACCCTAAGTGAAATAGAATAGAAAGACATCCTGTAATCTGCAATTTATGAGACAGACAAAAACATCAGAAATCCTCCATCATGTAAAAAAAATCCGCTTCGTTTTACACTCACTTGGCGGGAGGGATATATAATATTATACAATAAAAATAATAATATATATATTTTATAAAAATATATTATAAAAATAAAAAATATGTGGTGTGTTTTGTGTGTGTGTGTGTGTGTGTGGGGGTTTTTGCGGGGGTGGTGTGTAGGGTTGGTGGGGGTGTATGGTGTGTGGTGTGTGGTGTGGTGTGTGGTGTTGTGTGTGTGTGTTTATTTATTTTTATATTAAATATTAGAAAGAAAGAGAGGGGGAGGATTTTTAACTAACTCTTCCCCTCAATAGTTCCCATCAATCTAAAAGACACTGGCCCAGAGATGCTTTTTACTTTATATAGGAGAATAGCCGGGTTCCCACGCCCCAGTTACACGTGGCCTCACGCCGCCATTCCCACGAGTGGCCTCACGCCGCCATTTAAAACACGAGGGCCTCACGCCCCCAGTACACAGTGGCCCCACGAACATACAACGCCCCGAACATTCCCAACTCGCAGAGGCGATAAATTTCCCTTTTGCTGTGCACCGGGATTTCTTTTTCTCTGGGGTTTTAAACGTTTGCTGTTCATTGTCTGTTCCTTCTCCGAAACTGTAAATCAGCTTTTTCTAGGGGTTTGTGTTCTGGGAGGCTGAGACCCTCGCTGTTCATTGGAGGGGGACAAGGTTCTTCTCTAAAGTTTGATGTTCATTGGTTTGGTACAAAGGTTTTTTCCCAACAGGCTGTTCTTTGGAAGGGGAAAAAGGGTTCTTCTCCCGGGTTTGCCGTTCATTGAAGGGGAACAAGCTTCTTTTTCCCCGGGTTTGCTCTTCAGGGGAATGAAAAAAAGGCTCTTCCCCCCGGGTTTTGCTCTTCAGTAAAAGGGAAAAAAGGGTTTTTCCCCGGTTTTTGTTTTCATTGAAAGGGGGAGGGGGGGTTCTTCCCCGGGCTTAAACGTTCCTCTCGCCGATGTCCTTTTTTTTCCCCATAGACCAAAAACAATTCTTTGTATAAAAGGTTTTTATTCGATAAATAATGATCCTTAGATAATTTTCCCCATTTTCACATTTCGTTTTTTCTTCTTCAATTTTCTTTTGTTAGCAAGGGATTTCACTCCACTTTTATCATATGCTTGCTTTTTAAATTTTTTTTTTTTTCTTACCAAAATTATTGAAAGTGTTAAGCTACCCAAAAGGTTACGGATACATAAGATTTTTGTATGTCAGCATGCTACATAATTTTTTTTTTTCTGAGCCTCAAATGCAGTGTTTTAGGGTTGAATCTTAATGCATTTTTACTGTAATTTTTTATTTGGTCCCTACCACCTTTAAACTGTGAAGAGGTTGCCTGGATAAGAATCCCCTCTCTATTTTTCTCTCTCTCTTTCTTTCTCTCCTCCTCTCCTTCTCTCTCTCTCTCTCTCCCTCTCTCTCCCTCTTTCTCCATCTCTCTCTCTCTCTCTCTCTCTCTCTCACACACACACAAGAGAAAAGGCGGGAAAACCTAGAAAGGAAAATCTCATCAACAGCAACCAACATGGTTTTTAGGGATGGGGAAAAACCCGGCACAAAACCCACTGGGGTTCTATGACGGTGAAGCGTAAGACAAGAGAGAGAGGGGTGGGGGATTGCATTTTTTTGGCTGCAAAAAGGCGTTTGACACAGTTTCCCCACAAGAGATTTGTGCAAAAACGGAGACCAAACAGGGGAAAAAGGGGAAGGGGACTACAATATCAGGGAAAACTTGTCAGGAAAACAGCAGCGAGTCATGGTAAGTGGCGAGGTTCAGAGTGGGCACCGTGACCAGCGGGTCCCACAGGGGCAGTCCTAGACCATGCTGTTTCTGGTATTTGTGAACGACATGACGAAAAAACCTGAGTTTCCCTGTTTGCGATGGCGTGAAGTTGATGAGAAAATTATTCTATCGAAGACCAGGCAGAACTACAAAGGGGCCGGACAGGCCCGCAGACCTGGTCCAGCAATTGGGTTTCCCGGAGTTCAACCCCACCAAATGCAAAATCATGAGATTGGGGAAGGCAAAAAGATCGCAGACCGGTAAGTCAGGGGGGCAGAGACCAAGAACCTCACTCAAGGGAAAGTCTTGGGTGAGTATAAACATGGCACATCTCTTGAAGCCAATCAACCAAAAAACTGCTGCAGCATATGGGGCCTAGCAAACCTCAGAAAAGCATTCCCAACTTACTAAGGAATCATTTAGGACCCTGTACACCGTGACGTAGGGCCCCTATTGGGGTATGCGGAACAAGCCTGGAACCCACACCTAGCCACACGTAAAGAAACTGAGAAATGCAAAGGTTACAACAAGACTGCCCAGAGCTAAGGGGGATGTCCTACGAGGAAAAGGTTTAAGGGAATCGACTTGACACACTGGAGGGCAGGGGAAAATAGGAGGACAGATAACAACGTAAAAATATAGAGGAATTGACAAGGTGGAAAAAGATGAGGTTTCCAAATGGACACAGCAACAAGGGGGCCAGTTGGAAGTTGAAGACCAGATGAATACAGGGGTGTTGGGGAAATTTTTCTTTAGCCACAGGTAGTCAGAATGGAAAAGTTTTTGGGAAACGATTTAGTGGAGGCAGGATCCCAAAAAAAATTTAAAGCAGAGGTAATAAAACTCACGGTTAGGGAGTGACCTAGTACGACCAGTAAGAGGCGGGGCCAGAAGCTAGGGCCGAACCCTTAACCTCAACAGGGGGTGAGTACACACACCACACACACCACACAACAACTCCCCGGGCCCAGGGCCATGCTATTTTTTTGGGAAATTAAAAGACAGATGGAAAGGAAAGACCAGGGTGTCCCTGTTCGCAGATGATTTTAAGTAAATGAGGGGAATTAAATAGATAGGGTCAGGCAGGGCTTTAAAGAGACCGGGCACTGGACAAGTGGGCCAGCAACTGGGTTTTCGATTTAACCCCGCCCACGCAAAAACATGAAATCGGGGATGGCAAAGAAGACCGCAACAAAGTAAGACAGGGGGCCAAAAATGCAAACCTCGCTCAAGGAGAGAGTCGGGGGGACCATAAAACCCCAGCAGTCTCCGGGGCCCCATCAAACCCCAAGCTGCTGCCATACGGGGGGCCCCGGCGAAACCCGAGAAAAGCTTTTCCAAACCCTTTGTAAGGAAAAGTTCAAGAAAAACAGTATACTGGTACTCAGGCCCATACTGGGGGTATCAGCACCATTGGAACCCACACTGGTCAACATTAAGAAATTTGAAAATGCAGTTCCGAGCCGGGGACGTCCTACAAGAAAGGGGAGGGGGAAAACGGATGAGACATTGGGGGACAGGGGGTCAGGGAGACATGATAACGACAAAAAAAATACTGCTGGGAATAGATAAAGGTAGACAGAACAGGTTTTCCGAGAGGGGGCACAGAAACAACGGGGTCACAATTTGGGGAAGCTGAAGACTCAGACGAGTCAGAGGGTTGTTAGGAAGTATTTTTCATCATAGATTTGGTCAGGAAGGGGAATAGCCTGAAAAGTGATGTAGTGGGGGCGGGGAATCATACATAGCTTTAAAGAGTAAGACAAAGCTCAGGAACAGAGAGGAGTGGACCTAGTAGCGGTCAGTGAAGGGGCGGGGCCAGGAGCTGAGGCACACACCACACACACACACACACACACACACACACACACACACACGCACACACAACACACACACACACAATTTACATACATACATAATCATACATACATACATACATAAACATACATACATACATACATACTACAAACAGCAACATACATACATACATATCTTCATACAAACACATACAAAATTTGAGAGATAAGAAATATTTTCAATGGATATAAAAAGGACCCCGGGAAAGCGGAATGGTGGGGTCACCGCAGGTGCTGGAAAACAATATACACAGCCGAGGGGAGGTAAGAGCCCGAGTGGACTAGAACCCACATAGGCGGTGGGACGGAACAACATCTTTTCGGGTCCTGAGAGAGAGCAGAGGTGCGTGTACGCCACTAAAAACAACTTTAAAACCATCGAAACGGGCGGTTACATGGGTGTGGAAGACAGCAAATTTAGTCCAGTTTTAATAAAAGGGGACAGACATGCAGCAATAAATATAGCTAGTGTCATGATTTTTTATAGAGGGAAAAGTCATGGGGAAGATTTATCAGGGGAAAAGGGGTGTGGACACCTAGAAAGGGAGAGCTTATACACGATTCAGGAAAGGAAAATCCTGTGTCACAAACCTATTTTAATTTTACGACAAGATACGGAAGTAAAAGAGAGAAAGAGGAGTAGGAGAGAGAGAAGAGAGAGACGGAAACGAAGACATCCTATTGGGGCAAGTGTCCACAAGGAAGCGTGCTGGGTCCATTGTTATGGAATGTCCATTTTTAACGACCTTCTCATCTATCCCAGAATCACATATATCAGACGACTGTACACGACATTATTTCCAAGAGGAAAAAAATCCAGTGCTCAACTAATCATTACCAGCTGAGAGCCCTTTTCACTTGGGGAAATAGATCAAGTAACATTTTCACTGAGAAAACACAAATGATGATCTCTCTAGGACCTTATGGGAATTTGGGGGGATAGTAAGGGGAATGGGAGGGTTTGGCACCCGGGGAAGAAATTTATATCCTTGGGGGGGGAAAATTTTACTCCAAACAACCATGAAGAAACCCCGTTGTAAATTTTATTTTTCAAACATGGCAGCCAGGAAACTTACAGCACTTCGCCTGCTTGACGGTAAGAACAAGCAAGACGTCTCATCTTCGCCTGGACCCATCCTGAATAGATCTGTCATTTTAAGAGCCTTAAAAAAACAAAAAAAGGGGGCCCACAATGCACAAAAAAAACGCAAAACAGGAGACGAAACTTTTTGGGACAAACTTTTAAGTACAAGTTTTAAAAATTTAACCCAAAATTTCCCTGGGAAAAAAATTTTTTGGACAGAAAATTCAGTTTTGAATTACCCCAACTCCCTTTTACATATTGTTTTCCTGGGATTATTGTGTTAATAACAAAAAACCGCCGGGAAAATTTCAGGGGAGTATAGACAGTGGGAAAATAGATAATGTTCCCAAAAAAATCACGTGAGAGAGAAAGACGGGGACAGAGAGAGAGAGGGGAAGAGAGAGAGAGAGAGAGAGAGAGAAAAAAGGAGAGAGAGAGAGAGAAGAGAGAGAGGGGGAGAGAAAAAGAGAGAGAGAGGGGGGAAAGAGAGAAAGAGGGAGGGGAAATTGTTAAAACTTTACGTGGGATGCTCTGCTTCCTTTAAATTTATTTTTCCCAGTATTGCTAACGGGTGGGGGCGGGGAATTACTCATCTTTTTTTAAACTCTCTTTTGCGGGGTACTTTTTTTTCTCGTATATGAAACCTGAGTTTTTGTTTTATTTTTAGAGAGGGAGGATCGAATGTCCAGAAATGGAAATTTTTGATATTGAAAAATTAACTTTTTTATATATGTCAGCAAAATTCATAATCCTGTTGATGGTTGGGCTAAATTGACCTTCAACTTGTGATCTTCTGTCATATTCAGTGTGATATATATATATATATATATATATATATATATATATATATATATATATATATATATATATATATATTTATATATATTATATATATATATATATATTATATATATATATATATATATATATATTATATATATATATATATATATTGTGGTGGTGAATATACAACAAGGAGAAGGCTGGAGGCAGTCGTGTCTGAGGGGAATGTGCGGTGTAAACATAATGCAGAGAATCCGTTGTTTGGAAATTAGGAGGAGGTGCGGGCTTCTAAAAGTATTATCGAGAGGGCTGAGGAGGGGATGTTAGGGTGGTCCGGATATTTAGAGTGGTGGGAACGAAATAAAATGACTTGGAGAGCGTATACATCTGTAGTTGAAGGAAGGCGGGGTAGAAGTCGGCCTAGGAAAGGTTGGAGGGAGAGGGTGAAGAAGATTTTATGTGCGAGGGGCTTGGACTTCCAGCAAGTGTGCGTGAGTGAGTAAGATAGGAGGAAGTGGAGACAAATGTTTTTTTATGGCTTGACGTGCTGTTGGAGTGTGAGCAAAGAAATATTTATGAAGGGACTCAGGAAAACCGGCAGGCTGGACTTGAGTCCTGGAGGTGGGAAGAACAGTGTCTGCACTCTGAAGGAGGGGTGTTAATGTTCTAGTTTTTTAACTGTAGTGTAGTCTCGCCTCTGGCAAGACAGTGATGGAGTGAATGATGATGAAAGTGTTTCATTGGCCATCGATTTTGGGAGGCTGTGTGGACCTGACCAGAGCTGTTTGACTGTCTCAGGGAATTTTAAAATGTGGTATGTTGCAATTCGTTATTTTTTTAATAGACAAATTAACGTAATCTTAGCTAACCGTAATTAAATAGCGTAAATCGAAAAATTTTGCTGGAAACCGTATGTGAGAAATGGACTTGGAAGTGGCGAGGATGGGCTGGGTTTTGTTTTTTACTCTTTTCATACCTGCAGTAAATGGAGAGAGCGAGAGCGAGAGAGAGAGAGAGAGAGAGAGAGAGAGAGAGAGAGAGAGAGATAGCAGAGGGAAATAAAGTTTTATTCTATACTATTTTTGCCTAAACCATCTTGATAGTTGATAGTTCCTGATCATGGTAGAGGTAGAAAGTCTTCAATACGTAGCCACGTTGAGGATTTTAAAGATTTGTGTTATCTGCTTTGTTTTTCATGTACTCACAATTCATTCCTCATTCATTTTCAAGCGTAGGAACGTTCCGTCACATTTAATTTCTCACGATGTCCCATATTCCTGTACTCCGACATTGAGTCAAATTTTGATTAAATTACGGAGGGGAAGGGAGAAAGAGAGAGAGAGAGACAGACAGACAGACAGACAGACAGACAGACAGACAGACAGACAGACAGACAGACATAGAGACAGACAGACAGACAGACAAACAGCCAGACACTCACTCACTCACACACTCACACATACACACCCACACACCCACACACACACACACACACAACAGTCACATTTACAAAACACACATGCACAAAACAGACACACTCACACATCTAAGTAAGGAGTCAGTAAAACACTGTACACCCTGTACGTCAGGCAATAAAAGTATGGAACCCACACCTGGTCAACCACGTCAAGAAATTAGAGAATATGCAAAAGTTAGCAACAAGATTAGTCCCTACAAGGAGAGATTAAGGAAAATCAACCTGACGACACTGGGGGACAGGATGGATAGGAGGAACATGATAACTACATATAAAAATGCTGAGAGGAATTGACAAGGTGAAGGGGGCCAGAATGCTTCAGAGATGGGATACAGGAACAAGGTTATGCCAACTGGAAATTAAAATCTCAGATGAATCATAGAGAAGTTAGGAAGCATGTCTTCAGTCTTAGAATTGACAGGAAGTGGAATAATCTAGAGAGTGATGCAGTGGAGGCAAGATTAATACATAGCTTTAAGAAAAGGTACGATAAGGATTTTGGAGCAGGGAGTAGACGTAGTAGCGACTAGCAAAAGGCAGGGCCAGGAGCTATAATAGACCTGTGCAAAGATACAGGTGAAAAAACACACTCATCTATAATGTATATTATATATATATATATATATATATATATATATATATTTTTATATATATATATATATATATATATATATTTATATATATATATATATAATTATATAAAATATATTTATATATATATATTTTATATATATATATATATTATATATATATTTTTATATATAATATATTATATAATAATATATATATATATATATATATGTGTGTGTGTGTGTGTGGTGTGTGTGTGTGTGTGTGTGTGTGTGTGTGTGTGGTTTATTTTATTTATTTATATTAAATATTTAGAAAGAAAGAGAGAGGGAGAGATTCTTAACTAACTCTTCACCTCAATAGTATTATCATCAATCTAAAAGACACTGGCCCAGAGATGCATTATTACATTATATCAGGAGAATAGGCCAGGTCCCACGCCGCCAGTTACACGAGTGGCCTCACGCCGCCAGTTACACGAGTGGCCTCACGCCGCCAGTTACACGAGTGGCCTCACGATTACATACAACGCCCCGAACATTTACCAACTCGCAGAGGCGATAAATTTACCTTTGCTGTGCACCAGGAGTTTCTTTTTCTCTGAATCTTTAAACGTTTGCTGTTCATTGTCTGTTTCCTTCTCCGAAACTGTAATTATCAGCTGTTTCTAGCGGGTTTGTGTTCTCGGAGGCTGCGCCCTCTGCCTGTTCATTGGAGGGGGAACAAGTTCTTCTCTCAAGTTTGATGTTCATTGGATTGGTACAAAGGTTCTTTTCCCAACTTGGCTGTTCATTGGAAGGGAACAATGGTTCTTCTCCCAGGTTTGCCGTTCATTGGAAGGGAACAATGCTTCTTTTCCCAGGTTTGCTCTTCAGTGGAATGAGAAAAAGGTTCTTCTCCCAGGTTTGCTCTTCAGTGGAAGGGAACAAAGGTTTTTCTCCCTGGTTTGTTGTTCATTGAAAGGAGGAGGGGGGGGGGAGATTCTTCTCTGAGGCTGTAAACGTTTCCTGCTCGCCGATGTCTTTTTATTCCCTATAGACCAAAAACAACTGCTTTGTATAAAAGGTTTTTCTCTGCCTGATGAAGGTAGATGCATCCTTAGATAATTTCCGCATTTTCACATTTCGTTTTTCTGTCTTCAATTCATCTTTCAGTTAGTCAAGGGATTTCACTTCCACTTTTATCATTTGCTTGCTTTTAATTTGTTATTCTCTATTCCAAAATTATTAGAAAGTGTTAAGACTACCGAAGAGGTTTACGGATACATGAAGATGTTTGTATGTCAGTATGCTACATAATTTTCTTTACTGAGCCTCAAATGCAGTGTTTAAGGTTAGAATCTTAATGCTTATTTGACTGTAATTTTGATTTGGTCATACCTACTCTTGAAACTGTGTAATGAGGTTGCCTGGCGTAAGAACTCTCTCTCTCTCTTTCTCTCTCTCTCTCTCTCTCTCTCTCTCTCTCTCTCTCTCTCTCTCTCTCTCTCTCTCTCTCTCTCTCTCTCTCTCTCTCTCTCTCTCTCTCTCTTCTCTCTCTCTCTCCTCTCTCTCTCTCTCTCTCTCTCACACACACACACACAGAGGAGAAGAGTGGTGGAACACCTAGAAAGGAATGATCTCATCAACAGCAACCAACATTGTTTCAGGATGGGAAAATCCTGTGCCACAAACCTACTGGAGTTCTATGACGTGGTGACAGCAGTAAGACAAGAGAGAGAGGGGTGGGTGGATTGCATTTCTTGGACTGCAAGAAGGCGTTTGACACAGTTCCAACACAAGAGATTAGTGCAAAAACTGGAGGACCAAGCAGGATAACAGGGAAGGCACTACAATGGATCAGGGAATACTTGTCAGGAAGACAGCAGCGAGTCATGGTAAGTGGCGAGGTGTCAGGAGTGGGCACCTGTGACCAGCGGGGTCCCACAGGGGTCAGTCTAGGACCAGTGCTGTTTTTGGTATTTGTGAACGACATGACGGAAGGAATAGACTCTGAGGTGTTCCTGTTTGCAGATGGCGTGAAGTTGATGAGAAGAATTCATTCTATCGAAGACCAGGCAGAACTACAAAGGGACGGACAGGCTGTAGACTGGTCCAGCAATTGGCCCTGGAGTTCAACCCCACCAAGTGCAAAGTCATGAAGATTGGGGAAGGGCAAAGAAGATCGCAGACAGAGTACAGTCTAGGGGGCGGAGACTACAGACCTCACTCAAGGAGAAAGATCTTGGGGTGAGTATAACACTAGGCACATCTCCTGAAGCGCACATCAACCAAATAACTGCTGCAGCATATGGGCGCCTAGCAAACCTCAGAAGAGCATTCCGACATCTTAATAAGGAATCATTCAGGACCCTGTACACCGTGTACGTTAGGCCCTATTGGAGTATGCGGAACAAGCCTGGAACCCACACCTAGCCAAGCACGTAAAGAAACTAGAGAAAGTGCAAAGGTTTACAACAAGACTAGTCCCAGAGCTAAGGGGTATGTCCTACGAGGAAAGGTTAAGGGAAATCGACTTGACGACACTGGACAGGAGAGATAGGAGGGACATGATAACAAGCGTAAGAAAATATTGAGAGGAATTGACAAGGTGGACAAAGATGAGGTGTTCCAGAGATGGGACACAGCAACAAGGGGACACAGTTGGAAGTTGAAGACACAGATGAATCACAGCGATGTTAGGAAGTATTTCTACAGCCACAGAGTAGTCAGGAAGTGGAATAGTTTGGGAAGCGATTTAGTGGAGGCAGGATCCATACATAACTTTAAGCAGAGGTATGATAAAGCTCACGGTCAGGGAGAGTGACCTAGTAGCGACCAGTGAAGAGGCGGGGCCAGAAGCTAGGACTCGAACCCAGTAACCTCATCTAGGTAGGTGAGTACACACACACACACACACACACGTCGGTCCCAGGACCAGTGCTATTTTTGGTATATGTGAATGACATGATGGAAAGGATAGACTCAGAGGTGTCCCTGTTCGCAGATGATGTGAAGTAAATGAGGAGAATTAAATCAGATGAGGATCAGGATCAGTTTGGAACCCACACCTGATCAAGCACGTCAAGAAATTGGAGGAAGTGCAAAGGTTTGCAACAAAATCAATTCCGGTCTTACGAGGAGGGTTAAAGGAAATCGGCTTCACGACGGGGGGAAAAGAGGGATGGGGGTCACGGGAAAACAAATTTTAAAAAATATTGAAATTAAATTGGGAAAGGGGATGGAACAGGATGTTTCAGGGTGAGACACAACAACGGGGGGTTTCACAATTCAATGTTGAAGATCATATGAGTCATGGGATGCTAAGAAGTATTTCTTGTCATAGAATTGTTAGGAAGTGGGCCCCTGGAGAGTGATGTAGGAAAAGATGCATACACGCTTTAGAGGAGATATGATAAAGCTTATGGACCAGGGAGAGAGGTAAAACCTATTTAAAGGCCCAAGTGAAAGAGGGGGGGGCCAGGAGCTAGAATCGCCCCCTGCAACCACAATTGGTATACTAAAAAATACACACACATACATCACTCGCAACTCATTTTACTTACACACGGCGTTTCTCAAAAGGGAAGGGTGACACATAGAAGGAATCAATTCCCCCTTTTCTTTTAATCGTATCTTGCCAGAAGTGCCCGAACCTTACGTTCGTACGAGTTTTGAACTGCTACACCCAACAACCCTTTGAGTATAGCACTACCTTTTTCATCTTCAGGATTTAAAGTCCATGTGTCTTTGCGTAGGTGCTTGCTTTTTTATCGGTGTGGCCATACCCCGGGGGGACATGCCTCCCCCGTAAATAGCAATTCTCGTTTAGCTATGTAGCCTTCCCTTTCTCTTACTTTCCGATACCATTTTCCCTGTGCCCCCTCTACCCCCTACTTTATGTGGGGAAAACTAAAAAAGTCATTGATATATTGCTTTTCCTCTATGAACTTTCACTCCTGAAATCTGGGTCCCCACCTTACGCTTATTTGCTAACGAAATTTTGCAAAATAACGTCTTCAATTCCGAAGCAGAACGGTAGACTTCCCCCGGCTTTTGGGGTTAAACTTTGTTTTTTCAGTGGTTTGTCCATTAGTTATGTACCGTTTAGGGCTTTTTTTGCGGGGGGAAGGAAAAAAAAGGGGGAAGGGAAAATTTTTTCTGCGCGCCGCCTTTTCTCGCTAGGAAAATGGGAACATAGACCAGGTGGGTACCTTGTTGTAAAAGTCCCAAACCGCTTTTAAAAAATTTTTTTAAATTTTTCCAAAAAAAAACATTTCCCAAAAAACCCCCCCTCCATACCTACCTTTCCCCAATCCCCCACACCTTCATGTCCTTCTCCCCCCCCCCCCTCCCCCCTTCCCCCAACTTCCTTTTTGTGGGAGACGTTTTTCGGTTTAAAACCCTCCTCTGTTTCCCCTCTTTGTTTCTCTTCATAATCCCCATCACCCTTGATCTCAGACACGACGTCAACATTTAAAAAACCACTCACACCCATATTAAAGTGTTGCTAAGCTTTAAACTGGCACTTTCCCTTTTGTAAAATGAAAAGTTCTTGCCCCCAGACATTTATGGGTCACTAAACTTGTTAAAAAATTTAAAAAAAATTTAAAAATGCTAGTTTTTAGTTAATCTCTTTTCAGGATCTGATCCGGGGCTGAAAATTCCTAAATTCTCTAAGACAATACGCGTTTTGTGTTTTTTAAAAAGTATTTTTCGATATTTTTTTTATTATAAATTGGGCAAAGTGACACTCACAACGCCCAGATTTAATGCAAATATAATTTCAATTAAGATACACCTGCGCTTAAGTGTTTGAAGCCGAGAAGATGAATCATTCTCTAGTTATTACGCGGAAACCAATTTAGTGAATAAAGTACGCAATTTAGCATTTACCTGGCTCAAAGTGAAAGCCAAACTTTTTTAATAAAGCGCATCAACGCTGAAAGTTTGAAGCTTATCAGAAATGGCATTCTCCAGCAATTGCTCCGGATCCAGCGACTCCAAGTCTTTTAAACATTTATATTAAAATTTCTAACTTGAACTAAAGAGTCTAAACTGTTAGTGTCGTTCTTCTTATGGAAAGAATTAGCGATAATATTTCGAAGCTAATAAGACCAGCCATTCTTCAGTTATTGAATGGAAATCAATACCACTGTTTAATAAAACTAGCAAATTTGGACGAGGGTTGAAAGTTTAAAGCCGATCGGAAGAATCATTCTCCAGTTATCAAGCGGATACCCAAATTTCTTAAAACTTATTTATTATATTGAGAGTTTCCCGCAGGATATTGACTCAAATTTTTAACGGGAATCAAAATTTCACGATATTTTCCACATTAAATTTAAAGATTTGCACCAACAAATTTGAATTTTATTTCCCGACGGTCAAATTAGGAGACAAATATTTTGAAAGCTGGAACCTAAGTAGCAGAGTTTTTTAGAAATTCTCAGAGTTGTTATTCCAGGATGCTGGGTATCAGTGGTACAACATTGTTCATAGGGAGTTGTTATTCCAGGATACTGGGTATCAGTGGTGCAACATTGTTCATAGGGAGTTGTTATTCCAGGATGCTGGGTATCAGTGGTACAACATTGATCATAGGGAGTTGTTATTCCAGGATGCTGGGTATCAGTGGTACAACATTGATCATAGGGAGTTGTTATTCCAGGATGCTGGGTATCAGTGGTACAACATTGATCATAGGGAGTTGTTATTCCAGGATACTGGGTATCAGTGGTACAACATTGTTCATAGGGAGTTGTTATTCCGGATGCTGGGATAGTGGTACAACATTGTTCATAGGGAGTTGTTATTCCCAGGATGCTGGGTATCAGTGGTACAAATGATCATAGGGAGTTGTTATTCCAGGATGCTGGAGTATCAGTGGTGCAACATTGTCATAGGGAGTTGTTTTCCAGATGTGGGTATCAGTGGTACAACATGATTAGAGTTGTTATTCCAGGATGCTGGTATCAGTGGTACAACATTGTTCATAGGGAGTTGTTATTCCAGGATGCTGGGTATCAGTGGTACAACATTGATCATAGGGAGTTGTTATTCCAGGATGCTGGGTATCAGTGGTACAACATTGTTCATAGGGAGTTGTTATTTCAGGATGCTGGGTATCAGTGGTACAACATTGTTCATAGGGAGTTGTTATTCCAGGATACTGGGTATCAGTGGTACAACATTGTTCATAGGGAGTTGTTATTCCAGGATGCTGGGTATCAGTGGTACAACATTGATAATAGGAAACCTGTACTTGCCAATTGTTCAAAGAATCTTGCCCTAATTATACCAGTGGAAATATAATCCTTTATTGACAACGTTTCGCCCACACAATGGGCTTTATCCAAACAGATCTGTTTGTGACTTGATAAAACCCACTGTGTGGGCTAAACGTTGTCAATAAAGGATCACATTATACTGCTTAAGTGTTAATACTTCCATTACTTGGGTATTTTATTTCCAATTATACCACTGTTGGAAACGTGCAGCTGGGCTCATGAGACCTTCTTGTGTTATGAGCGAAACAAATTACAAAAACTGGAGTACGGAAAAAAAATCAGCCAACATCTTGAAGGTCACCTTTCACATGTACCTAATTAATATACTCGACTACATAACTAAAAATTTATTCAGAAATGTTTTAAAAACAATTTATTTGTTAAATTGCATCTGTATAAATGTCATTGCATTTCTCAACAATGTTTATTTATGTGTGTGTTAAATGGTTTTGAAAACCGACAAGTTGAAGAATTGAGACACTTATGCAACACATGGGAATCTTTATTGAAGAAACGTTTCGCCACACAGTGGCTTCATCAGTCCAATACAAAGTAGAAATGGGTAAGGAGAGTAGAGGGACTGATTACCTCATACTTCTACTCTCCTTACCCATTTCTACTTTGTATTGGACTGATGAAGCCACTGTGTGGCGAAACGTTTCTTCAATAAAGATTCCCATGTGTTGCATAAGTGTCTCAATTCTTCAATGTTTATTTAAACAAAGTTTGCAACATCACGCATTTTGTTCCCATTTCTGACTAGTTTACACACGTCCATCTATTTTTAAAAGATCTAATCACTAATAACTAATTAATAGATTCGTCATATTAAGTTACTCTACTCTAGTTTACTAATATGAATTAAAAAATAAATAATAGTCAGAATTCCGGAATAATTTACAGGTGATTCACGTCTAAACTTTACTTTCCACATTGTTCGTTAATTGTGAAATAATTAACCTAAATTCCCGTATATCAAACTTCCAATAATCATAATTTCTAGGCAGGAAAATGGGATAATAGAGGTAAGTGATATACACTCTCTGTTTAATTCATTGGAAACTAAATGCTTGTTATGTACGGTGTTGTCAGCGGTGAATGTCTGTCTGTCTGCCTGACTCTCTCTCTCTCTCTCTCTCTCTCTCTCTCTCTCTCTGATATCATTATCCGACCCACTCTAATTCAAATATCAATGAAAATTTAAAAGAGAAAATATGTTATATATGGCCAGAGAGGTATAATTATGGGTTGTGGTTCATAACACTTGTAGTGGCTCACTGGCAGCCTTCGCTCTCACTTCCGTTATAATTAACTCTATTCATGGTGAGCCAAGGAGTGCAAACTTCACAAGGTCTGGGGGGGGGGAAGGGGAAATAATTGTAGTGTTTACTCTGCCCATCTGTTTTTAGTGTGACTCTCGCCGCCGCTGGGAGCAGACTCGGGAACCTGACATCAAGTGGACGTTAAGAACGGGCTGTTCTTTGACTTCTTAATTTGTTCAAACGTCACCTTGTTCTCCCAACTTTTTTATGCAATTTCCTTATTTTCTTTTAAATAACACACACACACACACACACACACACACACACACACACACACACACACACACACACACATACACACATTCACACACAATAGGAAGATATTATATCGCAGTAACTTAGTCATTCATTTAATACATCATAATTTGTGAAAAATGGTGGAAAAAAAACGTGCATGTGCTCCTAGTACAACTGTGCTTCTCGGTACCATTCTTCTGTTTTCTCTATTTCACGGTACTGTGATCCCGTTTATTCTGCTTCACGGTATCGTGCTTCCGTATACATTCCTTCCCGTTACTGTGCTTTCGTTTACTCTTCTTCACGGTACAGTGCTTCCGTTTATTCTGCTTCGCGGTACCGTGATTCTGTCTATTTTGCTTCAAGGTACCGTGCCTCAGTGTCATTGATATCAAAGTGTCGGTAAGTCATGGTGCAAAAATCATCCGTGAGCGTCACGGTACAATCATCGCATTATCCGTGAGCGTCACGGTACAGTCATCGTATCATCCGTGAGCGTCACGGTACAGTCATCGTATCATCCGTGAGCTTCACGGTACAGTCATCGTATCATCCGTGAGCGTCACGGTACAGTCATCGTATCATCCGTGAGCTTCACGGTACAGTCATCGTATCATCCGTGAGCGTCACGGTACAGTCATCGTATCATCCGTGAGCGTCACGGTACAGGGCCGTGAAGGTACCCGATGCGTAAACTCATTTGCCGCTCTCTTTATCGACACCGAAGATGGTAATGACTTTTCTTTGTCACTGTCTGGAGAACAGATTCCGTCTATGACCTAAGGTTGGGCGAGGAAGTGGCAGGGGTGAGGGTGAGGGTAGAGAAGAGATTGTGGAAGGAATGGAGGGAAGGAGAGTAGGAGATGAGTGAGAGGGTTAAGGGAGGAGTGAATGTGGGAGGGAAAAATCGGGAGGTTGTGGAGGATGTGGGTGAGAGGGGAAGTGGATAGGAGAGGGGGATAGGAACTGGGTAAGGGTTAGGAGGCGTGATGTTCGGGTAGTGGGGAGACAGGTGGTAACCATCAACAGCATCAAACTATTAACATTCTTTCCGTTATTTGGATTCCCATCTTCTTCTGCCTCATGAATAAAACAATTGCAATATACGAGATCATCAGAACTATAATGGAAACCCAGAGAAACAGATCTTTCCGCACATTTAAATACGTAACTTCGTCAGACTTAAAGAAAAACGGAAAGCGTAAAAATTTTCTCTTACTTATAAATGAAAATATCCACAGAGCGAATTTGTTCACGATTTTTTTTTCTTAAAAATTAAAGGAAAATCAGAAAAAAAAATTATTTATTAAATGAAATTTAGGATGAGCTGGAAAAAGATGATAATATTCATCTAGTGTCTGTAAATATAAAATATTCACAAATATTTAATGTTTGTTGTTTGTGAAATTTTCGTGTTCATCATTCGTAGTTCAGAGTAGTGGTTGTTCATGTTCATCATTCGTAGTTCAGAGTAGTGGTTGTTCATGTTCATCATTCGTAGTTCAGAGCAGTGGTTGTTCATGTTCATCATTCGTAGTCATTGAGATGGTTGTTCATGTTCATCATTCGTAGTTCAGAGCAGTGGTTGTTCATGTTCATCATTCGTAGTTCAGAGCAGTGGTTGTTCATGTTCATCATTCGTAGTTCAGAGCAGTGGTTGTTCATTTTTCATCTCTTTATTCAGGTAGTGGTTTTTCATGTATCATTCGTAGTTCAGAGTAGTGTTTTCATGTTCATCATTCGTATTCAGAGAGGTTGTTCATGTATCATTCGTAGTTCAGGCAGGGTTGTTAGTTCATATTCGTAGTTCGAGCGGGTTGTTCATGTTAAATCATTCGTAGTTCGAGCAGTGGTTTTTCATGTTCATCAATTCGTAGTTCAGAGCAGTGGTTGTTCATGTTTCATTCGTAGTCGAGAAAGTGGTTGTCTGTTCATCATTCGTAGTTCAGAGCAGTGGTTGTTCATGTTCATCATTCGTAGTTCAGAGTAGTGGTTGTTCATGTTCATCATTCGTAGTTCAGAGTAGTGGTTGTTCATGTTCATCATTCGTAGTTCAGAGTAGTGGTTGTTCATGTTCATCATTCGTAGTTCAGAGCAGTGGTTGTTCATGTTCATCATTCGTAGTTCAGAGTAGTGGTTGTTCATGTTCATCATTCGTAGTTCAGAGTAGTGGTTGTTCATGTTCATCATTCGTAGTTCAAAAGCAGTTGTTGTTCATGTTCTTCATTCGTAGTTCAGAGTAGTGGTTGTTCATGTTCATCATTCGTAGTTCAGAGTAGTGGTTGTTCATGTTCATCATTCGTAGTTTAGAGCAGTGGTTGTTCATGTTCATCATTCGTAGTTCAGAGTAGTGGTTGTTCATGTTCATCATTTGTAGTTCAGAGCAGTGGTTGTTTATGTTCATCATTAGTAGTTTAGAGCAGTAGTTGTTCGTGTTCATCACTTGTAGTTCAGAGAAGTGGTTGACCATGTTCATGACTAGTAGTTCAGGGCAGTGTTTGCAGTCTGTGTTTTCCCCTGGCTAGCCTAAGTATCATTATTTTGAACCGAAAACAATTTTTTTTAACTTCGTAATCGTATAAATGTAAACACAAAAAATGTTCATTTGGAACTAAACTTATTTTCTGCTGCTGAACATTCTTCTCATGAACGTGAAATTTAGGTTGAACAGTTCCAGACGCAGATAAGAACTCTGTTATTTTTCCTTAAGTCACAGAAGACTCGCTCAGAGAAGTGAGCTCTTTGTAAGCTCACAAGAGCTTTGATAGGCCTCTGTCAGATGACCAAAAGCTCCAGCGGCGGGTCTTAGATGAAGACCCGCCGCTGGAAATACTTGTGCTGTTTCCAGACGAACCTAACCTAACTTTACCTTTCAATCGCCAGTGAAGCCAAGTTTTGTTAGTACTCTTGTTGTTTATATTTCTGTTATATCCATGTATTGTGTTGATAAAAGTCACTGGACGGTGAAACGTTTACAGGTAAAGAACCCCATATGTTACATGTGTGTCTGATTCGTCACTGTAATTAGCAGACTATGATCCAAAATTCTGATCGCTAATTGACTTGTAATAGTGAATTTTCATTAATATCACCATCAATTTGAAGCACTTTCTCCTTGACCAAATTTAGCAGAGTACATACTGCCAGGATC
The DNA here is from genome assembly GCF_026875155.1 of Cherax quadricarinatus. Lineage (NCBI taxonomy): Eukaryota > Metazoa > Arthropoda > Malacostraca > Decapoda > Parastacidae > Cherax > Cherax quadricarinatus. The sequence goes on along the minus strand of NC_069419.1, from coordinate 50,177,248 downwards.
GCTGGAACAAATGGATTTAGTTATCCATTTCTTTGTCTCCTTATATACTTCGTACTTCAGAAAAATGTTGCGCCTCGCGTGAAAAAAATTTTTGTTTACAGACTCAGCTATGATAATTGATAGGTGATCCTTAGGTTACTTCCACAGTATTTTTATCTTAAAAGGCTTCTATTTTTTTTTCTAAAGTGACATTTAGTATATTACTCTGGCGAAATGTCAAAAAGAAACTAAAGATTTGCAACGCGCATCTCCTGTTTCTAGTAAATTAGACAGAGATTTGGGCTCTCAGTGAGAAAAAGTCAAAACATTTTTTTTTTTGTAGATCAAACAGCTTCCTTAATGCAATGCCTAGAAATAATCAGCTAATTACGCGAATGTACAGGAGTGAACAAACACAATCCGTCATACCTTCACACAGTTGTGTAACAATCTCGATTATTTGGCATTTGATTTGATGTAGTTCTTTGTTTTGACTGACATTACCATAACATCAAACAGGCTATCATTTTTGATCCACTTTTTTTTTTTTTTTTTTTTTTTGCATTTCGGATTCTGACGGGGCAGATCACAAAGTGGAATTCTCTACTTGATCACTGTTGTTCCTCCATTGCTAGAACTCGAATCATCGCTGCAGACTGTAGCTGGTAATGCTGGAATACTTATCATGCGGAATTTAATCATTTAGGGTCTGTTTGTGACATCAAATGAATTCTGTGACTTCTTCGAGTAGATCCTTGTATATTTGTTGCCTTCCACTCTCGACTGTATTGATTAGTGGCATCAATTTCGATTAAAAGTGGGATAATTAATCTATATATTTAAGATAAAAAATTGAAGTGAGTTATATATAAAATGCCTCCAGCTACTCTGAAAAGTCGAAATACATATGGACTTTTCATATGATTCTTTTTAATTATGGGAAATGTTTAAAAATACAAAAAAAAATTTGCTAAAACTTTATTTTATTGCATTTTTCGACGATTCAGTGTTGTTTCAAGCATTTTCTGACAAACCTCAATTTTTAGCTAACATATGCACAATGTTCAACTTGTAATCTTTTTCAAGCCTGAGCGCTGGAGACTTCCCCAGTACATCTTCTAAAGCATGGTTACTAAAATGATTACTAAAATAAATTTCTCAGCGGCTGTCAATGTTTTTTTGTTTTAACCTCAAAAATAAATCACAGAACAGGTGGGGATTGAACCCTTGGCAGGTGAACCCTAAAACTATGGTGTATGGAAACATAACTGGTTTGATGAATCTTATTAGAACCAGCTGGCCCTGTGGTTAGCGCACTGGCCTGTGAGTTTTAAGACTTACCATGCCTGGGTTGAAATACAACCCGTTCCGTTATTTGATTGCAATATTGTATTACCATATCGTGAGCTGCCTCAAGAAGATAAGAATAACATGAGTTGCCTTAACGATGAATGTTTAGAGGCTTGATGTGAAACTGTTGTGAGAAAACTGCAATTCCTTGGCTCAAGTTAAGTGGAATATGATAATTAATTAGATAAAAGATTGGCTGAGATCGCAGACATAAAACAGAAGTCTTAATGATATTACGTCAGTCGATCAACACTTATAAGAGACAACCAAGACGTAGGGCTAAACCATTATACACTTCAACATATAATTATAGATACACAGTAACATACAAATACACAGAGACAGAGGCGCTAGCGCGCACACACACACACACATACACACACACACACACACACACACACACACACACACACACATACACACATACAGACGCGTGTAAGGACTATTATAATAATTAATCAAGATGTGAAGATCTGAAAATCTGCATTACCCACAAATTTGAAAATGTCCATCACATCCAGCACAGGTGGGAACTGGTTGGGTTCTAGTTTTTAAATTAAATGTTACGGGCCAGAGACACTTTTTGACATATGTTATGCTTGGGCCACCAAGTACGCTTTTATTTCAGTAAATCTCCGGTGTTCGTAGCACACTGGTGAGAGCATCTGACTCACAAATGCAAACTTTCACGGTCCATCTAGTAATAAAAATAAATATGTCTGTGGGTAGCAGTCTGTTCTAGGTCGCATACGGGAAAAAAGGTGTTTAAGAAAAATCCAGTTCGGCTGGACCGTCATACTCTGTGTAAGACAACGGTGTAGTTCAGACGATGTCGTTCAGACGGTGTAGTTCAGACGGTGTAGTTCAGACGGTGTAGTTCAGACGATGTCGTTCAGACGGTGTAGTTCAGACGGTGTAGTTCAGACGATGTAGTTCAGACGGTGTAGTTCAGCGGTGGTAGTTCAGACGGTGTAGTTCAGACGATGTCGTTCAGGGCGGTGTAGTTCAGACGGTGTAGTTCAGACGATGTCGTTCAGACGGTGTAGTTCAGACGGTGTAGTTCAGACGGTGTAGTTCAGACGGTGTAGTTCAGACGGTGTAGTTCAGACGATGTCGTTCAGACGGTGTAGTTCAGACGGTGTAGTTCAGACGGTGTAGTTCAGACGGTGTAGTTCAGACGGTGTAGTTCAGACGGTGTAGTTCAGACGGTGTAGTTCAGACGATGTCCGTTCAGCGGTGTAGTTCAGACGGTGTAGTTCAGACGAGGGTCGTTCAGACGGTGTAGTTCAGACGGTGTAGTTCAGACGGTGTAGTTCAGACGATGTGTTCAGACGAGTAGTTCAGAGAGGTAGTTCGACGGTGTAGTTCAGCCCGGATGTGTTCAGACGATGTAGTTCAGACGGATGTAGTTCGGGAGGGTGTAGTTCAGACGGGTGTTAGTTCAGACGGGTTGTAGTTCAGCGGTGTAGTCAGTGTGTAGTTCAGACGATGTAGTTCAGACGGTGTAGTTCAGACGATGTATTTTGACGGTGTAGTTCGACATGGTTGACGTTTTAGTTCGGGACGTGTAGTTCAGACGGTGTAGTTCAGAGGGTGTAGTTGGGTGTAGTTCAGACGGTGTAGTTCAGACGGTGTAGTTCAGACGGTGATCAGATTTTTCAGACGGTGTAGTTCAGAGGGTGTTAGTTCAGAGGGTGTAGTTCAGACGATGTAGTTCAGACGGAGTAGTTCAGACGGTGTAGTTCAGACGGTGTAGTTCAGACGATGTAGTTCAGAAGGTGTAGTTCAGATGATGTAGTTCAGACGGTGTAGTTCAGACGGTGTAGTTCAGACGGTGTAGTTCAGACGGTGTAGTTTAGACGGTGTAGTTCAGACGATATAGTTCAGACGGTGTAGTTCAGACGGTGTAGTTCAGACGATGTTAATTCAGACGATGTATTTCAGACGGAGTAGTTCAGAGGGTTTGTATTTTCAGACGGTGTAGTTCAGACGGAGTAGTTCAGACGGTGTAGTTCAGACGATGTAGTTCAGACGGAGTAGTTCAGACGGTGTAGTTCAGAAGATGTAGCTCAGACGGTGTAGTTCAGACGGTGTAGTTCAGAAGATGTAGTTCAGACGATGTAGTTCAGACGATGTAGTTCAGACGGTTTGTAGTTCGACGGTGTAGTTCAGACGATGTAGTTCAGACGGTGTAGTTCAGAAGATGTAGTTCAGACGGTGTAGTTCAGACGGTGTAGTTCAGACGGTGTAGTTCAGACGGTGTAGTTCAGACGATGTAGTTTAGACGGAGTAGTTCAGACGGTGTAGTTCAGAAGATGTAGTTCAGACGGTGTAGTTCAGACGGTGTAGTTCAGAAGATGTAGTTCAGACGGTGTAGTTCAGAAGATGTAGTTCAGACGGTGTAGTTCAGAAGATGTAGTTTCAGACGGTTTTGTTAAAGGACGGGTGTAGTTCGACGGAGTAGTTCAGACGATGTAGTTCAGACGGGTAGTTCAGACGGGTAGTTTCAGAGAGTAGTTCAGACGGTGTAGTTTCAGACGGTGTAGTTCAGAAGATGTAGTTCAGAGGTGTAGTTCGGGACGGTTTTTAGTTCAGAGGGATGTAGTTCAGACGGTGTAGTTCAGACGGTGTAGTTCAGACGGTAGTTAGACGAGTAGTTCAGACGGTGTAGTTCAGAGGGGTAGTCAGAGTGTAGTTCAGACGTGTAGTCGAAATGTAGTTCAACAGTGTTCAGCGTGTATTCAGACGGGTAGTAGACGGGTGTTCAGACGTGTAGTTCAGACGGTGTAGTTAGACGTGTAGTTAGACGGGTAGTTCAGACGTGTAGTTCAGACGTGTAGTTCAGAGGTGTAGTTCGACGGTAGTTCGACGTGTAGTCAGACGGGTAGTTCAGACGTGTAGTTCAGACGGAGTAGTTCAGACGGTGTAGTTAGACGGTGTAGTAGACGTGTAGTCAGACGGAGTGTAAATTCAGCGGTGTAGTTAAAATTTAGTTCAGACGGTGTCAGAGTGTGTTCGACGGGTAGTTCAGACGGTGTAGCTGTAGTCAACGTGTGTGGGTGTAGTCAGACGG
>NC_069419.1:50164347-50172346 GCF_026875155.1 Cherax quadricarinatus | reverse complement strand
TCCTTAAGAGCGGGGAAAAAAGACTCATCAGGGTAACTGGGCCCCCCCCAGGGCAGCTAGTTTTCTGTTCAGCGGTTCAGGCGGCTGTTCAAAGGGGTAATGCCTGCTGTATTTGGGGCACACGCCCCAGCTCTGAGGAGCTGGAGGGTTTTTTCGCCTTATAATCGGTGAAAACCACGTAACCATGACCGTATATGCCACCTTTTATCAACAATTACTCTTAAATCCCAAAATTTGCAAAATATATATAGAAAATGTATGCAATAATTTCGCCAAAATCACTATGACCCTAACGAAAAAAGTATATTTGATTTGTTTGTTTATATAAATTATTGTTAACGTATTTAAAATTATTTTTGGGTTAGGCTAAAATAAATTTTTTTTTTTATAATAAGGTTAGTAAGTTTTCTAAATTTTTTTGGGTGGAAAAAATTAAAATTTTTTACATAAACATTAATGAAAAAAATAAATCTTTAAAACGAAAAGAGAAAATTTGAGAAAGACTTAATTTTAGATGATTTCTTGCTAATTTCCCAGTTTTACATATTCGGCACGATATATATAATAAAAATTTATTATATATATATATATATATATAATATATATATATTATATATATATTATAAAAAAATATATTATTATATATATATATTATATATATATATATATATGAATATATTGTGTGGTGTTGTGTGTATCAGAGTAACCAAAATTCCACAGCAGCCCCCGTCTGCTCCGGGGTTATTTCGCCTGTCGCCAGAAACGAAAGTTTTTCTTTATAAATTTATAATTTATCTGCATGGTTTATGAAAAAGAATTCTTTCCCAATTCCCATATTGGAAAGGGAAATGTTTGTGTGTGTGTGTGTGTGGGGTGTGTGTGTGTGTGTGTGTGTGTGTGTGTGTGTATGTGTGTGTGTGTGTGTGTGTGTGTGTGTGTGTGTGTGTGTTGTGTGTGTGTGTGTGTGTGTGTGTGTGTGTGTGTGTCTGTGTGTCTGTGTGTACTCGCCTGCTTTCGATGTTAGAGGTCAAATCTTAGTTGTTGGTACAATCTTGTTTTTCAGGGTTTATTTCATGTCCTCGTCGGTACTCTCATATCTATTCCAAAAAGTATTACGCATGAAATCTTACTATTCTACGTCTTCATTCAAGTCATTCCACTTCCAGACCACCCAAACGCTGGAAAAATGCAATACTTCCTAACATGTCTGTGACTCAACTGAGCCCTCTTAGTATCCCTTTCTCGCCTCTCGAACAATGTATTTAAATGCACTCTGTCAATCTTCACAATGTTTTGTATTTCGTTACCATATCTCCCATTGTTTTGTATTTCGTTACCATATCTCCCATTGCTTTTGCTCTTGAGCTGTCTATCCTCACAGTTCATTCCGCTTATCTTTGTTACTAGGCTCATTGCAGACCTAGGCATTTTTTTCCAGTTTCTTGATAGCCCACGTCGAGAGTGGGTTCCTTGCTGGAAGATGGAAAAGAAATATATCTCATGTTTGGGAAAGGAGAGTGGAGACAGGGGTTGGAAGAAATTCGTCATGATACTCAGTGTTCTTCCATGAATTTATATCAATTCGTTACTACGGCGACCAAAAACTGAGATGCATAATCTAAGTGATGCCAGGTGTTCTACTCTAATATCCTTTTCCTCAACATTTTTACACAGACAGGAAGGTGGAAAAAAGATGCAAGCTGTTCATTTTTGAAGCTGAGAATTTTGTCAAAAAAAGAGAAACATTAGCTTTTTTAAATTATTACTAGCATTAAAAGTTTTTTGCCTCATTCGATTCATAACAGTATTTAATTGTTTTTGCTAAGTTGAAACACTGCAGAGAATAAACATGATTTAAGGAGGATCGTTTGATGTCTACCCTGGCGCTTTGACCATGATAGAGACTAAAAAGCTTTTTCACACAATAATAATACAAAGGGCACCAGGTAAATAATAACCATTTTCAATATCATCAGCCGCTGTCAGTGTGAGCCGACCAGAGCAGCAGCTTTACGGAATATAGAGTAATAGCTTATATTAAAGTCATAAACAGCTGTGCTGGGTATGCTGTTAAACCACGATGATAGAAAATCAAATTATTCCATCCATAGTGGTTCAATTGCATAATAATATGTCTGATGGTTTATTTAATGTATTGATTCATTGAATATTGCAAATAGACATATGATAGATATTTTGCATTTACTGCAATGACCTTTTAATTTTGTTGACTCATAGGTATTTAATAGAATATTTTGTAGGTGACAAACTTGTCAGAGAAAATCAAGGACTCCAGGGCAATTAGTTTCCTTTTCTAGCCTAGCACCAAGAAACCTAAATCAAGTGCCCTGACCGACACAAAATTTATCTGACGACTCACGCACTGCGCTTCTGACATCCTTTCTGGCCGAAGGAGACTCGAACCTACGAACCTTGGAACAAGGTACGCAGTGCTATACCATTCTCACCACACTGGACAGTACCTTGTTCCAAGGTTAGTAGGTTTTGAGACTCTCTGACCGCGGGTTCAAGTCCCGCCCGTGGTATGGTTTGTTCGAGTCTCCTTCAGCCAGAGATCAGTGTTTGTGTATATTTCGCCTACTCTTGCGAATTCCTTGCTCATCAAGGGATGAGATGAAAAGCTGTAAGCCTTCTCCCTGAAAGATGGCTGCCTTGGATCAACTTCTAGCATTGTGCTAGGCTCCAAGGTATTGGTCAAGTGTGGTGAAATGGTTTAGCACTGCGTACCTTGTTCCAAGGTTCGAGGTTCGAGTCTCCTTCGGCCAGAGATCATTGTTTGTGTATATTTCGCCTGCTCTTGCGAATTCCATATTATATATATATATATTAATATATTATATATATATATATATATTATATATAATATTAATATAATATTATATATATATATATATATATATATATGTATGAATATTGTTTTCTCCTACCACCCCCTATATTCTATATTCTATGTAGATTTTATTTAAACACAAAATACATTGACAAATATACAATAGGGAGTAGAGCAACGTAGATAACATCTCAGAGGCTTCGTCTCGAATTCTTCGTCCAGCCACCCGGGAGTGTCCCGTGTGTCCAGAATGCTGCAGGTATTTACCCCTCTGGATCGCAACAATGAGTCTCGGAAAGAGAAAGCCGTCAGCTCTGTGATCCTTGGTTTCTGTGATGAGTTTTTTACCCAGCTGTTTGAGGAACTTGAGAGCACTTGCCCCATGCTCCAAGGGTCTTCGCCCTTCTGGGATGAAGTTATAGTAAGGGGGCAGGCCTTCATATTTGCAGGTCTTCTGGGTCTCCCTGTAGCTGGTGGCTTCTCCCCGTTCCGCTTCAGAATATGGCAAGTAGGTGTCCGCCAATGTGGCGGCACAGGTGTAGTCCAGGCAAATCTGCCTACCATCCTTCCAGGGTAACATAGTGGCTCCATCAGGACGTTTCTGACCTCCATCAGACCTCTTTACTTGGGGTTCCCGTTGAGCTGGGCAACGGGCCGTGGTGAGGCTTCTTTTTATGATGTCGTTTACCTCCTCATGTCTAGCATACTTCCCATCTGATGTGTTACACATGAAACCATGAAGTCTAAATTGATCAGCCCTCGCCCTGCCGCAAATACACCTATGTTCTGTGAGTTTGGGGGCGGCTAGGAGAAGCGCAAAACCAATCCGAATGGCCTCTGGGTCGAGTAGAGTGCTCAGGGAGAAACTGGGAACAGCTAAGAGGAAATCTCCACAATGTGGTGCCTTCACCGCTAGGAGACGAACTTTGTCCTTTCCTGAAGCATTGGTGAGCATTGTGTTGGTGATTTTTTCCACGATCCGTTTGTCCCAGTGGGACTGTTTGTGCTCTTTGAGAGGAGCTGATCTACTGGAGAAATCTGCAAGGGAGTCCCATTGCATGGCTGCTTCAATAAACCTGGGGTCTTGAGCTCCTACCGCACCTCTCAAGCGTTCGGGGACAATCTCCTTGACTAGTCCACTGGTGGCCAAACACGGGGACAGAAATGCAGGTGAAGCTACCTGATGCCTTGTGCAACCCTATACCTCTCATTAGCACCGGGAGAGTTGCCTGATCCCATTGCTGCTCTTCCAGTGACAGCTTCATTGCCTTAAAAATTGATCTCAGGAGTGAGGCATATTAGTTAAGTGTTGAGTTGTCATTAGAGGGTGCGCACCTCAGGAAATGAGTGAGTCTTTGCAGAGTAAGACACCTTGAGAGGAGATGCAGGGGATCATGTGCATCAAGATCCCTTATTCTCTCCTCCTTTCTCTTCAGGTCATTCAGTTTGCCTTTAAGGACTGTGTCGATGACCTGAAGATCCAGCGGTGCTCTTGGATGGAGTGGTAGTAGAGACTTCAGGAAGGATTGTTCGCACATCTCTGATTATTTCCTGGTTCGTTGTGATGATTTCACACTTGGAGGAATTGAGCATGAGCTCTAAAACTTCTCCTGTGTCTTCACTAGTTGTAGGTCTTCTAGCAGGGACTCTTCAGCACCTGCCAGAATGCCATCATCCAGGTACCAAATGTTGAGCTAGTTGCGCAGACTGGAAGTTAGTTCTCTTACCACCATGCAGAAGAGAAGTGGAGCGAGTGGGTCACCCTGCTGAACACCCTCTGATGAAGAAATTTCATGTTCGCCAAACAAAAGAATTGATAGTTTGTTGTAGCCACTTGAAATGAAGGGAAAAAGACTGGGGAACCGATCCTGAACGGCTGGCAAGACCACATCCCATTTCACCACATTAAAAGCCTTTCTAAAGTCAAATTTGATCACGGCCTTGTCTTCTAGTAAACCCTTGCTGCATGAGCTGTCGCTTCTCTGCCTTGAGAGACCCCAAAGCCGACTTGGTGTGGCTGGAGTAAACTGGCGGCTTCTAGGCGAATGTTTCTTACTGCTGCTTTGGCAACGAGACGGCGAAGAGTGTTACCAAAAGCAATGGGTCTGATTCCCCCATCCTTTTTCTTCAAAACACATAGTGAGGTTCCAAAAAGGAAAGGTTTAATTTTTTCTAGAATCCGCCCAGCCAGACAGTTGTTGGCGAAGGTTGTTAACTAGGAGAAAAGAATTGATGCAGCTGTGCCGAATACTGGATTTGCCATCTCTCTGAGATGTTGTGGTCGAATTCCAGTGTAACCTCCTATCCAAAACAGCAACCACCCTGGGAGGTACTACCGTCTTGCCAAGTGAGTGTAAAACAGAAGCCTGTAATTGTTTTACATGATGGTAAGATTGATGGTGTATTTTATTTGTCTCATAAACATGCAAGGCTTCAGGTATGTCTTGCTACTTCTATATACACTTGGGTCACACTACACATGAATGTACAAGCATATATATACACACACCCCACTGGGTTTTCTTCTATTTTTCTTACTAATTCTTGTTCTTGTTTATTTCCACTTATCTCCATGGGAAAGCGGATCAGAATTCTTCCTCCGTAAGCCATGCGTGTTGTAAGAGGCGACTAAAATGCCGGGAGGAAGATGTTAGTAACCCCTTCTCCTGTATATATTCCTAAAGTTGAAAAGAAAAACTTTTGTTTTTGTTTTGGCCACCTGTTTACTGTGATCTTATTGTAATATATATATATATATATATATATAAAATATATATATAATATATATATATATATATATATATATATATGCAATAAGATCACAGTAAACAAGTGATTTAAATATGCAAAACAACCACTGTGAAAAAGTAATGAAATTCCAAGCGCTTTCGCGACTACTCACATTGTCAAGGAACTATGTAAGTAATACATCAAAGGAAGGCAATTAAAGGGCTTAGACTACACCTCACAGTCAACCCCCACAACAAAGAAACACCTGACGCTCGACAATACCGGACTCATAAGAAAAGAGGAACACTGCAGTAGGTCCGCTGGTCCAACTAGACAGGTCCTCACAACATCCCACTAACAAAATATTCTACCCAAGAAATAAGGTTTATTATTTGTCCAATGTATTATTAAACTCTAACCAAATTTTATTAATTATAAGTGAGTCTAATTTATATAAACCTAAGGAAATATTCATATTATTTTCAAAACTGCTTTTTATGAAACAAGATTCAATTATATTTCTGTCAACCATGGAATTGCTTGATACAACTTTCTCAACTTTTTGAAAATCAATTGGATGGTTAAAATCTCTCACATGAATAAATAGAGCATTGGAATCTTGACAGTTCTAATGCTATATTTATGTTGTTTTAATCTTAGTTCGAGATTTTTACCAGTTTGACCGTAATAAACTTTATCGCAAATTTTACAAGGAATCTTATAGACACATCCGTCAGCATTTTCGGGGGAATTCTTTATCAAAAGTTTTTTTTTACTGTATCAAAATTTTTAAATACAACTTTAATATTAAAAGTCTTAAGAAGAGAAGGCATATCAACCAAGTTTTCATGGTAAGGGAGAACCAACATATTTTTAGTTGAATAAGGTTGGTTGTCCCTTTTTGGGCTGTAAAAAGTATTTCTAGCAATTTTAAATGATTTATCAATTACATTTCTCGGGTATTTCAGATCATTGGCTATTTCATAAATTTTGGATATTTCTTCATCTATGAACTCTGGACTACAAATACGTAAAGCTCTCAAAAACATTGATGAGAAAACAGACAGTTTAACCCTATCTTGATGGGAAGAATAATAGTGTACATAAGAACAGTTATTTGTAGGTTTTCTGTAAATTTTAAATTTGAATTCATTATTACTCTTAATAATTAAAACACTAGAAAAGGCAATGATTATTTTCCTCAAACTCAACAGTAAAGTTTATAGAATGGGCTAAGCTATTTAATTGCCAAGGAAATGGATATATATCTACATTCTTGGGCATGAGCCCTAAAATATCATCAACAAAATCTGAACCATTTTGCCTGTTAGGGAGGACTGTGTTAAGCAATCTTTTTTCAAAAATTCCATGTATAGATTACTAGAACAGGTGAAAGAGGTTTTCCCCATTGCCATACCAAATTTCTGAGTGAAAAAACTTATCATTAAATACAAATTTTGCATCAACAATGCAAAGTTTAATAAGTTTAATGATGGTAGGAACTACAATGGTAAATTATAATTAACGAGTTCTTCAGATAAGAAACTTAATAAATCATCAACGGGAACTTTCGTAAACAAGGAAGAAACCCAAATATAAAATATATATATATATTTTATATATATATATATATATATCTATATAAATATATATATATTATATATATATATAATAATATAATATATATATATATATATATACCCATACATACATTGTATATATATATAATATATATATATTATATATATATAATATATATATATATATAATATATTATATATATATATATATATATATATATATATATAATATATATATATATATATTCGCTGAAAATTTCTCTTATTCTGTTTTGGATTGACAGAGCTCCAAGCAGTGATTTTTGTTTTCAAAATAAAATATTCAAGCATTACACAATTATGTTTTTTATACTCTGTCGGTATACATGTACCGGGGTTCCTTGACGCCACTTCTCACCTCCACACCGTTGTGTCTTAAGATAAGTCTGTAGCAGCTCCTCTGTCTTACTCCTTTATTTTGCTCATTTTTTTCAGTTTTCCGCTTCAGATGTAGCTTTCTTGTTATCGAGGAGAGCATCATCAATCCCGTCTCTTCTTAAAGTGGAGATGCTGCTTTTTGTTGTTTATCTTGGCTTGTCTTCTTCATTCTTAGGGTATTTAACATTTTATATCTCTGCACTTTCCCCAAAAGCATTGGAGAAAGTGCAAAAAATCCCTTAGGTTACGATGTTATTATTTAATCACAGTTGTGTGATAATAGCATGTTTTTACAGCATTGTTTTGTAGTGCACTATATTTTATTCAAAATATTATTATTTTGCTATTCTTAGCTCTTGTTAGTATTTTTTATTTCTTAAGTATTGACGTCTATTTTCCTCTGTACAAAACTTCGTCTGCT
>NC_069419.1:50154347-50159347 GCF_026875155.1 Cherax quadricarinatus | reverse complement strand
TTCTGAACATATATATATGTGGTTTTTCTTACAAATCTAGCCAAGCCTTGTCTAGATGAATTTTCAGTATGTACTAGCTCATGAGTCCTGTTAAAACATTTAACTCGGTGTGATTTCCATATCTACCTTTTGGATCCATGCTAGCTCTTCAGCTGTCGAATCCTTTTTTATTTGTCCCTTTCGTCCAAATCTCTGCAAAACGCATTCCATTCATTCGTCCAGATCCCTGCAAAACGCGTTCCATTCCCTTGTCCAGATCCCTGCAAAACGTGTTCCCTTCCCTTGACCAGATCCCTGCTAAACGTGTTCGCTTCCCTTGTCCAGATCCCTGCAAAACGTGTTCCCTTCCCTTGTCTAGATCCCTACAAAACGTGTTCCCTTCCCTTGTAAAGATCCCTGCAAAACGTGTTTCCATCATTCGTCCAGATCCCTGCCAAGTGTGTCTCCTCATTCTAACCTCTGTGAATCATATATCTCCTCGTCCTGGTCCCTGCCAAGCGTACCATTTTCCCCTCTCCCTCGTCATTGTTCTTTCCTTGTCAAACTCTCTAAGTTCAGTATAGATATTGCATAAAAATCATGATTGTGCTTTCTGTTGTACATTCCTCTAGTGCAGTAAACACTAGTTTATCTGCTCGTAGTTATGACTAAGAGTGAGCTCCACACTGGTGGTGTCTGTTCGTACTCCTGAGTAAGAGTGAGCTCCACACTGGTGGTGTCTGCTCGTACTCCTGACTAAGAGTGAGCTCCACATTGGTGGTATCTGCTCGTACCCCTGACTTAGAGTGAGCTCCATACTGGTGATTTGCTCGTAATCCTGACTAAGAGTGAGCTCCACACTGGTGGTGTCTGCTCGTACTCCTGACTAAGAGTGAGCTCCACACTGGTGGTGTCTGCTCGTACTCCTGACTAAGAGTGAGCTCTACACTGGTGGTGTCTGCTCGTACTCCTGACTAAGAGTGAGCTCCACACTGGTGGTGCCTGCTCGTACTCCTGATTAAGAGTGAGCTCCACAATGGTGGTGTCTGTTTGTACTCCTGACTAAGAGTGAGCGCCACACTGGTGGTGTCTGCTCGTACTCCTGACTAAGAGTGAGCTCCACACTGGTGGTGCCTGCTCGTACTCCTGATTAAGAGTGAGCTCCACACTGGTGGTGTCTGCTCGTACTCCTGACTAAGAGTGAGCTCCACACTGGTGGTGTCTGCTCGTACTCCTGACTAAGAGTGAGCTCCACACTGGTGGTGTCTGCTCGTACTCCTGATAAGAGTGAGCTCCACACTGGTGGTGTCTGCTCGTACTCCTGACTAAGAGTGAGCTCCACACTGGTGGTGTCTGCTCGTACTCCTGACTAAGAGTGAGCTCCACACTGGTGGTGTCTGCTCGTACTCCTGACTAAGAGTGAGCTCCACACTGGTGGTGTCTGCTCGTACTCCTGACTAAGAGTGAGCTCCACACTGGTGGTGTCTGCTCGTACTCCTGACTAAGAGTGAGCTCCACACTGGTGGTGCCTGCTCGTACTCCTGATTAAGAGTGAGCTCCACAATGGTGGTGTCTGTTTGTACTCCTGACTAAGAGTGAGCTCCACACTGGTGGTGTCTGCTCGTACTCCTGACTAAGAGTGAGCTCCACACTGGTGGTGCCTGATCGTACTCCTGATTAAGAGTGAGCTCCACAATGGTGGTGTCTGTTTGTACTCCTGACTAAGAGTGAGCTCCACACTGGTGGTGTCTGCTCGTACTCCTGACTAAGAGTGAGCTCCACACTGGTGGTGTCTGCTCGTACTCCTGACTAAGAGTGAGCTCCACACTGGTGGTGTCTGCTCGTACTCCTGACTAAGAGTGAGCTCCACACTGGTGGTGTCTGCTCGTACTCCTGACTAAGAGTGAGCTCCACACTGGTGGTGTCTGCTCGTACTCCTGACTAAGAGTGAGCTCCACACTGGTGGTGCCTGCTCGTACTCCTGATTAAGAGTGAGCTCCACAATGGTGGTGTCTGTTTGTACTCCTGACTAAGAGTGAGCTCCACACTGGTGGTGTCTGCTCGTACTCCTGATTAAGAGTGAGCTCCACAATGGTGGTGTCTGTTTGTACTCCTGACTAAGAGTGAGCTCCACACTGGTGGTGTCTGCTCGTACTCCTGACTAAGAGTGAGCTCCACACTGGTGGTGTCTGCTCGTACTCCTGACTAAGAGTGAGCTCCACACTGGTGGTGTCTGCTCGTACTCCTGACTAAGAGTGAGCTCCACACTGGTGGTGTCTGCTCGTACTCCTGACTAAGAGTGAGCTCCACACTGGTGGTGTCTGCTCGTACTCCTGACTAAGAGTGAGCTCCACACTGGTGGTGCCTGCTCGTACTCCTGATTAAGAGTGAGCTCCACAATGGTGGTGTCTGTTTGTTTCTCCTGACTAGAGTGAGCGCCACACTGGTGGTGTCTGCTCGTACTCCTGACTAAGAGTGAGCTCCACACTGGTGGTGTCTGCTCGTACTCCTGACTAAGAGTGAGCTCCACACTGGTGGTGTCTGCTCGTACTCCTGATTAAGAGTGAGCTCCACACTGGTGGTGTCTGCTCGTACTCCTGACTAAGAGTGAGCTCCACACTGGTGGTGTCTGTCGTATCCTGACTAAGAGTGAGCTCCACACTGGTGGTGTCTGCTCGTACTCCTGATTAAGAGTGAGCTCCACAATGGTGGTGTCTGTTTGTACTCCTGACTAAGAGTGAGCTCCACACTGGTGGTGTCTGCTCGTACTCCTGACTAAGAGTGAGCTCCACACTGGTGGTGTCTGCTCGTACTCCTGACTAAGAGTGAGCTCCACACTGGTGGTGTCTGCTCGTACTCCTGACTAAGAGTGAGCTCCACACTGGTGGTGTCTGCTCGTACTCCTGACTAAGAGTGAGCTCCACACTGGTGGTGTCTGCTCGTACTCCTGACTAAGAGTGAGCTCCACACTGGTGGTGTCTGCTCGTACTCCTGACTAAGAGTGAGCTCCACACTGGTGGTGTCTGCTCGTACTCCTGACTAAGAGTGAGCGCCACACTGGTGGTGTCTGCTCGTACTCCTGACTAAGAGTGAGCTCCACACTGGTGGTGTCTGCTCGTACTCCTGACTAAGAGTGAGCTCCACACTGGTGGTGTCTGCTCGTACTCCTGACTAAGAGTGAGCTCCACACTGGTGGTATCTGCTCGTACTCCTGACTAAGAGTGAGCTCCACACTGGTGGTGTCTGCTCGTACTCCTGACTAAGAGTGAGCTCCACACTGGTGGTGTCTGCTCGTACTCCTGACTAAGAGTGAGCTCCACACTGGTGGTGTCTGCTCGTACTCCTGACTAAGAGTGAGCTCCACACTGGTGGTGTCTGCTCGTACTCCTGACTAAGAGTGAGCGGCACACTGGTGGTGTCTGCTCGTACTCCTGACTAAGAGTGAGCTCCACACTGGTGGTGTCTGCTCGTACTCCTGACTAAGAGTGAGCTCCACACTGGTGGTGTCTGCTCGTACTCCTGACTAAGAGTGAGCTCCACACTGGTGGTGTCTGCTCGTACTCCTGACTAAGAGTGAGCTCCACACTGGTGGTGTCTGCTCGTACTCCTGACTAAGAGTGAGCGCCACACTGGTGGTGTCTGCTCGTACTCCTGACTAAGAGTGAGCTCCACACTGGTGGTGTCTGCTCGTACTCCTGACTAAGAGTGAGCTCCACACTGGTGGTGTCTGCTCGTACTCCTGACTAAGAGTGAGCTCCACACTGGTGGTGTCTGCTCGTACTCCTGACTAAGAGTGAGCTCCACACTGGTGGTGTCTGCTCGTACTCCTGACTAAGAGTGAGCTCCACACTGGTGGTGTCTGCTCGTACTCCTGACTAAGAGTGAGCTCCACACTGGTGGTGTCTGCTCGTACTCCTGACTAAGAGTGAGCTCCACACTGGTGGTGTCTGCTCGTACTCCTGACTAAGAGTGAGCTCCACACTGGTGGGGTCTGCTCGTACTCCCGACTAAGAGTGAGCTCCACACTGGTGGTGTCTGCTCAAGAACTCACATTTCCCATGTAATGCATATCGTTACAAACCTTGCATGTATCACTTATGCAATTCATCTTTTGCGAACTTTTGGAGAGAGAGAGAAAGAGAGAGAGAGAGAGAGAGAGAGAGAGAAGAGAGAGAGAGAGAGAGAGAGAGAGAGAGAGTGTACTCACCTAACTGTACTCACCTAATTGTGGTTGCAGGGGTCGAGTCTCAGCTTCTAGCTCTGCCTTTTCACTGACCGCTACTGGGTCCTCCCACTCTCTGCTCCATGAGCTTTATCATACCTCGTCTTAAAACTATCCACTTCCTAACAACTCTGTGGCTGAAGAAATACTTCCTAACATCTCTGAGTCTTCAGCTTCCAATTATGACCCCTTGTTTGTGTCCCCTCTGCAGAAAGGACTTAATTTTAAATGAGTTCTTGCTAATTGACCAGTTTTACATATTCGGTACCACTATATATATATATATATATATATATATATATATATATATATATATATATATATATATATATATATATATATATATATATAAATATATATATATATATATATATATATATCCTGTTTTCTTTCCCTAGCTTTGCTCGACAAATTATAAACACACTGAAGTGAATAACTCTCAACTACAAAGCCTAATATAGTGATTCGTTTGTATTAGACAGGACTAGGGAGGGAAAGTGATCTCGTTAGTCTCTCTCTCTCTCTCTTCCTTCTTAATAAAATACAGGAATATCAACAGCATAATTGCTGAAGGTCCCAAAATCAGCATTCCTGATTATTATACATTTTTTTAAATATAATCTTTACCACAGTGGTGATCTTACTGAGAAAAATCTTACAGCAGCGGGTTTAAAAACAGTTTAATCTTGCTGCGAGAGTCTTAGCTGTGGCAGTCACTGTGACAGTACTGCACAGTGATAATCTTACTGTGTTACTCTTCCACACTGTAACAGCAATTAGTATACAGCCCTACACTGTT
>NC_069419.1:50055707-50153847 GCF_026875155.1 Cherax quadricarinatus | reverse complement strand
TCAAAGGGTCTTTTTTTTCAACAAATTTTGTTTTAAACGAGTCTTTTTTTTCAACGAATCTTGTTTTCAACGAGTCTTTTTTTCAACAAACCCTTTTTTCAACGGTTTTGTTTTCAACAATCCTGTTTTCAACGACTTGTTTTAACGAATCTTTTTTTTCAAAGTATTTTGTTTTAAACAATCTTTTTTTAAAATATCTTGTTTCAACGAACTTGTTTAAAAGTACTTGTTTTAAACAAATCTTTTTTTTCAAAGTATCTTGTTTTCAACGAATCTGTTTTCAACGCCAGCAGTTGTTGGGGATGGGGCTGTTCCCACAAACACTAAAAAAGAAAAATGTTGTGGTGAGGGGGAAAAAACAGTGAATAAAGACGCAGAAAAAAAAGTCTTGTTTTGTCCCAGAAAAAATAAAAACTACTTCACAAACGGAAAGGGAATTAGACGTTTCAGCCAACAAGACAATTACCACGTCCAAGACGGCCCCTACTGGTAGTTTTTTGTAATTTGTAAATTAACATCGGCGCAAAAAATAAACTTTTACCCCCAGTAAATCTATTGCCCTTCAATATTGGACAACAAGGACAAAAAAAAAAATCAGCATATGTGCAAATCTGGGATTTTATATAATGTTTCGCCACCCTTTGGGCTTTAAAACACAAATTCAACGACATAAGAAAGTTTTAAAAAACATAAAAAATGACGAGGAAATCAGTCCCTACTTTTTGAAAGTAAGATACCGTATTTTGAACAATCTGTAAAAAACACAATTAAAATTTGGGGCTTATGTATTGGCGTCAGGGAGGGACGTGTAACAACGAAAACATTGCAGGGCGGGGTTTTTCCCAAAAGGAAAAATTTACCCAAGAGATGGCCCGTAAAGTTAAGAAAAGGTTGTAGAGAGCCCCCTGAACCAGATTCCGTGAAGCTGCGTGTTATTCAACAAGGACAAAAACAGGGGGAACTCTTTAATTTTAAAAAACTTTGCTTTTGCGCCATGCTTTTAAAAGTCGTAGAAAGTACATGGGAACAGGGGGAAAAAAGTCTTTTTACAGCTAACCGGCTCAGTCTTTTTTTTTTTTAGTACATTGAGACAAGGGAACATTTTTACCAATTTTAAACTTCCCGCAGGTGCGGGGTTCTAAACACCCGTCTGAATACAACGTCTGAACTAACCGTCTGAACTACACCCCTAACAAACCCTCTGAACTACACCCTTGAACTAAAACCTCTGAAACACCGTCTGAAAACCCTCGGTCTGAACTACACGTCTAATACATCGTCTGAAAACTACACTTTTGAACACATCGTTTAATTCATGTCGAACTACACCGTCTGAACTACACCTCTGAACTAAATCTTCTAAACTACACCGTCGAACTAAAAACCCGCCCTAAACTACACCCGTCTAAAACTACCCCGTCTGAACTACATCTTCTAAAAACAAACACCGTCTAAACCTAAAACC
Organism: Cherax quadricarinatus; assembly: GCF_026875155.1. NCBI lineage: Eukaryota > Metazoa > Arthropoda > Malacostraca > Decapoda > Parastacidae > Cherax > Cherax quadricarinatus. Next base: position 50,152,382 of record NC_069419.1, on the reverse strand, counting down.
CGGTCCCCCCCCCTTATAAACAAAACCCAAACACATCCGCTGAACTACCCCGTCTGAACTACATCTTCTGAACAACACCGCCTGAACTACCCCTTGTCGAACCACAAACACCCGTCTAAACTACATTTTCCCTAAACTACACCGCTAAACTACATCCTAAACAACATGGGCCCTAAACTACACCGCGAATTTACCCGTCTAAACTACCCCCTACACCCCTTTCCTGAACAAAACCGTCGAACTACCGTCTAAACAACCCGTCGAACTACATCGTTTTAACTCCACGCCCTTAACAACACCGCTGAACAAATTTAACAACACCGCCCTAAACACCCGTCGAACTAAAACGCTGAACTAAAACCGCCCCTAAACCCTAATCGCCCTGAACAACCCCCTTCTGAACACACTGCCCAAAACCCAAAAACTCTGAACACACCGTCTGAACTACATCTTTCAAAACAACACCCCCCCTAAAAATAAAATGTCTGAACTCCATCTCTAAAATACAACACCGCTGAACTCCCTCGCGAACTAAAACCGTCAAAAACTACACTGTCGGAACTACATCTTCTGAACACAACCCGTCTGAAACTACCCCCTTTTTCCCCTTTGAACTACATCTTCTGAGCTACATCGTCTGAACAACATCGCGAACTAACACCGTCTGAACTACCCCCGTCTGAACTACACCGTCTGAACTACTCCTCTGAACTACCCCGCCCCTGAACTACACCGTTTTGAACTACACCGTCTGAACTACTCCGTCTAAACTCCCTCGTCTAACTACACCGCCTGAACACATCGCTAAAACTACACCTCGAACTACACTGTCGGAACTACATCTTCTGAACTAAAACCCTGAACTACACTGCTGAACTACATCTTCTGAGCAAACATCGTCTGAACACATCGTCGAACTAAAACCGTCTGAACTACACCGTCTGAACTACACCCTCTGAACTACCCCCCGTCTAAAACTACACCGCCGGGAACTACACGGTCGGGAACTAAAATTTTCCCTAAATTTAACCCGGGCTAAACAACACCCTTCTGACTACATCGCCCTAAACCCTACTCGTCTGAACTACATCGCCTGAACTACACCGTCGGAACTACACCGTCTGAAACTACTTCCTTCTGAACACACCGTCTGAACACCCGCCCTGAACTACACCGCCCGAACAAACATTTTCTGACAAACACGTCTGAACTACACGCCCCTGAACAAATCCCCGGGGCCCCCTAAACCCACTCCCCGAACAAACATTTTCTGAACAAAAACCGTCTGAACAACATCGCTGAATTCCCACCGCCTAAACCCTACATCTTCTAAAACTACATCTTCTGAACTTACACCTTTCTGAACTCCCCTCTTTCTGAACTACTTTCCTTCTGAACAACACCGTCTAAAACTACTTCGTCTGAAAACCCCGTCTGAACTACACCCACTGAACTACACCCTTTCTGAACAAAAACCTTTCGGGAACTACATCGCCCCTGAACTAAAACCGTCTGAACTACATCTTCTGAACTAAAACCGTCTGAACAACATTTTCTGAACTACAAACCTTTCTGAACAAACACGTCTGAACTACCCGTCTAAACAACAACCGTCCAAACCACACCGTTTTGAACTACACCGTCTGAACTCATCTTGGGAACTACACCGCCTGAATTTACCCCGTCTGAATTTTCATCTTCTGAACTACTCCGCCCTAAAACTACATCGTCGAACTAAAAAACCACTAAACTACATCTTCTGAACTACACCGTCTGAACTAAATCGTCCTGAACAAACACCTCTGAACTACAACCGCCCCAACAAAAACCGTCAAAACTACACCGTCTGAACTACAACCGTCTAAAACTACCCCGCGAACTACCCCGTCTAAACACATCTTTCCTGAACTAAAACCCGTCTGAACTACATCGTCTAAACAAAAACCGTTTTGAACTACACCGTTTTAAACTACCCCCTCTGAACAACATCGCTGAACTAAAAACCGTCTAAAATACACCGCCCTAAACTACATCTCTAAAAACTACACATCAAAACTAAAACCTCTGAACTAAAACCGTCTGAACTAAACCGTCTGAAATTTAACCCCCCGTCTGAACACACCTTTCTAAACGAAAACGCCCCTGAACTACAACCGTCTGAACTACACCGTCTAAACCCAACACCGCCCGGAACACACCGTCTGAACTACCCCCCCGTCTGAACGACATGGGTCTGAACTACACCCGTTGTCTTACAAATATGAACGCCCAAACCCCGAACGGGAAAATTTTTTTTAAACCCCTTTCTTTCCCCCCCTGCAAACCTAGAAAAAGCCCTGCTCCCCAAACAGACATTTTTTTTTTAAAAATTTTTTTTACAAATTGGACCGGGAAATTTTTGCATTGTTGGGGTCAGTTTGCTCTCACCAGTGTGCTAGGCACAACCCGAAATATACTGAAATAAAAGCGTACTTGGTGGCCCAAGCAAAACCCTAAGTAAAAAAGGGGACTCGGGGCCCGTAATTTTTTAAATTTAAAAAAAACTAGAACCCAAACCCCCGTTTCCCCCCCCTGTGCTGGGGTGGGGATGGGGCATTTTCAAATATGTGGGGGAATGCAGATTTTTCAGATCTTCCCCATCTTTATTAATTATTATAATAGTCCTTTTCACGCGTCTGTATGTGTGTGTGTTGTTTGTTTTGTTTTTTTTGGGGTGGTTGTTGTGGGTGTTAAAGTGTGTGTGTGTGGGGCGCGCAAACGCCTCTGTCCCCTGTGTATTTGTTAAATTTTCGGGGTTTTTCCCATAATTATATGTTGAAGTGTAAAAATTTGGGGGTTTGCCCCACTTTTTGGGTTTCTCTTTTAAGTGTTGAACGCTGGGCGTAAACATTTTAAAACTTCTGTTTTTTTGTCTGCGATCTCAGCCCAAAGTTTTATCTAATTTTTTTATCAATTCCACTTAACTGGGGGCCCCAAAGGGAAATTTCAGTTTTTTTTCACAACAGTTTCACAAACAAGCCCCTTAAAAAATTCCTCGGGTTTAGGGAACTCATGTTTTCTTATCTTCTTTAGGCAGCCCCACGATTTTGGGAACCCCCAATATTGCAAACAAATAAAAAAGGAACGGGTTTATTTTAACCCCGGGCCAAAAAAAGGTAAGTTTTTAAAACTCACAGGCCAGTGCCTAACCACAGGGGCCCGCGGGTTTTAATAAGATTCATCAAAACCCGGTTTTTTGTTTCCCTTAACACCCCAAATTTTAAGGGGTTAAACCTGCCAAGGGGGTTTCAATTTCCCCCCCTGTTCTGTGATTTATTTTTGGGGGTTAAAACAAAAAAAAAAAAATTGACAGCCCCTGGAGAAAATTTTTTTTAAATAACCATTTTAGTAACCATGCTTTAAAAAGTGGGGCTGGAAGTCTCCAGCGCTCAGGCTTGAAAAAGATTACAATTTAACCCTTGGGGCATATTTTAGCCCAAAAATTGAGGTTTGTCCCGAAAATCTTGAAACAACACTGAATCGTCGGAAAAAACAATAAAATAAAGTTTTTAAAACAAATTTTTTTTGTATTTTTTAAAAATTTTTCATAAATTTTTAAAAAAAATCAAATGAAATCCATATTAAATTTTGGGCTTTTCAGAGTAGTGGGGGCCTTTTTTTATAACTCACTTCAATTTTTTAAACTTTTAAAAATAAAAAGATTAATTATCCCCACTTTTTAAACGAAATTGATGCCCCTAACAATACGTCGAGAGTGGAAGGCAACAAAAAAAAATAAAAGGATCACCCCGAAGGGAAATCAACAGAAATTTATTTGATGTCACAAACAGACCCTAAATGATTAAATCCGCTGAAAAAAGTATTTCCAAAACATTACCCCTACAGCCTTTCAGCGATGATTCGAGTTCTAGCCCAAAGGAGGAACAACCCGTGAAACAAGTGGAAGGAAATTCGGCCCCCCCTTTGTGAAGGCTGCCCCGTCAGAATTTCCCAAATGCAAAAAAAAAAAAAAAAAAAAAAAAAAAATGGGTTAAAAAAGATACCTTTTTTGATTTTTATGGTAAGGGCAGTCAAAAAAAAAACTACATCAAAAAAAAAACCCAAAAAATTTGAGATTTTTACACAACTGTGGAAGGATGACGATTGTTTTTTTTTCCGGTCCTTTTTCATTCGCGTAAATTTTCTGATTATTTTTTAGGCATTTCATTAAGGAAAGCTGTTTGATCTAAACCAAAAAAAAAAAAAGTTTTGACTTTTTTGGGCACCCGAGAGCCCAAAATCTCTGTCTAATTTACTAGGAAAAAAGATCGCGTTGCAAACTTTATTTCTTTTTTCCCTTTCGCCCAAATAAAAATACAAATGTCACTTTTGAAAAAAAAAATGAAAACCTTTTAAGATAAAAATACTGTGGAAGTAACCAAAAAGGGTCCCCTATCAATTAACCCTTAACTGAGTCGAAAAAAAAAATTTTTTTCACGCGAGGGGGCAAACATTTTTTTGAAGTACGAAGTATATAAGGAGACAAAGAAATTTAAAACAAATCCATTTGTTTCCCGGGGATCCTGGCAATATGTACCCGCTAAATTTGGTCAAAGGGAAAGGCTTCAAGTTGATGGGGATATTAATTAAAAAATTTTCCCCCTATTACAATCAATTGCGGGTCAGAATTTTTGGGTCATAGCCGCTAATTACAGTGACGAAACAACACACATGTAACAAATGGGGTTCTTTACCCCGTAAACGTTTCACCGTCCAGTGACTTTTTTCAACACAATACATGGATATAACCGAAATATAAAAAAAAAAAGATTTCTAACAAAACTTGGGTTCACGGGTTGAAAGGTAAAGTTAGGTTAGGTTCGTCCCGGAAAAACAAAACCCCAAAGTATTTTTCCCCGCGGGGGGTCCTTTTAACTAAGACCCGCCGCGGGGCTTTTTTTCATCTTTTACAGAAAGGGCCCCCTCAAAGCCCCTTGTGGGGCTTCCAAAAAGCTCACTTCCCTGGGGGCGAGTCTTTTTGTGGACTTAAAAAAAATAACAAAAGTTCTTATCTGCGTCCCCGGAAATGGGGCAACCAAAAATTTTACGTTCATGGAAAAAATATGTTTCCCGCAGAAAAAAAAAGTTTGTTCCAAATGAACAAATTTTTTTTTGTTTACATTTTTACGATTTCGAAGTTTAAAAAAAATTTTTTTCGGGGTTTAAAATAATGATACTTACTAGCCAGGGGAAAAAACGACTGCAAACACTGCCCCGAACTACCCTCCCGAACATGGTCAAACCCCCTTCTCTGAACAAAAAGTGATGAAAACGAAAAAACTACTGCCCTAAACAAAAATGAAAGAACATTTAAAAAACCACTACCTTAAATACGAATGATGAACCCTGAACAACCACTTCCGAACTACGAATGAAGAACATGAACAACCACTAATCTGAACTACGAATTATGAACATGAACAACCACTACCCCTGAACAAAGAATGAAACAAAGAACAAACCCCAAAAAACCTCTGAAATACGAAAAAAAAAAACATGAACAACCACAACTCTGAACTACGAAAAGATTTAAAATGAACAAAACCCCTACTTCTGAAACTAAAGAAAGATTTAAAAATGAACAACCCCAAATCGAACTACGAAAGATGAAAATGAACAACCATTTGCTCTAAACTACGAATGATGAACATGAACAACCACTGCTCTGAACTACGAATGATGAACATGAACAACCACTACCCTGAACACGAGAATGAACATGAACAACCACTACTCTGAACTACTGAATGATAACATGAAAAACCACTACTCTCTGACTACGAATGATGAACACGAAAATTTCACAAACAACAAACTTAAATATTTGTGAATATTTTATTTTTTCAGACACTAGATGAATATTATCATCTTTTTCCAGCTCATCCTAAATTTCTTTTTAATAAATAATTTTTTTTCTGATTTTCCTTTAATTTTTAAGAAAAAAAAAATCGTGAACAAATTCGCTCTGTGGATATTTTCATTTATAAGTAAGAGAAAATTTTTACGCTTTCCGTTTTTCTTTTAAGTCTGACGAAGTTACGTATTTAAATGTGCGGAAAGATCTGTTTCTCTGGGTTTCCATTATAGTTCTGATGATCTCGTATATTCATGAATACATTGCAATTGTTTTATTCATGAGGCAGAGGAAGATGGGAATCCAAATAACGGAAAGAATGTTAATAGTTTGATGCTGTTGAGGTTACCACCTGTTTTCCCCACTACCCGAACATCACGCCTCCTAACCCTTACCCAGTTCCTATCCCCCTCTCCTATCCACTTCCCCTCTCACCCACATCCTCCACAACCTCCCGATTTTTCCCTCCCACATTCACTCCTCCCTTAACCCTCTCACTCATCTCCCTACTCTCCCTTCCCTCCTTTTCCTTCCACAATCTCTTCTCTACCCTCACCCTCACCCCTGCCACTTCCTCGCCCAACCTTAGGCCCAATAGACGGAATCTGTTCTCCAGACAGTGACAAAGAAAAGTCATTACCATCTTCGGTGTCGATAAAGAGAGGGGGCAAATGAGTTTACGCATGGGGTACCTTCACGCCCTGTACCGTGACGCTCACGGATGAATACGATGACTGTACCGTGACGCTCACGGATGATACGATGACTGTACCGTGAACCCTCACGATGATACATGACTGTACCGTGACGCCCACGGATGATACGATGACTGTACCGTGAAGCTCCCCGGATGATACGATGACTTTTACCGTGACGCTCACGGATGATACGATGACTGTACCGTGACGCTCACGGATAATGCGATGATTGTACCGTGACGCTCACGGATGATTTTGCACCATGACTTACCGACACTTTGATATCAATGACACTGAGGCACGTACCTTGAAGCAAAATAGACAGAATCACGGTACCGGGGAAGAAAATAAACGGAAGCACTGTACCGTGAAGAAGAGTAAACGAAAGCACAGTAACGGGAAGGAATGTATACGGAAGCACGATACCGTGAAGCAGAATAAACGGGATCACAGTACCGTGAAAATAAGAAAACAGAAGAATGGTACCGAGAAGCACAGTTGTACTAGGAGCACATGCACGTTTTTTTTTTCCACCATTTTTCACAAATTATGATGTATTAAATGAATGACTAAAGTTACTGCGATATAATATCTTCCAAATTGTGTGTGAATGTGTGTATGTGTGTGTGTGTGTGTGTGTGGTGTGTGTGTGTGTGTGTGTGTGTGTGTGTGGTGTGTTTTATTTAAAAGAAAATAAGGAAATTGCATAAAAAGTTGGGGAAACAAGGTGACGTTTGAAAAAATTAAGAGTCAAAGAACAGCCGTTCTTAACGTCCACTTGATGTCAGTTCCCGAGTCTGCTCCCAGCGGCGGCGAAGTCACACTAAAAACAATGGGCAGAGTAAACACTAACAATTATTTCCCCCCCTTCCCCCCCCCCCACCCCAGACCTTGTGAAGTTTGCACTCCTTGGCTCACCATGAATAAGTTAATTATAACGGAAGTGAAGAGCGAAGGCTGCCAGTGAGCCACTACAAGTGTTATGAACCACAACCCATAATTATACCTCTCGGGCCATATATAACATATTTTCTTTTTAAAAATTTTTCATTGATATTTGAATTAGAGTGGGTCGGATAATGATATCAGAGAGAGAGAGAGAGAGAGAGAGAGAGAGAGAGAAGTCCAGGCAGACAGACAGACATTCACCGCTGACAACACCGAACATAACAAGCATTTAGTTTCCAATAAATTTAAAACAGAGAGTGTATATCACTTACCTCTATTATCCCAATTTTTTCCCTGCCTAGAAATTATGATTATTGGAAGTTTGATATACGGGAATTTAGTTAATTATTTCACAATTAAAGAACAATGTGGGAAAATAAAGTTTAGACGTGAATCACCTGTAAATTATTCCCGGGAATTCTGACTATTATTTATTTTTAATTCATATTAGTAAACTAGAGTAAAGTAACTTAATATGACGAATCTATTAATTAGTTTTTTAGTGATTAGATCTTTTAAAAATAATGGACGTGTGTAAACTAGTCAGAAATGGGAACAAAATGCGTGATGTTTGCAAACTTTGTTTAAATAAACATTGAAGAATTGAGACACTTATGCAACACATGGGGAAACTTTATTGAAGAAACGTTTCGCCACACAGTGGCTTCATCAGTCCAATACAAAGTAGAAATGGGTAAGGAGAGTAGAATATGAGGTAATCAGTCCCTCTACTCCCTTACCCATTTCTACTTTGTATGGACTGATGAAGCCACTGTGTGGCGAAACGTTTCTTCAAAAAGATTCCCATGTTGTGCATAAAATGTCTCAATTCTCAACTTGTCGGTTTTCAAAACCATTTATCACACACATAAATAAACATGTTGAGATGTGCAATGGCATTTATACAGATCAATTTAACAAATAAATTGTTTTTAAAACATTTTGAATAAATTTTTAGTTATGTAGTCGAGTAATTAATTAGGTTTCATGTGAAAGGTGACCTTCTAGATGTTGGCTGAATTTTTTTTTTCCCTACTCCAGCTTTTGTAATTTGTTTCGCTCATAACACAAGAAGGTCTCATGAGCCCAGCTGCACGTTTCCAACAGTGGTATAATGGAAAAAAAATACCCAAGTAATGGAAGTATTAACACTTAAGCAGTATAATGTGATCCTTTATTGACAACGTTTAGCCCCCACAGTGGGTTTTATCAAGTCCCCAAACAGATCTGTTTGGATAAAGCCCATTTTGTTGGGGGAAACGTTTTTCAATAAAGGATTATATTTCCACTGGTATAATTAGGGCAAGATTCTTTGAACAATTGGCAAGTACAGGTTTCCTATGATCAATGTTGTACCACTGATACCCAGTATCCTGGAATAACAACTCCCTATGAACAATGTTGTACCACTGATAGCCAGCATCCTGGAATAACAACTCCCTAGAACAATGTTGCAACCACTGAACCCAGTATCCTGGAATAACAACTCCCTATGAACAATGTTGTACCACTGATAGCCAGCATCCTGGAATAACAACTCCCTATGAACAATGTTGCACCACTGATAGCCAGCATCCTGGAATAACAACTCCCAAAGACAAAGTTTCACCACTGATACCCAGCATCCTGAATAACAACTCTGAGAATTTCTAAAAACTCTGCTACTTAGGTTCCAGCTTTTCAAAATATTTGTCTCCTAATTTGACCGTCGGGAAATAAAATTCAAATTTGTTGGTGCAAATCTTTAAATTTTAAGTGGAAAATATCGTGAAATTTTGATTCCCGTAAAAATTTGAGTCCAATATCCTGCGGGGAAAATCTCAATATAATAAATAAGTTTTAAGAAATTTGGGTATCCGCGTGATAACTTGGAGAATGAATTTATCCGATCGGGTTTAAAAATTTCAACCCCTCGTTCCAAATTTGCTAGTTTTATTAAACAGTGGTATTGATTTCCATTCAATAAAATGAAGAATGGCTGGTCTTATTAGCTTCGAAATATTATCGCTAATTCTTTCCATAAGAAGAACGACACTAACAGTTTAGACTCTTTAGTTCAAGTTAGAAATTTTAATATAAATGTTTAAAAGACTTGGAGTCGCTGGATCCGGAGCAATTGCTGGAGAATGCCATTTCTGATAAGCTTCAAACTTTCAGCGTTGATGCGCTTTATTAAAAAAGTTTGGCTTTCACTTTGAGCCAGGTAAATGCTAAATTGCGTACTTTATTCACTAAATTGGTTTCCGCGTAATAACTAGAGAATGATTCATCTTCTCGGCTTCAAACACTTAAGCGCAGGTGTATCTTAATTGAAATTATATTTGCATTAAATCTGGGCGTTGTGGGTGTCACTTTGCCCAATTTATATATATAAAAAAATAACGAAAAATACTTCTTAAAAAGACACAAAACTAGCGTATTTGTCTTAGAGAATTGTAGGGAATTTTCAGTCGGATCAGATACCTGAAAAGAGATTAACTGAAAACTAGCATTTTTAAAGTTTTTTTAATTTTCACAAGTTTAGTGATCCCATAAGATGTCTGTGGCAAGAACTTTTCACTTTAGCAAATAGGGGAAAGTGCCAGAGTAAGCTGTAGCAACACATTAATATGGGTGTGAGTGGTCTTTCAATGTTGACGTCGTGTCTGAGATCAAGGTGTGACGCTCTTATTATGAAGAGATGAAGATGGGAGACAGAGGAGGGTTTACCGAGACAGTCTGCCCATTCTAAAAAGGGAAGAATTGAGTAAACTGAGGAATCTGGCGTGGACGGCATGAGGAACAGAGGTCGTTCCACGAAGAGTTACATGAAGGATGTGAAGATCAGGAGTGGAAGAGGCTGAAGCGTATAGAAGCATGTGCGATTTTTTGGAAGTGTTTTTGGAGTGTATTCAAGGTAAAATTTACAAAGGGATTTCTTGAAAACAGCTGGTTGGACTGTTACGAACACAGGTAGCACCTGGTCGTATGTAAATCACCAATTTTCAACTTAGCAGAGCAGAGGAACAAGGCAAGCAAGCAGAAATAAATTTCCTTACTCATATATTCCCTCCCTACAATATATATAAAAATGCACACTATATACAGAGAGTACATAACAATAGTATGGTACAAGAGCCACTGTAAACAAAGTTCTCAACGCCAGAGACGGTGGAAGTCTACCGATTCTGCTTCGTGTATTGAAGACGTTACTTTGCAGAATTCGTTAGCTAATAAGCGTAGAGGTGGGGACCCAGATTTCAGGATGTGTAAGTTCATAGAGGAAAAGCAGATATATCAGATGACTTTTTAGTTTTGCCCACAGTGAAAGTAGAGGGTAGCTGGGGCACACGGAGAATGGTATCGGAAAGTAAGAGAAAGGTGAAGGTCTACATATGCTAAACAGAGAATTGCTAGTTTACTGGTGGAGAGATCATGTCACCCTGGGTATGGGCCACACCTTGAATAAAATGCAAGGCACTCTACGCACGACACATGGACTTAAGTCCTGAAGATGAAAAAGGTAGTGACTATACTCAGAAGGATTGTTGGGATGTAGCAGTTCAAAGACTCGTACGAACTGTAAGGTTCGGGCACTTCTGGCAAGATATCGATTAAATGAATGGTGGTGAATGTGATTCCTTCTATGTGTCACCCTTCCTTTGTGAGAAACTGCCGATGTGGTAGAGTAACTGAGTGTGCGAGTGAGTGTATGTGTGTGTATTTGTGAGTACTCACCTAATTGTGGTTGCAGGGGTCGATTCATAGCTCCTGGCCCCGCCTCTTCACTGGCCGTTACTAGGTTCACTCTCTCCCTGGTCCATAAGCTTTATCATATCTCCTCTTAAAGCTGTGTATGCATCTTGTCTCTACATCACTCTCCAGGCTGCTCCACTTCCTAACAATTCTATGACTGAAGAAATACTTCTTAGCATCCCTATGACTCATATGAGTCTTCAACATTGAATTGTGACCCCTCGTTGTTGTGTCTCACCTCTGAAACATCCTGTTCCTATCCTCCTTGCCAATTAATTTCAATATTTTATATGTCGTTTTCATGTCATCCCCTATCCCTCTTGTCCCCCAGCGTCGTGAAGCCGATTTCCTTTAACCTCTCCTCGTAGGACCGGAATTGATTTTGTTGCAAACCTTTGCACTTCCTCCAATTTCTTGACGTGCTTGATCAGGTGTGGGTTCCAAACTGGTGCTGCATACTCCAATATGGGCCGGACGTATACGGTGTACAGAGTCTTGAACGATTCCTTACCGAGGTGTCGAAATGTTATTCTTAGATTTGCCAGACACCCATATGCTGCAGCAGTGATTTGGTTGATGTGAGCATCAGATGTGCTCGGTGTTATACTTGCCCCAAAGATCCTTTTTCTTGAGTGAGATTTGCAGTCACTGGGCCCCCTAGACTGTACTCCGTCTGCGGTCTTCTTTGCCCTTCCCCATTCTTCATGACTTTGCACTTGGTGGGGTTAAACTTAAGAAGCCAGTTTCTGGACCAGGCTAGCAGCCTTTCCAGATCTCTTTGCAGTCCTGCCTGATCCTCATTCGACCGAATTCTCCTCAATAGCTTCACATCATCTTCAGACAGGGACACTTCTGAATCTGTCCCTTCCGCCACATTCACATATACCAAAAACAGCACCGGTCCTAAGACTGACCCCTGTGAAACTCCACTCGTCACAGGCGCCCACTCTGACACCTCGTCACGTACCATGACTCGTTGTTGCTTTCCTGTCAGGTATTCTATGATCTATTGCAGTGCTTTTCCTATTTTACCTGCCTAATCCTCTAGCTTTTGTAATAATCTCTTGTGTGGAATTGTGTCGAAAGCCTTCTTACAGTCTAAGAAAATGCAATGCACCCACCTCTATGTCTGTCTGTCTGTCTGTCTGTTTCTCTCTCCTCTCTCTCTCTCATCCTCTCTCTCCTCTCCTCTCTCCTCCTCTCCTCTCTCTCTCTCTCTCCTCTCTCATCTCTCTTCTCTCTTCTCTCTCTCTCTCTCCCTCTCTCTTTCTCTTTTTTTTTTTTTTTTTTTTTTTACACAGGGTTTGACAAGGTTAAGGATCCCTAGCTTTATTGACAGCTATTTACAGGTTAAGGATTCCTAACTTTATTGGCAAGCTAAGAGCTGTTACCTACATCAGCTCATTTGAAAGCATTTTTATTGTTATGAGACATACAAGTAGGAAACAGGATGAAGTTGGAGCCATCTGTGGGCCAGCATTTTCATTTGATCAACTGACTTTATCTCGTTGACATCATTATCCTGTACGAATGTGTTCCATACTCGAGTCATCCTGGGTATGTATGATCTCAGATGGAGTGATGTTCTGGAGAAGGGTACAGCCAGAGTGAAGTTGCTGCTTTCTGCCCGTCTTGTGGCATAAAAGCTTGTTTCACGCTGTCCTCGAAGTGGATCCAAGTGTGGTATTTTGACAATATTGGCCTTGTACATAACAGTAAGGCCACCCACATCCCTCCTATGTTGAAGGCTCTGCTGAAATGACAGATCTATTCAGGATGGGTCCAGGCGAGAGATGAGACGTCTTGCTCTGTTCTCTACTCTGTCAAGCAGGCGAAGTGCTGTAAGCTTCCTGGCTGCCATGTTTGCAAGATTTACAACATGGTTCTTCATGGTTAGTTTGGAGTCAAATTTCACCCCAAGGATATCAACTTCTTCTCCAGGTGCCAACATCCTCCCATTCATCCTTACTACTGCACCAGCATTACCATCATGGTGCCTAGAGACGATCATCATTTGTGTTTTCTCAGGTGCAAATGTTACTTGCCATCTATTTCCCCAAGCTGATATAGCTCTCAGCTGGTGATTGATGTAGCTTAGAGCAGCTGGCATTTCTTCTCTTGGATAAGTGAATGTCAGTGTACAGTCGTCTGCATATGCATGTGATTCTGGGATGAGATGAAGAAGGTCGTTGAAATGGACATTCCATAACAATGGACCCAGCACGCTTCCTTGTGGAACACTTGCCCCAATAGGATGTCTTGCTGATTCCGTCTCTCTCTCTCTCTCTCTCTCTATCTCTCTCTTTCTCTCTTCTTACTTCCGTCATCTTGTCGTAAAATTACAATAGGTTTGTGACACAGGATTTTCCTTCCCTGAAATCGTGTATAAGCTCATGCCTTTCTAGGTGCTCCACAGCCCTTCTCCTGATAATCTTCCCCATGACTCTTCCTACTATACAAATCAGTGACACTAGTCTATAGTTTATTGCTGCATGTCTGTCTCCTTTATTAAAAACTGGGACTACATTTGCTGTCTTCCACACCTCATGTAACCGCCCTGTTTCGATGGTGTTGAAGATTGTTGTTAGTGGCGTACACAGCACCTCTGCTCTCTCTCTCAGGACCCACGGAAAGATGTTGTTCCGTCCCACCGCCTATGTGGGTTCTAGTCCACTCCGGAGCCTCTTCACCTCCTCCTCGGCTGTGTATATTGTGTCCAGCACCTGTCGGTGTACCCCACCATTCCAGCTTTCCGGAGTCCTTTCTATATCCATTGAAAGTACTTTCTTATCTCTCATGTATGTATGAATGTATGTATGAATGTATGAATGTATGTATGTATGTATGCATGTATGTATGTATGTATGTATGTATGTATGTATGTATGTATGTATGTATGTATGTATGTATGTATGTATGTAAGTATGTGTGTGTGTGTGTGTGTGTGTGTGCGTGTGTGTGTGTGTGTGTGTGTGTGTGTGTGTGTGTGTGTGTGTGTGCACTCAGCTCCTGGCCCCGCCTCTTCACTGACCGCTACTAGGTCCACTCTCTCTCTGCTTCCTGAGCTTTGTCATACCTCGTTTTAAAGCTATGTATGATTCCTGCCTCCACTACATCACTTGTCAGGCTATTCCACTTCCTGACAACTCTATGACTGAAGAAATACTTCCTAACATCCCTCTGACTCGTCTGAGTCTTCAGCTTCCAATTGTGACCCGTTGTTTCTGTGTCCCCTCTCTGGAACAACCTGTCTCTGTCTACCTTATCTATTCCACGCAGTATTTTTTATGTCGTTATCATGTCTCCCCTGACCCTCCTGTCCTCCAATGTCGTCAGTCCGATTTCCCTCAACCTTTCTTCGTAGGACGTACCCCTGAGCTCCGGAACTGCACTTTCTCTAATTTCTTGACATGCTTGACCAGGTGTGGGTTCCAAACTGGTGCTGCATACTCCAGTATGGGCCTGATGTACACAGTATACTGTGTCTTGAACGATTCCTTACTAAGGTATCGGAACGCTTTTCTCAGGTTCGCCAGGCGCCCGTATGCTGCAGCAGCTATGTGGTTGATGTGTGCCTCCGGAGACATGCTCGGTGTTATGGTCACCCCAAGATCTCTCTCCTTGAGCGAGGTTTGCAGTCTTTGGCCACCTAGTCTATACTTTGTCTGCGGTCTTCTTTGCCATCTCCGATTTTCATGATTTTGCGTGGGCAGGGTTGAATTCGAGAAGCCAGTTGCTGGACCACTTGTCCAGCCTGTCCAGGTCTCTTTGAAGTCCTGCCTGATCCTCATCTGATTTAATTCTCCTCATTTACTTCACATCATCTGCGAACAGGGACACCTCTGAGTCTATCCTTTCCATCATGTCATTCACATATACCAAAAATAGCACTGGTCCTGGGACCGACGTGTGTGTGTGTGTGTGTGTGTGTGTGTGTACTCACCTACCTAGTTGAGGTTACAGGGTTCGAGTCCTAGCTTCTGGCCCCGCCTCTTCACTGGTCGCTACTAGGTCACTCTCCCTGAACCGTGAGTTTTATCATACCTCTGCTTAAAGTTATGTATGGATCCTGCCTCCACTAAATCGCTTCCCAAACTATTCCACTTCCTGACTACTCTGTGGCTGAAGAAATACTTCCTAACATCCCTGTGATTCATCTGTGTCTTCAACTTCCAACTGTGTCCCCTTGTTGCTGTGTCCCATCTCTGGAACACCTCATCTTTGTCCACCTTGTCAATTCCTCTCAATATTTTCTACGTTGTTATCATGTCCCTCCTATCTCTCCTGTCCTCCAGTGTCGTCAAGTCGATTTCCCTTAACCTTTCCTCGTAGGACATACCCCTTAGCTCTGGGACTAGTCTTGTTGTAAACCTTTGCACTTTCTCTAGTTTCTTTACGTGCTTGGCTAGGTGTGGGTTCCAGGCTTGTTCCGCATACTCCAATATGGGCCTAACGTACACGGTGTACAGGGTCCTGAATGATTCCTTAGTAAGATGTCGGAATGCTCTTCTGAGGTTTGCTAGGCGCCCATATGCTGCAGCAGTTATTTGGTTGATGTGCGCTTCAAGAGATGTGCCTAGTGTTATACTCACCCCAAGATCTTTCTCCTTGAGTGAGGTCTGTAGTCTCTGCCCCCTAGACTGTACTCTGTCTGCGATCTTCTTTGCCCTTCCCCAATCTTCATGACTTTGCACTTGGTGGGGTTGAACTCCAGGAGCCAATTGCTGGACCAGGTCTGCAGCCTGTCCAGGTCCCTTTGTAGTTCTGCCTGGTCTTCGATAGAATGAATTCTTCTCATCAACTTCACGCCATCTGCAAACAGGGACACCTCAGAGTCTATTCCTTCCGTCATGTCGTTCACAAATACCAGAAACAGCACTGGTCCTAGGACTGACCCCTGTGGGACCCCGCTGGTCACAGGTGCCCACTCTGACACCTCGCCACTTACCATGACTCGCTGCTGTCTTCCTGACAAGTATTCCCTGATCCATTGTAGTGCCTTCCCTGTTATCCCTGCTTGGTCCTCCAGTTTTTGCACTAATCTCTTGTGTGGAACTGTGTCAAACGCCTTCTTGCAGTCCAAGAAAATGCAATCCACCCACCCCTCTCTCTCTTGTCTTACTGCTGTCACCACGTCATAGAACTCCAGTAGGTTTGTGGCACAGGATTTCCCATCCCTGAAACCATGTTGGTTGCTGTTGATGAGATCATTCCTTTCTAGGTGTTCCGCCACTCTTCTCCTCTGTGTGTGTGTGAGAGAGAGAGAGGAGAGAGAGAGAGAGAGAGAGAGAGAGAGAGAGAGAGAGAGAGAGAGAGAGAGAGAGAGGAGAGAGAGAGAGAGAGAGAGAGAGAAATAGAGAGAGAGTTCTTATGCCAGGCAACCTCATTACACAGTTTCAAGAGTAGGTATGACCAAATCAAAATTACAGTCAAATAAGCATTAAGATTCTAACCTCAAACACTGCATTTGAGGCTCAGTAAAGAAAATTATGTAGCATGCTGACATACAAACATCTTCATGTATCCGTAAACCTCTTCGGTAGTCTTAACACTTTCTAATAATTTTGGAATAGAGAATAACAAATTAAAAGCAAGCATATGATAAAAGTGGAAGTGAAATCCCTTGACTAACTGAAAGATGAATTGAAGACAGAAAAACGAAATGTGAAAATGCGGAAATTATCTAAGGATGCATCTACCTTCATCAGGCAGATAAAAACCTTTTATACAAAGCAATTGTTTTTGGTCTATAGGGAATAAAAAGACATCGGCGAGCAGGAAACGTTTACAGCCTCGGAGAAGAACCCCCCCCTCCACCTTTCAATGAACAACAAACCAGGGAGAAAAACCTTTGTTCCCTTCTACTGAAGAGCAAACCTGGGAGAAGAGCCTTTTTCTCATTCCACTGAAGAGCAAACCTGGGAAAAGAAGCATTGTTCCCTTCCAATGAACGGCAAACCTGGGAGAAGAACCATTGTTCCCTTCCAATGAACAGCCATGTTGGGAAAAGAACCTTTGTACCAATCCAATGAACATCAAACTTGAGAGAAGAACCTTGTCCCCCTCCAATGAACAGCAGAGGGTCTCAGCCTCCGAGAACACAAACCCGCTAGAAACAGCTGATAATTACAGTTTCGGAGAAGGAAACAGACAATGAACAGCAAACGTTTAAAGCCTCAGAGAAAAAGAAACTCCTGGTGCACAGCAAAGGTAAATTTATCGCCTCTGCGAGTTGGTAAATGTTCGGGGCGTTGTATGTAATCGTGAGGCCACTCGTGTAACTGGCGGCGTGAGGCCACTCGTGTAACTGGCGGCGTGAGGCCACTCGTGTAACTGGCGGCGTGAGGCCACTCGTGTAACTGGCGGCGTGGGACCTGGCCTATTCTCCTGATAAAGAAATAATGCATCTCTGGCCAGTGTCTTTTAGATTGATGGTAAACATGAGGTGAAGAGTTATTTAAAATTTTCCCCCTCTCTCTTTCTTTTCAAAAATTTTTAAATAAATAAATAAAAAAAACACACACACACACACACACACACACACACAACACACACACACACAAACACACAACACCACAACACCACACAAACAGCCACACACACACACACACACACACACACACACACACCCCACAACACATATATATAATATAAAATTAATATAATATTATATATATATATTATATATTTTTTAAATTATTTTTATATATTACTCCGTCCGCCAATGAGTGAAAAACAAGCCTGTTTTTTTACATGATGGTAGATTGCTGATGTCTTTGTCTGTCTCATAAAAAATGCAAGTTACAGGCATGTCTTGCACTTCATTTACATTAGGTCACACTACACATCATGTACCATTTATTTATACACACTCTCTGAGTTTTTTTTGTTTTTATCTTAATAGTTTTTTTGGTCTTTTTAATTTTCCTTTTAAATCCATGGGGAAGTGGAATAAGAATTTCCTCCGAAGGGCCAGGGTTGTAAAAGTAAACAAAACCCGGGAAAAAGGGGCTAGAAACCCCTTTTCCTGAAAAGATTACTAAAAAGAATAAGAAGAAAAATTGTCAAAGTGGGAAGTCTAATGTGCTGGATTTTGTGCAATGAAAAGAAAAGTTTTGTGGAGTTTAATGAGAAGAAGCTGGTGCCCTGTTTTAAGGGAAACAAAGCTAAGGGGGTGGAGAGTTTCAGTGGAAGGAATAAAGGGGATTATCGGGGTTTCAATGGGTTAGAGCTAAAAAAGGAGTAGCAATAATGTTGAAGGATAAGCTATGGCGGGAAAGGGGGACTATAAATTTTTAAATTTCAAGGATTATGTGGAGAAAAATAAAGATTGGATTAAAAAGGGGGTTATAATAAGCGTGTATGCACCGGGGAAAAGGAGAAGTGTAGAGGAGAGAGAGAGTTTTTGGGGAAATGTTGGTGAATGCGTGGGATTTTTGAATCAAGTGTGAGAGTAATGGTGGTTGGGGATTTTAATCAAAAGTGGGTAAAAATGTTATGGGGGGAGTAGTGGTAAATTTGGGGTGCCAGGGGTAAATGTAAGGGGGCCCTTTTAAATTGGCTATGTGAAAAAAAAATTTGGTAAAAAGTAATACATATTTTATGAAAAAGAGGATAAAAAATTACAAGGTATGTGGCACGTAATGAAAGTGTTTATTAGATTATGATTGGTGGAAAAAAGGGTTTGAGGGTAGGCTCCAGGTGTACTGTTTATAGAGGGGAACTGATATATCGATCATTTTTTAGTTGTACCCAAGTTGAGTGAGTAGATGGGAAAAGAGGAAGGGGGCAAAAAACAATAAGGGGGAAGTAAAAGTGTAAAACAAAGGGGAGGAGGAATTTTGGGTGAGATATAAGCGACTATTGCAGAAAGGTGGGAGTGCAAAGATGATGTGGGGGGTTGAAGAGGGTTTGGAATAGTTTTAAAAATGCGTTTTAGAATGTGGGGCAGAATTTTTGGGGTTATAGGAGGGGGGGGGCAGGAGGAAAGGGGATAAATTGGTGGAATGAGAAGTAAAGGGGTGTGATAAAAGAGAAAAAGGGCTTAGAGGGGTTTTTTAAAAAACAGAAGTGTTAAAAGAAGAGAAAGGTTTTGGAGAGTAAAAGAAAGGTAAAAGATGTGAGAGAGTGAAAAAGGGAGAGCAGATGATAGAGGGGGAGAGGCACGAAAAGAAATTTTAATGAAAATAAAAAAAATTTTTTTGGAGTGATTAAAAAAAGTTAAAAAGCCGGGGGAAAATATGGATTTGTCTTTTTAAAAAAAGAGTGGGGGAGTTGTAAGGGGGAGATGGGGGTATTGGGAATGGCGAGAATATTTTGAGGAAACTTTTAAATGTTAAGGAAAAACAGAGGCAAAAAATTTTCATGCACGGTCAGGGGGGAAAACCATTTTTTTGGGAGTAAAAAAGAGCAAAATGAAAGTGTGGGGGGGGTACGTGAGGTTACGTAAAAAAAAGGGGGTAAAAAAAAAAAAAAACTGATGGGATCAGACAAAATTTAAAAGCAGGGGGGGAAAGTGTTGGAGTGGTTGGACTTTTGTTTAAAAATGTAAAAAAGGGGGGGGAAAGGGTTACCTGGGGATTGGCAGAGAGCATGTATAGTCCCTTTATATAAAGGGAAAGGGGACAAAAGAGACTGTAAAAATTATAGGGAATAAGCTTACGGGTATCCCAGGAAAAGTGTACGGTGGGGTTAAAATTTGAAAGAATTAGAGGTAAGACAGAATGTGGATTGGGGATGAGCAGGAGGTTTTAGAGTGGGTAGGGGATGTGTAATCAGGTGTTTACTTTGAAGAATATGGAACAGTATTTAATAAAGATGGGGAAAGTTTTTTTTTGCTTTGGGGTTTTAGAAAAGGCATATGATAGAGTGAAAGGAGCAATGGGGCAGATGTTGCAAGTAATGGAATGGGTGGTAATTATTAAAGCTGTAAAGAGTTTTTATAGGATATGAGGCTCAGGTTAGGGTGTGTAAAGAGGGGGAGACTACTCCCGGTAAAAGAGGTCTTTAACGGGGAGTTAATGTCACCATGGTTTTTAATATATTTATAGAGGGGGTTGAAAAGGAAAAAAAGCTAGGGTTTTGGGAGAGGGGGGGATTAAATTAGGGGGGAATAAAATTCAAAATGGAATTGACACAGTTACTTTTGCTGATGATCTGTGCTTAGGGGAGATTCTAAAAAAAAAATTGCAAAGGTTATGGATAGTTTGGGAAATTGTGTAAAGGTAAAAAGTTGAAAGTGAACATAGAAAAGAGTAAGTGATGAGGGTGTCAAATGATTTAGATAAAGAAAAAGGGATATAAAATTTGGGGAGGGGGATATGGAAGAAGTGAATTTTTTCAGATACTTGGGAGTTGACGTGGGGCGGATGGATTTATGAAGGATAGGTTTTAAACATAGAATTGAGAGGGAAAAAGGTGAGTGGGGCGTTGAGGTATATGTGGAGTCAAAAAACTTTTTTATGGAGGGAAAAGAAGGGAAAAATATGGGAAAATATATAGTAAAACCAACACTCTTTTAGGGTGTGAAAGCTTGGGGGTAAATGCAGCAGGAGGAGACGGGGGAGGGAGCGGAATGTCCTGTTTAAGGGCAATGTGTGGTGTAAATATTACAGAAAATTCGGTGTGGAAAATTTGGAGAAGGGGTGGGTTAATAAAAGTATTAGTCAGAAAAGGGCAGAAGAGGGGTTTTTGAGGGGGTTTGGCATTTAGAGAGAATGGATCACATAGAATGACATGGAAAACATATAAAACTATAGGGGGAAAGGGAAAGGGGGGGTAGGGTCGCCTCGAAAAGGGTTGGGGAGAGGGGGGGAAAAAGGTTTTGTGGGAAAGGGGGTTGGACTTCCAGCAAGCGGCGTGAGCGTGTTAATAGGAGGAATGGAGACGAAAGGTACTTGGGACCCCGATCTTTTGGGGGTGAGCAGGGGAATATTTATGAAGGGATTCAGGGGGAAAACCGTTATTTTTATATAGTCGGACTTGAGTCCGGAATGGGGAAATACAATGCCTGCACTTTAAAGGAGGGGTTTGGGGTTTGGCAGTTGGAGGGATATGTTTTGGGATTTTATATGTTTGCTTTAGACTGTTTTTATTTGACACCTCTGCAAAAAAAGGATAATGTGCGAGTGTGGTGAAAGTGTTGAATGATGATGAAAGTATTTTCTTTTTTGGGGGTTTTCTTTTTTTTTGGGGCACCCTGCCTCGGGGGAGACGGCCACTTGTTGAAAAAAAAAAAAAAAAAAAAATATTATTAAAAAAATTTATATATATATATATATTATATATATATATATATATATACATATAAGGAAATGTGTTTTTTCACCCGTTCTTGTTGCACGGTTTTTCATAGCCCTGGGCCCCGCCCTTTGCTTCGCTCTACGTCTACTCCCTGCTCCCAAAAACCTTTCGTACCTTTTCTTAAAGCTATGTTTAAACTTGCCTCCACTGCATCCTCTCTAGATTATTCCCCTTTCCCGTCAATTCTAAGACGAAAACATGCTTTCCCAACTCTCTATATTTATCTGAGATTTTAATTTCCAGTTGGCATAACCCTTTTCCGTATCCCATCCTGAAGATTCTGGCCCCCTTCACCCTTTTCAATTTCCCCTCAGCTTTTTAATTAGTTAATGTTCCTCCACCATCCCGTCCCCCATGTCGTCAGGGTTTATTTCCTTTAACTCTCCTTGTAGGGGAAACTCCTACTCCGGACAATCTTTTTGCTAACTTTTGCATATTCTCTAATTTCTTGCGTGCTTGACCCCCGGTTGGGTTTCCATACTTTTTTTTGCCTGACAAGGGTGTACAGTGTTTTCTGACTCCTTACTTAGATGTGTGAGTGTGTCTGTTTTGTGCATGGTGTTTTGTAAATGTGAATGTTGTGTGTGTGTTGTGTGGGTGTGGGGGGTTGTATGTGGAGTGTGTGAGTGAGTAGTGTCTGGCTGTTTGTCTGTCGTCTGTCTGTTTTGTCTGTCTGTCTCTATTTGGTCTGTCTGTCTGGGCTGTCTGCTGTCTGTCTGTCTGTCCCCGTCCCGTCTTTTTCTCCTCTCTCTCTCCTCTCTCTCCCCTCTCTCTCTCTCTCTCTCTCTCTTTTCTCCTCTCTTCTCTCTCTCTTTCTCCCTTCCCCCCCGTAATTTTAAACAAAATTTGACTCAATTTCGAGTAAGGAATTGGGACTCGTGAAAAAATTAAATGTGCGGGCGTTCCACGCTTTAAAAAGAATGAGGGTGAATTTTGAGTACATGAAAAAAAAAGGATAAAAAAATCTTTAAAACCCAACGTGGCTAGTATTGAAGGCTTTTACCTTTCCTGATCAGGAACTATCAACTATCAAGATGGGTTTTGGCAAAAATAGATAGAAAAAAACTTTTTTTCCCCTCTGCTCTTTCTCTCTTCTGTCTCTCTTCCCCTCTCTTTCTCTCTCTCTCTCTCTCTCCTCCTCCTCCCTCTCCTCTCTCCCTTCTCTCTCCTCTCTCTCTCTCTCTCTTCTCTCTCCCCCTTTTCCTCTCTCTCTCTTTTTCTTTCTCTCTCTCTCTCTTCCCCCTCTCTCTCTTTCTCTCTCTCCTCTCTCTCTCCTCTCTCTCTCCCCCTCTCTCTCTCTCTCTCTCTCTCTCTCTCCCCCTTTACTGCAGGTATGAAAAAAGTAAAAAAAAAATCCACCCCTCCACCCACTTCCAAGTCCATTTTCACTACGGGTTTTCCCGCAAATTTTTTGATTTTACGCATTTTAAATTTCGGGTTTGCTAAGATTACGTTAATTTTTTTTAAAAAAAAAAAAACAATTTCCCAATTACCACATTTTAAAAAACCTGAACGTCAAAAAGCTCTGGTCAGGGCCACACGCCTCCCCAAAAACGATGGGCCATGAAAAACTTTCATCATCATTCATCCATCACTGTCTTGCCAGAGGCGAGACTACACTCAGTTAAAAAACTAGAACATTAAACCCCCCCTTCAGAGTGCAGACACTGTTCTCCCACCTCCCGGTCAATCCCGCCTGCCGTTTTCCTGAGTCCCTCAAAATATTTCTTTGCTCACCATCCAACAGCACGTCAAGCCATAAAAAAAAATTTTTCTCCCTTGCTCCTATCTTACCCTCACGCACACTTTTTGGAAAATCCAAGCCCTCGCACATAAAATTTCTTCACCCTCTCCCTCCAAACCTTCCTAGGGCCCACTTCTACCCCCCCTTCCTTAACTACAATGTAAACGCTCTCCAATCATTCTATTTCTTCCCACCACTTAAATATCCGGACCCCCCTAACACCCCTCCTCAGCCCTCTCGATAATACTTTTTGAAGCCCGCACCTCCTCCTAATTTTCCAAAAAAAACGGATTCTCTGCTTATGTTTACACCGCACATTCCCTCAGACACGACGCCCCACCTTCTCCTTGTTTAATATTCACCACCAAAAAAAATATATAATATATATAAATATATATATATATAATATATATATATATATATTTAAAAACACACTGAATATGACAGAAGCACAAGTTGAAGGTCAATTTTGCCCAAACCCCAACCCGGGTTTGAATTTTGCTGACATATATAAAAAAGTTTAAATTTTTTAATATCAAAATTTCCATTTTTGGACATCGATCCTCTCTCTCTCTCTCTCTCTCTTTCCTCTCTCTCTCTCTCTGTTTTTCTCTCTCACGCGATATATTGGTAAATTATCTATTTTCAACGGGGCTATACCACTGAATTTTCCGGGCCCGGTTTTAGTTATTAACCCAATAATCCCAGGAAAACAATATTTTCCAGTAGTGGAATAATCAAAACTGAATTTGCTGCCCCAAAATTTCTTCCCGAATTGGGGGGTTTATTTTTAAAACTTGTATTTAAAAACGCGTCATAAATTTCTGTCTCCTGTTTTCCCGTTTTATTTGTGCATTGTCCCTTTTTTTTCCCGTTTTTATTACAAGGGTTTTCCCCTTTCAAATCTTTGTATTATTTTTTTCGACCAAATTTCCCACCCAAAAAAAAAAAAAAAAGTTAAAAAAAGAGACCTGAAAAACGATTATAGATTTTCATTTTTTTTTTTTTTTCTTTTCTTTTAAAACATTTTTATTTTTGGGGAAAAGTTTTTTTTTCCCTTGGGGTATCAACTGCTTTTTATTTAAAAAACACACAACACACACACACACACACACAACACACACGAAACCAAACACACTTTCACAACACACCACACCCCCCCACAACACACACACAACACACCCCAACAAACACACATACACACACAACAAAAACACACATACACACACACACACAATGTGTTACAAAAATTCCTAAACCCGGGATGTATGCCCGTTTTTTAATTTTGTGTTACCGAAGCTTCGTAATTATAAAAATAAAAGCTTAACCCTTTTTGGGTAGTAAAATTTTGAAACCCAAAAATTATACGGAGAATGAATTTTTCAAAACGGGGCCCCCCCCCCCCAAACAGGAGGGAGGGGGAGAAGGTGGATAAGGAGCGATGGGGGAGGTGGATAATGGAGGGGAGGGATAGATAAAAAAAGGGGCAAGGTGGGATGAAAAAGAGGAGAGCAGAAAACGAAGGGGGGGGAAGAGGTATAAAAAAAGGGAAAGAGAGATAGTAAAGGGAGAGGCGGACGGAAAAAGGGAAGCAGAGGTGGATAATGTGGGGTGGGAAGAGGTGAAGGGGATAAAGGGAAAAGGTAAAAGACAAAAGGGGAAAGAGATGATTGTCGAGTTGAAAATCAACCCTTCCCTAGTGAGATCAAGAGCCCATCTGCAACCTAATAAAGTACATATCTTCATTACAAAACACCTTTGCCACTTTAACAATTCATAAAGTGTCCTAAGTCAATAAGAATAAAAATTATTATACCATTTTACCTAAATAATATAAAGAAATATTGTATCATATCAAATTACAGGAATTTTGTAAATCTAATGGTTAGATACAACAATATGTCTGACCAGAATTTCACTGAAAAACTGAGCCAACCCATACAACGTATACAAGGAACTTTTGTTTAGGTAAGCAGTCTCTGGCAGGCGCACACAATTCAAGAAAAGCAATAACAGAACAGGAGTAAAAGGCAAAGGAATCAAATGGCAAGTAGAAACAATATGGTGTGGAGAAGATACAGGCCAGTATGTCAGTGTGTGCAACTGCTAAGAGACTTGCGGGGACAGAGAAACCATTATCTCAGGAGCTGAGTCTCCTGCTGTGTAATGAGCTTTCAAAGACGGTAGCCAGTAAGTCAGATGTGGACCCAGCTCCTTCTCAGGGGACTAGCTTGTGAAGTAACTAATATTGCGAAGTGTTAGGAGCGGAACGCCGACTCCTGCTGAGGTATCTTCGTTTAGAAACCGAGGTCAGTATGTCAGGAGTGCACTCAGCTCCTGCTCTAGGACTAGCTTATAAAAACAGAGGCTAGTTTGCTAAAATGCTAAAGGAAATATCTCGACACATCGAAGCGTTTACAATGCCAGAGTGTAAATAAGAATGAACACCTCCCATTACTAAGACAGAACAGATGTTATTGTAAGAGGTGAGATACCTCTGAACCCACAAGAGTGTTGATGGCTAACTTGGGGTACAGTAAGAGGCAAGGGACCTCTAACCCACAAGACTAAATGGCTAACTGACTACTCGACTCTTGTCACTCATCCACAAGCAGACGCCGACCACTTGGCCCAAGTGATGGCGTGGCTAACTAACTCCCACATATAATAGTTTTCACCTGATCTCTCTTAACCAGCTCTCTGTGCAAGCTGAACATTTATTACTGAAGAAAACCATGCTTTCTCTGTAGATTTTTGTATAACAGAAAAAACAGATTCATAGGAACTGAGGGTAAGTCATAGCCTGTCTTTGACTATATTATCCAAGACAGCAAGCAAAAAGAATAATATTTGCGTAATTGAAGCTTTACTGAGACTACATGGTAAACATAGGCACAAATAGGTGGATAGTGCATGTGATGGGGAGTAAGGTGCCACCTTAACTATTTCAAGAGAAGCAGCGCAGTGTGTGTTGAGGTGTGTGAGAGCGAATAGTTCCGTCCATTGGAACGTACCTTGGCTCTGAGTAATGGTGTACCTAGTATACGTATGAGAAAGTTAAAGATACTTTTCTTCTAATTTCATCTTTTTCACGAATAAGCAGACCAGCTCTGAGACCCGTGATAAGATGCAGAACACAAGTGATGTTAAGAGCGGTCTGCGAAAAATATTCTAGGGTAAGCAAATGATAATAGTAAATTTTTAGATAAAGACCAGCATGAATTTTAATCAATTTAGGTTTTAGTGATTCATTTAATAAATAGGAAGTAATAACATAAATGTTACCATTTTGAAGCAATACAATTCTCCACTTTCGAGAAAATTCATTAGTAAACTTGCTGTAAAATTTCGGCTGCTTTAAAGATTTTGTAACAATTTATTTTCAATTAATATAACAGCAAATATTTACAAATTATCTTGATTACGAGTTTCTAGAAAAAGTTTTAATCCACATCAAAGCAAATAATCTGCGTATTAATGATGTAGTCATTGAAGGAATCACTGAATTCCAAAGTTTAAGCGACTTCACTGTAAGATACAGTGCTGGAGAATGGGGGGTTCTTGTGCTTCCCTTCCATGAATCAAACCTGATTAACTCCCATTCCCCATTCCCTGCTGTATGGCCCTGTTGCTTCTGATACTTGCTGTTTAATGAAGCCATTCTGGACTACTTTTAGAAAGCCATGAGCCTCAAGATGTCCTGTAAGACTTATCCAGTCAATTTTTCTTCGAGCTACAGTTATCTATATGAATCACAGTGTCTAGGTTAGGGTGTGTCTGTTACTCCCTCGAGACAACATTGCGTGTCGGTCCCTTCCAGATTAATATTTTTCTGATGCAAAGGTTAAAAGTTTCCTTAACATATTGCAACTCCGCCTATTTCCTGTTGACTCTGTAACTGTTAAATAATTTACTCCGATGAATGTAACATTCAGCAAGCATGTTCTTGCTATTCAGGGTAAATCAGGTCTCGATTTTTGCAATATCAATTTTTCCTGCACGAGCAGGAAAGTTTTATATCATTACATATCATGCAGGAAAAATGGATATCATATTATTCCTTGTGCTCATGCCAACAGCGTATACAGAAAGTATTAAAGGTTTTTGTCTCTCCTCTTCTCTCTATTGTCTCTGTTTTCGTCAGTAAAATTTTACGAGCCATCATGGCTGGTGAAGGTTGATCTGAAATACCCCGGCAGTTCTTGCTTCTTCCATCACTTTTGCTGCGTTCTTTTTATTCCTTTGCCTCACACACCCTTGCTTCTGTTTTACATCAATAATAATGACATCCGCTTCTGCAACGACTCCAGTCGACTGAGCTGAATAATAATAATGATACACATTAATCAAGCTTATGTTGGCTTACCATGATGGTTCAACACAGCTTTTTTTTACAATGTATCTGAAAACAATATCAAGACAATCATTAAGACCGACTAAGACGGCAAAATATTTTCATAATAGATAAATATGACCTATATCACGAAGTTTTATAATTTACGGAAGGACACCAAAAACTTTCTCTCAAGAACAGCGAAACTCTCAAGAAAGAGGTAAGAAAATGGCAAGAATAGAAACTTATATTCTCTTCATGGTCATACATAAAACACAGAGAGAACATATCAGCGAGACTCATCATTTCCAGTAGAAGAATCTTCTCCTACAAGCTAGCTTAGTAATTGGCTTAGGTGTCTTTTATCACTGCTCAAAGTAACATTTTCTCAAGCACACATCATCTATTCTGAAGATTTCACTGGGGAAATCAGCAGCTTAAACTTTCATGACAAGAGAATTTTGAGTTTGAACGTCGACTCTGTTTTCCACAGGTCCGGTTGATGATATTTTATATTTAGCAACAGAACTCCAACCGCACCATAAATTTGCAATTTCCGTGAAGAAGATTATAGCCGGCATTAAACATTGTTTCTGTAAATGTTTTTCCTTCATTTTGGAAAGAGAAAGCTGGTTGCAGTGTGGGCAGAGGACGATCACCTGTGCTGTCCAACTTATACATGAAATTTTTCAAAACCAGTCTGCTTTTCCTCGTCAAGTCACTAGATATAGTTTGATAACAGTATACAGATGACAACTTAACACTTTTGGATAATGAATGGAAAGATTTCGAAACATTTTTCAATAAGTTTAACTAACATGTTCCCTCTAAATTTAACGAAGGGAAGGAAATAACCAATAACCTTTCTTGGACCTTCTTGATATCAAAAGTAGAGAAGTAGAAATCACAACGCATCGCAAAAGTGTACATTGCTATTTACGTACATTTCTTCAGTCATTATTTTACTCCAGTAGACACAAGTCCGGTCTCAGACCCCTTTTCTAATATCCCTTTTCTAATATCACAAATATATTAGACCAAGAGAAATAAATTATTAAAAGAATATGACTAGATACCCATAAAGGGGTCATTAATTCAGGCTTCAACATCGCTAAGAAAAACTTTCAAATGTACACATACATATCTAGCAACACATAAGAGAAATTTCCTGGCCAAATAAGTCATGTCTTTCCATCACCTTATACTGGAAATGATGTGAAAATGTCGAATCAGAAACAGCATGGAAATATCGAATCCCCTGCAAAAACTGTGATATGCTTTATGTAGGAGAGATTGTTATGTCTTGGAAACTTGCATAAACAAATAACCTCAACCCTATTTCAACAAGAAAAATTTCTGTGGTCATTAACTGAATAGAAGCTGATATAACATACTGGAGTGCGCCTATAAACGGAGAGTATTTAAAATAAGCACTGGTGGAAATTATGCATCTTATTAGTCAGTTTGTCGTATTTATTTGCTATAAATAACATATTTCTAGGTATCACCATACTTTTTGCAACTAGTTGTCAAACACAGTTCTTGTGTTGAACGTATTACACATAGACCATCTTTTCATCCACCTGCAAGCACACTTCTTCAAGAATTTGTTATGTCTACGAGACTCTTAACGAGGATTATGTAAGATCCAGGTCAGTATCACATTACATCACGGATTATACACATCACTTCTCACCTGCCACATATTACTGAATCCTTGAGTGCATGGAAAAGCTCTTAGCCCGCTCTTAAGAGTTCTTTCATTGTGTTCACACCACTTTCGCCTCCCTTCTGGCTGCTGACACGACGCTTTCTCAGCAGGGTCACTACGGCGAATGTGCAGCAGCAGCAGCAGCAGCAGCAGCAGCAGCAGCAGCAGCAGCAGTAGCAGCTTTCCATGAGCAAAATGGGAGTTTAAGAGTCAACAATGTCAATAATCTCTCTTGTTATGTTCCTGCGTTACGCAGAGATCGAGGCCAACACAGAAACCCAGGAACGATTAAAAGCACCTTATGAAACTGAATGAGTTCAAACTAATTATTCGGGAAAGTAATACACGTAGGCGAAAATATATGAAGAACGCCTCAAGTGCTCTCACCATACCATAGATGTCCGGCAATTTTAGCACTTGGAAACTCTTGGCAAATAGGATGTTGGTAATAGAGTTGTGGATGAGTGGAACAAGCTCCCGAGTACAGTTATTGAGGCTAAAACGTTGTGTAGTTTTAAAAATAGGTTAGATATATACATGAGTGGGTGTGGGTGGGTGTGAGTTGGACCTGACTAGCTTGTGCTGCTGAGTCTGGTACAGTGCTCCATCCTTGAGTGGGGATGACCAGACTAGGTGGGTCATTGGTCTAATCAGGGGGGGGGACATGGACCTGCTCCGCATGGATCAGTAGGCCTGTTGCAGTGTTCCTTCTTTCTTATGTTCTTATGTTCTTAATTTATGAATAGTTATCAAGTTATAGATACCCACCAACCACACGTTACTCTGTTATCACTATCTCGCTTCGCGTCACCTGCTTCCCGTTACTATACTCGTATACGCCCGTTTTATAAGATGTCTCTATATTAGGAATGAAGAAGTCACTCGTGGCGAAATGTTTCCTCTAATAAATATCCTGAATTGAGTAAAAGTGTCTTTACCCACAGTGATTTTCTAGTTAAATTTTGACACCTTGTGTTTGCCTCTTAGTTGTAACATATTTTGACCTTGTAGCTCAGTAAGGCTTCTGGTAAGTGGGTTTTGTTTATTTATCCTTAATTTATTTAGATGAGCTGAGCGAAAGTGTCTTTCTTCACAGTGATACTGGAGTTTAATTCAGTTTCCTCGTGTTTTCCTGCGGTTGTCACCAAGCCCAAACGTGTTTCACCTTGGGTCTAGAATAGCCACTGGTAGGTAATTTGTCCCCCATTTATCTTTTCTTATTTTATTTGTGTTCTGTAGTTATCTGTCTGGTCAGTTTAATCCCTGCACAAATAACCCCCACATAGAAGAGAGAAGCTCATGACGACGTTTCAGTCCGACTAGGACCATTTACAAGTCACACTGTTATTTGTAAATGGTCCAAGTTCGACTTATACCATTTGGTCTAAGTCAGACCGAAACATCGTCATAAGCTTCTCTCCCCCCTGTGTGGGTGTTATTTGTGAAATGTTCCATCACATATTGTGACTTTTTTTTTTTTTTAAAACCTTTAGTACGACAACCAAGCTAACTTAAGTAACGAGAAACAGCATTGGGCTATCCCAAAACACGGCAGCACAGCTACACGGAACACGGGGAAAGCAGGAAAAACATGAGAATTCAGACACAATAGACGAAAAAACTAATTTTCGGGTACCCAAAACATTATTTTTGACGAGACCTGAGAAAGTAAATACAACAGCTGGAAAAATTAAACCACGAAACCAAGCAGATTAACAAAAAAATTCCCCACTTTTAGGGGGGACTAATTAGCAACTCATCTCCGATAGAAGAATTTTATTATTTTACTTCCGTTCTACCGATTTTTTTTTTCCCGATTTCTTATCCATTTGGCTTGAAAAGGGGATAGGATAACCAAAATTCTAAAGATTTCTCTACAAAATGGGTTGGAAAAATTTAATTTCCCCCCAAAAACTGCAATTTGATTCTTATGTTTTTTGGTTAATAATTTGTTTTTTCTTTCCATTTTATTTTTATTATTTTTATTATTATTATATTATTATTAATTTTATTATTATTTTATTATTATTATTATTATTAAATTTATAAATGCTAATTCCTCGGGGCACACAAGGCCTGGGAAATGGGAGCCACTTGGCTAGGTCGGTTTAGTTACATATAAAAATGCTCAAACATTTCAAAAAAGAAATTTCAGATGTTTCAGTCCCCCCCTCGACCATTATAAATCAGCTGCGCTTGAAAATGCCCAGGATTTACAGAAAAGTCACAAAAGATTCGGCTGGCATTAATTTAAGAGGAAGTTTTTCCACGCGGTTTTTTGGGGTTTTTTAAATGCTGCATGTTTAGTCAAGGACATAGCTTTTTTCCCCTCCCTCGGCTTCGTCGTGAAGTTCCAAAAGGGTGGAAAGGAGAGGGGGTGTTTTTTGACTTTGAAGAGACCTAAACCCAGGGACTGGAGTTAACTCTCTCTCCTCTGATCAGTCTTGATGATTGTTCATATTTACCTCAGGACTGCGTGGCCCATACGGTCTTAGGGGTTATAAACAATAATATATATTATATTTATAAAATAATATAATTATATATATTAGTTATAAATATAATATATATATATATATAATAATTTATTGAGGGCTTTACAGTTTTTCTAGAATATAATAAAAAATTTTAACAAGTGCTATTAATTTTCTTCCCGTAAGAGAAGTCTTTTTTTTTTCTTTTTTTTTTTGCAAAAAAAAAATTATTTATTTTTTAAAAGGTTTTCATTTTAGGATGACCCAGTGACTGTTGGCTTCTACTTACCATTTTTAAAATTTAAGTGCCGTTCAAAATGCTAAAAACTTACAAATTACAAACGGGCTTCCAAGTCATTAAAATTTTTAAATGTTAAAAGAACTTTAACGAAAGCTTTATGCCACAGAGTTTTGTATTAAAAGGGGGCCACTCCGGCGTAACCCAGCAGTAAATGTTTTCATTTTAACGAAATTTTAAAATGGGAAGATAATATCAGTGTACATACGAAAAAAACATTTGTGAACTTATCGTAAATGGTGAAAGCTCTTGATATTGAGTGAGTGTCTAAAAAAAGTTCATTTTTCATGTTCTTGTCCATTTTCTTGGAGCCCCGTGTGTCGGTGTTCTCCAAAATTTTGAGAGGGAAAAAAAATTTACAAAAACTGCTACTAAAAATTTTTTACGACTTTCGTATCAAAAGGGGAAGGGGCTTTTGCAAACATCCACTGATTTCCGTCTTACACAGGGGGCACGAAGCCTACCTAGCACAAAAAACCTCCCGAAAGATCACACTAACCCTATCAATAAATGGGCATTGAGGTTATGTAAAATTTTCACGAAAAAACGAGCAAAATTATTATATACACCACACAGGGTTGTGCGACAACCTTTCAATATTATGTAAAAGGTTTTCAAGTAAGGACTTTATGATAAAACTCCTGGGAAAGGGGAAATTGCCACAGTAAAATGTATTACAAAGAACATAAAAAAGGAAACACTGCAGCAGGCCGGTTGGCCCATACTAGGCAGGTCCTTTTCAAATTCTCCCCTAACAACATTGACCAACCCCTGCCTCGAGGGAGAGAGGGATAGGACTGTTTTCTGTCTAGGGGCCCCTGATAGTGGGGTTTCGAGTGCGGGGGACCAGCTCCCACTGACCTGGGCGGGCCTAGAAAGGATAGCACCTGAGTACCGCGAAATATGAACTAAGCTGGCAGACAGCATAGGCTGTCTGTGCAGACAGTACAGGCTGTCTACATTTGCTCGGCCACCTACCTCGCATCGTCCCGACGCGACAATACTGGTGGTAAAAAATCTCGGTCTCTCTCTCGCAGGAACAGGGTACAGAACACAGAATAAAAACATGTATCTACATAGAAAAAAAAACTTCCTACAGGGAGGGAAGAAAAAAACATGTGGGGTGTGCTAAACATCGTGGTCATAGGCAGTGAGCATCGAAGGGCATCACTGCACGCCTTCCTGCGTCTGGACAGATACTGCAATACAGGAGACATCGCTGCGGCTGAGATGTGACGTAACGGGGTACAATCTCTAGAACGGTGAAGCAGTCATCGCAGGAATCACTGCAGGTTTCACTCAACCTTCAGGTTAGTTTTTTTTGGCTAACGTATCAACTTTATGGTAAAGGAGTAATCCAATGTATGATGGAATCCATAACAATTGTACATTAATCCTTTCTCCCGGATTTTTGTGTATCCATATCTGGCATATTGCTAGTGTCATTATGTAAGTTAAGAGCCTTCATTGATGTCAGAATCAGTAATAATTACAGAGTCAGGCTTCATTGGGATGGAAAACAATTCAGTTTGCAGTGTACATGCCCAGTTGTTCTTATGCCGAGCTAAACGTATGGTGTCCCGTAGCTCGACTGCTAGCGAACTCAGCTCCTCCCACGAAGCCCATCACTAGTAATCCCTTCCTTAAATCATTTGTAATGGAAAATTCTCAAGAAGAAATTTCTCGCTTAACTGTTAGTAATAATTTATGACAAGTTACATACACTGATGGATCTAAGAAGGAGTTTACTGGTAGGACTGAATCTGCTCTTGTTGCCACCTCACTAGTTAAGAACGATAAGAACAACAATAATAGTATAATAATAATGAATCATAAATATAAATAATAATAATAATAATAATCTTTATTTCTAGAAGTACATGTACAAGGTATACAGACCATAGCTGACATCAATGACATGCTACGTTACAGAAAGCCCCTTGTTATGCAGAGCATTTCGGGCAAATTAAGTCTTTTTTTTTTTGGTCCCCATTCTGCGACTCACACCAGTCGACTAACACCCAGGTACCTATTTTACTGACAATTGAACAAGGACATTAAGAAAACGCGTCCTAATATCTTCAGTCGTACGGGGGATCGAACCACAGACCTCAATGCCTGAACTGAGAAATTTCTTGGGCAGTTTCTATTACAACTGATTTAAGGAAGGGATTACTAATGATGAGCTTTTTGGGAGGGGCTTGCAGGTATCTGATTCTAAATTAAGACATCTTCCATGGAGGGGTGGAATGATCTTGTACAATGATACAGTTTGTGTAAGTTATAAAACTTAATATAATTGCATGTTTTCACAACAGAATGGGTAGGAGTTAAAGTATCGAGTAAAACCGACAGGGAAGACTCTTGTTTATTTACGAGACTCACTGTTCACTTTGCTTCACTCTCGGGAACACTGTGTTGGAGAGCTCCCGGCTAGTAAAGAAACGGCCATAAAACACACATGAATCTTTGGGGAAATCTCTCTGACAGGATTAAAGCGAAGCCGTGTGTCGTCCTCTCCCAACTCACTAGAGACCCAGTGTACACTGTGATTCTCTAGTCTATAGCATCTATCTTCAATAAGACATCGCTAGTCATATTTAGTGAATATTTTCAATGTGTTGTCTGTAAATATCACTCTCAGCGCAGGTGTGAATAAATAATCTATGGCTAATAAAAAATTCTTGTAGCATTTTGAGAAAGAAATGTATTACTGAAGGTATAATGGAATGTATTTCTTCACGAGTGCTAAATTCAGGAATGGGAGCCCAAAGGAGATATGTACTACAACCACTGGAAGAACCACAAGATATCTAGGAGTACATAGTGTGTGTGTCACAGTAACTGCAAGAACCACAGAGTTGAATCCTGGAAAGATAGAATATGCACTAACCACTGGACGAACTAAACGACGGGATCCAGGAGGAGACAGTACGGAAAACAATCATTGGATGAGCAACAGGATGTAATCCAGGAGGTAGAATGTGCAGCCACCACTTGAAGATCAACATGTTGCGCTTGCAACAAGGATGTATAGCGAGTGATTTTTCTGTTAAGAGTTGACACCAGACACAGGAAATTGTACTACTTTTACCCCTACTGGTATAAGAAGCCTCCATGAATACGATACCCGATTTCTCTCTTGGTATAAGATGTTCCCATGAAGAAAATACCCAACTTCCTTACTAAAGACGTCTGAAAATTGGCAAAGATGCTAACGTAAATATGTGGTATTACGGAATAAATAAGAGCTACCTCCTTTTATCAGGTGAAACACGAAGGTAAACAAGTTCAGTTTTGTTTTTGTGTCGGTATGAGGTACGATCGAGTGAAACATTCGTTCCCTCACTGCTATTATAGGTCTCAACAGGTGTCAGGTTGTGGTCGTCTTCAGATATTCCCCAGGGTGAGTCCCTAATGTAGCTGCTGCCACCTGGCTCCGTCCTCTTTATTCAGACACTCCCAAGCAAAGTCGGGCTCAATTTGATACACTTCAGATCGTGTTTGTCAGTTTATTCAGAAGATAAGCTCACGGGCGTAGTATAAATCTTTGTGGCTCTGAAGAGCACCCGGAAATATATATGAAAGCTCTTTGTTAAATCATTATATGGGGATAATAAATTAAATGTTAAATTCTACTCAGTCAATGTTTTGTGAATTTTTTTTGTGTTGAAGAAACAACACAAGACTGCCGACATGAATACCGACAAGTTATAGACGACAAGGTCTACTTATCTTTAAATACTTTTATGATATTTTAAAGTTTTCACAAAAATATAATAGTTTGCGCTCTGTAGTGTCAGCACACCTCTGGCAAGACAGCGATGGAGTGAATGATGATGAAAGTATTTCTTCTTTTCCGACTCTCCCTGCATGGCTGGAACCGGCCGATGTACTAATATTTTTTTTAAAGTTACCTTGGTCCAGTATATTAATTTATTAAATAAAAAAAATTCAGAAGGTGCTTGTGCAACAGCGTGTGAAAGTCCTCAGTATTAGTACCGAAAGTGATGAATCGTGACAGTTAAACGGTTTTGTGACAGTTATGTGACACGCGGGATTTATAACTAGTGTTACGTGACATTGTGTCACGTGAAGTTGTAGCGGAGATAGCGTGATAATCAGTGGTACCGTAACGGACAGTGGGATAAGAATTACCGTGACAATTAGTTCCATGAAATACTGTGTCCCATTCTATGTTCCATAGTATTTCATATGTCAGATATGTAATATATTAACCAACGTGCACAACACTAACCACTGCCTACTGTAAGCAAAGAAAACTAGTCATCTAACGAAATCTTGTGTGTTGTGGCATTCTGACTTGTCAAGTGAGAGTTGAAGGGTCGGCTCGGTTAATTTGTTTCAATAGTTCCAGTCAGTCACCCAGGCTCTCTCAGTTACCCAGGCTCTCTCAGTCACCCAGGCTCTCTCAGTCACCCAGGCTCTCTCAGTCACCCAGGCTCTCTCAGTCACCCAGGCTCTCTCAGTCACCCAGGCTCTCTCAGTCACCCAGGCTCTCTCAGTCACCCAGGCTCTCTCAGTCACCCAGGCTCTCCAGTCACCCAGGCTCTCTCAGTCACCCAGGCTCTCTCAGTCACCCAGGCTCTCTCAGTCACCCAGGCTCTCCCAGTCACCCAGGCTCTCTCAGTCACCCAGGTTCTCTCAGGTAGTCGACGAATATGTCACTCTGACCTCTGCTTCTCTGTGATGTTTGTGCTCACTGTTTATCATTACTCAGGCCTATGTTAAAATCCTTGTCCTATTGTAAATATTGTACATAGAGATTTGATAAATATGCTATATATGTCGTGCCGAATAGGGAAAATTTGCGATTTTGGCTGAAATAGCAATGCTCTTCTTGCCGAACAAGGCAAGGGAAAATTTGCGTATGCAATGATTTCGCAAAAATAATTTTAAATTAATTATTAAAGATTAGCCGGTATTCTCCCGGCCCGGGCCTTGTCCAAGTGGTGGCCCGGCCTTGGCTCCCTCTTTAGGGAGTGTCTGAGACCTAAGTCTCCCATGGGAGGAGGCACAAGTACCTCCTCATCTTTGGGACTAACTGTCCCCAGGCCTATCCACAAGCTAGGCCTCTCTGGTCTGCCATCCCCGCCACAAGGGGGCTAATGGGAATGACAGTCTTATGAGCTAAAGGCTCGGGCTCGGGCACCTACCCTACCCTAGAAGGGTTAGGCATGGTGTCGATGCAAAAATAATTTTGAACCTAACGAAAAAAATATATTTCATTGTGTTTATTATTAAATTATTGTAAACTTATCTAAAATGTATTTAGATGGATTAGGCTGAATTAAACTGCGCTTGTTATAATAAGGTTAGGCAAATTTTCTAATTTTCTTTTGGTACAAAATTATTAATTTTTACATTAACATAAATGAAAAAAAATATATATCTTTAAACGTAGAAGATAAAATTCTAGAAAGGACTTAATTTTAAACGAATTCTTGCTAATTGACCAATTTTACCTATTCAGCAAGAAATATATGTATTAGATAGATAGATAGATAGATAGATAGATATATAGATAGATAGATAGATAGATGGATAGATAGATAGAGTTCACAATACTTTATCCACGACGCCAGACCCCAGATAAGTATGTGCGCCTAGCCGGAGCTAGACGATGTTAACCATACCCCGGAGCTCCAGTCTCGTTTTCAAAGTTATTCCATCAAATCCTGCCATATGCAGTGAACAACGAAAGAGATTTGAAATGCTTAACAATTCGCAAACGGGCGAGCCACTATCATCACCACCACCCTCTCCACCACTATCACCATCGCCACCACCCTCTCGAACACAGTCATCACCTACACCACTATCACCATCACCCACTAATCCATGTTGTCACTACCTCTCATATATCCATCAAGCTTAATGTAAAAACCCTGGCTGGCTGAACACTGCTGCCTACCTTAGTGGACTTTTTTTTAGCTAGCGAGCGAGCGAGCGAGAGAGAGAGAGAGAGAGAGAAGAGAGAGAGAGAGGGAGAGAGAGAGAGAGAGAGAGAGAGAGAGGAGAGAGAGAGAGAGAGAGAGAGAGAGAGAGAGAGAGAGAGAGAGAGAGAGAGAGAGAGAGAGAGAGAGAGAGAGAAACAAGAGAGATACATAGAGCTAGAGAGAAGAGAAAAATAAGAGAGAGAGAGAGATACATAGAGAGGGAGAGAGAGAAAGAGAATCTGTTTCCGAGAAACGCCTAAAATGGTTCAACCACTCAAACACTTCTCCATTCAGAACTGTTCACTTCCCATGCTTCAGGTTTGTCTCATAGACCAAGAAATTTGACTTTACTTAGCAATATTCTGTGTGGTACTTTATCAAAGGTTTTCTGGAAGTTTAAATGAAAATATATTAGCCAAGATCTCTTACTGTTAACTTTGAGTTAATTTTTTTTTACGGATGTTTAACTAAGTTGCTCATCACTGTGGTTTTTCAGTAGTTTCCCAAATTTGATGTCAAGGTAATGAGAGAGATGAGTGCATGTCAAGGTAATGAGAGAGATCATGTCAAGGTAATGAGAGAGATGAGTGCATGTCAAGGTAATGAGAGAGATGAGTGCATGTCAAGGTAATGAGAGAGATGAGTGCATGTCAAGGTAATGAGGGAGATGAGTGCATGTCAAGGTAATGAGAGAGATGAATGCATGTCAAGGTATTGAGAGAGATGAGTGCATGTCAGGGTATTGAGAGAGATGAGTGCATGTCAAGGTAATGAGAGAGATGAATGCATGTCAAGGTAATGAGAGAGATGAGTGCATGTCAAGGTAATGAGAGAGATGAATGCATGTCAAGGTAATGAGAGAGATCATGTCAAGGTA
The DNA here is from genome assembly GCF_026875155.1 of Cherax quadricarinatus. Lineage (NCBI taxonomy): Eukaryota > Metazoa > Arthropoda > Malacostraca > Decapoda > Parastacidae > Cherax > Cherax quadricarinatus. Next base: position 50,113,409 of record NC_069419.1, on the reverse strand, counting down.
ATGAGAGAGATGAGTGCATGTTAAGGTAATGAGAGAGATGAGTGCATGTCAAGGTAATGAGAGAGATGAGTGCATGTCAAGGTAATGAGGGAGATGAGTGCATGTCAAGGTAATGAGAGAGATGAATGCATGTCAAGGTATTGAGAGAGATGAGTGCATGTCAGGGTATTGAGAGAGATGAGTGCATGTCAAGGTAATGAGAGAGATGAATGCATGTCAAGGTATTGAGAGAGATGAATGCATGACAGGGTATTGAGAGAGATGAGTGCATGTCAGGGTATTGAGAGAGATGAGTGCATGTCAAGGTATTGAGAGAGATGAGTGCATGTCAGGGTAATGAGAGAGATGAGTGCATGTCTCAGTTGCTATATTTCTGGCAGCTTGACACCTTGCTTGGTACAGATTAACATAACTGCTAGTACGAACGCAGTTTCACGTATAGACTTTTTATGACATCTGGTTAGCATCTCCACTGACCTGTTGACTAGTGTGCAACTTCTCCAGGTATTTTCAGCTTTCCAGAAATGACAATAACAGTAATATTTAATACCAGCTTCAATTCCCGTTCAGAAATTTTGTAGTCTAAAAATGTTAGTGTTACTATCGACTTTGAAGCTGAGTTGGAGGATACGTTGAGAAGAAATCTTTTTCCTTCCTGCAGTAAATCTTTTTACCGTCGCGGTCGACTTGAAGATCCTATACAGCACTTAATTATTTCCTTACGCCTCAATTTTAAAATGGTCTTTGGTTCATTTCATTAATAAGAACATAAGAATGGAGGAACACTGCAGAAGGCCTCCTGGCGTACTTAGTTAGCATGACACTTAGGACTAGCTGTTAAAATTCCTTAAAAACATTACGTTTGCGCACTCTCAGCTATGTTAGCAGTTGAGTTATCTAGGCTGGTTTGGTGTCCTCACTGTCTCTAATATATTCTTATATGGAAGATTATCTCTCAACATTCATTTTTTTCCTAATGTTATCTACATTTCTTCCACATTAATAACAAAAAAAGGCACAATACCGTGACTGGAACGATACACAAATAACCCGCACATAAAAGAGAGGAGCTTACGACGACGTTTCGGTCCGACTTGGACCATTTACAAAGTCACACTTTGTGACTTTGTAAATGGTCCAAGTCGGACCGAAACGTCGTCGTAAGCTTCTCTCTTTTATGTGCGGGTTATTTGTGTTTCTTCCACATTATTCGCTGTTAAAATTTCAATTGTCAAAACTATTACTGAGTTGAACTGGGATGATATTCTCAACCACACTATTTATTCTGTTTATTTCTTGATCGTCTGATACGATTAACGTTAATTTGCTGAAGTCTGTGATTATTACTGCATCATTAATTATGTATTCACGTGGAAGTTCTCAGCACATAATGGCTCATCCAACACCTGAAGAATGGATAGGGGGGAGGAGGGGAGGGGAGAGAGGGGAAGGAAGATGAGGGGAGGGAGTAACCTAGTTTGATCTGAGGAATATGAATGTTGCTAGAAATCCTTCACCGTCTCACAGTTTAAGTGGACGTTTAATTATGCCTAACTATACATTCTTGTGTCAAACTATAAAACATAATTAGCCATAGTTTCATACATCCTATTTTACTTATCACTCGCATATAAAATTTAATATAAAAGGGGCCATCGGCTTCCTTCCTGAAAGTTGGGATCTATAGTTAAAAATATAGGTAATTATTTAAAATATTTTTCCGCGTATTGCTCTGCTCATTAATGTTTAGGTGTTCGGCAATTATTTCATCTCTTGTAGAATCATGTTGCTGACATTAAGTGTTAATTGAGACTCACATCCGGTAATAAATGTTAAAGTTCTTTGGCAAGTTCGTCAAGGTAACGGAGGTAAATTCGCTGACCACGTTTGAAAATTCTGAGGTGGCGTTCCTGGCCCAGCTCCACTCCGTTTCTCAATCATCCATCAATCTCCTGTGCTGGTTCCTCCATCCCCTGGCCCCACCTGTTCAACCTCTCGCTTGCCTCACTCTCTCTTTCCTTCCTTCACACTCTCCCTGTCCTTGCCTTACTCTCTCCCTCTCCCTAACCTCACTATCTCCCTGCCTCACTCTCTCCCTCTCATTGCCTCACTCTCTCCTTCTCCCTTACCTCACTTTCTCTCCCTATCCTAGCCTTACTCTCTCCCTATCCTTACCCCACTCTCTCTCTCACTACCGACGAAAACATGTTAATTGTCTCACTATACTGAGCTAAGAACCATCTACCTGCAATAGACTGTTAACAATGGTAAAATTATCACTAACCTCTATGTAATATATAATTTTCTTCCTTTAAATAGTGGGTAGTTTCCTTGATGCCTGTGATTGCAACTTGAACCAAGGAAATGGTTCAATAACCTCCATGGTTCTAACGCTTGCATAATTTAAGATCGTGTTCAGCCTATTTTTTAAGTACTCATGCTAGTTGTGATCGTTATTTCCACTCATCCACAGCTATATCCATACCAGGACATTCTTGTATCCTTTTAAATCTGAATTTGTCCAGATTTAATTATTAAACAATTGTTTCGAGTTTATATTGGATAGTTACTTACTGTACCTTATTTATATTTCCTTTGTTTATTCCTTTCTTTCATTTCTATACTTCTATTTTATATTCCCTTATTCGACGTTTTTCAAGAAAGTGTAGGTTCTGCGTTCTAACTTGGTTTTTGTATATAAGATTCCTAATACTGTGGATTAATTTTACCACTCTCTGTATGTTCTTCAAAGCAGTTACCTTCACTCTATAATACAGAGACCAAAACCTTAGTACAATAAGTGAAGCCTTGCTAGTGATGTGTACAACTAGTTTCACTTTTAATTCTTCCTATAACTCCAGTCTATTAGATGAGCGCTTAGGCACTACAGTCTTGGCTTCATATTTCTGCTTAATATACCTCCAAAGTCCGTTTCACATGATGTATGATCAAATTCTATTATATTTAGTTTATAAATAAGAGGAGATATTATTATTTCCAAGGATTACAACTTCGCATTTTTCCAAACTGAACTTTATCTGCCATTCTTGTCACCACCACAACTGTCTCAATTTGACTCACGAAATCGTAATGACACGATTCTGGACTTTTGAGACTCTGATCGCAGGTTCTAACCCCGCCCGTGGTATGGTTTGTCTCAATTTATTCTGAGAGTCAGTGACATCACTTTCTGAATTTATTTGTCGGCCTATTTTTGTGTCATCAGCGAGTTTACTCATGTCATTTTTGATTCCTTCAAGGGCATTAACAAGGGGAGCAAAATTGATCCTTGTGGAACGCCACTTGTTGCAAGTCCCAGTTCTGAATTCATTCTGTTTATGTAAACTGTGCTTCTATTACTAGTGTTTCCGGTGTCTACTCGTTTCTTTGCTTTCCTCTCCAATTCAGTACTATGGTGGAAGTGGCCGCTTCCTTTTTGACAGAAAAAGAGAGCACAGAAGATATGCTCGTCTTGGCGACACTAACAAGTGCTCTGGCTGTCATGTCACAGATTACAGCTATCCTCTTAACTCGTGCTTTTATAGAACCACCTACCTTCCTAGCCTTAGAAAGACCCCGTCTTGTTGAAGCAGCTCTTATACACAACTTTCCTAATATAAATCTTGCTTCTGGCTGTTTCTGCAAAAGCCTGCCTCTCCCATTATCCGTGACTTGACCTAACCTTTGCCGCCGCTTCTCCTTCCACTTCATAAGTCTTCTGCATTATCTTTTCTTTCTTTATCTTTCCTGTCATCTTCCATGGGTCTTTTTTCCATGTTTTTTTTCCTTATGGAACTTTTGCCCTGTAGATGTTTTGTTCCTTTAGTGCTCCTATATTCTTTACCTGTATTACACTACCACTACTGTTAATGATTTCACCGCAACTACTCTCCCCCTCTATTACTTTTTGCACTTTTATCATTACAACTTTTTCCACCACTGCTGGACTACTATTACTACTACTACTACGACTATTCTTTCTACTCTCCTGCTCCTCCTCTTCCTTCTCCCCTTTCTGTCTTCTGGCCTTCCCCGCCTTTTTCTCGCTCAGTTGAGATTTGACAATGGTCCAGTACAGACAGAAACTTAATCCTAATGTCCTTTCCTAAGTACGGTTGTTTTGGTGATTAACTTATGCTTATCAAGATGACTTCTAATTATATCCGTTATCGTTTATTCTGAAGACATGATGTTTGAGTGGTAGAACGATAGTGAAGACTTCTCTCTCATTTTGTAGATGGAAATTACAATGATTATCTCCAGATACAGGTATTATAGTCATCGCAGTGATATATTGAGATGACGTAAATATCGGCGAAGTTCCATGTTGCGTTCTTCAAGAAAATAAGAAGTACTGAAAATAGCTTCTTAGGGCTCAGAGACTTGCTTTGCTATAATTGGTCTTCTATGGTAACTGTCTCAAGAAATGAAAATAAGACGTAATTTGTTTTTCTCAGAATTTCTAAAATTATCAGATACTGGGATTTTATTTGCGTCTTACGTGAAGACCGACAGGAAACAATTGCTAGAAAAACGTAACACGTTACTTTCTCATCAGCAGTAAGATGCCCAAAGTTACGCTTTAAGTATACCCAGCGTTTGGTAGAATACAGCGTAAGTGGACAAATCCATAAAAAAACGCATTATGTTGCAGGTGGACCTTTGTTATTACTGCCCCATTTTGTCCAGGGCTGGACTTGAATGTGTATGCTATTTAATGTTATCCGTCCACTCCCTACCCCGTCATGTCCGTTCAGAGAAAACATTACCAAAACAATAGCGGTTTACTCGCTAAATAGAGTCTTTATTTACTGACCCAATTTTTGTCCATAATCACATTGAGTTGTTGGGAATTAAAGGATGTGAATATTTTCGACTCCACTGGTATCAAGACATTTATGTACGGTTATGACATTTATTAAAAAACACAAATTATTTGCATGAGGCTTTTTAGTTGGTATAAACCTTGGTAATAAATACCGACAAGTTGGTTTAGAAAGACACGTAAGCAAACACTATAACATATTTATTAGAAAACGTTTCGGTCCTGGGACCTTGATCACTTCTAACCGTTAGAAGTGATCAAGGTCCCAGGACCGAAACGTTTTCTAATAAATATGTTATAATGTTTGCTTACGTGTCTTTCTAAACCAGGCTTTTTAGTCACCCGTGGCGACACGTGTCTTATAATAAATGTTCTGGACTGTACCTTGGTGTTAACTACAACCTATCGGTATCAACACACCATTTGATACATTTGAGATAATTTTTAAGTAATTTCACTACAGTGAATAAACATTCTTTGATAAGCCTGAACAGTATTTTAGTTGTCTTAAGTGACTGATAGTTCTCCACTGATAATCTTCTGTCAAATTATCCAATTTTATTTTTACCAAGTGATCTCAAGTCCACTGGAATCTGCCGAGCGAATATCTAAGACCTTTATATTATTATTTTTATTGAGAACGTTACTGCCATCTGATTCTCTCACGAATTACTGTACAAAACAGTTCTGGAAAACCTCTGGGAGTCGCTGGACTAGATTCCCAGTGAAAGTCTACAGTCAATTTGGCTTAAATTAAAACCTCCTAAGCTTACTACATCTTGTTATGAAGCTTAATTAAGGGGCAGCACACAGTCCCTCTGGCACACCAAGCGCTTAAGGATTTTGTTCCAAAGAAATCTCTCTTAGTTTATTTTGGAGACCAGGCATTATAAAAACTACTGGAAGCTTGGTCTTCAAGTGAAATTTTGTCCTAATAAATTTCCATTCTGCTATAGTGTTTTGTTTTTTACCAGTTTGACGGGTTTATACCCTCATGCTCCCAAATACACCCATGTGAGAATAAACATTAGACATTGTTAATCAATAAAAAGTTATGCATCAAAGAATGAGTATAAATACAATTTTATTTAATTACTCACACTGTTAAAAGCGATTACATATGAAAAACTAAAGAGAAAAAAATAATAATCAAAGACAGAAAGAATCCAGGAAGCCCCGCAGTGATAATGTGTGGAATAATAAGAAATGATTTGGATAACTTTATCAGATGGAACTGTCGGAGTGAGCGTATTGTGAGGCGTCGAGGAGGCGACCAGCTGACGTTCTTGTAGAGAAGGACCTGCTTAATAATCTCGTACCAATGCTTTCGAAACGGAGAGGAGGTACTTACGGAGCACTTTGGCCGCATAGGAAACTCAAGAAATTAGAGAAAGTGCAAAGGTTTGCAACAAGACTAGTCCCAGAGCTACGGGGATTGTCCTATGAAGAAAGGTTGAGGGAAATCGGCCTGACGACACTGGAGGACAGGAGGGTCAGGGGAGACATGATAACGACATATAAAATACTGCGCGAAATAGACGAGGTGGACAAAGACGGGATGTTCCAGAGATGGGACACAGACACAAGAGGTCACAATTGGAAGTTGAAGACTCAGATGAATTAAAGGGATGTTAGGAAGTATTTCTTCAGTCATAGAGTAGTCAGGCCATGGAATAGCCTAGAAAGTGACGTAATGGAGGCAGGAACCATACATAGTTTTAAGGCGAGGTATGATAGAGCTCATGGGGCAGGGAGAGAGAGGACCTAGTAGCAATCAGCGAAGAGGCGGGGCCAGGAGCTGTGACTCGACCCCTGCAACCACAAATAGGTGAGTATAAATAGGTGAGTACACACAACACACACACACACACACACACACACACACACACACACACACACACACACACACACAAATACAATAAAAGCAAGGGCAGAAATAATAAACAATAAAAGCAAGGACCAGACACTCAACACACTCTCACGCCAAATTAAAACAGTATCCTTCACGTGGCTGTTATGGACCATTCCCTCAGCTGAATTTCAAGTGTCGGCTGCCGGGAGAAAAACTGTACCTCCATATACAAAAACACCCTCACACCTGATGGCTAGTCAAGCTCATGGGCTGAGACAAAAATATAAACTTAAGAACACGCTACATTCTGAACTTAAGGTTACATTCTTAACAAGATTACATTCTTAACAAGGAACAAAAGCTGCAGAAGGCCAGATTAAGTGAGTGACAGCTACGCAGAAAATTTACGTTAAGTGACGTCTATGGTGTAGCCTATCTTCAGAGAATGAGATCAAACAATACAGTGAAACTAACGTCGCAGGATGTACTGGACAAGTCTTTTTACTAAAATTAAAAGTTATTATAATCATAACCATAAATTTTAAAGGGATGGACCGGTAGGCCAGTGGAAGGTCTCGGTCAGATACCCAACAGTTGTAGCTTCGGATCATCATATGGGTGAGACCCGTGTATCTATATACCTATAAGGTTACTTACCTAGACTTTGTGGGTGACTTTCAGGTCTCCTAGCATCACAAGTACAGAATTAATAAAGTGAGAGGAGGAAAGAGAATTTCCAAGGAGACAGGTTAGGAACACACTGAACGTGTCCGCCACCGACAAAGAGATGGCGCTGTCAAGTGGGTTACATAAGAACATAAGAACATAAGAAAGAAGGAACACTGCAACAGGCCTACTGACCCATGCGGAGCAGGTCCATGTCCCCCCCCGGATTAGATCAATGACCCAACCAGTCTGGTCACCTCCACTCAAGGATGGAGCACTGCACCAGACCCAGCAGCACAAGCTAGTCAGGTCCAACTCACACCCACCCACACCCACTCACGTATTTATCTAACCCATTTTTAAAACTACACAACGTTTAAGCCTGAATAACTGTGCTCGGGAGTTTGTTCCACTCATCCACGACTCTATTACCAAACCAGTGCTTTCCTATATCCTTCCTGAATCTGAATTTTTCCAACTTGAAACCAGTGTTGCGAGTCCTGTCTTGGCTGGAAATTTTCAGCACGCTATTTACATCCCCTTTATTTATTCCTGTTTTCCATTTATACACCTCGATCATATCCCCCCTAATTCTACGCCTTTCGAGAGAGTGCAGATTCAGGGCCCTCAGTCTATCCTCATAGGGAAGATTTCTGATACATGGGATCATCTTTGTCATCCTCCTCTGTACGTATTCCAGAGCATTTATATCCATTCTGTAACACGGTGACCAGAACTGAGCAGCATAGTCTAAATGAGGCCTAACCAAGGATATATAGAGTTGAAGAACAACCTGAGGACTTCTATTATTTATACTTCTAGATATGAAGCCAAGAATTCTGTTAGCTTTATTGCGAACACTAATGCACTGTTGTCTTGGTTTTAGATTACTGCTAACCGGAACTCCTAAATCCTTTTCGCAATCAGTAGTATTAAGATCTACATTATTTAGTTTATATGTGGCATGGTTATTTAACGGTCCAACATTTAGAACTTTGCATTTATCAGTATTAAACTGCATCTGCCACTTCTCCGACCATTGCATCAGTCTATTCAAATCATTCTGGAGTGCCCTAGTGTCCTCATTAGAATGAATTGGACGGCCTATTTTGGTGTCATCAGCAAATTTACTTATGTCGCTATTTATTCCCTCATCTATGTCGTTTATGTAAATTGTGAACAACAACGGGCCCTACACTGGCCCCTGAGGAACACTGCTTGTGACGTGCCCCCATTCTGATTTCTCCCCATTTATGCAGACTCTCTGCTGTCTGTTTGTCAGCCATGCCTCTACCCAGGAAAAATTTCCTCCTCCTATTCTGTGTGCCTTAAGTTTCCTCAATAGCCTCTGGTGTGGAACTCTATCGAAAGCCTTACTGAAGTCCATATACACAATATCATATTCATTACCATGATCTACCTCCTCAAACACTATAGTGAAAAAAATTAGTAAATTCGTAAGACAGGAACGCCCCTTTGTAAAACCATGTTGAGATTCATTAATTAATCTGTGCCTGTCAAGATGGCTACAAATTGCTTCGGCAATTAAGAGAAACAAGACTGGAAAGAGTCTCACCAGCAAACTACTACACCTCCAGCAGTCATACTTGAAGTTTAACTGTTAACGATGGCTTTACACTAACATCCTCTACAAGAACACTAGTATATCGATGAGTTTATAATGGCTTTTCTTCTCTAATTCTTAGAGCAAAACGTTGCTCCAGTAAAGACATTTTTCCTACACTTGTCTTTATTGTTCTAAGTAATATGCTCGTCAGCCAACCACAGTCCCTCTGCTCGGGATCTTTCCTTACTCGTGGGATTTGTTTTTATTTGTTCATCTATATATAATTCTAGCTCTGGTAGCCAGGAATCTCCATTACCACCACTAGTCGTAATAGTCCCAACACTGTGATCGCAGCAAGAAATGGAATGGTAGAAATTAGAGCCTGTTTTCTCGGGCTAGCCAAAGGCACACTACCTCGGGACCACGAACGTTCACGAAAAATTTCGAATAAGTATATGTACGAACACAAGAGAATAAGACCCCTCAACCCTCCCCCCCCGTCCCCCCCCCCAAAAAAAAAATACTCGGACTCACACTTAACATTATTATTTTGTTTATAAGTGAATGGGAAAGCCGGGAAAAATGATAATTATGCGAGATTTGAGTTTGTATTGACATATGGCATTGCATGAAAGCAATAGTGTTGTGAGACACGAGCTGGCACTGGGATCAATGACTCTTCCAAGAGGCGACTCAATGCTTGTTGAAGAGCAATTGATCCGAAGAATGGAGCTCCATTCCGTTTCATAGATCAAACATAAATCACTCCCATTACCATGGCTCTGTATGACTCTAATTATGATAATAACGTAATGTCCTCAGGATCTTCACTAAATCGGATTTTTTTTGCACCAGTCAGGAGTCTCTCACTCCCGTATGTGTCAACAACATACTCTCATTCGACAAGTGTTGCAGATCCACATTTTATTTGAACAATGTTTCACTATGTCAACACTTCACCAACTCAGTGTGATTTGATAACTTACAGAACGAAATGTTGTCCCAGTTAAAGAGCTTGCGTTGCAACGTGTATTTTTATTGAGCTCTCTTGGTAGTACACAACTCGGATACTGACAGAAATTAGTTTGAAATATTTTGAACTTCCTCCGTCCCCTGGTACTTTGTGTGTCTGGGAATCAGGCAAAATGCTGTAATTTCTGCTACAAAGAAAAGTCTACAACAAAACTATCGAATATAGCATGAAACGAGTTAATAAGACAAATTCTTCCAGATAACCTCAGTGACTCAGCAGGAATACAGGACTCTAACTATGCCAGTGCCATCAATGAATGGGAGACTCTTGCTGCTCCAGCACCAAACCCTTGTGCAGCACTGGTTCACAAACAGTCAAGCTAGGATGGCCCGATCGCTGGTAAGGTGCTTGCCAGATGCTCAGGGTTGTAACATCAGAAAGGAAGACTGCCCGTCTCCAGGCTGTGAGCCCACCTCACTCCGGGGACTTCCTCCAAACAGTTCCCATATCGGCAATGGGAACGCGACTCGACCCTAAGACCCTCCATATTGCAGTGGCTCTGCGCCTTGCTGCCCCAGTTCACTCGGAATATATGTGGCATCCTAGACACATAAAGACATAAAGAGAACTCTTGCTACAGCTGGATGCCCAGCCGAGAGGGAGCCCCGATCACTGGCAGCCAACAACACCCACAACCTAGCAAATCGCCCCGACGGGATCACCATCTATCCTTGGAAGAATGGCAAGCTCTTAGCATGGGACTATACCTGTTGTCCACACTGGCTGACACCTATATCCATCACAGTGTTGGGCGACAGGGAGGAGCTGCTGACCACAGGGAGGAGTACAAGATCAGCAAGTGCAGGTACATAAGCCAACAGTATCAATTTGTCCCAGTGGGATCAGAGACCTTGGGATCATGGGGAAAAAATGCCACACGTTTCCTTAAAGAATTGGGTTCGAGACTCATCGACACCAACAGGGACCCAAAGGCAGCCACTTTCATGTTCCAGCACTTCAGCGTGGCCATCCAGAGGGGAAATGCTTGCTGCATACTTGGCTCGCGCCCGGCTTCGGAGGAGCTGGAGGAAATTCATAATCTTTAGTACACTGAACCTTTGTATTCATGTTTGTGTTTTCTGTAAATGTATTCTGTCTATTAATAAATTTTCCCATAGAATATAATTATATATAAATATATATATATATATATATATATATATATATATATATATATATATATATATATATATATATATATATATATATATATATATATATATATATATATGTATATATATATATATATATATATATATATATATATATATATATATATATATATATATTATATATATATATTATATGAAGTACTTCTTCAAATCTTCTTTCTGCTTAAATAATTTAGTGGAATTTACATAAAATTCATTTTCTATTTCTTTGCCTATTGTCCCTTGGGCGAAGTGTTTAGGTGAGCATCCAGCGGACTCGTCTGCCTCAAAGAGAAGTCTGGCAAGTAATTATCTCTGTAGTCTTCCTGCCCTCCTGTGCTAGTTACAATGTAAGCCGGAGGTGCACACTTTGTGCCTTTCCCTCCACTTCATTCCGCCAGTGTGTGTGTGTGTGTGTGTGTGTGTGTGTGTGTGTGTGTGTGTGCAATACTCTACGAGATGTGTTTGTAGGGAATCGAGATTCAGTTTCTGGCCACAATTAGATTACATTGATAAGTACAACGTTTCGACAATTGGATGGCGAAACGTTTCCAGAATAGAGATACCTTTTTTTGGCACAAGTGTCTAATTCATCATCATGTAGGTTCTCTGAACCATTTATCAACACTTCATTGTTATCTCATCATGAGGATCGAGTCACAAATTCTTCAGTGTTAACGTCTCTATTATAGTTTATTATTTTCTATTGTTATTTTTTTAACTTTGAGCTTTTTCTCTAACAAACTGATGTATCGTCTTTGCCTCCTTCGTCACCACCGTCTTGGTCCTCTGCCTCTGTCTTCCTTATGGAGCCCTCATTAAAACTCTACATGTCGTGGTTATGTCTCTTCTAGTCCTCCTCTCTGCTAAAGTCGTCGCGTTCATCGCCTTCAGCCTTTCCTCACAGGGCTTCTCACTCCTGTTATTAGTATGGTTGCAATCCTGTGGACCTTTTTTAATCTACTTAAACAGGTGAAGGTTGCATACCCTGTACTCAGTAACTGGCCTAACATCTGTCGTACTTAAAATTCTGCAGGATTCTTTGTTCGCTTTTCTGACATTATGAGGAGTATGTGTAATTCTATCGGTCTACTTGATATTATATTTACCCCTAGACCCTCATTTTCATTGATATTCGTTGTTTCTCTCCCCTCATTCTGAATTCTTGTTTGTTAACCTTCGCCTTCTGTAAAGGTATTTGTTTAGACCGAGCTCTGGAAGTCATTTATTTGACATATGTAGCCTGAGGTCTATATGGACTTTTTCTCTGTCTTTTCATGTTTCTGTTCTTTTTAGTGTTTCACCAGAAAACAGTGAGTCGCAAGACTCAAAAATTGCTAATAGTTTAGGTCCATATATTGATCCTTGCAGGACCCCACTCGTTGCTTTCTCCTATTCTCATGTATCATCCCTTCTGTGAATCGGTGATCCACTAGAGCACTCGGTCTTTTATCCCTGTACCTGAGTGTTTATTTACGTGTGTACTCACCTAGTTGAGGTTACAGGGGTCGAGTCCTAGCTCCTGGTCCAGCCTCTTCACACACACTGTGTGCGTGTGTGTGTGTGAGTGAGTGTGCGTGTGTGTGTGTGTGTGTGTGTGTGTGTGTGTGTGTGTGTGTGTGTGTGCGTGTGTGTGTGTGTGTATGTGTGTGTGCACAAAGCTAGAACATCCAGTAGGATGAACATGTTGCCTTTAACAGTGTCAACATGAATGCGGGAACGCTTTTCATTTCCCCACTATATTGTGGACGTTGTTGTGTATTTATGTATTTTAGTCCCACCTCTCCTTCACCCCTCCTCCCCACACACTCGTACAGATACAACACACACACACACACACCCTGTACACCGTGTACACTGTGTACGTTAGGCAAATATTGGAGTATGCACCACGAGTTCCGAACCCACACGTGTTCAGCATGTAAGGAAACTAGAGAAAGTGCAAAGGTTTGCAACAAGACTAGTCCCGGAGCTAATGGGTATGTCTTACGAGGAGAGATTAAGGGAAATCGACCTGACGACACTGGAGGACAGAAGAGATAAGTTTGATATGATAACGACATATAAAATGCTGAGAGGAATCGACAAGGTGGACAGAGACAGGATGTTCCATAAATGGGACACAGCAACAAGGGGTCTCAGTTGGAAGTTGAAGACTTAAGTGAATCACAAGGATGTTAGGAAGTATTTTTTCAGTCACAGAGTTGTCAGGAAGTGGAATAGTCTGGGAAGTGATGTAGCAGAGGCAGGATCCATACATAGCTTTAAGAAGAGGTATGATAAAGCTCATGGAGCAGGAAGAGTGACCTATTAGCGACCAGTGAAGAGGTGGGGCCAGGAGTTGCAACCACAACTAGGTGAGCACACACACACACTGGGAGGAGAGTGTAAATAAGGTAATACGAAGGTAGAAGAGACAAATGCAGTCTGAGAGAAGAGAAACTACATCCATTGTCAAGTATGAAGCTTTTGTGAATAAACAAAACTTATCGTCAGAATCACAAAACAACCGAATAACTTCAACGTTATTTGAAGAAAACTAGCAACAGTATTTACTGTTCTCGAGAACCTTAACGAGGAATTCCTTACTACTTTGTGCATGCTACTCGGCAGAACTAACCTCGAGTCCGAGAAACCTCATCATCAAGGGCAAACAGTATTGTTGTATTTATGATGAGACACTAAAATCGCAAGGATTATATAATGTTTGGGGAATGAGAGGTAATCAGGAGTGATCCAAAGAAGGAAAGAGTAGCCTCACTTGTCTTAATCAAGAGTCTTTTACTAGGATGAAGACACCTTTGTTATTCCTTTAATAACAAAAAAAAAGCACAATACCGTGACTGGAACGATACACAAATAACCCGGGTTATTTGTGTATCGTTATTCCTTTCTTAAGGAAGACAGGTAAGAGAACTGGACAAGTTGTTTAAACACTTTGTTTACTAATTCAACTGACTCGAGGATCTCAACAAGAATCGAATATAAAGAACCAGCGGAGACGTGATCATCATATAACATACACTCAGGCTGCAACCTGTTCTATTTTTGTCTAATTGCCCTTCGTTTATTTCTGCTCGCACGTAATATTCCGGAAAATCCAGTTGTTATTCTCGATTACAGTAGGTAATTTTGTTTGTGTTGATGGCCTGAAATGTTTAGTTTGAATTATTAATCTAACTAATGAAAAATATATATCGCTGTTAATTATGTTAATCTTTTTAAAGGTTTGACCTATTTACACTTTACTATTTTACTGGAAACACTTGGACAATTTTTCCTGAATGTGTTGACCAGTAGGTCTCATGCAGTGTAATCTGAGGTATTGCGTCACTCTGTGAGGTGTTGCCTTACTGGGTGACTTGTCACCTTCCCTGAGTGAAGTACCACCTTGCTTGGTAATATATAAAATATGTTTTTCTTACTCCTTTTTCCTGTTCCTCTGAAGATGTGTGTGTAAGCACACGAAAGCGATCAGATTTTCCTGTTAATATTTTACACTGTGGTATTTTATTTATCTGCAATCATCAGTTTTATCGTGATTTCCTCCGAAAACAATTAGGGATTTTCATTCTTAGAGTAAAGAATAAACATGTATTTCGTAAAGGAATAGAGAGGATTCTAAAGAATTTTTTTTTTCGCGAATATATTATTCATAACATTCCAACGTGGATTCAAGGAGGAAAAAATAACGCCACACAAGATAACAGGGATTTACTATAGTATTATAAGTGCTATACAATATAGAAAGAATAGATGGACTATCCATTCCTGAAGAAAAACATTGTTATTGCTAATATATGACTAATTTTCAGACTAGCTAGCAGGTTGAGGTATCAGCAGCATACTTCCCCTGGATACAGATATACCTAAGAGACCATAAAGCAAAGTCATAATGAGAGGTAAGATGCCAGACTGATGAGAAATAGAAAGCTGAGTCTCCAAAGTCAACTCTTTTAAACTCTCACTGTGATACCTGTGAACGACCATGTTTATGGATTACGTGAAATAAGTAAAAGAATAAAAACGGTGAATAGTTGCTGAAGCTTAGAGAACATGTATACCCTGCAAAAATTATTCATTGACTGCTTTTGACTTGAAAAAGAATGGGAAGTGAGAGTTGGCATGTGTAAATATACCTTCTACGTGGAAAGTAGCTGTTGGTGGCGGAGAAAATGAGACTCAGAAGTGAAACCAACTTTGACCATCATGAAAGAACCTCACATAACAGCCTATCCTCATTTATCTACTTATTTTCAATTGTCCGTAAATTACGGATCCTTCGTTTATTTTGTGTTAGGTTAGGAGGGTTTGGGTTACACAATCATGTCAATTATATATTTAACTACACTTAAAGGTAACAGACACAGAAAGTCTCTAAATAAGGGACCCGAGAATAACCTGGAAACGTTCAAAATCTGTATGATTATCACATCGTTGTGCGAGAATGCTCGCCGTATTAAAGGTCTCACGTCATATGCAGATATGAGAACATTTATCCAGGGTCTCAAGGGTTCCTTTAATATAATATACACCAGGTACATGATACCACCACTCGAGCATCACTGCTGCTTGGAATCCACATTCCCTTCATCAAACATGGAAAAACTTACGGTGGTACTAAGATTTTTCAGCAACCTGGCTCCTGGGATACGTTGCCTGAGATACAGAAACAAACTATAAATAAATAAATATATATATATGTTATGTATGTTAATGTAGACATTAATAATTTTGTAGCAAAAGAACCTTAGAACACTTACCTAACCTTATTAAAACAAGCTCAATTTAATTTAGCCTAATCCAAATAAATATATTTTAGATAAGTTTTAAATAGTTTAAAAATAAACAAACATAATGAAATATATTTTTCTCGCTAAGTTCAGAATGATTTATGCGAAATTATTTTATACACAAATTTTCGCTTGCCTTGTAGGGCATGAAGAGCGTTGGTACTTAAACCAAAATCGCAAGTTTTACTTATTCGGCACATTATATATATATAATACATTTATAATATAAATATATATATAATATAAATATATATATATAATATATATATATATATATATATATATATAATATATATATATATATATATATATATATATATATATATATATATATATAATATATATATATATTAAAAAATAGGTTGGTAGACAGCAACCACCCAGGGAGGTACTACCGTCCTGCCAAGTTAGTGTAAAACGAAATTCTGTGATTGTTTTACATGATGGTAGGATTACAGGCATGTCTTGCTACTTCTACTTACACTTAGGTCACACTACACATACATGTACACATTTATTTATACACACTCATTTGAGTTTTCTTTGATTTTATCTTAATAGTTCTTGGTCTTATTACTTTTCCTTTTATATCCATGGGGAAGTGGAATAAGAATCTTTCCTCCGTAAGCCATGCGTTTTGTAAAAGTCAACTAAAATGCCGGGAACATTGGGCTAGTAACCCCTTTTCCTGTAAAGATTACTAAAAAGAATAAGAAGAAGAAAACTGTCAAAGTGGGAAGACTGAATGTGCGTGGATGTTGTGCAAATGATAAGAAAGAGATGATTGTGGATGTTATGAATGAGAAGAAGCTGGATGTCCTGGCTTTAAGTGAAACAAAGCTGAAGGGGGTGGGAGAGTTTCAATGGAGAGGAATAAATGGGATTAAGTCAAGGGTTTCAAATAGAGTTAGAGCTAAAGAAGGAGTAGCAATAATGTAGAAGGATAAGCTATGGCAGGAAAAGAGGGACTATAAATGTATTAATTCAAGGATTATGTGGAGTAAAATAAAGATTGGATTTTGAAAAGTGGGTTATAATAAGCATGTATGCACCTGGAGAAGAGAGAAGTGTAGAGGAGAGAGAGAGACTTTGGGAAATGTTGAGTGAATGCATGGGGAGTTTTGAATCAAGTGTGAGAGTAATGGTGGTTGGGGATTTCAATGCTAAAGTGGGTAAAAATGTTATGGAGGGAGTAGTAGGTAAATTTGGGTGCCAGGGGTAAATGTAAATGGGAGCCTTTAATTGAGCTAAAGTGTAGAAAGAGATTTGGTAATAAGTAATACATATTTATGAAAAAGAGGATAAATAAATATACAAGGTATGATGTAGCACGTAATGAAAGTAGTTTATTAGATTATGTATTGGTGGATAAAAGGTTGATGGGTAGGCTCCAGGATGTACATGTTTTATAGAGGGGCAACTGATATATCGGATCATTATTTAGTTGTAGCTACAGTTAGAGTAAGAGGTAGATGGGAAAAGAGGAAGGTGGCAACAACAAGTAAGAGGGAGGTGAAAGTGTATAAACTAAGGGAGGAGGAAGTTCGGGTGAAATATAAGCGACTATTGCAGAAAGGTGGGCTAGTGCAAAGATGAGTAGTGGGGGGGGGGTTTAAGAGGGTTGGAATAGTTTTAAAAATGCAGTATTAGAATGTGGGGCAGAAGTTTGTGGTTATAGGAGGGTGGGGGCAGGAGGAAAGAGGAGTGATTGGTGGAATGATGAAGTAAAAGGGGTGATAAAAGAGAAAAAGGTAGCTTATGAGAGGTTTTTACAAAGCAGAAGTGTTATAAGAAGAGCAGAGTATATGGAGAGTAAAAGAAAGGTAAAGAGAGTGGTGAGAGAGTGCAAAAGGAGAGCAGATGATAGAGTGGGAGAGGCACTGTCAAGAAATTTTAATGAAAATAAGAAAAAATTTTGGAGTGAGTTAAACAAGTTAAGAAAGCCTAGGGAAAGTATGGATTTGTCAGTTAAAAACAGAGTAGGGGAGTTAGTAGATGGGGAGATAGAGGTATTAGGTAGATGGCGAGAATATTTTGAGGAACTTTTAAATGTTAAGGAAGAAACAGAGGCAGTAATTTCATGCACTGGTCAGGGAGGTATACCATCTTTTAGGAGTGAAGAAGAGCAGAATGTAAGTGTGGGGGAGGTACGTGAGGCATTACGTAAAATGAAAGGGGGTAAAGCAGCTGGAACTGATGGGATCATGACAGAAATGTTAAAAGCAGGGGGTATATAGTGTTGGAGTGGTTGGTACTTTTGTTTAATAAATGTATGAAAGAGGGGAAGGTACCTAGGGATTGGCGGAGAGCATGTATAGTCCCTTTATATAAAGGGAAAGGGGACAAAAGAGACTGTAAAAATTATAGAGGAATAAGCTTACTTAGTATACCAGGAAAAGTGTACGGTAGGGTTACAATTGAAAGAATTAGAGTAAGACAGAATTAGGATTGCGGATGAGCAAGGAGGTTCAGAGTGGGTAGGGGATGTGTAGATCAAGTGTTTACATTGAAGCATATATTGAACAGTATTTAGATAAAGTAGGGAAGTTTTTATTGCATTTATGGATTTAGAAAAGGCATATGAAGAGTGATAGAGGAGCAATGTGGCAATTTGCAAGTATATGGAATAGGTGGTAAGTATTAAAATGCTGTAAAGAGTTTTTATGAGATAGTGAGGCTCAGTTAGGGTGTGTAGAAGAGAGGGAGACTACTTCCCGTAAAAGTAGGTCTAGACAGGGATGTGTAATGTCACCATGGTTTTTTAATATATTTATAGATGGGGTTGTAAAGGAAGTAATGCTAGGGTGTTCAGAGAGGGGTGGGATTAAATTTTGGGGAATCAAATTCAAAATGGGAATTGACACAGTTACTTTTTGCTGATATACTGTGCTATGGGAGATTCTAAAGAAAAATTGCAAAGGTTAGTGGATGATTTGGGAATGTGTGTAAAGGTAGAAAGTTAAAAGTGAACATAGAAAAGAGTAAGGTATGAGGGTTTAAATGATTTAGATAAGAAAAATGGATTATCCAAATTGGGAGGAGGAGTATGGAAGAAGTGAATGTTTTCAGATACTTGGGAGTTGACGTGTCGCGGATGGATTTTATGAAGGAATGAGGTTAATCATAGAATTGATGAGGGAAAAAGGTGAGGGGCGTTGAGGATAATGGAGTCAAAAAACGGGTTTTCTGTGGAGCAAAGAAGGAATGTATGAAAGTATAGTAGTACCACACTCTATATGGTGTGAAGCTTGGGTGGTAAAATGCAGCAGCGAGGAGACGGTTGGAGGCAGTGGAGATGTCCTGTTTAAGGCAATGGTTTGTGTAAATATTATGCAGAAAATTCGAGTGTGGAAATTAGGAAAAGGTGTGGAGTTAATAAAAGTATTAAGTCCAAGGGCAGAAGAGGGTTGTTGAGGTGGTTTAGGTCATTTAGAGAGAATGGATCAAAAGTAGAATGACATGGAAAGCATATAAATCTATAGGGAAGGAAGGCGGGGTAGGGGTCCTCCTCGAAAGGGTTTGGAGAGAGGGGGTAAAGGAGGTTTTGTGGGCAAGGGGCTTGGACTTCCAGCAAGCGTGCGTGAGCGTGTTAGATAGGAGTGATGGAGACGAATGGTACTTGGGACCTGACGATCTGTTGGAGTGTGAGCAGGGTTTAATATTTAGTGAAGGGATTCAGGGAAACCGGTTATTTTCATTAGTCGGACTTGAGTCCTGGAAATGGGAAGTACAATGCCTGCATTTTAAAAGGAGGGGTTTGGGATTTTGGGCCCAGTTTGGAGGGATATGTTGTGTATCTTTATATGTGTATGCTTTAGACTGTTGTATTCTGAGCACCTCTGCAAAAAACAGTGATAATGTGCGAGTGTGGGTGAAAGTGTTGAATGATGATGAAAGTATTTTCTTTTTGGGATTTCTTTCTTTTTTGGGTAACCCTCTCGGTGGGGAAACGGCCGATTGTTGAAAAAAAAAACAAAAAAACAAATATATATATATATATATATATATATATATATATATATATATATATTATATATATATATATATATATATATATATATATATATATATATATATTTATATTATTTCAACATTATAAAGAAATGTTTTAGATGAAAACATGGTATTTTCAGTTCAGATTATTGAAATGTGATTAAAAATATAATGATAAATGTATTGGCAAGGCGATGGTAACACAAATTGTAAATAAAACATCAACGAATCCAAAGGGATATAAGAGCAAAAAACTTTAGCATGTGGACGGTGGGGCATGGACACATCTGAGGAAGAAAACATCTGAAAGGGATAGAAGGGAACTATCATTGAGGGGAAGGGGACACATCTGAGGAGGAGGGAAACACATTGAGAGAAGGGGAACATCTGAGGAGGAAGGGGAACATCTGAGGAGGAAGGGGAACATCTGAGGAGGAAGGGGAACATCTGAGGAGGAAGGGGAACAGCTTCAGCGTGTGAGCAGTGGGAGAGTGGACAACATCTGGGAAGAGAAACGCCTTGGAAATATAAACACATGTGCAGTATAATGTGATCCTTTATTGACTACGTTTCGCCCACACAGTGGGCTTTTTCAAGTTACAAACAGATCTACCTGGGGTGGAAGGGCCGCGAGTATTTATAGTCAGGTTCAGAATGTTGAGGTCAGGTGGAGAATGCTGCATCTGATGATGTACCGAGTGGGGTTATAGAGTCTAAAATCTTGGGTAGCTTGGAAATGAGATTGGATAAGTTTGTGAGCAGACTTTCTTCAGTGTTCTTCCACACACCTTCAGATTGAGCGATGAGGAAAGTGCACGACGTCAAGACAGAGGAGAAACGTCAGCCTCACAGCAGTGGGGGAAGTGGAAGTTCTCTAAGGGGGAGAAATATTTTCAGTGTATGAGTAGTGTATGACATCTGGAATTTATGTGCATATGTGACTAAATCATAATATTTGGGTTAGGTTAGGTAAGGATCGTCAGGAAACAGGACAAGTGTACCTGACGTGGGACTTAGATGATGACCGCCGTTGGAACTTTTAGTCATCAGATCGAGGCCTTCCACTAACATTTGGAGATTATTGTGTCTTACAGTATATTAGTTAATAATTCCGGGTTCACGGCTCTTGCGGCCTAATCTCAAAGTAGCCTCCTCTAATGGAAAGGAAATATTACCACATAGGAAGCAGAACTTAGACGAAAAACACAAGAAAACAGATATTTATGTACACCGAACATGGGTAAAAAATGGAACCAATTTTAACGATTTTTGACAAAAAGAGAAGACCAGAAATTATTAATAATGTCTGATAGGCGGCTTTCAGGAACGGGTTGTTCCCAGAACCACAGATGAGAATGTGTGTACACAATGTTGGGCCCACCATCTGAAGTACATATTTTTTTTTCCTTTCGACTGAGCAAGGTGGAAATATATAGGAAAAGACATGAGCTATATTTTTTTCTTGCATAAAACCAGACAAGAAAGTGCAACTACAAAGACACACACACACACACACACACACACACACACACACACACACACACACACACACACACACACACACACACACACACACAGTACCCAGTGAAAACACACAAAACCCCACAACCACAAAGGGAAAAAATCACACACACACACACACACACACAAACACCAAACACACACCACCAAAAACCAACACACACACACCCCAACACACACACACACAACACAAACACACACACACAAACACACACCACACAAACAAACACACACACACGCACAAACACACAAACACACACACACACACACACACACAACACACACACAAACACAACACACACACACACACAAACCACACAAACACACATACACCACCACACACAAACACACACACACACACACACACAAACACACACACACACACAAACACACACAAACACACACACACACACACACAACACAAACACACACACACACACACACACACGCACACACAACAAACACAGCACACACACATCACACACAAACCACACACACACAATCAACACACACCACACACACAAACTCACTACACACACCCACTACACAACACCACACACACACTACAAACACACACACACAACACACACACACACAAACAAACACACCAACGCAAAAAACACCAAACACACACACACCACACACACAAACACACACCACACACACAAAACACAACACACATACACACACGCACACAAAAAACACCACAACACGCACCACACACAAACAACCCCCACACCACACAAAACCCACAAACACACACAAACACCACACAACCACACCCAAAAAACACACACACACACACAAAAACACACACACACAACACACACAAAAACACACACACAAAAAACACACACACACACACACACACACACACACACACACACACACACACACACACACACACACACAACACACAACACCACACCACACACACACACAAACACACACACACACACACACACACACACAACACACACACACACACACACACACACACACACACACACACACACCCCACACACACACACACCACACACACACACACACACACACACAACACACACACACTGCGAACTATAAACTCACGCCAGACTCAAATGCAAATTTACCTAACGCTTGACATTAATATTGTGGATGCCGCGTATATGTACTCACCTAATTGTACTCACCTAATTGTGGCTGCAGGGGTCGATACTCAGCTCCTGGCCCCGCCTCTTCACTGATCGCTACTAGGTCCTCTCTCTCTCTGCTTCCTGAGCTTTGTCATACCTCTTCTTAAAACTATGTATGGTTCCTGCCTCCACTACTTCACTTGCTAGGCTATTCCACTTGCTGACGACTCTGTGACTGAAGAAATACTTCCTAACGTCCCAGTGACTCGTCTGAGTCTTCAGCTTCCAATTGTGACCCCTTGTTTCTGTGTCCCTTCTCTGGAACATCCTATCTCTGTCCACCTTGTCTATTCTCCGCAGTATCTTGTATGTCGTTATCATGTCTCCGCTGACCCTTCTGTCCTCCAGTGTCGTCAGTCCGATTTCCCTCAACCTTTCCTCGTACGACATTCCCCTGAGCTCTTGAACTAGCCTTGTTGCAAACCTTTGTACTTTCTCTAACTTCTTGACGTGCTTGACCAGGTGTGGGTTCCAGACTGGTGCTGCATACTCCAGTATGGGCCTAACATACACAGTGTACAGTGTCTTGAACGATTCCTTATTAAGGTATCGGAACGCTATTTTCAGGTGCCCGTATGCTGCAGCAGTTATTTGGTTGATGTGTGCCTCCGGTGACGTGCTCGGTGTTATGGTGTGTGTGTGTAAATGTGTGCTTACTTATAAGTTGGTGCATGGGCTCGAGTCTCAGCTCCTGTCCATCTTTTTCGCTGGGAGCTTGATTTACACTCTCCTGGCTCCTAAAACCTTATCATACCTCATCTTAAAGCTACAAATGGATCCTGCTCCTGTCACTGTGTCCAGGTTGTTCCACTTCCTGAGTGCTCTATGGCTGTGCACTCAACAGTGTTGTCAGCTTCCAGCTGTGCCCAAGTATTTCTGTGTCTCATCTTTTCAATAATCTGTCCCTATCCACCTTATCAATGCCTCTCAGTATTTTGTACAATGGTATCATATTACCGTGAGTTATTTTCTTTAATGGCACTAGGTTTAACTTCCTCAGTCTCTCCTCACAAATCCCGCCCTTTACTCCAGGCGGGACTTGTTTAGTTGCAAACTTCTGAATTTTTTTCCAGTTTTCGAGATGGCTGATAAGGTGTGGCTTCTATTCTGCTGCAAGTTACTCCAATATGGACCTAACATATACCGTATATAGTGTTGTAAATGACTCTTTGCTTAGATTCCTGAAAGCTAATTAGATATCAGTAACATTTTATGTAAAATGAAAATATCCCTAACGCTTATGTTGAAATAGTTAGTCAGACAAGCACCTCGTACGGAGAGATGCATCCCTCACCTAACACCAGACAAAAGCCATTCAAACTATAGCACCGAGTTGAGGTAAGTGATTAATGATTTAGATAATCCACAAGTCGAAGAATGAGGTACTCGGCACCATTTGGGAATTAATATTGAGGGAGCGTTTCGCAATACATTGGCTTTATTCTTTTCCTCAATAAAGATTCCCAGATGTTGCACAAGCATCTCTTTCTTACTTTATATTGGACTGATGAAGCAACTGTGTGGTGAAACGCTTCCTCAATAAAATTCCTCAAATGTTGGCCAAGTGACCCATTCTTCAGCGTTGAGGTAAACTTGTGTCGGGTGACAGACGCTGGAACGGACCTCCACGACCCTAGGAAGACACTGTGTTAAGAAACTGCGCTAGTACAAAAATAACTCGCACGTATGAGAAAGAAACTTATGACGACGTTTCGGTCCAGCATAGACCATTAACTAGTCGAAGAATGAGGCACTTGTGCAATATTTGGGAATTTTTATTGAGGAAACGTTTCGCCAGCCAGTGGTTCTTCAGTCCAATAGAGAGAACAACGGTGGAAGATGAAAAAGAGTTTGAGGTAATCAGTCCCTCAGCCTTTAGCCTTCGATGTAAACTTATATCATACTGTTTACATTATAGAAAAGTCTGTACAGACTATCATACTGACTGTACATACTATCAACTGTGTTATTAATAAATACACGAGTTGTTTACCACCACACGAATATGAATTATTATTATTATTACTGAATAAAGATTCGCAAATTTTGTGAGGGTCATAGAGGCACGCTTACGACCTAAAGGGTTAAGGGAAAATGTCCCTTACTTCCCAGTAGAAGAGAGGTGACCACAAGACTTAATAAATCTCTGTCTTAACCAAACGTCGTCTGGAAGTCTGAAATAGAGCCTTGTTATGTATAATCTTTAAAGCAGCCAATTCTAAACCTTATCCACACGTGTAGCATTATGTTGACCCGGGAACTGGATTCCTCAGTGTCAACAACCAGGATGGTTGGGATATGTCCCACCTTGTATCATTACCTGCTACCTGAAGCCAAGGCAGAATTTACTACGTTGGACCAGTCATCAGCCTTTTTTTTTTTTTATGGGTATGGTTGTGTGTGTTATGTTTGTGTGTGGTGTGTGTGTGTGTGTGTGTGTGTGTGTGTGTGTGTGTGTGTGTGTGTGTGTGTGTGTGTGTGTGTGTGTGTGTGTGTACTAACTTAATTGTGGTTGCAGGGGTCGAGACTCAGCTCCTGGCCCTGACTCTTTACTGAGTGCTACTAGGCCCTCTCTCTCCCTGCTTCATGAGCTTTATCATACCTCATCTTAAAGCTATGTATGGTTCCTGCCTCCACTACCTCACTTGCTAGGCTATTCCACTTCTTGACTACTCTATGACTGAAGAAATACTTCCTAACATCCCTTTGACTCATCCGGGTCTTCAACTTCCAATTGTGACCCTTTGTTTCTGTGTCCCCTCTCTGGAATATCCTGTCTCTGTCCATCTTGACTATTCACGCAGTATTTTGTATGTTGTTATAATGTCTTCCCTAACCCTCCTGTCCTCCAGTGTCGTCAGGCCGATATCCCTCAACCTTTCTTCATAGGACATTCCCATTAGCTATGAAACTAACCTTGTCACAAACCTTTGCACTTTCTCTAATTTCTTGACGTGCTTGATCAAGTGTGGGTTCCAAACTGGTGCTGCATACTCCAATATGGGCCTGACGTACACAGTGTACAGTGTCTTGAACGATTCCTTACTAAGGTAACGGAACGCTATTCTCAGGTTTGCCAGGCGACTACATGCTGCAGCAGTTATCTGGTTGATGTGTGCTTCCAGAGACGTGGTCGGTGTTATACTCACCTCAAGATCTTTCTCCTTGAGCAAGGTTTGGAGTCTTTGGCCACCTAGCCTATATTCCGTCTGCGGTCTTCTTTGCCCTTCCCCGATCTTCATGACTTTGCAATTAGCTGGGTTAAATTCGAGAAGCCAGTTTCTGGATCACTTGTCCAACCTGTTCTGGTCTCTTTGAAGTCCTACCTGATCCTTATCTGATTTAATTATCCTCATTAGCTTCACATCATCTGCGAACAGGGACACTTCTGAGTCTAACCCTTCCATCATGTCATTCACATATACCAGAAATAGCACTGGTGCTAGGACCGACCCTTGAGGGACCCCGCTCGTCACAGGTGTCCACTGTGATACCTCATCGTGTACGATGACTCGTTGTTGCCTCCCCGTCAGGTGTGTGGTGTGTGTGTGTGTTTGCTTTCGCTGCATCACCTGCAATGTGTGGCTGCATTACCTGGTTAGTCTGGTTCCCCACAGCTTGACAGTCAGACTCCCACACCTGGACAGTCAGGTTCCCCACACATGAACAGTCAGGCTCCCACATCTGGGTAGTTAGGCTCCCACACCTTGACAGGGAACTATTAACTGAAGCCAGATCGTGGGATGGTAACTGACTAAAGCCACCTCGAGGGATTGGAACAACAAGCCACCTCGTGGGATTGGAACAACAAGCCACCTCGTGGGATTGGAACAACAAGCCTCCTCGTGGGATTGGAACAACAAGCCACCTCGTGGGATTGGAACAACAAGCTACCTCGTGGGATAGGAGCAACAAGCCACCTCGTGGGATTGGAACAACAAGCCACTTCGTGGGATTGGAACAACAAGCCACCTCGTGGGATTGGAACAAGCCACCTCGTGGGATAAGAACAACAAGCCACCTCGTGGGATAAGAACAACAATCCACGTCGTGGGATAAGAACAACAAGCCACCTCGTTGGATAAGAACAACAAGCCACCTCGTTGGATAAGAACAACAAGCCACCTCGTTGGATAAGAACAACAAGCCACCTCGTGGGATAAGAACAACAATCCACGTCGTGGGATAAGAACAACAAGTCACCTCGTGGGATAAGAACAACAAGCCACCTCGTGGGATAAGAGCAACAAGCCACCTCGTGGGAATGGAACAAGCCACTCGTGGGATAAGAACAACAAGCCACCTCGTGGGATAGGAAGAACAAGCCACCTCGTGGGATAGGAGCAACAATCCACCTCGTCGGATAGGAGCAACAAGCCCCTCGTGGGATAGGAACAACAAGCCACCTTGTGGGATAGGAGCAACAAGCCACCTCGTGGGATAGGAACAACAAGCCACCTCGTGGGATAGGAGCAACAAGCCACCTCGTGGGATAGGAACAACAAGCCACTTCGTGGGATAGGAACAACAAGCCACCTCGTGGGATAGGAGCAACAAGCCACCTCGTGGGATAGGAACAACAAGCCACCTCGTGGGATAGGAACAACAAGCCACCTAGTGGGATAGGAACAACAAGCCACCTCGTGGGATAGGAACAACAAGCCACCTCGTGGGATAGGAACAACAAGCCACCTCGTGGGATAGGAACAACAAGCCACCTCGTGGGATAGGAACAACAAGCCACCTCGTGGGATAGGAACAACAAGCCACCTCGTGGAATAGGAACAACAATCCACCTCGTGGGATAGGAACAACAAGCAACGTCGTGGGATAGGAACAACAAGCCACCTCGTGGGATAGGAACAACAAGCCACCTCGTGGGATAGGAACAACAAGCCACCTCGTGGGATAGGAACAACAAGCCACCTCGTGGGATTGGAACAACAAGCCACCTCGTGGGATAGGAACAACAAGCCACCTCGTGGGATAGAAACAACAATCCACCTCGTGGGATTGGAACAACAAGCCACCTCGTGGGATAAGAACAACAAGCCACCTCGTGGGATAGGAACAACAAGCCACCTCGTGGGATAGGAACAACAAGCCACCTCGTGGGATAGGAAGAACAAGCCACCTCGTGGGATAGGAACAACAAGCCACCTCGTGGGATAGGAAACAAGCCACCTATGGGATAGGAACAACAAGCCACCTCGTGGATAAAACAACAAGCCACTCGTGGGATAGAAACAACAAGCCACCTCGTGGGATAGGAACAACAAGCCACCTCGTGTAATAGGAACAAAATCACCTCGTGGGATAGGACAACAAGCAACCTCGTGGGATAGGAACAACAAGCCACCTCGTGGATAGGAATAACAAGCCACCTCGTGGGATAGGAACAACAAGCCACCTCGTGGGATAGGAACACATAGCCACCTCGTGGATAGGAACAACAAGCACTCGTGGGATAAGAACAAAAGCCACTCGTGGGATAGAAACAACAATCCACCTCGTGGGATTGGAACAACAAGCACCTCGTGGATAAGAACAACAAGCCACCTCGTGGGATAGGAACAACAAGCCACCTCGTGGGATAGGAACAACAAGCCACCTCGTGGGATAGGAAGAACAAGCCACCTCGTGGGATAGGAACAACAAGCCACCTCGTGGGATAGGAACAACAAGCCACCTAGTGGGATAGGAACAACAAGCCACCTCGTGGGATAGAAACAACAAGCCACCTCGTGGGATAGAAACAACAAGCCACCTCGTGGGATAGAAACAACAAGCCACCTCGTGGGATAGGAACAACAAGCCACCTCGTGGGATAAGAACAACAAGCCACCTCGTGGGATAGAAACAACTAATTAACGACAATAAACACTTAACAAAACTCGGAAATCACTTCTCCTCATAATGCTAATTTTGTTTTGTAAGAAATTAGCGATGTGTACTTGTTTCCACACTGTGTGAAGAAATGATAATTAAATATAATGCTTCGTTCCTTTACAGTCAACTCAAAAATTTCCCTCTCCTTTTGTGATGACATTTGAGTCACTTCGAGGAGCAGGAGAGTGCCTGTTCAAAGTGGGTCAGAGCCACCTCAGGAGCACTGTATCCCTGAGTACAGAAGCAGAGAGGGAGGTCCTCCAGACA
Organism: Cherax quadricarinatus; assembly: GCF_026875155.1. Taxonomy (NCBI): domain Eukaryota; kingdom Metazoa; phylum Arthropoda; class Malacostraca; order Decapoda; family Parastacidae; genus Cherax; species Cherax quadricarinatus. The sequence continues at coordinate 50,084,677 of NC_069419.1, read as the reverse complement.
AGTAATGTGATTATGTCCAGCTGCAGGACAAATAACCACCGAGTCTCGCGTTTCAAGTAATGTAGTAAGGGCCATTCTGGCCTGGGTTAAAAATTACGCGCTGCAATGTTTTCCCGCTGGTCACTTGTGGAAGTTGAACTGGTCTACTGTCTCGCTGGTCACTTGTGGAAGCTGCACTGGTCTACTGTCTCGCTGGTCACTTGTGGAAGTTGAACTGGTCTACTGTCTCGCTGGTCACTTGTGGAAGTTGAACTGGTCTACTGTCTCGCTGGTCACTTGTGGAAGCTGCACTGGTCTACTGTCTCGCTGGTCACTTGTGGAAGCTGCACTGGTCTACTGTCTCGCTGGTCACTTGTGGAAGGTGCACTGGTCTACTGTCTCACTGGACACTTGTGTAAAGGTGCACTGATGTACTGTTTCACTGGACATTTGTGGAAGGTGCACTCGTGTACTGTCTCGCTGGTCACTTGTGTAAAGGTGCACTGGTCTACTGTCTCGCTGGATAATTGTGGAAGGTGCACTGGTGTACTGTTTCGCTGGTCACTTGTGTAAAGGTGAACTGGTGTACTGTTTCGCTGGTCACTTGTGTAAAGGTGAACAAGTGTGCTGTCTCTCCGGTCACTTGTGTAAAGGTGCACTGGTGTATTGTCTCGCTGGTCACTTGTGTAAAGGTGCACTGGTGTACTATTTCACTGGTCACTTGTGTCAAGGTGAACTGGTGTACTGTCTCTCCGGTCACTTGTGTAAAGGTGCACTGGTGTACTGTTTCGCTGGTCACTTGTGTAAAGGTGCACTGGTGTACTGGAGAGAGAAAGACGCTCCCTATACAGAAGACGACGAAGAATCACTGAGCTCCTCAGGAACGCTAGAATATCTGATACATGGAAGGAAGCGCTGACCAGGGAAGTGGAGACTATCGAACTTAAGTCAAAGGACTCTTACAGGAACCAGGAGAGACAGGAGGAGCTTAAAGCTATTAGTGAAATTGAAAGAAATTCGAAATATTTCTTTTCATATGCCAAAAACAAGGCAAATACCACATCTAGTATCGTGCTCTTACTCAGACAGGATGGGACAAGGAAATGAGAAGAAGGAAATGAGTGAAATACTGAAATCCAAGTACGACTCTGTGTTTAGTGAGCCACTAATCAGTCTGAGGATCGACAATCCAAATGATTTCTTCATGAATGAGCCTCAAAACTCCATCAATGTATGGCAGATTTCCGACATTACCCTAACTCCGATAGACTTTGAAAAAACCATTGACAACATGCCCATGCACTCAGCCCCGGGCCCAGACTCGTGGAGCTCTGTGTTCATTAAGAACTGCAAGAAACCCCTCTCGCGTGCCCTAAGTACACTATGGAGGAGGAGCTTGGACATGGGTGAAATTCCACAGTCACTTAAAACAACGGATATAGCCCCACTCCATAAAGGTGGCAGCAAAGCATTAGCTAAGAACTATAGAGCAATAGCTCTAGCATCTCACATCATAAAAATCTTTGAAAGAGTGCTAAGAAGCATGATTGCAAATCACCTGGATTCCAAAAACTGCACAATCCAGGGCAACATGGGTTCAGGGCAGGTCGCTCCTACCTCTCACAACTACTGGATCACTATGATATGGCCTTGGATGCACTGGAAGAAAATCAGAATGCAGATGTAATATACACAGACTTTGCAAAAGCATTTGACAAATGCGATCATGGCGTAATAGCGCACAAAATACGTGCTAAGGGAATAATTGGCAAAGCGGGGAGATGGATCTTCAACTGCCTAACAAATCGAACACAAAGAGTAGTGGTCAACAGAGCTAAATCGGAGGCTGCCATAGTGAAGAGCTCTGTTCCACAAGGCACAGTACTCGACCCCATCTTATTCCTCATCCTCATATTAGACATAGACAGAGATGTAATCCACAGCACCGTATCATCCTTTGCGGATGATACTAGGATGAGCATAAGACTGTCATCTGCTGAGGACGCGGTTAACCTCCAAGAAGATATAAACAAAGTTTTCCAGTGGGCAACGGAAAACAATATGATGTTCAATGAGGACAAATTCCAACTACTCCGTTACGGAAAACTGGAGGAGATAATAACTAGAACAGAGTATACTACAAACTCTGGCCATACAATAGAGCGGAAAATTAATGTAAGGGACCTGGGAGTAGTAATGTCTGAGGGTCTCATTTTCAAGGATCACAACAGTGCCACGATCACAAGTGCAAAGAAAATTATAGGATGGACAATGAGAACGTTCAAAACGAGAGATGCCAAGCCAATGATGATCCTTTTCAAATCACTTGTTCTCTCTAGGCTGGAATACTGCTGTACATTAACATCTCCATTCAAAGCAGGTAAAATTGCAGATCTAGAGAGTGTACAGAAAGCCTTTACTGTACGTATAAGTTCTATCATACACTTCAACTACTGGAAACGCTTGGAAGCACTTGACTTGTACTCGCTGGAACGCAGGAGGGAGAGATATATCATAATCCACACTTGGAAAATCCTAGAAGGAAAGGTCCCGAATCTGCACATAGAAATCACTCCTTACGAAAGTAAAAGACTGGGCAGGCAGTGCAAAATACCCCCAATTAAAAGTGGGGGCGCCGTTGGTACACTAAGAGAAAACACCATTAGTGTCCGGGGCCCAAGACTGTTCAACAACCCCCCTCCAAGCATAAGGGGGAATTACCAATAGGCCCCTGGCTGCCTTCAAGAGGGAGTTGGACAGATACCTAAAGTCAGTGCCGGATCAGCCGGGCTGTGATTCGTACGTTGGACTACGTGCGGTCAGCAGCAACAACCTGGTTGTAATAAAGTTGGTAGAATTACCGACAATATGTAAAGTAAAAGGACACAAGTGCAACTAATGTGACATTTATTGTGGCAACGTTTCGCTCTCCAGGAGCTTTATCAAGCCATTACAAACCATACATGGACACAGAGGGTATATAAAGGCTCAGAGTGAGGTGAATACTAGTGAGGTACCATTCCGATGTTCACTAGTGGTAGAAGTAGTAGTAGTAGTGGTAGTGACAAAAGCAATTAATTCGTACATGAGTAAAAGGATATAAACGCTATTACTTGGGTAACATAAAAATAGGTTGGACAAATATAAACTGGAATGAGGCAGGTTGTTTCAGTGTTCACTCTCTGTGCTTTGTGTAGTATAACAGGAGAGACTATGTGACGGCAGGGTTTACTGTTTTCAGGAGGATTCTTGCTAAGACTTCGGAGATGGTGAAGCTGCCGTTGTTTTGTTTAATTGTATTCGAAACAGCGATCAGTGCTGATTCAAGGCACTTGCGTGTGCGGAAATTAGTTTCTTTTATCACTAATTGGGCGTCTCTGAATTTCATAAGATGATTGGTGAATTTCGGTGTTGTACACAGGCGTTGTTTAAGTTGTCGTTCCTACATGCGTATATGGTTCATTGAGGCGGGTGTCGAGGTTTCTTGCTGTTTCACCTACGTAGATCTTGTCACAGCCTCCACAGGGTATAGTGTAAACTCCTGCATTGACTGGATCGTGGTGCTTGGGTTTTGTCCTGGTTAGATCCTTAATTGAAGTGGTAGAAGCGATGGCGACTCTGGTGTTAGCTTGTGAAAGTACTTTTGAGACGTTTAGTGCAACCTGGCTGTTGGGAAGAATTATAACTTTGTTGGGAGCGGTGTTGATGCGTGGAGAATTGAAGAGCTCTTTTCTTGCAGTCTTTGATGAAAAAAGAAGGAAATTGTAACTCAGTGAATGTTTGGTGAATGTAAGTACATTCCTCGTCAAGAAACTCAGGACTACAAATTCGGTATGCTCTTAGGAAAAACCCGATGATGATGCCTCTTTTGGTCTTGGTATCTTGACGGGAATAGAAGTGTGTGAGATCATTTTTATTGGTGGGTTCCGATAAACTTGAAATCTTAGGTTTTTTGTCTACTTTGTGAATGAGGACGTCGAGGAAAGGTAGCTTGTCATTGGACTCTTCTTCTAGTGTAAACTGAATCGCTGGTTCAACTGCGTTGAGCCTTGCCTGAAGATCCCGTACATCAAAACGTTTTTGGAGTTATTACGAGGACATCGTCCACGTAACGTAACCAAGTGACGCTTGAAGGGATGATGTTGGCGAAGTGTTCGGACTCTAGGTGTTCCATGTATAAGTTGGCTAGGACGGCACTTATTGGGGACCCCATTCCCATGCCGTAGGTTTGTTTGTAGAGCTTGTTATTGAAGGAAAAACAGTTGAAGTTAACAGAGTTCAATCAAGTCAACAAAATCTCCGGGAGGTAAAGGAAGATTAAGGTCCTGGTTGACTTTACGTCGTAGAACCTCGATGGCTTTTTGGTAGGTACTTTTGTGAAGAGGGAAGTCACATCCAAACTGCTTAGTTTCTTGTTACGGATGGAGAGGTTACGGATGCGGTTGAGAAGGTCGCCTGAGTGTTTAAGATGAGCGGGGCTGATGGTCCCCAGAAGGCAGGAAAGATGTTTGGCAAGAACTCCGGCTAGTTTGTGTGGAGCACTGCCTATTCCTGACGTGATTGGTCTGAGAGGAATATTGTGTTTATGGGTCTTGGGTAAACCATACATGTGTGCTGGTTTAGGGTTGCTTGGTAACATATACGCATGTAGGAACGACAACTTAAACAACGCCTGTGTACAACACCGAAATTCCACCAATCATCTTATGAAATTCAGAGACGCCCAATTAGTGATAAAAGAAACTAATTTCCGCACACGCAAGTGCCTTGAATCAGCACTGATCGCTGTTTCGAATACAATTAAACAAAACAACGGCAGCTTCACCATCTCCGAAGTCTTAGCAAGAATCCTCCTGAAAACAGTAAACCCTGCCGTCACATAGTCTCTCCTGTTATACTACACAAAGCACAGAGAGTGAACACTGAAACAACCTGCCTCATTCCAGTTTATATTTGTCCAACCTATTTTTATGTTACCCAAGTAATAGCGTTTATATCCTTTTACTCATGTACGAATTAATTGCTTTTGTCTCTACCACTACTACTACTACTTCTACCACTAGTGAACATCGGAATGGTACCTCACTAGTATTCACCTCACTCTGAGCCTTTATATACCCTCTGTGTCCATGTATGGTTTGTAATGGCTTGATAAAGCTCCTGGAGAGCGAAACGTTGCCACAATAAATGTCACATTAGTTGCACTTGTGTCCTTTTACTTTACAACAACCTGGTTGATCAGGCCCTGATCCACCGGGAGGTCTGGTCGTGAACCGGGCCGCGGGGGCGTTGGTCCCTGGAATTACCTCCAGATAGACTCCAGGTAGTCACTTGTGTAAAGGTGCACTGGTCTTCTGCCCTCGATGGTCACTTGTGTTAAGGTGCAGAAGTCTACTGCCTCACTGGACACTTTATGGGGCACCGGTCCTCTGTCTTTCTGGACATTTTTTACAGTGTTGGTGTCCGAGTCACTCAACTCTGCAAATGCAGAATAATCATTATAAATTCACGTAGAAGGAATCTCTTGAATGGTCAACATGTCAGCTGGAGGTTGTTCAATGGGTCTCTCCCTGCTCATATACGGTTATTAAGTTATCTCCGGAAATTTTATCCTCTTGTCCCCTATAATGGTCTTCATTTGCATACAAATAATCGATGTTGAACTGATGAGGCGATTGTTGAGGCTGCACGTCGTGTCTCCGGTCTTCAGTATTTGAGTAGCATTTTCGGTCCATGTCGGACCGAAACGTGCTTGTGAGTTTTTGTCCTCATGTGAGAGGGTTATTTGTGAGTAGGTTTTGATTCAGCTTGTCAAGGTGAGCAATATCGCTAAAATTTGGTATGCCAATTCCTGGTCCAAAAAACACACACACACACACACACACACACACACACACACACACACACACACACACACACACTAACACACACACACACACACACACACACACACACACACACACACACACTAACACACACACACACACACACACACACACATCGGCCTGACCACACTGGAGGACAGGAGGGTCAGGGGAGACATGATAACGACATATAAAATACTGCGTGGAATAGACAAGGTGGACAAAGACAGGATGTTCCAGGGAGGGGACACAGAAACAAGAGGCCACAATTGGAAGTTGAAGACACAAATGAGTCAGAGAGATAGTAGGAAGTATTTCTTCAGTCATAGAGTTGTAAGGCAGTGGAATAGCCTAGAAAATGACGTAGTGGAGGCAGGAACCATACACAGTTTTAAGACGAGGTTTGATAAAGCTCATGGAGCGAGGAGAGAGAGGGCCTAGTAGCAACCGGTGAAGAGGCGGGGCCAGGAGCTAGGACTCGACCCCTGCAACCACAAATAGGTGAGTACACACACACACACACACACACACACACACACACACACACACACACACACACACACATACACACACACACACACACACACATGGTCTGACGACACTGGAGGACAGTAAGGTTAGGGGAGACATGATAACGACATACAAACTACTGCGAGGAATAGATAAAGTGGACAGAGGCAGGATGTTCCAGAGATGGAACACAGAAACAAAGGGTCACAATTGGAAGTTGAAGACTCAGATGAGTCAAAGGGATGTTAGGAAGTATTTCTTCAGCCATAGAGTTGTCAGGAAGTGGAATAGTCTGGCAAGTGATGTATTGGAGGAAGGAACCATACATAGTTTTAAGACGAGGTATGATAAAGCTCATGGAGCAGGGAGAGAGAGGACCCAGTAGCGGTCAGCGAAGAGGCAGGGCCAGGAGCTGAGTCTCGACCCCTGCAACCACAAATAGGTGAATACAAATATGTGAGTACACACACACCTGCGTTTATTGCAAAATGCATCACCATTTAACACAACCTACCCAAAGTTTTCAGATGCATGCAGTCTTTCCTGAATAAGGTTCAGTCTGTAATGGAGAGAGAGAGAGAGAGAGAGGAAGAGAGAAAATGGAAGAGAATGGAGAGGGAAGCGAGAGTGATATGGATGGGGGGGCAGAGGGAGGCAGAGAAAGGGTAGTGAGGAAGTAAGGGAGGTAGGGAGGGAAAGAGGAAGACAAAATAAAGTACAGAGAGAGCTCATCTTGTTGAATGCAATATCGAGGAGACAGAAGTGGGAGCGAGAAATGAACAGCAGCAACGAGGCGAAAAAAGAGAGAGAGCTAGAAACTATATTTTCGGGGCATATTGGACTAGCAATATTGCGGTTTCTTTTATTTTTTTGGGGGGGGGGGTAGAAAAGTGGAAAACCATCTTCGACGAAATTTAGACACTTTACCCACTGGGATCTTTCTTTACCGGGAAGAAATTGCTACTTGCAACGAGGTTATGATAGACAGATGTCTGCCAGGAGGTTTGAAAGAGTGTGCAAACAATGCTAGACATACATTCTTTCTTATTTATTAATGCTGGGGTGTGTCTACTCCGTGTATGTTTATTCACCAGCTGGGCTAGCAGAGGTACATTGCTGCTGTGCACAAATAACGTTTCGGTCAGACTTGGACCATTTACAAGTCACACTAACACACGAAGGTGATGGAGACGGTATATAAAGTAGAGGGGGGGGGAAGAGAGATGGGACAAAGAGAGGAAGAAAGAAGTAAATGGAGAAGCAATGGTAGAAGTAATGCTGAGAGAAGCAGTAGCAGCAGCAGCAGCAGCAGCAGCAGCAGCAGCAGCAGTAGTAGTAGTAGTAGTAGTAGTAGTAGTAGGAGTAGTAATAGTAGTAGTAGTAGGAGTTGAAATAGTAGTAGTAGTAGTAGTAGTAGCAGCAGCAGCAGCAGCAGCAGCAGCAGCAGCAGCAGTAGTAGTAGTAGTAGTAGTAGTAGGAGTAGTAATAGTAGTAGTAGCAGCAGCAGCAGCAGCAGCAGCAGCAGCAGCAGCAGCAGCAGCAGCAGCAGCAGCAGTAGTAGTAGTAGTAGTAGTAGTAGTAGTAGTAGTAGTAGTAGTAGTAGTAGTAGTAGGAGTAGTAATAGTAGTAGTAGTAGTAGTAGTAGGAATAGGTATGGAACTTTCATTTTGTTTTTCAATGTTTATTTTGAGTGAATGTCAGGGGGTCAGTTCAACCAGCCTGGAACCAGCTTGGTAAGTGGACTCGTGCTCATCCTTTCTCTCTTGCCCTGGAACCAGCTTGATAAGTGGACTCGTGCTCATCCTTGCTCTCTGGGGCTGTATTTCTTGGGCAAGGTCATGAGATGTTGAGCTGTTACTTGCAACTGTTATTTGCAAGGGTCTGATCTGTAGAGGAAAAAGCTTCTGTCCTCCTGGTTGATTTGGTTGGTACACTGGATCCTGTGTTCTGCTGTTCGGTGTGAAGGGCATTGATGTATATTATTTTACTCCCATTAACTCATTCTCGATAATATTCACTGTGGTGGGGTAGTATGCCACTGTTACCAGTGGCATACCAGTGTATTATCACAAGTAGTACTGTGGTGAATTAGTATATCACTGTTACTATTACTTTTGCTTAGTAGTTCACCATTGTTATCATTAGAGTGGCCTTCATTGCGGTAGTGGGATAATGAGAATTTTTTTTATACCCGTGTCATTGCAAGGGATACCACAGCCCAGTTCACGATAACAGACCAGTATACAGGTCGTAATAAGATTGCCAATACTTGACTCGTACTGTAAATTTTTCCCATTAAACATATGAATCTGAATACTTTTTAATATCAACAAAGATACATATCAAAGAGTCCAGGAAGGTGAAATATCAGATGTCAACACGGTGATATATGTATCATTGTACAGTAAACATTTTAATAGTTCTGTCGGTACAAAACACAGGGCTCTAGTTAACACTCAAATAACAGGTCAATTCATAGTATTTACAAACGTATTCACTAGTTAATTGGCTGTTTTAGCTATATATTGTATGTAAGACCATACATTATACATTTTTGTAAGTACACGTAATTCAAAAATCTACGACACCCTAAATAGCCTATCCAAGATAGGTACAGCGTCGTGAAACAGTAGCCAACACCTCGGGCAACTAGAGCAAACATAGATGAGCAATAGTGTCAAATAAATCACCGTCGAGTGAATATACAAGGTCCTAATACCAAAGTAATGTTCCAGTTACAATGCTAGGCAGTGTAAATATCATCTGCCCCACTGTGACAATGCACAACGTAGAATATCTAGAGCAAAGATTTGAACATCAAGGACAGGAACACTCTTCAACAATCCACAAGAGAGCTAAGTGCTTCCTTTGTAGGACCATTACAAGATAAAACACAGAAACACATCGGCAGACACTGACTTACCACCAAAGATGTGTAAGGATATGCAAAACCATAATAAAAAACATGTTTCAGAAACAAAGGGAAGGGAAAGAAACAGCCCAGGACAGGAGCACACGTCCACACACCACAAGGAAAGAGCTGATAGAGAGAGCTAGACAGCCCTATATACCTCCACGCTACCTAAAGAACATTCTGTGAGGCTGGCGTGGGCAACGATATACCACAGAAACGTAGTTAACACACACAAATAAAAAAACATAGATAAACAGTATCTTACATCATGGGTAATGACGTGTTGACGTGACACAGGAGAGAAAGCTAAGCCTTCTCCGAATTGCCTAGAATCCAGACAAGTTAGACGAGCGTGAGAGAGTCCAGAACACAGGTTATACTATGTTGGAAGGCACAATCCAAGATGCTGGTATTTTGTTACATAAACACCTAACTTAACTGCACATATGCGTAGTTCCTAACACATACAACTCTAATATAACAAAAATTATTATTGTATTGTTATATGGAGTAACAATTCAAGGTTGGTGGATGAATTTGGAAGGTATGTAAAAGAAGAAAATTAAAAATGAGTGTAGGAAAGAGCAAGATGATGACAGCAAAAAAATAATCAGACATTGAAAAACTGGATATGAGATTTTAGGGGAGGAGTATAGAAGAAGAGTATAAGTTAAGATATTTGGGAGTGAACTTGTCGACGGTTGGGTCTGTGTATGAAAGATGAGGTGAACCATAGAATTGAAGACTGGAAAAAAAAGGTTGGTGGTGCACTGAGGCATCTGTGGAAATAAAGATGATTTTCCATGGAAGCAAAAGGATGGAAGGGGGTGACTGGATCAGAGTACAGTGGTACCAACACTCTTATATATGTGTTGTAAGTGTTGTAGCGAGGGCAGTGGGCAGTGGGAAGTGGGCAGTGGGCAGTGGGCAGTGGGCAGTGGGAATGTCGTGCCAGAGGACAGCGTGTGTGGTGTGAATATCATGGAGAGAATTCGTAGTATGGAGATTTAGGAGTGGGGTTACTAAAAATATTATCCAGAGGTGTTGTGGTCATTACAAAGGATGGAACAAAATGGGATGACTTGCATGGTGAATAAATCTGTAGTGGAGGGAAGGTAGAGTAGGGGTCCTCCAAGAAAACATTAGAGGGAGAGGTTAAAGGAGTTACTGTACTCGTATGCGAGGGGCTAGGGCTTACCACAGGCGTGTGTGTGTGTGTGTGTGTGCATGTTGGACAGCAATGAGTGGAAGCAAGTGGTTTTTATGACTTGACGTGCTGATGGAATGTGAGCAAGGTAATATTTATGAAATGATTCAGAGAAACCGGTTAGCTAGATTTCAATGCTGGAGGTGGGAGCCCCAGCGCTCTTCGCTCTGATGGAGAAATGAGGATACTGCAGTTTGGAGGGGCATCTAAACTGTGGTGTCTGAGTGCCTCTGGCAAGACAGTGATGGAGTGAGTGATAGTGAAAGCGCTTCTTTATCGGGTCACCCGGTAGACAATCTGTGGGTTAAAAACAAAGATATTATATATATATATATATATATATATATAATATATATATATATATATATATATATATATATATATATATATATATATATATATATATATATATATATACCAATAAAACACACTTCTTGGCGCATATACCTTGCGGGATGCACTTCTATAGGTTTATATACACGAGGAATTAACATCATTATACGTGTAAGTCTTTTGACCAACCTAAGTAAGTTAACAAAACTTTTAAATGAACAAGCATTAATGAAAGTCCGATGTAACTTCGTACATTTCCAGGGTTGCGAGGGCTGTGTGAATCATATATGAACAGTCTGCTGAGTCTCGACTCGTTAAAGCAGCTGGAACGAGCAGTTCCACTTGTGGGTTAATAAGCATTTAACCAACAGGGCTGCCCTTAAGTTCACTAAAGAGAGATGTGAAATTTCCCAAGACAATCTGGGATTAACTAAAGTTAGCGATGGAGGTTAATTTTTTTTTTTTTTTAGTTTCGCTCATAATGCAGAGGTAGTACGTTAGTTTTATCCATAGTTCTAGAAGTTAATAATACTTTAATTAGCCAGTAATCCACAGCCAGTCAACCACAGCCAGTCAACCACAGCCAGTCAACCACAGCCAGTCAACCACAGCCAGTCATCCACAGCTCAGGAGAAACACACCTAAACCAGGAAAGTCCACAGCTAGTTCAGGAAAACCACGGATGACTTGGAAGTTCCACAGCTGGCTCACGAGAGCCAACGTATGTTTGGTTTATGTATTTTCTAGGAAGTGGAGGAATGATATACAGATGACAGGAACGACGGTAAGAGGGCGCCTATATTGCCTCACATATTCAGAAATATTTATACAAACACTTGATAAGCAACAAAATTTGTGATCCCGGGAGGATCGTCTCGTCCAACAGATGATGAGCTGCAGGTATGATGTTTGACTGCAGCCACACTACCTCAGTTCACATCATACTTGCAGCACTGGGAAAGATGTAGGGATGCTGCCAGGTGTGAGAGCGACATGTGGAAACATGTAGAGCTGTTGAGATGTCCGAGAGAAATGCTAGCAATGATGGACTTATATTTCTCAAATATATAATGAAAGGCAGAATATAGTACACATTCTCTATTCTGTCATAAAACTCGTTATTACTGTTACATATACATGTAACAGTATGATGTAGCACGTAATGAAAGTAGTTTGTTAGATTATGTATTGGTGGATAAAAGGTTGATGGGTAGGCTCCAGGATGTACATGTTTATAGAGGGGCAACTGATATATCGAATCATTATTTAGTTGTAGCTACAGTTAGAGTATGAGGTAGATGGGACAAGAGGAAGGTGGCAACAGCAAGTAGGAGGGAAGTGAAAGTGTATAAACTAAGGGAGGAGGAAGTTCGGGCGAGATATAAGCGACTATTGGCAGAAAGGTGGGCTAGTGCAAAGATGAGTAGTGGGGGGGGGGGGTGAAGAGGGTTGGATGAGTTTTAAAAATGCAGTATTAGAATGTGGGGCAGAAGTTTGTGGTTATAGGAGGGTGGGTGCAGGAGGAAAGAGGAGTGATTGGTGGAATGATGAAGTAAAGGGTGTGATAAAAGAGAAAAAGGCAGCTTATGAGAGGCTTTAACAAAGCAGAAGTGTTATAAGAAGAGCAGAGTATATGGAGAGTAAAAGAAAGGTGAAGAGAGTGGTGAGAGAGTGCAAAAGGAGAGCAGATGAAAGAGTGGGAGAGGCACTGTCAAGAAATTTTAATGAAAATAAAAAAAAAATTGGAGTGAGTTAAACAAGTTAAGAAAGCCTAGGGAATGTATGGATTTGTCAGTTAAAAACAGAGTAGGGGAGTTAGTAGATGGGGAGATGGAGGTATTAGGTAGATGGCGAGAATATTTTGAGGAACTTTTAAATGTTGAGGAAAAGAGGCCGAACTTCATGCAGGCCAGGAGGACTTACCCACTTTTAGGATTTAGCAAACCCTATTGTTAGGAACAAAGGAACTATGATGCTCTTTCAACCGTGGGTAAAGCAGCTGGAACATGGATCATATAAATAAAAACCCGGATATATTTGAGTGTTTGGCTTTTGTTTAATAATTATAAAGGTCAATCCTAGGCTGCCTTACCCATCATTGTATGTCCCTTTAGAACCAAGGCAAAAGGTTATCTATCTTTGAGGAATAGTTCTCTAGTATTCCAGAAAAGTGTCTAGCTTCATAATTGAAAAAATTAAAGTAAATTTTATTCCCATTCAGATTATAGTTCTTCATTTTTAATAAAGTCCATTTGTTGGTCAGTAAATTGTAATCTCACAAGTTTTTATTATTTTGATTAAAAAATGTATCATTCACCTTTTATTGGCTCTGTGGTAGATGTTGCAACATCTTGAATAGTGCTAAGTTACTAAATCTCTTAAGTCCTTCATCAGTTCTGGTAAAATCGCATATGTAAAGTTCCCTTTCTCGTGTACAAATCAGGTCCTAACAGGTCTTAATGTCACCGCCTTTTTACATAACTTTGCTGAAAATTTAAACTAAGTTTTTAACGAACGCATGCATATTTGGGACCCCATTGCAAATGGAATTGACACAGTTAGTTTTATGATTCTACTGTGCTTGGAGATTCAAAAGGAATTGCAAAGGTTAGTGGATGGTTTGGATGTGTAAAGGTTAGAAAGTTGAAAGTGAACTAAAGAGTAGTAATGAAGTGATCATATTTGTGGCCCCATTATTAAATTGGGGGAAAATATAAATTTAAATTCTCATAATCCAAATTTATTTTGGCAATATATTTGAGGGTATTAATTATAAAATTAAAAAAAATTTTTTGGGCCAATCCCTAGGTACCTTACCTCTTCCATACATTTATTAAATAATTGCACCAACCACTCGAAAAACTATATCCCCACCTGTTTTTAAACATTTCTATCTTTATCCCATCAATCCGGCTGCCTTACCCCTTTCATTTTACCTACTGCCTCACGAACTTCCCCACACTCACAACTGGCTCTTCCTCACTCCTACAAGATGTTATTCCTCCTTGCCCTATACACGAAATCACAGTTCCCTATCTTCATCAACATTTAACAATTCCTCAAAATATTCCCTCCATCTTCCCAATACCTCTAACTCTCCATTTAATAACTCTCTCTCCTATTTTTAACTGACAAATCCATTTGTTCTCTAGGCTTTCTTAACTTGTTAATCTCACTCCAAAAACTTTTTCTTATTTTCAACAAAATTTGTTGATAACATCTCACCCACTCTCTCATTTGCTCTCTTTTTACATTGCTTCACCACTCTCTTAACCTCTCTCTTTTTCTCCATATACTCTTCCCTCCTTGCATCAACTTCTACTTTGTAAAAACTTCTCATATGCTAACTTTTTCTCCCTTACTACTCTCTTTACATCATCATTCCACCAATCGCTCCTCTTCCCTCCCGCACCCACTTTCCTGTAACCACAAACTTCTGCTGAACACTCTAACACTACATTTTTAAACCTACCCCATACCTCTTCGACCCCATTGCCTATGCTCTCATTAGCCCATCTATCCTCCAATAGCTATTTATATCTTACCCTAACTGCCTCCTCTTTTAGTTTATAAACCTTCACCTCTCTCTTCCCTGATGCTTCTATTCTCCTTGTATCCCATCTACCTTTTACTCTCAGTGTAGCTACAACTAGAAAGTGATCTGATATATCTGTGGCCCCTCTATAAACATGTACATCCTGAAGTCTACTCAACAGTCTTTTATCTACCAATACATAATCCAACAAACTACTGTCATTTCGCCCTACATCATATCTTGTATATATATATATATATATATATATATATATATATATATATTATATATATATATATATATATATATATATTATATATATATTATATATATATATATACTATATATATATATATATATATATATATATATATATATTATATACAATAAGATCAAAGTAAACAGGTGATTTCGGAATATGCAAAGCAACCACTCTGAAAAAATAGAGAAATTCCAAGCGCTTTCGTGACTACTCACATTATCAAGGAACTATGAAAGTAAAGCACCCAAGGAAGCTATATAAGGGGTCAGGCCAGCACCTCACTATCAGATCCCACAACGGTTAAACACCTGACGCGCGCCGACCCAACTTGGATAGGTCCTTTGCACAACTCACCCACAAACTATTCTACCCAAGAAAATTTAAAAATTATTTGTCCAGTGTATTATTAAATTTTTCCCAAATTATTTTTATATAAATTAGATCCATTTATAATTAATAGAATTTGGGAAGAATTTAATAATACACTGGACAAATAATTTTTAAATTTTCTTGGGTAGAATAGTTTGTGGGGTGAGTTGTGCAAAGGACCTATCCAAGTTGGGTCGGCGCGCGCTCAGGTGTTTAACCGTTGTGGGATCTGATAGTGAGGTGCTGGCCTGACCCCTTATATAGCTTCCTTGTATGCTTTACTTTCATAGTTCCTTGATAATGTGAGTAGTCACGAAAGCGCTTGGAATTTCTCTATTTTTTTCAGAGTGGTTGTTTTGATATATATATATATTATATATTATATATATTTATATAATATATTTAAAATATATATATATTATATACCAATTTAAAAAAACACTTCTTGGCGCATTTTCCTTGCGGGATGCATTCTATAAAATTTATATACACGAGGAAATTAACATATTATGCGGGAAGTCTTTTTGCCAACCTAAAAGTTAACACAAATTTTAAAGTGAACAAGCATTAATGAAAGTCCGATGTAAATTGTCATTTCAGGGGTTTTCGGGGGTGTGTGAAACATATATAACAGTCTGCTGAGTCCGACTCGTTTAAAAAGCTGGAAAGGCAGTTCCATTGGGGTTATTAGCATTTAACCAACAGGGTGCCTTAAATTCACTAAGAGAGATGGAAAATTTTCCCCAAAACAATCTGGGATTAATAAAGTTAGCGAGGAGGGTTTAATTTTTTTTTTTTTTTAGTTTCGCTCATTGCAGAGGTATAGTTAGTTTTATCCTGTTTAGAAGGTTTTTGAGGGGAAAAATCTAGAATTTGATGGGGGGAAAAAGGTATGGCGTTGGGATGTGGTCAAAAAACGTTATCTAGGAGGCAAAGAAGGGAATGTATGAAAGTATAGTAGTACCAACACTCATATAATGGATGTGAAGCTTGGGTGGTAAATGCAGCAGCGAGGAGGCGGTTGGAGGCAGTGGAGATGTCCTGTCTAAGGGCAATGTGTGGTGTAAATATTATGCAGAAAATTCGGAGTGTGGAAAATTAGGAGAAGGTGTGGAGTTAATAAAAACATTAGTCAGAGGGCAGAAGAGGGGTTGTTGAGGTGGTTTGGTCATTTAGAGGGAATGGATCAAAGTAGAATGACATGGAGAGCATTTAAATCTGTAGGAGAAGGAAGGCGGGGTAGGGGTCGTCCTGGAAAGGTTGGAAAGAAGGAGTAAGGGAGGTTTTGTGGGCTAGGGGCTTGGACTTCCAGCAAGCGTGCGTGAGCGTGTTAGATAGGAGTGAATGGAGACGAATGGTATTTGGGACCTGACGATCTGTTGGAGTGTGAGCAGGGTAATATTTAGTGAAGGGATTCAGGGAAAACGGTTATTTTTATATATCCGGACTTGAGTCCTGGAAATGGGAAGTACAATGTCTGCACTTTAAAGGAGGGGTTTGGGATATTGGCAGTTTGGAGGGATATGTTGTGTATCTTTATATGTGTATGCTTCTAAACTGTTGTATTCTGAGCACCTCTGCAAAAACAGTGATTATGTGTCGTGCCGAATATGTAAAACTGGTCAATTAGCAAGAACTCATTTAAAATTAAGTCGTTTCTAAATTTTTCTCTTATACGTTTTAAAGATATATTTTTTTCATTAATGTTGATGTAAAAATTTATAATTTTGCACCAAAAGGAACTTAGAAAACTTACCTAACCTTATTATAACAAGAACAATTTATTTTAGCCTAACCCAACTAAATATATTTTACATTTGTTTACAATAATTTAATACAAAACAAACACAGTGAAATATATTTTTTTCGTTAGGTTCAGAATGATTTTGGTGAAATTATTACATACACAAATTTTCACTTGTCCTATATGGCAAGATGAACGTTGCTAATTTATGCCAAGATCGCAAGTTCTGCCTATTCGGCACGACATATATATATATATATATATATATATATATATATATATATATATATATATATATATATATATATATATTATATATATACAGCCTCCTGCTGTTCCCAGTGCATATTATATGCACATAATTATTCCTCAGAATGCATACAAAATGAGGTATTATTATTATTATTATTATTATTATTATTATTATTATTATTATTATTATTATTATTATTATTATTATTATTATTATTATCATCATCATCATCATCATCATCATCATCATCATTTTAACTTTGCCAGATATTAATTTTCTCTCATAATAATAATAAAATAATAATAATGATAATAATAATAGTAGAAGTAATGGCAAGGAAAAATAAATCGGAGAAAACAAAAGTTGTTCTGAAAAATTAGAAAATTAGAAAAAGTTAAAATTTTTACTAAAGAATTTGAGAGAAAATCTGAAGTCTCGCAGCGACATTAAGTTCATGAAAGTCTCATTAACCTGGTCTCACCTGCAGACCCTTCCTTGTCCTCCCACAAGCACTCTACTAATTCTCTAGTCCCACAATTTCATTCATATTAATCTATATTTCTCTGCCTCTCTCTCTCTCTCTCTCTCTCTCTCTATCACCAAAATGGCTTTACAGTGTTAGGTTTAGAGTTCTGTTTATTTTCAAACTAAGAGATATTACCTATTTCAGCTCATTCGAAAGCCTTTCTGTTGTTAGGTGACATACAAATAGGAAACAGAATGAAGTTCAGCCAGCGATTGCATTTGACCAACTAGTTAGTCGATGTAATTATTTTGTACCAACACATTCCAGACTCCAGACATTCTAGGAATGAATAATCTCAGAAATGAGGTTCCCGAGAAGGGCACAGCCAGTGTAGTTGCTGTTTGCTGCCCATCTTGTGTAGCTGTCTTCTCGCTGTCCGCGAAATGGAGCCAAGTGCGGTACTTGACAACATTGGCTTTGTACAAAACTTTAATGCTACCCACATCCCTTCGTTGTTGAAGGTTCTGTCCTGGCTGGGCCAGACGAGAGATGACTTGTCTGATTTCTATTCTGTCAAGAAGTTGAAGATGAGACGGGGGTGGGAGGGGGTCAGGCAATCCAATAAAGTGGAGCATACTCAAGGTGTAAGCGCATTGTGGCTCATACAGTCACACAGCTTCTATTGTCGAGTAGATACAAAACATATCTAGGTGCAAACAAGGCTGTCAGAAAGCAGTTTGCTTCCTGACAGCCTTGTTTGCAAGATTTACTACGTAGTTCTTCACAGTCAGTTTAGAATCAAGTTTCACCCCAATGATATCAACCTCGTATCTGGGTTCCAACACACTCCCATTTATTCTTACCACTACTCCAGCATTACCATCATGGTGCCTAAAGGCCATCATAATTTGTGTTTTCTCAGACGTAAATGTAGCATGCCATCGTTTTCACAAGGGTGATATAGTTGCAAGCTGGAGACTGATATAACTGAGAGTACCTGGTATTTCCTCTCTTTGGTAAGTAAATGTCAGAGTGCATGGGATTCTGGGATGAGATGAAGAAGGTCATTGAAGTAGAAAAACTATAACAATGGCCCAAGCACACTTCCCTGTGGAATACTGGCACCGAATGAATGTCTTTTTGACTCTGTCCCATTGAGAACTACTCTTAGAGATCTACCTTGAAGATAATCACTAAGGAGGCATAGTGCAGAGACAGATTCCTAATGCTTGCAGATTAGACAAGATTCCCTGGTGCCATACTCGGTCGATACCGCCAGCTATTTTCAGTACTACCACACAGATGATCTTGGATTCGTCCAGCGAATGGTACCACCTAGTGGAGAGGTTTAATAGAAGATTAGCAGCAGAGTAACCTTTTCTGAAGCCATATTGACGATCACATAGAAGCAAGTGATGGTCGAAAAACGCTGTCATCTTCTGTGAAATTATTGTCTCAAGAATCTTGCCAGTGATTGACAGGAGTGACACTGGTCTGTAGTTGCTGATTTTTGCTCTGCTCTTCTTTTTGTGAAAAGGACTACATTTGCCTCTTTCCACAGAGAAGGCTATTTTCACTGTGCTATGCAGTGCTGATAACAACGAGTTAGAGGTGATGCTAGCTGGTCTGCACATCCACTCAGCAGTCTTGGCCTAATCTTGTCTGGGCCCACAGCCTTTGTTTTTAGGCCAGGGTTTAAAGAGAAGATACAATTAATTCTGCCTTGTTGTCACGTCTGACAACTTTGACACAGTAATTGCAGCTAGCAAAGGTTTCCTTGTTGAATCAGGAACTTGCATCTTGGCAGAAAAGTGTTCAGAAGTCAGCTTTCTCTTGACCTTTAGTAGAGAGAGTGCCATACTGTCGATTTAGAGGTAAAATTGTTTTGTCATGTGAGTACACTTGTTGGTTCATGGCTAAGGACCATCAAGGTTTGGAACCTACCGTACATGATGCAATTTGTGTGCGTCTCTGTCTGTCTGTCTGTCTGTCTGTCTCTCTCTCTCTCTCTCAGCCTATATCACTGTCTTCCACTACCTCCAATTCGCAGGACCGCCACAGAAAATCTCCGCCCTTATCAGAAACTACCTGTCTTAATAAATGTTGCTTTGATCAAGCACTGCTTCCACCATCTTGCGGAGCATCTCCAGGCACTGCCTGGAGCACCATCTTGACCACCACCTTGAACACTACCTCGACTCTTATCTTAAAATCCACCTCGAGCACCGATTCCAGCCCCTCCTTAAGCGGCGCCTCCAGCACCTCCTCCAGCCCCTTCTCCGGCACCTCTTCCAGCCACTCCTCCGGCACTTCTTCCAGCCTCCTCCTCCAGCACCGCATCCAACACAGCCTTCAGCACCTCCTCCAGCACAACCTCCAGCTTCTCCATCAACTCAAGCACAGCCTCCCGCACCTCCTCCCGCATTTCCTCAAGTACCGCCTCCAACACCTTAAGCACCACCTCCTGCAGCACCTCAAGCACTGCCTCCAGCACCTCCTCCAGCACCTTTTCCAGCACTGCCTCAGCCCCTCCTCCAGTACTTCATCAAGTCTTCCAGAAGTCCTCTAACTTCTCCTCCAGCACTTCCTCCAGCACCACTTACAGTACCTCCTCAATCACCGCCTCCAGCACCTCAGACACCTCCTCCAGGATCTCTTCCAGCACCTCCTCCAGCACCTCAAACACCTCCAAGCTCTCATCCAGCATCTCCTCCAACATTGCCTCAGCTCTTAATCCAGCACCTTCTCCTGCACCTGAATTGCCTTCTCCAGCATGTCCTCTAGAACCTCCTCAGTCACCGGCTCCAGCACTACAAACACCTCCAGCATCTTCTCCAGCAATTCTTCCAACAACTCTTACAGCACCTCCCTCCATCACCTGCATTCAGCACCTCCTCCAACACCGGTAGAAGTACCTTCTGCAGAACCTCCAGCACCTCCCCCAGCACCGCTTATTACAAAGACATGTGTAGTCTACTGGCCTGCACACCTGGCTGTACCACGATAACCACTTAGTAACGAGCAAAAAGGCAGCAGAGAGGGTAATTGCTTGTATTTCCTTAACCAAATAATAATCTGGTATTATACGCTATAAACAGCCTAAGTGCAATATGTACGGCTATGTGTAATAAGGCAAATTGAAGCACAAGACACGATGAGAATTGTAGCGACCAGCGTGAAGGTAAGTCTGCCAAGGATAATTCACGTGTGTGCCATATCTCATCACAAATTAGGCGAGCTTCCTTGTAATTGGTTGATCAGATCATGATCCTGGAATAACGACGGGGCCCCTGATCGTTAAACCGTTAACACCTGGTTGGCTGGTTGGGAGGGCATGTCTATATGGGTGAGTGACATACGCTGGATAAAGTGTAGCATACTCTTAGCATGCCACAACCGTCACTAGCACTGCCTCCAGCACCTTTTCCAGGAAAACCTCTATCACCTCCTCCAACACCTTTTCCAGGAAATCCTCCATCACCTCCTCCAGCACCGTCTCTAGCACCGCCTCTTACACCACCTCCAGCACCACCTCCAACACCGCCTCCAGCACCTCCTCCAGCACTTTCTCCAGCACTGCCTCTAGCACCGCCTAGAGCACCTTCAGCACCGCCTTCAGCATCTCCTTCAGCACCTCCAGCACCGATTGCAGCACCTCCAGCACCTCCTTCAGCACCGCCTCCAGCACCGCCTCAGGCACCTCATCCAGTACCGCCTCTAGCGCCACCTCCAGCACTGCCTCCAGCACCTCCTCCAGCTCCTCTTCCAGCACCACCTCCAGCGTCTCCTCCAGCACCTCCTCCAGCACCACCTCCAGCACCGCCTGCAGCACCTACTCTAGCACCGCGTCAAGCACCTCCACCAGCACCGCCTCCAGCACCTCCTTAGCACCTCCTCCAGCACTGCCTTTAGCAGCGCCTGCAGAACCGACTCTAGCACCACGTCCAGCACCTCCACCATCACCGCCTCTAGCATCTTCTTAGCATCTCCTCCAGAACTGCCTTTAGCAGCGCCTCTAGCACCACCTCCAGCACCGCTTCTTGCACCTCCTCCAGCATAGCTTCTTGCTCCACCTCAAGCACCGGTTCCAGCACCTCTTCCAGCACCGCTTCCAGCACCGCTTCCAGCACCGCTTCCAGCACCGCTTCCAGCACCGCTTCCAGCACCGCTTCCAGCACCGCTTCCAGCACCGCCTCCAGCACCTCCTTCAGCATCTCTTCCAGCCACTCCAGCACCCCGTCCAGCATCTCCTCCAGTACCACCTCCAGCACCTTCTCCAGCACCTCCTTCAGCACCTCTTGCACCTCCAGCACCTTCAGCTGTCCCTGGGTCAACCCACTCCAGCACCTTCTCCAGCACTGCCTCTAGCACCGCCTCCAACACCTCCTCCAGTATCGCTTCCAGCACCTCCTCCAGCACCTCCTCCAGCACCGCCTCCAGCACCTCCTCCAGCGCCTCCTCCAGCACCTCCTCCAGCATCTCCTCCAGCGTATCCTCGAGCACCTCCACCAGCACAGCCTCCAACAGCTCCTTAGCATCTCCTCCAGCACTGCCTCTAGCAGCGCCTGCAGCAGCTCTTCAGCACCGCCTCCAGCACCTCCTCCAGCGCCACCTTTAGCACCTTCTCCAGCACCTCCTCCAGCACCGCTTCTTGCACCTCCTCCAGCACCCTCTCCAGCACCGTGTCCAGGACCTCCACCATCACCGCCTCCAGCACCTCCTTAGCACCTCCTCCAACACCACCTCCAGCACCTCCTCCAGCACAGCGCCTAGCACCTCCTCCAGCACCTCCACCACCGCTTCCAGCACCGCCTGCAGCATCACCTTCTGTACCTCCTCCAGCACCGCTCTTGCACCTCTTCCAGCACCGCTTCTTGCACCTCCTCCAGCATCTCTTCCAGCACCCCACTCCAGCACCGCCTGCAGCACCTCCAGCACCGCCTCTTGCACCACCTCCAGCATAGCCTCCATCACATCCAGAACCACCTCCAGCACCGTGTCTAGCACCGCCTCTTGCACTTCCAACAGCACCTTCTCCACAACCTCCTCCAGCACCTCCTTCAGCACCTCTTGCAACTCCAGCACCTCCAGCACCTCCAACACCTCCAGCACCTCCAGCTGTTGTTTCATCACCCCACTCAAGCACCGCCTCCCGCACCTCCAGCACCGCCTCTTGCACCACCTCCAGCACAGCCTCCAGCACCTACAGCGCCACCTCCAGCACCTCCTCCAGCACAACCGAGTACAGTATTTCTGTTTAGTTGTATATTTACTTTTTCTCCAGCAGCCTTTTGAGGTAAATGGCCGCGGCACGTGACAAAGGCAACACAGGCGACGCTGCACATATTGCTAAGGATTAATACACCCACACGCCCACACACACACATACACACACACACACACACACACACACACACACACACACACACACACACACACACACACACACACACACACACACACACACACACACACACACGGTAGAGCTACAAGTGGAGGGAGAAGCAGGAAGGCCAGGGCGAATGAAGCCAAACTACAAGAAAGGGGACTACACGGGAATGAGGAACTTCCTGAACGGGGTTCAGTGGGACAGAGAACTGGCAGGGAAGCCAGTTAATGAGATGATGGAATACGTAACAACAATATGCAAGTAGGCTGAGGAGAGGTTTGTACCCAAGGGTAACAGGAATAATGAAAAAGCCAGGATGAGCCCATGGTTCACCCAAAGGTGCAGGGAGGCAAAAACCAAGTGTGCTAGGGAATGGAAGAAATATAGAAGGCAAAGGACCCAGGAGAATAAGGAGAGTAGTCGTAGAGCCAGAAATGAATATGCACAGATAAGAAGGGAGGCCCAACGACAATATGAAAACGACATAGCAGCGAAAGCCAAATCTGACCCGAAGCTGTTATTCTGCCACATCAGGAGGAAAACAACAGTCAAGGACCAGGTAATCAGGCTAAGGAAGGAAGGAGGAGAGACAACAAGAAATGACCGTGAAGTATGTGAGGAACTCAACAAGAGATTCAAAGAAGTGTTCACAGAGGAGACAGAAGGGGCTCCAGAAAGACGGAGAGGTGGGGTACACCACCAAGTGCTGGACACAGTACACACAACCGAGGAAGAAGTGAAGAGGCTTCTGAGTGAGCTAGATACCTCAAAGGCAATGGGGCCGGATAACATCTCTCTATGGATCCTGAGAGAGGAAGCAGAGGCACTAAGTGTACCCCTAACAACAATATTCAAAATATCTATCGAAACAGGGAGATTGCCTGAGGCATGGAAGACAGCAAACGTAGTCCCAATCTTTAAAAAAGGAGACAGACATTAAGCACTAAACTATAGACCAGTGTCATTGACATGTATTGTATGCAAAGTCATGAAAAAGATTATCAGGAGAAAGGAATGATCTCATCAACAGCAGCCAACAAGGTTTCAGGGACGGGAAATCCTGTGTCACAAACCTACTGGAGTTCTATGACAAGGTGACAGCAGTAAGACAAGAGAGAGAGGGATGGGTGGATTGCATTTTCTTGGACTGCAAGAAGGCGTTTGATACAGTTCCACACAAGAGACTAGTGCAAAAACTGGAGGACCAGCCAGGGATAACAGGGAAGGCACTACAACAGATCAGGGAATACTTGTCAGGAAGACAGCAGCGAGTCATGGTACGTGGCGAGGTGTCAGAGTGGGCGCCTGTGACCAGCGAGGTCCTACAGGGGTCAGTCGTAGGACAAGTGCTGTTTCTGGTATTTGTGAACGACATGACGGAAGAAATAGACTCCGAAGTGTCTCTGTTTGCAGATGACGTGAAGTTGATGAGAAGAATTCATTCGATCGAAGACCAGGCAGAACTACAAAGGGATCTGGACAGGCTGCAGACCTGGTCCAGCAATTGGCTCCTGGAGTTCAACCCTACCAAATGCAAAGTCATTAAGATTGGGGAAGGGCAAAGAAGGCCGCAGCCGGAGTACAGTCTAGGGGGTCAGAGACTACAAACCTCACTCAAGGAAAACATCTTGGGGTGAGTATAACACCAGGCACATCTCCTGAAGCGCACATCAACCAAATAGCTGCTGCAGCACATGGGCGCCTAGCAAACTTCAGAACAGCATTCCGACATTTTAATAAGGAATCGTTCAGGACCCTGTACACCGTGTACGTTAGACCCATATTGAAGTATTCAACACCAGTTTGGAAACCACACCTAGCAAAGCACGTATAGAAATCAACCTGACGACACTGGAGGACAAGAGAGATAGGGGGGACATGATAACGACATACAAAATACTGAGAGGAATTGACAAGGTGGACAAAAACAGGATGTTCCAGAGATGGGACACAGTAACACGGGGACACAGTTGGAAGTTGAAGACACACATGAATCACAGGGATGTTAGGAAGTATTTCTTCAGCCACAGATTAGTCAGGAAGTGGAATAGTTTGGGAAGCGATGTAGTGGAGGCAGGATCCATACATAGCTTTAAGCAGAGGTATGATAAAGCTCACTGTTCAGGGAGAGTGACCTAGTAGCGACCAGTGAAGAGGCGGGACTAGGAGCTAGGACTCGATCCTTGCAACCTCAACTAGGTGAGTACAACTAGGTGAGTACACACACACACACACACATATCTATCTATTCTATCTATCTATCTATCTATCTATCTATCTATCTATCTATACATATATATATATATATATATATATATATATATTATATATATATATATATATATATATATATATATATAATTATTTATTTATTTATTTATGTATATATATATATATATATATATATATATAATATATATATATATATATATATATATATATATTTTATTATATATATATATATATATATTCTTATATAATTTATATATATTATTTAATAATTTGATTTATTGTTGTATGTAAAAATAACTTCCAGGTTCCATAATAACATAGAATTTAATTGTTGTCCAGGATTTTAATCCTAATTTATAGAGAAAAAGGCAAATGTAAGTTTTTCTCGATTCACCATAGATAATTAACTCTCAGAGTCAGCAGGAAATTATGACAGAGTAACATTAACCGGAATAGCGAATATGACGGAACATGATTAACGACGAGTTAGTCAACATTGTCGATGTTACTGTTTGCAGTCAGAATTCGACTTGTTCAAGACGATGGCTGGAATATGAATGAATCTTTTCAAAATTACACTACACCAGCAGTATAAATTTATATAGGACATTCTTAGTAGTATAAATTTATAAAGGCTATTCTTAGTACAAAACAATGTTCAGGCAACCACTTACAGGTATTCCTTCGGGGATACCTTTAAAATGAAGTGGGTATCCCAAGGCCAGCCTGGGGATGAAAGTCGTCATGCAGCACCACCGGCTAAGATAAGATAAGATAAGATAAGATTTCGTTCGGATTTTTAACCCCGGAGGGTTAGCCACCCAGGATAACCCAAGAAAGTCAGTGCGTCATCGAGGACTGTCTAACTTATTTCCATTGGGGTCCTCAATCTTGTCCCCCAGGATGCGACCCACACCAGTCGACTAACACCCAGGTACCTATTTGCTGCTAGGTGAACAGGACAACAGGTGTAAGGAAACGTGTCGAAATGTTTCCACCAGCCGGGAATCGAACCCGGGCCCTCCGTGTGTGAAGCGGGAGCTTTAGCCACCAGGCCACCGGTTCCAGGTTAAGGAAAAAGAAAAGGGAGAAAAAGAGATACAGTGAAAGGAGGTCATTACCTCAGTCAACACTGTACCATTCACGTGTCCAACATTGGAATATGAAAATGTAGACCTATACCCTGGCAGGAAGGCCAAACTATTTTGACTTCTTACTATTATTATATATTACTTTATTACTGTATGGTTTGTGGTAGTCACTAATTCTCAGGATATTTTTTTCATTTATGATTATGTAAAAATTAAAAATTTTATGCCAGAAGAACCTTAGAAAACTTACCTAACCTTATTATAACAAGCGCGATTTAATTTAGCTTAATCCAACTAAATATATTTTAGATAAGTTTACAATAATTTAATAAACAAAACACAGTGAAATACATTTTTTCGTTAGGTTCAGAATGGTTTTTACGAAATTATTGTAAACACAAAGAAGGCTGCTTAACACAATCCTCCCTAATAGAGCTAAATGGTTCAGATATGTTGATGATATTTTGTGTCTTATGCCCAAGAATGTAGATATACACCATTTCCTTGGAAAATTAAATAGCTTAGCCCATTCTATAAACTTTACTGTTGAGTTTGAAGAAAATAACTCATTGCCATTTCTAGAGGTTTTAATTATTAAGAGTAATAATGAATTAAAATTTAAAATTTAGAGAAAACCTACAAATAACTGTTCCTATGTCCACTTTTATTCTTCGCATCAAGATAGAGTTAAACTGTCTGTTTTCTCATCAATGTTTTTGAGAGCTTTACGTATTTGTAGTCCAGAGTTCATAGATGAAGAAATATCCAAAATTTATGAAATAGGTAATGATTTGAAATACCCAAGAAACGTAATTGACAAATCTTTTAAAGTTGCTAGAAATACTTTTTACAATCCAAAAAGGGACAACCAGCCTTATTCAACTAAAAATATGTTGGTTCTCCCTTACCATGAAAACTTGGTTGATATGTCTTCTCTTCTTAAGACTTTTAATATTAAAGTTGTATTTAAAAATCTTGATACAGTAAAAAAGCTTTTGATAAAGAATTACCCCCAAAATGCTGATGGATGTGTCTATAAAATTCCTTGTAAAATTTGCGATAAAGTTTATTACGGTCAAACTGGTAAAAATCTCGAACTAAGATTAAAACAACATAAATATATCATTAGAAGTGGATAAGAATCCAATGTTCTATTTATTCATGTGAGAGATTTTAACCATCCAATTGATTTTCAAAAAGTTGAGAAAGTAGTATCAAGCAAGTCCATGGTCGACAGGAATATAATTGAATCTTGTTTCATAAAAAGCAGTTTTGACAATAATATGAATATATTCTTTGGTTTATATAAATTAGATCCATTTATAATTAATAGAATTTGATAAGAATTTAATAATACGTTGGACAAATAATAAATTTTAAAATTCTTATTTCTTGGGAAGAATAGTTTGTTGGTGAGTTGTGTGAAGGACCTGTCTAGTTGGGCCAGAGGGCCTGCTGC
Source organism: Cherax quadricarinatus (assembly GCF_026875155.1). Classification (NCBI taxonomy): domain Eukaryota; kingdom Metazoa; phylum Arthropoda; class Malacostraca; order Decapoda; family Parastacidae; genus Cherax; species Cherax quadricarinatus. Next base: position 50,057,070 of record NC_069419.1, on the reverse strand, counting down.
AGTGTTCCCTTTCTTATGAGTCGCGCGTCAGGTGTTGCTTTGTTGTGGGATGTGATAGTGAGGTGTGGGCTAAACCCTTTATATACCTTCCTTTGATGCATTAATTTCATTGTTCCTTGATAATGTGAGTAGTCACGAAAGCGCTTGGAATTTCTCTATTCTTTTCACAGTGGTTGTTTTGCATATTTTGAAATCACCTGTTTACTGTGATCTTATTGCATACATATACATATATATATATATATATATATATATAATATATATATATATATATATATATATATATATATATATATATATATATATATATATATATATATATATATATATATATATATATATATATATATTATATATATATATATATATTATATATATATATATATTATATATAATATATATATATATAGTATATATGGAAGTAGCGGGGTGTACGTCAATAGAGAAAGAGAGAGAGAGAGAGAGAGAGAGAGCGTAGGCAAGAAAGAGAGATAGAAACGGAGCGAGAGAGTGGACAAAAAAAAGAGGAAGAGAGGAAGAGAGAAAGAGGGTGAGAGAGAAAGGGAGGGGGTGGAGAAAGCGTAGAGAAAGAAAGGTAGAGAGATAATAATAAGACTCGTCAGTGCAGAAAAGCTATTCAGACATGATTTTGTTTGAAGTGGAGCCATCATTACTTCCCCTCCACTCCCATGTTACCTGGTGGTCCCTGTGGTCTGGTGATGGTCCCTGTGGTCTGGTGGTGGTCCTTGTTGTCTGTTGGTGATCCCTCGTTGGTGTGTCCCTGTGTGGTCTGGTGGTGGTCCCTGTGGTCTGGTGGTGGTCCTTGTTGTCTGTTGGTGATCCCTGTGGTCTGTTGATGGTCCCTGTGGTCTGGTGGTGGTCCCTGGTGTCTGGTGGAGGTCCCTCTGGTTTGGTGGTGGTCCCTATGGTCTGGTGGTGGTCCATTTGGTCTGGTGGTGATCCCCCTGGTCTGGTGGTGGTCCCCGTTGTCTGGTGGTGGTCCCCCTGGTCTGGTGGTGGTCCCTGTGGTCTGGTGGTGGTCCCACTGGTCTGGCGGTGGTGGTCCCCCTGGTCTGGTGGTGGTGGTCCCCCTGGTCTGGTGGTATCCCCTCTGTTCTGGCGGAGGTGGTCCCCCTGGTCTGGCGGCGGTGGTCCCCCTGATCTGGCGGTGTGGTCTTCTTGGTTTGTCGGTGGTGGTCCCTATGTTCTCGCGGTGATGATCCCCCTGGTCTGGTCCTGGTCCCTAGTTTGGTGGTGGTCCCTCTTGTATGGCAGTGGTCCTGTTGATCTGGTGGTCTTCACTCTGACCTGCTGGTGATCCCCCTGGTCTGGTAGTTGTCTCTTTTCTAGAGGTACTCCCTCA